>CM038052.1:10635000-11856250 GCA_021397845.1 Areca catechu
CCCCTTCTACATGTAATATATTTTATCCATAGCTTGGTTTATGACTCTCAGAGTATCATAAATTACTACGGATGCTATAAGATTTATCAAATATCCCGAAATAGTTTTACGACATCCAAATTTAAAAACTACAATACCCTAGTTAAGAAACTATGACACTTATGCACAAAATATAAAATAAAACTTTCTAACCCCCTCTACCTATAATATATATCATATGTGGCTTGGTTTATGACACCCAGAGTATCATAAATTGTCACAAATGCTATAAAATTAATCAATAGCCCAAAATAGTATTACGATACTCCAGTTTAAAAGTTATGACATCCTAGTTAAAAAACTATGACACCCATATACAAAATATAAAATAAAACTTTATGACCCCTTCTACTTGTAATACATGTCATCCGTGGCTTGGTTTATGACTCCAGAGTGTCATAAAATACCATGAATACTAGAAGATTATTCAAATAGACCGAAACAGTATTACGACATTCCAGTTTAAAAGCTACGACATTCCAGTTTAAAATCTACAATACCCTTGTTAAAAAACTATAACATCCATGTACAAAATATAAAATAAAACTTTCTAATCCCTTCTACCTATAATACATGTCATCCGTGGCTTGGTTTATAACTCCTAGAGTGTCATAAAATGTCACAGATGCTAGAATATTACTTAAATAGGCTGAAACAGTATTACAACATCCCAGTTTAAAAGCTATGACATCCTAGTTAAAAAACTACGATATCCATATACAAAATATAAAATAAAACTTTCTAACCCTTTTTACCTATAATACATGTAAAACTATGATACCCTAATTAACAAACTACGATACTCAAATATAAAAACTACGACATCCTAGTTAAAAAACTATGATACATTTGCAAAAGGTATAAAATAAAATTTTCTAACCTCTTTTGCTTATAATACGTGTCACATGTTATCTGAATTAAAACTCTTAGAATCTCATGATAACATCCCCATGTCATAACAAGCTAGTGTAAAAAGAATCAAGAGTAATTAAGTCCTAAACAGGATTGTGACACCCTAGTTCGGGATTTATGACATCCTACTTCAAATATTATGACACCCTATATATATTTAAGTTGGGATGGCTTGTATTTTTTATAATAGTTAGAATTTATTGTTTCATAACTTACATTTATTTTTTACTTATGTTTCAGGTGATCTTACAATTATTCGACTACCTAATGTGAAGGCTTCGTAACTGTTTAAAAATTATTGCTAGTCGACAGTTATGTTGAAAAAGTGTGGAAGATAGGTTTTTCTAGTCTTTATTTAGAAATCATCCGGAAGACTCCATTTGGTGCCTTCGTCGATATGCAGCCATTTATAATCGACGGGCGACTCCTAGCTGATATTATTAAAAGTTACAAAGGAGGTGATGAGTTTATTTTTTGTGGCAAGGTACTTATATTAGCATCGAAGACGTGGCCTTGATTTTGGATCTGCCATGCCATGGAAACAAGATTGCAATGGAGGGCCAAGATAAAAAGGACAGGTTATTCCAAAGATTTGGTAGGAAATTAAATTTTCAAAATAAGGGGCTGGAGAAGTTGATAGCGCAACTTCATTCATCAAACATATAAAAGGATGTTGAGGACACCATAAGACTTTGGATCGCATACATGTTTGGACTATTTTGTCTCTAAAATCAAATCAAGCTTGTCCAAGATATATCATCCCTTACTTGGATGATTTATCTCAGCTGGGTCAAATTGACTGGGCTTCCGTAATAAGGATGTTGACTATTATAGCTCTCCCAAATATTACTGTTTGCTTGAGATCTGAGGAGTCAGTCCAATCTAAGAGAAGTGACAAGGGTATGAGGTAGCTAACCCTATTTGGATGTTCAGCTACTCTGGTAGTAAGGATCATTAATATGCAGCAAATGGGTAATTACATTTATTTTAAATCTTTCATATTTTTAAAGTACATGATTATTATATATATTTTGGTTCCTCGAGCATAGCACATTAAAAGCCCTAGCACATCCTAATAAGCTACTTAGGCTGTTGAAGTGGTATGACAGCCAGTTGAAGACACAGAATGTTCATCTTGCCAACATGTAGCCTCATGAGTTGGTAAAATAATCCACTATATCATAAATATAATGAACAAAAAATTATTATCATTAATATAAAGTTATTTTTTTATTGTTCTTGGCTTGCAGTTGAAGGGAGCTATTGAGCCTATGATAATGGAACGATGGCTTATCACTAAAGAAACAATAGCATCCTTAGAACCCAAAAATAGTTGTGCAAGCTGTGCACAATTGAAGAATGAAGTAGAAGATATAAAGAAGAGGCTTGCCATAGTTGAAACCCTCCTTAATTCATTGCTAAAAAAAGATAGCAATGCCAATAAAGAATGGCACAAAAGGACGAAGGGAGATGATATAGAGAAGGAGATGGAAGTAATGGGACATGATCAAACTAGGATGGTGGAAAAAATTTATGACACCCCTTTGACTGAAGTTAAACATAGGATAGAGAAAAAATTGAAGGACACCCCTGTGACTGAGGATGTTGATGGGTCAAAGAAAAATCTCTGGTTACTTCACTTATCAAGGTAAAAAATCAATCTAGACTGCGGAAGGCCTCACAAATGATAGTAGATTCTACTTTTGAAATAGGCCAACCAAAAAAAAGACAAAGATAGTGGGCACATCTCAAACTGATGAATCAAATTTGAATCTACAATTTGAAGATGATGAAAATTTGATCAAAACTTTTTTGAAAGAAAGGATCAACTCATAAGTGATATCTATTTTTTCTATTATATATGCTACTTTATGGTCCAAAATGTATAATATATTTTATGTTTATTAATTTTAGAGAGGTCATCTACACCAATAAGTTTGGAGGCATTATCACAAGGAGAAATATTTTCGATCTTCTTAACAATAACATGATAGTTGATGATGTAAGTAATGGAGTATTACTTTATTTTATTATTATTTTTTAAGTATATTATGATATATTTTTCAATAATTTTTATATTGGTTTTCAGACTTGTATGAAATTATGTTACTTTTAATTAATCAGTTTATATTTCATTGCCAGATAATTGATGCCGGGCAGGAGTTCATTAAAAATAACTAGATAGAGCATGCAGATAGATATCATAAGTGTATCATTGCACCTGTAATGATCTCTGGCATGTGTCTGACATCATTATTGTTACCGCCAGTGGCCTGTAGCTGTTGGGGGCGTCAGATGGCCGACCGTCTTCCTGGGAGCTCTTCGTTCTTCAGGACTTGCAGGGAAACAACGTTAGAGACCCGGGCCGGGGATTCCAGTGGGGGCGCTCTGACAGTCAAGTTAATGACGATCCAGGAAAACAGATCCTCCTGGTCGAGCCCCTCTTGATGGACTCCACGCTAGGAGGAGTGAGTGTGATGTGTCTAGAAGTGAGAACGGGTTGGGAGAGATGATAGCCGAGGAGGTTCGGTCCCCCTCTGTGGCCCTCTTCTCCCTTCTCTTTTGTTGCCCTTTTTTTTCTTACTCTTGGCGGGTTCTTTTTTAGTTTGGCCTACTTCGGGATCTTCCCTATGCGGACAGGCGCGTGCGGCGAGGTACCGTGCCGTGGACGGGACATCTTTTCTGACATGCGGTAGGGGAAGCTTCCATGCGCCCTAACATTCCCTCCAGTCGCCCCATTCCGGGGAACTTGGCTGGGCCTTGATCGACGGGTCGCCGCCCCGGGATTCATGCCTTCTGGCTGGCTCCCCTCTTCTGATGGTACGGGTGGTTGGTGAAGGGCATGGTGCCTTGGTCAAGGAGCTTCCTTCCTTTCTGGTGTAAGTGGCAGCGGCAGACAGTTATTGCGGTATGGTGGGTACGGCTTCGTGGCCCTCGGGTGACCCGCCGGCATCCTTGGAGGGGAGGTGCCACTTCCTTGGTGGTTGGCGCCCTGGCTGAGATGGTGGCCGAGCTAGAGGGCAAGACTAGGCTCCGTCGGGCTCGACCTCAAGGGATCTAACCTGGTGGAGGAGGGCGGCACACGACCCCAGACGAAGGACCCGACCTCGAAGGGGCTCCACGTGGTGGAGGAGGGTTGAGCTTGACTCCGGGTAGCGGAACTCGGCTTCGGGGGGCTTGATCTGGGGAAGTCGCTCAGTTCCGGCTTAGGCGTCCTGTTCTCACGAGAGCCGACCTGGTGGAGGACGGTACTCGATCTCGGTAGGTGGCCCCGGCACTTTAGGGAGCCCGACGAGGGAGCTCAGCCTAGGAAAGGAGCCCGGGAGGTGATATCCATTGTGGCAGTATACTCTGACATAGCATATGACAGGTATTCCACGTTAGCAATCCCGCCACATCATTTGTCCCCCACTCCTGAGGCCAGTTAGTGTGGGACGCTTAGGGTGGAGTAATGGTAGTGCTGACATGGAAAGGTGAGGATCCGGTGCAGTAATGACCGCAATCGACAGCGCTGCGCGAGGTGGTCCCCCGGGCCAATGCGATGTCACCACATGGCCACATCTAAGGAGCAGTTATTATGGGCACGGAATTCAAAGCGACCACAGTCGGAATAAGGCACCTGCCCCGTTGATCAATGACACGTGGCAAGCATTCATCGATGGGGGAGCCGTAACGATACGGTCGGGCGCCGGTCACTTCAAAAAGAAAGGTAACTTTTCCAAAACCCATCTTCTTTCGAGTTTTTTGTGCATGCAGTCGTACAGAGGCTCTTCTTCCGTCACCCCCAGTCATCTCTGTCCTCCCAAGCTCTTAGCAGGTTAGTCTCCTTCCTTCTCCCGCTTATCGACTAGGGATCCCCTTAGGTTTTCCTTCACCTTCTTCTCTTACCATGACTCGTTTCGGTCCAAACTTCCATCCTTCTTGCCAGGTCAAGGCTGAGCCTTCTAGGCCGAAAACTCCTTCTGACAAGGAAAGGGAGGCAGCATGCTATGAGTTTAGCAGAAGGCGTCCCCTGGTCCCATAGCTATTAGGGAACCCGGATCCGTTCCTCCACCTCGTCCGCCCTCTCTTCCTGCTTTTGTCTCCGAACCCCCTCGATCAACAGGCCCCGGAGGGATTGCTTCGATGATCACCATCGTGGAGCTCGCGACCATCCGGGATAATTATGATATCCCGGAGTCTGTCTGACTTTCGGTCCCTCGTCCGAGGGAACGAGTCACTTCTAGTGGCCCTCGTCGGATAGCTTTTTATGAGGAGACCTTCGCCGGGGGCCTCCGATTCCCTTTCCATCCATTTTTCCTCTCCGTTCTAACCAACTACCACCTCGTTCCTGCCCAGCTTGTTCCGAACACCATCAGGACGATCTTTTGTTTCATCGTTCTGTGTCACTTCCATGGGACAGTCGCCCTCTTTTCTCTGTTTAGGGCTTTCTTCACCCTAAAGCGCCACCCCTCCGAGGAGGGGTGGTGGTCTCTTTCTTCCCGCCCTCGGAGCATTAGGTTTGAGCTCCCCTTTTCCATCAAGGGGTGGAAGAGTAGGTACTTCTTTACCTCGATCGAGGGGGTCGACTGGGCTTGGAACGACCCGGACCGGTCTCCCAATCGAGACTCCTCGGTCGAAGCGATCGATCTTGAGCTGTACGAGCAGCTTCGCTCTTCCAAGATCCCTTCACTCGAGGTCATGTTGTCGGAGCAGAATCTCCACGAGGCTGGGGTTGGCTCGACGTGGGAGTCGGATGAGTTCGGCTCGACCAACCTTTTCTTCATCTCTTTCCTCCCCCTCTCTCTCTCTTTTTTTTTTTGATCTTAGAGCTGACTGTGTCTTCCTTGGTGTAGGCATGAAGTTCTCGATGGACCAACTGCTCACCTTCATCGAGGAGCAGAATCGGTCGGCGGAGGCTGGCGAGCTCGCTCCGAAGAGGGCTTGCATGGACGACGGTGCGGGGCCGGCGCAGACCGAGCCAACTGCGTCCGTTTTCGAGCGGAGGTGGAAGAGGGCAGCATAGCCCATCCCGGAGCCTCCGAGGTAGTGCGACCCGACTCCGGTGCCCGAGTCCGAGGTGGTGGCCTGGGCCAGGTTGGCCGTGGCTGCTGCTGCGGTGGCCACCCCCCCTCTGGAGATCATTGAAGTCGAGGAGGGCGGGGAGTCAAAAGGTACAAGGCCGGCGTCAGTGGCACAGCCCAAATCGGTGCCGAGCTTGCAACTTGCACCAAGAGCTTCTCCCATCGTGGAGGAGTTCGCATCGGTGGCGGGCCATAAAGATAGGGACTATCGCCGGGCCCCTTTCAAATTGGGGCCTAATGTCTCCCTCGTGAAGGACCCGAACCTCGCCGAGTGGATGATGGACTTCTCTATCCAGTCCTGTGACTGGCAAGAAGGGAGTGGGAGACTCCTCGACGATGTCATCAACACATCCTTCTCCAACCTCTACGTCGTAAGTTTCCTCCCGTCCTGCTTCATTCCTCCCGACGTTCCCTGCTATTGCGACTAACACTTTCTCTGATGTAGCAAGGTAGGGAGCTCATCCTTATCCGGGACTTCTGCTGCAATTGGGCCAGGGGGGACAAGGAGCAGCTGGCGGAGCTCGAGTCCCTGAGGACCGAGGTGAGGCAGAAGAACGACGAGGCATGGGAGGCCAATATGAAGGTTAATAGCCTCACGTGTGAAGTCGCCACCACCGAGCGGCTCAAGAGAGAGCTCGAGGGGGAGCTCGATGTGAAGAGGACTCGACTGAAGGAGCTCCGAGCCGAGTCAGAGACGGCGAGAGAACGGGCCATCTCTGCTGAGAAAAAGGCCGCGGCCGCTGACAAAGGGCCGCGGAGGCGGAAGCGAGGGCTTCCGCCGCCACCAGCTCAGTCGAGGCAGCGGAGAGGGGGATGGCTGAGGCGATCTATCAGGCTAAACGCTCGGAGGAGAGGTCGTCTGAGGCATCCCGCTAGGGGAAGGCCGCAAGGAAGGAGATTGTCGACGCGGTGGCCAGTTTCAAGGCCTCCCCGGAGTACTTGGCAGACTTCAAGGAAGCGGCGACGGACTCCTTTTACAAGGGGTTCGTCTACTGCCGGTCCCAGTTGCGCGGCATCATCTCAGATAAGCGGATGGCCGTGCTCCGACTCCCGGGCATGAGGATTCCATCTCCGTCGCCAGCCCCGGTGGAGGAAAGTGCTGAACCGACCCCGCAGACAACGAAGGTTGAACCGACCCCACAGGTGGCAGCAACCGAACTGGCTCCGGCAGCGATAGCAGCTGAGGCAGCTCCAAGGGCGGCAGCGGCTAAGGGAGTCCCTCCAGCAATGGTCACCGAAGAACACGCCCCGGTGGTGGAGGCTGAGGAGGGAGAGATCCAGGTCGGGCGCCGTCCGGGGAAGGCGCCAGCTGAGTAGAGTAGGACCCTTAGGTCCTTTATAATTTTTCCTTTTTGTTGGTCCGGGCAGCCTGGCATGTCAGGGCCCAGGAAATAATGTAATACTTTTCGTGAAGTAATGAAGGGTACTTTTATCAGTCCAAACCCCTTTTTTTTTATGCGGGTAGGTTAGTAAGGAGGGCTTCAATTCGTTTGGGCTCAGGTCTTTGATGCCAGAGAGCTGAGCTCGAGGATTTGCCTTCCAGAGAGCTGGGCCCTGGGTCTTGAAGGCCTGAGAGGTGGGCTCGGGTTTTGGATGCCTGAGAGGTGGGCTCGGGTTTTGGATGCCTTGGAGCTAGGCTCGAGGCTTTGTTGTCGGAGAGCTGGGCCCCGGGCTTGAATGCCTGAGAGCTAGGCTCAGGTCTTAGATGCCTTGGAGCTAGGCTCAAGGCTTTGTTGTCAGAGAGCTGGGCCCCGGGCTTGAATGCCTAAGAGTTGGGCTCAGGTCTTGGATGCCTTGGAGCTAGGCTCGAGGCTTTGGTGCCGGAGAGCTGGGCCCTGGGCTTGAATGCCTGAGAGCTGGGCTCAAGTCTTGGATGCCTTGGAACTAGGCTCGAGGCTTGTCTTCCGGAGAGCTAGGCCTTGGGTCTTGGTTGCCTGAGAGCTAAGCCCAGGAGTTGGTGTCTTGGAGCTGGGCTCGAAGACATCTTGGCCAGAGAGTTGGGCTCCGGAGGTTTTGGCATCTCGGAGTTGGGCTCGAAGACATCTTGGCCGGAGAGCTGGGCTCCGAAGCTGTTGGTGTCTCGGACCTTGGCTCGAAGACATCTTGGCCGGAGAGCTGGGCTCCGGAGATGTTGATGTCTCGGAGCTGGGCTCAAAGACATCTTGGCCGGAGAGCTGGGCTCTGGAGGTGTTGGTGTGTCAGAGCTGGGCTTGAAGACATCTTGGCCGGAGAGCTGGGCTCCGGAGGTATTGGTGTCTTGGAGCTGGGCCCGAAGACATCTTGGTCGGAGAGCTGGGCTCCAGAGGTGTTGGTGTCTTGGAGCTGGGCTCGAAGACATCTTGGCCGGAGAGCTGGGCTCTGGAGGTGTTGGTGTCTTGAAGCTGGGCTCGAAGACATCTTGGTCAGAGAGCTGGGCTCCGGAGGTGTTGGTTTCTTGGAGCTAGGCTCGAAGATATCTTTACCGGAGAGCTGGGCTCCGGAGGTGTTGGTGTCTTGGAGCTGGGCTCGAAGACATCTTGGTCGGAGAGCTGGGCTCCAGAGGTGTTGGTGTCTCGGAGCTGGACTCGAAGACATCTTGGCTGGAGAGCCGGGCTCCGGAGGTGTTGGTGTCTCGGAGCTGGGCTCAAAGACATCTTGGCCAGAAAGCCGGGCTCTAGAGGTGTTGGTGTCTTGGAGCTGGGCTCGAAGACATCTTGGCCAAAAAGCCGGGCTCCGGAGGTGTTGGTGTCTTGGAGCTGGGCTCGAAGACATCTTGGTCGGAGAGCTGGGCTTCGAAGGTGTTGGTGTCTTGGAGCTGGGCTCGAAGACATCTTGGTCGGAGAGCCGGGCTCTGAAGATGTTGGTGTCTTGGAGCTGGGCTCGAAGACATCTTGGCCGAAGAGCCGGGCTCCGAAGGTGTTGGTGTCTTGGAGCTGGGCTCGAAGATATCTTGGCCGGAGAGCCGGGCTCCGGAGGTGTTGGTGTCTCGGAGCTGGGCTCGAAGACATCTTGGCCAGAGAGCCGGATTCTGGAGGTGTTGGTGTCTTGGAGCTGGGCTCGAAGACATCTTGGCCGGAGAGCTGGGCTCCGGAGGTGTTGGTGTCTCGGAGCTGGGCTCGAAGACATCTTGGAGGTTTTCCTGCAAGGCAGATAGCTATTTGTGTGAAAGAAAATCTTCATTATTACTGGAAGAAAATCTTACATTACTGATAGTATCTTCTCAGGTTGCAGGCATTCCACGTTCGAGGGAACCTGACACCGTCGAGATCCTCTAAGTAGTAGGCCCCGTGTGAGAGGACCTCGGCCACCTTGTAGGGGCCCGCCCAGTTTGGCGAGAGTTTACCGCACTCCCGAGGCTGAGACGCTTCGGCTCGGTGCAGCACCAAATCCCCGTGCCTGAAGATTTTTGGCCTCACCCGTGCGTTGTAGTACCGGGCCACTCGTTACCGATATGCCGCCATCCGGAGCCAGGCTTTGTCCCTTAATTCTTCAAGGAGGTCCAGGTTGAGTAGGAGGTGTGCCGAGTTCTGTGCTTCATCGTATTGCTGCACTCATAGCGTGAGCACGCCGAGCTCAACCAGAATGACCGCCTCGGATCCGAAGACAAGGCTGAAGGGCATCTCATTAGTCGCCGTCCTGGACGTTGTGTGGTAGGCCCACAGGACGCTTGGAAGTTCTTCCGCCCATCTGCCTTTGGCTTCATCCAACCTGGTTCTGAGCCCTTGGAGGACGGTCCGATTGGTCACCTCGGCCTCCCCATTTGTTTAGGGATGAGCTACCGAGGTGAAGCGGTGTTGAATACCATGCTTGGCACAGAATCCTTCGAACTCCCGGTTGTCAAATTATCGTCCGTTGTCGGTGATGATGCAGTGGGGGAGTCCGAAGCGACAGATAACTGATTTCCAGAAGAATTGGCGGACATTGGCTTCGGTGATCCGAGCTAGCGATTCTGCTTCGACCCACTTAGTGAAGTAGTCAATTGCCACTAGCAGGAACCTTCGTTGTCCAGATGCAGGGGGAAATGGCCCTTGGATGTCCATTCCCCACTGAGCAAAGGGCCAAGGAGATGAGAGCTAGGAGATCGGCGCTGCCGGCTGGCGCTGTATGTGGACGTGGTGCTGGCATTTGTCACACTTCCTGACGAAGTCGGCTACGTCCTCCCTCATGGTCTCCCAAAAGTACCCCTGGCAAAGCACTTTATAAGCCAGTGTTCTCCCTCCCATATAGTTCCCACAGAGGTCTTCATGTATCTCCTGGAGCACGAAGGTTGCCTCTACGGGCCTGAGGCATTTCAAGAGCGGGTAAGAATAAGACCGGAGGTAGAGCTGGCTTTCCATCAGAACGAACCGGGAGGCCTTCTTCTTGACGAGGCTGGCTTCCACACGGTTCTCTGGCAGGGTTCCATCAGTAATGTACCTAACGTACCTGTCCATCCAGCTCGGCTCGGGGGTGACCTGGTGCACCTCCTCTGAGCTTTCGTAGCTCGGATTATTGAGGTATTCGATGTAGGCGTGCCTCAGTGATGGGTCCGGAAGGGTCGCGAGCCTTGACAGTGCATCCACGCGTGCGTTCTCCCCTCGGGGGACATGGAAGATGATAAAGCATCAGAAGCCTGCCGTGCTGGAGCAGACTCGATCCAGGTACTTCATCATCTGGGGATCTCTGGCCTCATATTCCCCGGAGACTTGCTCGACAATCAGTTGGGAGTCGGTAAAGACTTTCAGGTTCTTCACGCCCAGCTCGTGGGAGACTTTCAGACCCGCGAGGAGCGCCTCGTACTCCGCCTGGTTGTTTGTCGCGATGAACTTGAAGCGGTGGGCACACTTTGCCACCACCCCATCGCCATTGGCGAGGATGAGGCCTGCTCCGCTTCTGCCAGAATTGGACACGCCGTCCACATGGAGGATCCAGGGTTCCTCCCCCGGTCTAAGCTCCGTTTGGTGCTCCATTATTGTCTGCTCTGGTTCCTCAACGAGCCCGGTGCATTCGACCACGAAGTCGGCTAGGACTTGGGCCTTCTGCGAAGACCTCGGCCGATACGCTATGTCGAACTCGCTGAGCAGCAGGGACCACTTGGCCAGCCTCCCGAAGGTTTCGGGATGGCTAAGTATGGTCCTCAGCGGCTGATCCGTCACGACCACGATAGGGTGTGCTTGGAAATAGGGCCTGAGCGCTTAGTAGACATTATTAGTGCAAAAATGAATTTCTCAGAGCGAGTATACCTGATCTCCGCATCATGGAGGATTTTGGTGGTGTAGTATACCGACTTTTGGGATCCATCCTCGTCTGCACGGATGAGAACCGAGCTGATGGCTCCAGGCGTGACTGCCAGGTAAAGTAGGAGTTCTTCCCCTTCTTCCGGTATGGAGAGCAGAGGAGGAGAGGCCAGGAACTCCTTCAGTTCTTCAAAGGCCATCCTGCGCTCCTCCGTCCAGGTGAAGTCGTGCATCTTATGCAGCGTCTTGAAGATGGAAAGGCAGCGATCAGCCGACCTCGAGATGAACCGACTCAGGACGGCAATACGCCCCGTCAAGCGCTGAACCTGCTTCTTGGACGTCGGGTGCTCCATGTCGACGATCGCCTGGACCTTCTCCGAGTTGGCATCAATCCCCCTCTGAGTAACCATGAAGCCCAGGAATTTCCCCGCCGCCACTCCGAAGGCGCACTTCGCGGGGTTCAACTTCATCCGATGATCTTAGAGGTTGTGGAAGGCTTCGGTGAGGTCGACGACGTGGTCCGAGCTTGGTTTGCTCATGACAAGCATGTTGTCCACGTACACCTGCATGGTCCGGCCGATCTGGTCTTTAAAGACCCTGTTGACCAGGCGCTGGTATGTGGCTCCAGCGTTCTTCAAACCAAAGGGCATCATCCGGTAGCAGTATGTCCCTTGGTCGGTGACGAAGGTGGTGTGCTCCTCGTCCTCGGGGTGCATCCGGATTTGATTGTATCCGGAGAATGCATCCATAAATGAAAGCAGTTTGTGCCCCGAGGTGGTGTCTACCAGTTGATCGATCTTCGATAGGGGGAAGCTATCCTTCGGGCATGCCTTGTTGAGGTCGGTATAGTCCACACAGATCCTCCATTTGCCATTGTTCTTCTTCACCATCACCACATTCGCTAGCTAGCTCGGATATTGCACCTTCCGAACGAAATCGACGGCGAGAAGTTTGTCTACCTCCTTATTGATGGCTGCCTGCCTCTCCAGGACGAAGCTCCTTTTCTTCTGCCGAACTAGCTTATACTTTGGATCGATACTCAGCTTGTGAGTGATGACATTGGGGGAAATACCTGGCATGTCCACCGCCGTCCAGGCGAACACATCCACGTTCTCCTGTAGAAACTCCAAAAGGTGGGTCTTCTCCTCGTCCTGCAGCTAGGCTCCAATCTGCACCATCCTCGCAGGGTCATCTCCGAGCGGATAGGAGAGCAGGCGCTCGACCGGACCTCCTCTGGGATCTTGAGCCCTTTGGTCAAGGTCGTCTACCGTGGGATCGCCCTCGGAAGACTTGGCCCCAGGGAGGGTGTGGAAACAGTGCTGCACCGGCTGGGATGCTCCCCTCATCTCCCCGACGCCGTAGGGAGTTGGGAACTGCACAAGAAGTCTCCTGGTGGAGATGACGGTGTCGAGCAGATTGAGCCCGGGGCGACCTAGAATCACGTTGTAGGCCGAAGGGAGCCTGACAACCGTGAAAGTCACCATCACGGTGCTCTGCCGAGGTGGGGTCCCGACAGTAACTGGGAGGGTAATTTCTCCCTCCATCCTCATAAAATTACCTGTGAAACCAACAAGGGGGGTGTGCACAGGTCTGAGTTGAGTAGAAGAAAGATTCATCCTGGTGAAAGCATCGTAGAAAAGCACATATGTGGAACTATCACTATCAACCATAATGCATTTTACAGGATGCTTCGTGATCGTCATCTCGACAATCACGGCATCATTATTTATATTTTTCCTCCCGTCTCCCCCCTCCCACATAAAGGGGAGTACATTTTTAGAATGCCCTGCCCCCTAGGCCTTCTTGGGTGCATGCTCGGCTCCCCAGCATATCATCCCTATCGGCTTCTCGGTAGGGTGGTTGTCGACCGTCGGAACTAGCGGGAGAGCGACGAGCACCTGGGGCTCTGCTTGAGTTCTGCCCCCCACAAACCTTTCGATGTAGCCCCTCTTAATGAGCTCTTCGATTTCTCACTTGACATTGCGGCATTCCTTGGTGTTGTGGCGTGATCACGGTGGAAGCGACAGTACCTAGTTTTGTCACAGCCGGTGGACGGCTTCATCAGAGGCGGGCACCTCATATAGTTCTCGCCTTCAATCTCCATGAGGATCTTTGTCCTCGGGGCGAGGAGGGGGGTGTAACTCACTTCAGGAACGAGAGCGCCCCTCGACCTTGATCCTTGCCGGGAGTTCGGAGCAGGCGTTCCCGGCTTGCGCATCCCGAACGCTTTGGCAGGGATCGGCATCTTCAGCTGCCTCCCATCAAGCTCCCACCTCGTACGATCCGCCTCCTTGATGCGGATATACTTCTGAGCTTGGAGTAGGTCTTTGGGAGCTTCTTGTCGAACGAGTAGGTCAGGCGAGAGGTCCTGAGCCCTTGCTTCAGAGCTAGCATCGCAACCGGCTCCTCAAGGTTGTAGATCTCCAACGCGGCAACCTTGAAACGGGCCACGTAGTCCCGCAGTGGCTCGTGGTCCTGCTGCCTAATGGAGAAGAGGTTGTCTGCCTCTCGTGGCATCTTCCGACAGGAGTCGAAGTGGGCCACGAACCTCTGTCCTAGCTGGGCGAAGGAGTTGACGCTCTCTGGCTCTAGGCAGGTGAACCACACCCGGGCTGCCTTCCGGAGAGTAGCAGGAAAAGCGATGCAGAGGAGGGTGTTGGTGGCCCCCTGGACCCTTATGAGGGCCCGGTAGCTTTCTAGGTGGTCCAGGGGGTCAGTGGTCCCGTCGTAAGGATCCACCTGCGGTATATGGAACCGACATGTGATCGACTCCCTTTGGATCTCTTGGGAGAATGGGGGACAAGCGTCGTAGCCCGCTGGCTCGCTAGCGGAGCTCGGTAGATTGGCAAATCAGCGAGATAATTTTGCCAACTTGCGGTCATGTTCCTCCAGGCGCTTCTCTATCATGCGCCTGATAGCTTCATCAGTGGACCCCTCCGTCAAAGGAGACGAAGAACGTGGCATGGGTGCATGGTGTCCGTGATGGGGGTCCTGCTCTTTCGGCTTTAGCGGCGTTTAGATGCCCCCTGCTCGAGGTTTGGCGAGCAGCTCTCCTTGTCGACAGACCCGGCTCGTTGCCTTTTTGCAGGAGTTTGGTGGCTACCCTTGTTGTTAGTAATGGCTCGCGGCTATGAAGGCCTTCTTTGGAAGGAACGCAGGCTGTCGCAGGGGGCTGCGGTATGGGTTGCGGGAGTCCTTGGCTGCTAGTGGGTAGCCAAGGACCGGTGATGGTGCTGAAGCTGGCGTACTACCGTGGCAAGGATCTGCACCTGCTAGGTGAGTGCAGCCAGCTGAGATTCCGGTGGAGGCGGTTGAGCTGGAGCGGATGGTTCCATCTCTGGGTCGTGCGGGTTCCCCCAGGAGGGAGAGTCTCCCGCACGGTTGGTGGAAACCTCTCTCGCCCTTGTCGTCACCATCCCTCCATCAGACTGCTTGTAAAGGGGGGTTAAAGGTGGATCAAAGATCGCTTTGCTCCCCCTACCTGGCGCGCCAATTTATTGCTGTCAGGATCGTTGTGGCCTGTAGCTGTTGGGGGCGTCGGATGGTCGACTGTCTTCCCGGGAGCTCTTCGTTCTTCAGGACTTATAGGGAAACAACGTTAGAGACCCAGGCCGAGGTTCCGGCAGGGGCACTCCGACGGTCAAGTCAGTGACGATCCAGGGGAACAGATCCTCCTAGTCGAGCCCCTCTTAATGGACTCCACGCTAGGAGTAAGTGTGATGTGTTTAGAAGTGAGAACGGGCTGGGAGAGATGATAGCCGAGGAGGTTCGGTCCCCCTCTGTGGCCCTCTTCTCCCTTCTCTTTTGTTGCCCTTTTTTTGCTTACTCTTGGTGGGTTCTTTTTTAGTTTGGCCTGCCTCGAGATCTCCCTTGTGCGGACAGGCGCGTGCGGCGAGGTACCGTGCCATGGACGGGATATCTTTTCTGACATGCGGTAGGGGAAGCTTCCATGCGCCCTGACATTCCCTCCAGTCGCCCCATTCTGGGGAACTTGGCTGGGCCTTGATCGACGGGCCGTCGCCCCCGAGATTCGTGCCTTCTGGCTGGCTCCCCTCTTTTGGTGGTACGGGTGGTTGGTGGAGGGCATGGTGCCTTGGTCAGGGAGCTTCCTTCCTTTCCGGTGTAAGTGGCAGCGGCGAACAATTATTGCGGTATGGTGGGTACGACTTCGTGGCCCTCGGATGACCCACCGGCATCCTTGGAGGGGAGGTGCCGCTTCCTCGGTGGTTGGTGCCCTGGCTGAGGTGGTGGCCGAGCTGAAGGGCAGGACTAGGCTCCGCCGGGCTCGACCTCGAGGGATCTGACCTGGCGGAGGAGGGCGGCACGCGACCCCAGACCGGAGAGCCCGACCTCGAAGGGGCTCCACGTGGCGGAGGAGGGTTGAGCTCGACTCTGGGCCACGAAACTCGGCTTCGGGGGGCTCAATCTAGGGAAGTCACTGAGCTCCAGCCTAGGCATCTTGTTCTCACGGGAGCCGACTTAGCGGAGGACGGTGCTCAATCTCGGCAAGCGACCCCGGCGCTTTAGGGAGCTCGGCCCGACGAGGAAGCTCAGCCCAGGAAAGGAGCCCGGGAGGTGATATCCATCGTGGCAGTGTACTCTGACATGGCATCTGACAGGTGTTCCATGTCAGCGATCCCGCCACATTAATTATCACCATTTCAAAAACTTGCTGGAATGGCCGGGACTGATATTTAATGGAGTTAGTGATCAAGTTAAGAAGGAATTTCGGTTTCTATTCATCATCATCAACTCAGATAATTTGCACTGGCACCTGGTTGCGGATGACATGCAAAGAAAAGTATTGATGCATCTAAATTCCATAAAATATAGTTCCAAGTACAAAGCAAATGCAAGGAAGTGGCATAATATACTCAGGCTAATATTTCATATATTTTGTGACAATGGAGAGGTGAAGAATTGATTCATGCTAGAGACTGATAAATGCCCTTCTCAACCTGCAAGATCACTAGACTGCATATTGTATTGCTTGAAATACATGGAATTCCTTACTCACAGAGATAAGCCTGACGTTGAGATTTCACAGAAAAAGATATCAGTATCTATCGACGTCAGTTAGTAGCAAGATTATTGAGAGAGAGCCTCAATTAGAAGATTGATAGTGCTGTTAAAATTTAGCATGCAAAAGCAAACTTTTTTTAATATACTTATTCTCTTCAATTCATGCACTTCTGTAATATGTTACAGAAATTTGTAAGTCAATTGATGTTATATTTTAAGCATCATTCTAAAAGAAGAATTTTGTAATTTATTCAAACAGTAATGTTATTGTTACGGTAGTAAAAAAAATCCATTCGCCCTGATCCAGCATCCTCCTTGGTGGCTGACGTGGCCACATGCTTCACGGGTATCTCTAAGTCTCCGAAAAGAAGACGGCGGGTCTGCTTGTTCTAAGAGGCGATCAGCCCCTGTGGCAGCCAGGTCGGCACCTCACTTAGGCCATGCACGAAGTCCAGCTTCGTGGCAGTTCAATTCAGCTCGGCACCTCAGCCCCACCTCAACCATGCACCTCGGCACCTTGGCCCCACCTCGGCCATGCACCTTGGCACCTCGTCCGCGGTATGCACGTACCTCGGTTCGCGTGCATGGGAGGTGCACGCACCCAGATCTATCCGCCAAGCCCGCACCAAGGTCACGCCCGCGGCACATCCGCGCCAGGGCAAGACAGTGCCACGTCCGCGCCAGGGCAAGCCCACGCTAGGGTCATGCCCGCGGCACGCCTGCTCCAGGGCGCCTCTCCTCTGCCCAGTCCGGCGCGACCCCGCACCAGTCCGGCATGACTCCAGTCCAGCTAGGCAAGCCCGCGTGCCCCACTCGCTCCGGTCCGGCATCGGGTCCTGCTCTGGCTCCGCATGCTCCAGCCCACATCCTCCCTCTCCGGTGCCCAGTCCGCCTGTGGGAGGCCGCACCTCTGCTCCACCCTCTTCGGCACCCAGTCCACCTGCAGGAGGCCCGCACCTCGGCTTCGCCCGCTCCGGTGCCCAATCCGCCCACGAGAGGCCTGCTCTTCGCCTCCGCACATGCCCGGTCTACTCCGGCTCCCAATTCGGCACTACCGCATCTAGATCCGCCCATGCCTCCGTCCGGTCCGGCATGCCCGGCTCCGTTCAGCCCGCCTCCGTCCATTCCGGCCATGCCCGCAAAGGTGTGGCATGGTTCAGCTCCCAGTTCGGCATGCCCGTGCTCGCAGTCCGGCGCTACCTCGCCATGGCGGCTCCCAATTCGGCATGCCCGTGCTCCCAGTCTGGTGCGACCTGGCAATGGCTCCCAGTTCGGCACGCTCGCGCTCGCAGTCCAGCACGACCTCGGTGCTCCCAATGCCCCACTCCAGTGGGGTTCCGCGCATCCCGATCCATGCTCGTGGAGAGACTCTGCATGCCACACCTCGATCCATGCATGTAGAGGGACTCTGCATGCCGCGCCCCTATCCATGCACGTGGAGAGAGTGCCTCGCGCTACGCACCTCGGACTGTGTGCACGAGGAGCCTTCACCTGCCTCGTCTTAATCCGCATGCCACAGCCCATCTGACACCGTCTTAGGTATGCTTTTCAAAGTGCAGGTACGGAAGAAACCTGGATGGCAGCCTCGACATGTAAAATCACCATCCCTACTAGACATGCTACAGGCCCTGTAGCGCGCCGCCCGTAGATGGGGGGCTACATTAAAGCCTCCCAGATCACTTTTTACACAAATCAGGAAGGAGTGCCCTACCTGAGGCACTGTGCTCCTTCATCAACCTCCTGAACCGCCCAGAAGAAGAAGGTTCACCAACCTATCTAAACCTCTCAGGCCTACAAAAGCCTCACAGGTCTATACCAAGACCATCACGCCTCCCTAAACGACAAGAGTCGCTCATCTACATAATACCAGCATGAAGAGGTAAGGGGAGGTAAGAGATGACAAACTCTCTTCAGTCCTACATTGTCTTCTATTCTTATCACCCTCTGGGAGTGGAGAGTTCCCCAAGCTCTCCACCTCAGAGGTCTTCTGTTCTCCTCGATCATCTCGCTGACTTGATCGTTGGAGTGTCTTCGCCGGAATCCCCAGCCCAGGTCTCCCCTGTTTTGCAGGTCCACCCGATAGAGAAAGCCGATTCATGAGGCCGGAAGCCGAGTGCCCAGCGAGAGGGACCTGATGCACCAGAGTTACGGGCCACGACGATCCAGGCGGCAACAGTTATAAATATCATTTTCTCATTACATTAAGTTTTTGTATTTTAGATGTTATATTTACTTCCAGAATATCAAATTTTTTATTGATGTGATATTGTTATAAAGGAAATTATGTTTCTTGACAGGGTATCATAGTTTTCTAATTGGAATATCAAAACTATAGATTTAGGGTGTCATAATCATGTTTCAATATTTACTTAAATTTTGTTTCTTAGAGGTCTCTCATGATATTGTAAGAGTTTTAATCTAGACCATAGGTGATATGTATTACAGGTAGAAGTTAGAAACTTTGATTTTACATTTTTTGCAGGGGTATCATAATTTTTTAACTAGGGTATCGTTGTTTTTAAACCGGGATATCGTAATACTATTTCAGTCAATTTGAATAATCTTCTAGCATTCGTGATAATTTTTGATACTCTGGAAGTCATAAACCAAGCAACGAATGATATGTATTATAGATACAAGGGTTAAAAAAGTTAATTTTATATTTTTTTTGCATGGGTATCGTAGTTTCTTAATTAGGGTATCGTAGTTTTTGAACTTAGATGTCGTAATACTGTTTCGGGCTATTTGATTAATTTTATAGCATCCGTGATAATTTTTAACACTCTGGATATCATAAATCAAGCCACAGATGACATATATTATAGGTAGAAGGGGTTAGAAAGTTTTATTTTACATTTTATGCATAGGTATCATAGTTTCTTAACTAGGATGTCGTAGTTTTTAAATTGGAATGTCGTAATACTATTTCGGGCTATTTGATAAATCTTATAGCATCCGTGGTAATTTATGATACTCTAGGAGTAACCAAGTCATGGATGACATGTATTATATGTATAAGAGGTTATAAATTTTTATTTTCTATTTTGTGCATGGATATCGTAGTTTTTTAACTAGGATGTCGTAGCTTTTAAACTAGGATGTCGTAATACTGTTTTGGTCTATTTGAATAATCTTCTAGTATCCATGGCATTTTATGATATTCTAGGAATCATAAACTAAGCCACGGATAATATGTATTACAAGTAGAAAGGATTAGAAACTTTGATTTTATATTTTATGCATGGATGTCATAGTTTTTTAACTAGGGTATTGTAATTTTTAAACTAAGATGTCATAATATTTTTTCAGCCTATATGAGTAATCTTCTAGCATCATGGCATTTTTTAATATTTTGGAAGTCATAAACCAAGCCATGGATGACATGTATTACAGGTAGAAGGGGTTAGAAAGTTTTATTTTATATTTTATGTATGGATGTCGTAATTTTTTAACTAGGATGTCGTAATTTTGAACTTGAGTATCGTAATACTATTTTGGACTATTTGATTAATCTTATAGCATCCGTGACATTTTTTATATTCTGGAAGTCATAAACCAAGCCACGAATGATATGTATTACAGGTAAAAAGAATTAGAAAGTTTTATTTTATATTTTATGCATGGATATCATAGTTTTTAAACTGGGATATCGTATTACTTTTTTGGCCAATTTGAGTAATCTTCTAGCATCCATGGCTATTTTTGATACTCTAGGAGTCATTATTCAGAACATGGATGATAGGAAGTCCTGTTAGGAGCAGTTATTTTCTTCACTTTCTTGTTTCATACTAGGGTATTCTAATTTTATAATTAGATGTCATCCATTATATTAAGGGGTATTATAATTATGTTATCCCTATTTTAATCTTTGGGCACATAAAGTAGTCCTAAAATTTATATTTGAAATAAACATATTCAATCACATGTCCAATACATCCTATTTTAAATTTCTCTAGATAATATAAATATATACAAGACTGTATGAAAATTCAATATTTCATATCCTCTCCTGTGTTAGTTGACTATATACATAAGCATCAAATTCATCTAAAAAAGGATCAAAAGATGGTATAGTGGGTTCAATTACTTGTTCAAATACTTTCACTACATTATAGAAAGTCTGTCTCTTGCTTGTACTAGCTCTTCTTTCATTTTGCACAGGAATGTCAACGGAAGCCTTATCCATATTTTTTCTTGATCTCTTTGACTTTCTTTATGACTCTACTATTAATTCTATTTTCTCTTGGATGACCTTTCATAGTAACTTGATTAGGATCTTGGATTAGAAATTATGTATTTTGCTTAGCTGCACAGTTAGTATTTATAACTCTTTTGAATAATAGTGTAAGATCCTCCACTAAATTAAATGCATTTTTAGATATGAAGGCTATCTCTGCAAGCTTCATCTTCCGATGACCCATCAAAGCAAATCTACGATCAATAAAATATAATATTTGTATTAGAATTTCATGGAATATGATAGGTTTATGTAAACATAAAATAAGATACCTGAATTTAAATAATTTTTTTGACTACGTACCGTGATATTCGTGTACTTTTATCACAAAATTGAGAATTGCATTTGAAATCGTTGAATTGATATTTTATGTCCTTGCACCATCTATTTAAGAAGTACTTATCTAGAATACGAAATATATTTATTTAATGAAGACCAATAAGGCATACCTACATAGGTGACCCTTGTACTGAAAGGTTTACACTGGCATTGAACATCCTCCAAACTTTTGTCATATAAAATCACATAATTTTTTATAATCTCCTTCTTCATTCCATCAACTTCAATTCTTTCAAATGATTTAACAGAATATACATTACAGTTATCAACTTCTTTAACTAATTTAGCATTTGATGCATCCATTTCAAGGATCTTATTCTGAAATTTTTTAAATATGTACCTTGTATATTTTTCTATTACTTATCTCTCAAAAGGAGAGGATATCTTTATGAAAGTATTTATTTATAATATTTTATTATCTTCCTCATTTTCTGCTTCATATCTTTTCTTCAAGATATCTTCGTACTTATCAATGAATTCCTTGTATAGTCTTCGGGTTTATAAATCCATCAAAGAAGTGATTGATGCTCTCGCTCATTTGTGAAGTTGACATCCTTGTTCATAATTATTAAAAAAAAGAAGCATTAAATATACAAAGTTTGTTGAAAATTTACAAACATGAACATTAATCAATCATAATGAATTACAAACCTACGAAGAATGTATCTTTAAGATAAACTGGAATCCATTTATCCCGACATTGATAAATATTATTTAACCAATCTACAGCCTTGCATTCTTCATACTTTTCTATTAAATGTGCCTATCTTTCCTCGAAAGATACTATAATAACTGAATCATATATCGCCTTTTCAAACTCAACCATAAATTTGAAATTTGTAGTGCAAATATAGCCAATCTTTTCAGAAATCTTCTTTAATATATGCCAAAGACAAAATCTATATCGTGCATTGGAAAAAATATCCCTAACAGCAGTCTCGATTGCCTTATCTTGGTTAGTTATGATGGCATTATGTGGTTGACCACCATTTACATTCAGCCATGATTGAAATACCCATTTAAATATCTCAGTCTTCTCATCTGATAACAATGCGCAACCAAGCAATATGGACTATGAAGGTGAAAACTATTCATGCAAGTAGGACAGAAAAATACATTTTAAAACCATTTTAAAACATGCACAGCGGAAGGCTCGGTAGATAGATCAAAACGATCTACCGATCTGCCTGCAACAGGATCTAGCATAATGATCTAGCATGCAACCAAAACATCAACAGCAAGAAATAAATAAAGGTATAAAAGTACCTTACCTTAATACCTCTAAAAATATTGAGAAGAATGATGAAGGCGCCCAAGCCACACACGTGTCTGGCCTCTACAGGTAATTCATACCAGGGCTCGACTCTGATCAACTCCCTCGGAGTGCTAGCTCTTCGGGATCTTTCAGGCCGACCTTCTTCTTCCGAGAAGACAAGGAGGAGAGGTGGAACCCTTTCCAAGAAATTCTCTTTCCAAGACCTAGCTTGAATGCTAGGTTTCTCACACCCAATCCTAAGTCCTTACTAAGCCCTTCTTCTTTTTCTCTTTTCTTTTCTCTCTTGTTCTCTTTGTAACCATTAGTAGCCTCTACAATGACCTTCATTTATAGGGGCAGCCATGAGAGAGAGAAAGAGGAAGGAGGAGTGATTGGGGGAGAGAGTCAAGGGCCATTCTAAATGGGTCCAAGCCATAGAAGGTAAGTATGACTATCATACCATGAATGCTTGGAGCCAAAACGTCCAAAAATTCAAATTTTAAATTCAAAATTCGAAGTCAAATATTCCAGAAATATGCACGTCATAGCAAGTGTCGACACTTACAAAAATGCCAAGTGTCGATACTTCCCAAGTGTCGATACTTCCTAAGTATCGACACTTACAAAAATGCCAAGTGTCGACACTTGGAACATGGTCAATCATATTAACCTCCGGTGACGGCAAACGATTCTCAATCATCGATCAGCCTTAAGATCAGATAGAAATTCCTATGGTGTGTGATCCCATAGGTTCGAACAATAAGCCGGTAGCACTGGAACATTTCCAATACTAATCAAAGTCCTCATCTAGCAATGATACCCAACGTCCGGATATGTCGAAGATACAAAGCACCTCACCAGAACCTCTGGCATATGGTTACTGCATAATTCATTCCTTTGATCTCATAATGCTCAGGATGACCTAAGGTTCGACTGCCAACCCTAATTTGATCCATCCAGATCAAGTATCAACTTTACAAGTTCTGTGACTCCTCATATGAACTACCCTGGCCAAGGATTTGCTAAATTAAGACATAGTGAGTCATTCACTCCAAACTATTTGGAGGGGTAAATTCCATCTTGATCCACCACCGCTCCATAAGTACTTGACTTCATCCAGAAACCTTCTATCATTGGATTAGAAATCCAGGTAGTCCGGCACCAAAGTACAGTGAGTTGCTTGCAAGCTACCATGATGATCTCAGGTCTGAGGGACACATATACCCATATCCCTTCACGAGCAACCGTTTGGTAGAAGGGAGCTCCGCAGATGGTCACGTTCAGTGAGATGTCATACATATTACTTGTATGTCACACCAATGTCTCCACACTCCTTGGTTAAGAGGACAACCAACAAATATGATATACAACAATCTACATTTGATACATCATCGTCCTATAACAATGTATCATTTGGTTGTGAACCAGTTTAAGAACTACTTGATATATCCTCTCTATATCAAAATAATGTAGTTCTAAGGACTCCATCATACAAGAGTTCATTTCAGGAAAAAGTAAATATGATGAACAGCCAAAAAGGAATAACTTTTATTCATTAAAAATCATATACAGGTACAAGATAGCACAACCATCTACAACCTAGACAATTGGCTTTGTGACACAATTCCCAACATACTATCATGATGGTTGACTCCGAAAAATGGACAAAAAGGCATTTGATATGTATTTGTCAAATAAGTTGAGTCAAATGTCAGTACATCACTAAAATAAGTGATTGTTAATCTTGACCTATGATGGATCCAGAAGACAAACCTGAGCTGTCCATTATCATTTAGGTCCAAAGTATAAAAGAAATTTGGATTTTTTACTTGCATTTGTGTGAAATGGATTACCATTGACTATGCATCTCATTCTTTCAGCTAGCTGACTTTGACATTCCTGACAGATGAAATTATAAGCATCATTTTCTATGAAATTTAATTATCTTCTACCCCCTTCCTTCTAGCCATGGCAGAGTATATTTGAGTTATAGAAATATTCATGGCATGTAAATTATTGATCTTTATCTTTTCTAGTATGCTGATCCTCCTATGAAACTATAGATAACCAGCTGATGATATGGATAGCACATGGTTATATTCTGGAAAAACATCATCCAATATTCGCTTACCATTTTTAGAATTTAATCTTATTTTTATCAAAACCTTACAATCAATTTTGCCAGTATCCCTAGAATTCATAGAGTTATCAATTTTTCTAGATTTTCCTTGCCTCCAACATGCCAGGTGATCGAAACATATTTTTTTGTTATTGTTGGACCAATTATACACCGCTGTGATTTCAAAAGCTACTCTCTTTGCATATTCATTATAGAAATTATATACATCATTTACATAATTGAACTCCATTCTAATTTGAGGATCAACAAACTTGTTCTTTACATTCGAGGGAATAAGAGAATGTGCATTCTTATAAACAACACCAGCAACCTTATCCAAGTGATCATGTTCGATTTTTCTCAGATCTATAATTTCAATGCCACATATATAAATATTTATAAAAAAATCTTAAACATTGATATTCATGATTTTAGATAACATTCTATGTAGAGCATAATAATTATTATGTTATGCATTGGATAGAATATGACACGACAATATGATAATATGGACATAAAACCAAATATTTCTCAAAAAATATTTGAACTTACGACACCCTGCTTAAAAGATTATAACACCTGATCATAAAATATAAAACTAAATATATTGACCCCTCCTACCAGGAAAACCTATTACTTGTGGACTGGGTTATGACTCATAAAATATCATAACATGCTACATATGTTAAATGATCACAAATATATGCTGAAATAGGATTACGACATCCCAATTTAAAAGCTATGAGATCCTAGTTAAAAAATTATAACATCCCTGCATAAAATTATAAACTTGATATTTTTGTCCTGCATAACAGAAGTGTTTAAGTATGCATTACTGATTATGATACCCACATTGTAATAAAATGCTTCTGAGAAAACTTCAGTACCAAAAACTTTAAAACATGAATAACTTGGTACAAAAACAGAAAATGAAGGCTTTTATCCTCTGTCATAAGACTTTTCAATCGTGCATTGGCTTGAATAAGATTGTTAGATTGTGATAAAAAGATCATGAGAAAATAACATTTTGAAATACGATATTTAAACTTACGATACCCTAATTAAAAGATTACGACATTCTAGTTAAAAGATTATGATACCCGATCATAAAACATGAAACTAAATATATTAACCCCTCATATCAGGAAAACCTATCACTTATGAACTGAGTTATGACTCCTAAAATATCATAACATGCTACGGATGCTAAAGGATCATAAATATATACTGAAACAGGATTATGATATCCTGGTTTAAAATCTATGACACCCTAATTAAAAAACTATGACATCCCTATACAAAATCATAAACCAGATGTTTTGATCCTGTATAATAGAAGTGTTTAAATATGCATTGCTGATATATGACACCCACGTTATAATAAAATACTTCTAAGAAAATTTTAGTATCAAAAACTTTAAAACATGAACAACTCGGTACAAAATAGAAAATGAAGACTTTTGTTCTCCATCATAGGACTTTTCAACCATGCATTGGCTTGAATAAGATTGTTAGATTGTGATAAAAAGACTAGAAAAAAATAACATTTTGAAATATAATATTTGAACTTACGATATCCTAGTTAAAAGATTATGACATCATAGTTAAAAGATTATGACATCCTAGTTAAAAGATTTACACCCGATCAGATAACGTAAAACTAAAAGTATTTACCCCTCCTAAAAGGAATACCTATCACTTGTGTACTGAATTATGACTCCCATAATGTTATAACATGCCACAAATATTAAAGAATTTTAGCTACAAGCAAAAACCGGATAATGGCACCCTAGTTCAGAAATTATGATACCATAGTTAAAAAATTATAATATCCCTACAGAAAATATGAAACTATATTTATTATCCCCTCCTACCAGGAATACCTATCACTTATGAATCGAGTTATGACTCCTAGAATGTTATAAAATGCTATGGATACTAAAGAAATATTATATGATTTTCTAATGTATTAACTTTCTCTAGCTACCAAAATAATTGGTATAACAAAGAAACTATAAAAAAAAAACTAAACAAGATTCTATGAAGGATTTTTTATATCCTGTTGGAGATGACATTGTCTTAAAGTTATAGAAAAATTTTCGGTGACTTATTCTAATCTCTGACCAAAAGTTTTTCTTTATACCTGTAACTAAGAACACTTTTCAAATCCAGGAAAAATCTTCTTCATCCTCGAAAACTACCTGATGTCATAAATTGAAAAAATATAATATTTTTTCAGAGTGAAGAAGAAGCTTATATTAACATTCGAAAGTTGATTTCTACGACATGCTCTCAAAACATATTTCAGAGCAAGAAATTTTTTTCCTTCAATCTTTGACTGATTCATTGGACCTTAAAACCAGAGCATGTTTCAGAAAATTGAAACATTTAGCTAGAAATACTAGGAACAATGTTTTAGAATCATCAAAATCCAAGCAAAATGATGGGAAAAAAATAAGCTAGAAGAAAAGAATATCTTGATCTACCCAAAAAAAAAATTTAAAAAAAAACTGAACAAGAATTAATGAACGTTACGCTCAACATTTAACTTGGTATTCTTGCCAGTGATACGGACTCTCGTCTTATCAAACCAATTAGAATCGATGTGAACCAATAACAAACAGTGATGCAGGCCAGATTAGATTTCCTGCACTGCACACGATGCACAAAGACTTACTCTGTTCCTATTGAGGTCCAATCTCTATTTAGTAGCAGCCATGGATTGAACCACCAATGTATTGGTCTAGGTCCCAAGTGGTTATTAGGGGTGCAAATAAATTGGATCAGATTGGACCATAAGTGACCCCGATCTGACTTGATTATTTGATCGGGTTCTAATATTAGATCCAAATCCAATCCACTAAAAAATCAAGTCGGATCGAATCGGGTTCACTATTAAAATTTAACTCAACAGATCATTCGAGTTAAATTGAATCCATAAATAATCCGGTTCTAATCTTAAAAAAAAAAATCTAAATATAATCTAGATAAAATATAGATAACCATATTTCAATTATTACATAATCAACTATTATTAACCATAAAATAGATAACAAATAATATTATTTTCAAAATAAATTAAAATATAAAAATAATTATAACTCTATTTTTATATTAAAAATAAATTTTATATAAAATTTAAATTATAATTTAAAAATTCAAATAGATATGATATTAATAGTATTAGTATATTCGAGTCAGGTCTGATCAGGTCGGGTCTAAATTCAGTAAATCCAAACCCGATCCAGAAAATAGAACGAATCTAATTTTAGAATCCAATCCGGATTCATGAAACCATAAAAATAAGTTGAATTGGATCTAAATGGATCGGATCACGGGTCAACCCGATCCATTTACAACCTTAGTGGTTATTTTCCAATGTAATTCAGCTGCAGCATTCATAGCGACTCCAGTATGGCGCTCTTATGCATGCAGAGAAACAAAATGCTCGTAGCTGACAACATTCGAGGATAACAAAAAATTGATACAGCCAATATCAAGCAGTATCTCACATATCAAGTTCTGGTAGAAATTGGGTACAATTTTTTGCTAACTAAAACCTCAAGTGTTTCACCAAACACTTCAAAAATTTAGGATCTTGACATCAAGTGTGATTGCAAAACCACCTATCTATGTATATGCAACACTGACCAAATTTACACGATGATGTTCAGCATCTAGAGACGAGAATTACGGGCATGCATGATGGCCAAAAATGAAAAACAAGACACCGCACAGATGAAGCAACAATGGAACGAAATCGGTATCTCTTTCATTAAAATCGCCCAACGGTTCACTTTCGACCACCAGTTCCTATACGAGGCTTCCCTTTAACCTCACTTTCCTGTTTCCAAGAAAAAAAAAAAAATCAAGAAGCAACAATATTAGCAGCATCTAAGTACAGTAAAGACCAAGCAAAAGGTGCTATAAGAATAGCCAGTGCCACGAATGTAGCGTTTCATCCAAGTGGGTCGTGAAACATTAAGCAAGACTCCTGATAAGAGTGGATGAAGTTAAGAAAACAATGAACACAGGAAAAAGAGTAGTACCACACAAACTAATACATGATTATGTCATAGCAATAATCTTAAAGCTAAACTGACCAGTGGGCTATGAAGATAGATATACGTCTTTGCTGTAGCCGGATTATGATTTTCAGCACCCTTGCTCCAGTCATAGCAAACCTGTTTCATCGTACATTTTTTAAATATCATGGAAGGCAAACAAAGTTCTAAATAGCTCAGTTTGTCCTCTAGTGCTTGGCTATGAAAAGGCATTAAGGTTGCGTTTGATAGTAGGCAATCCATCCAGATTACTGATAATTTAATAAGGTCCCACCACATTACTGTGTATATGTTTTTCTGGATGGTAATCTATTTTATCTGGTAACGTGGCTTCTCAAAAAATAATCCGGATTATCTCAGGGATAGTAATCCAGATTCCACCATTCAGATATTTTTTTGGGACAATATTACCCTCCTCTTCTCCCTTCCTCTTATATTATAATATAATATAAAATATAGTATAACATTATAATATATTATATATATATATATTATATTATAAAATTCTTATATTATATATATTATTGTAATATATTATATAATAATATTATAAATACAATATTATTATAATATGTAATATAATAGTAATAGCTTTTATTAATATTATATAATATATTATATTTTAATATCATATTATATTATACACTATAATATTATTATATAATATTATGATAATATAATATTATACTATATTATATTAATATATATTTTATTTTATTTTATAACATTATAAAATATAATATTAATATATATATTTTATTTTATAATATTATAAATATAATATAATATAATATATTATATTATTATTAATATAACATAATACATATTATTTTATATTTTATGATATAAAATATATTATATTATATTATATTTAATATAATATATTTGATATAATGTAGTATATTTATATTAAATATATTTATGTTTATATAATACAATATATATTTACACTATATATTTATATATAATATAAATATATTATATTAAATTTAATAATATAATATATTATTTGATATATTTAAATAATATATTAAATATATTATCTCTTTAATATATATTTTTTATATTAAATTTATTTAGTATAAAAATAAATTTTAAATTTAATTTTAATATAAAAATATAAAATATTTAATATATTTTGCAATATAAAATATTGAAATTATAATTTTAATAAATAGATAAAATATTAAAAAATATATTTTATAAATAAAATATAGATTTAATTTAGAAATATGTTAAAATTTTGATTTTACATTATGCAACATTATCTGTATATACCAAACATAATAATCTACGTTACTAACAATCCTTCACATTACCTGCCAAACATAATCTAAAGAATGACCCAGAACTTGTATATAGTTATTAACATATACCAATTGTCAATCATGATAAAATTAAAAGTTGTAAATAATGAAATCCCTTTATGTCTGGTTTAGACACAAATTTCACCATGCTACCGGTAACAAGTGACTAGTTTCCCATTTTTGTTTCTCCTTAGCTAAACAACCAGTAATAAATAAACAGTTCTGCTAACTTTGCCAATATCTTTATACGCCATTTAATTACCTGAGCAGAAGCAGGTGCAGAAGCCGATTTCTTGATGCAAGAAAGGAGATTCCTCAAAAATAAGTTCGGAATAGGAATTGATTAGAAGCAGGGGGGCAGGAGGAAGTTGCTTACAAGATTCCAAAGTGGATAGATAACTGTAGGCGACAAAGTGCTTTATCAAGTATTTAGTTGTGTCTTATGTACAAAATTTGGTTACCTACATTAGTGCTGTCATGTTTTATATAATATTTTTGATGCATGATCCACTTTTGGAAGAAAACCAAATCAAATAAGTTTATTACATGTTTCTCAAGCAAAGTTTTGGTAACCATGGAAATTTTTTTGGCAGGCAACCAAAATTGGATAGAACTAATAAAAAGTATTGCTAGTGATGATCATTTAACATGATTGGAAATTTTAATTTCACAAACTAAAGTTCAAAATCATATTATTGAGCTTTACTTAAATATGAAGTAGAGCAAGTCTTGCTAAAGATAATATAACTTCTTCCTATAACATCATTGCACTCAACCAAGATTTGTCTCGTAACTAATTTAGAGTACCAACATTCTACTGATGCTGGCACCAGAGCTGTATCAACAGTGAACACCAATATGTGGGTTTGTTTGTGTTGCAGCAATACTAATCCAAACTGTGCCAATGCACATCCCTCAACATTTCGACCATACCATCGAAATAGTTCCCAAAACATCCTGATATAATGTACTTATGCCACTGACCACTTATTTCATATGTTTGTTTTCATCCTTGTTCAGAGCTTTATTGCAACACTAGCAGTCTCCGGCCTTTTGGAACTGCTATACAATTCTGGCTGTTTAAAACTCTCACTTCCACTTTCTAAGATGTACCGAGTCTATTAGGTTATAGATAAAGCCCAAATAATACAACCTTGATAATGGAATGAAACCTTAACACGCAGGTCAGAATAAGATACATTTTCTTGGGTCAAAGATTATTATGAGCAAAATCATCATATCTGGGTTAATGAGAACAAAACATAGTTACAGACAGACAAAAAGAAGATTAGTGCAAGGATCCCTGTGCAACCATTTCAAAACAAGAAGATAATTGTAATCATTTGAAAACCAAAAGTGAAAAAACTTCCTTTTAGTAATTATTTAACATGAAGACATATGACTCACCGCATATGCAAAAATTGATCCATCATTGTTGAAAGTGCTGCACGGGATAGGATAAGGGCACCTAGCCATTGCCTGTCAATTTGAAAAGGTTGGAGTAATTAAAATGATGCAAACAGATACCTATGATAGGAGGATCAGAAGGGTTCACAGTTTATTATTGTAACTAATAGTCATAAAATGAACTAGTATAGCATATATATTTCTTGCAGCATTGCTACTGAAGAAAGGGAAATATCAAATATGCATCTTATGTTAATGTATTTATAGGGAATATTATATTGAATCAAAATCTGAGAGAAATTATAAACAATGATAAAAGTGGATGTGCCAGTGCATTAGCTTCTCTTTAACACTAGAATTAGCAAACTTTATACTTGACCAGCATTCAGGTAAACCTCCTTTCCCATCAGAAATTTGCCTCCAGAAAATTTAAATCAGTGTGCTCGCTAACGTATACACCTAGAATCACCAAACAGGTCTTCATCCCAATACATACCATTATTTATGGACACTAACCGAGAAATTTGATCTACTTATGAAAGAATAAATCGAAGCATTCAAAAAAAAAGCTAGCTAAAAAAATGGTTTTAAGTTATATTTTACCGACTGCATTGCAAGACAACAGATAAACAAACAACAAAATGCTCGATGACTGATATAATCAATCTACTCTTCCTTTAGATTCTGAAACAGAATTCTTGTAATGGCACTGGAAAATAGGTGCATATTGAATGCAAATAACACTGTATTGCGAGACAGAACTTTCAGATGAATAACAAATGTGCAACAAATTGCTCGATAGCTGACATCATCAATAAATACTTTCTTTTGATTCTGTATAAAGAATTTAATCCATCTTCTGTTAAACAAAAGAAAAAAGTATTTCCATTTCCTTCACAACCATTAAATTGGCAATTATGATAACCAAGTACAAGAATTAAAATTCATGGATCCAGTATGGGTTTTTTTTTTTTTGTGTGCGCGCGTGCGCACGTGCGTGTGTGTGTGTGTGTGTGTGTGTGTGTGTGTGTGTGGAGGGGGGGTGTAACTTCACTTGAATCATTAAAATTCAAGTGATAAGTTCATAGGCTAGTACAAGTTCAAACAAAATTTAAATATAGGATAACACCAAAAGGTAAAGAAAGCATTCAGTATCATGCTAATAAGGTTTTGTTGTCTCATCCCAAGTTGCCAACTTCATACTGGGATAGAACCGGGACAACATGCCCCTTCAGCTTGGTTCAGTCCCCAAACCAGCTGGGGCCTGAACCAACAAGAACCGGCCAGCACAGTTCAATTAAGAATCTGGTATATGTGAAGATAGGTGGACATATTTTAAAAAGAAAAAAAATAGCATGATAGAGAAGCCAACAACAATATAAAGCAAGTATTATCTTTTGGTTGTCTTGAAAAGACCTTTAGTCTTTGTTTACTGTCCTTGTCCCAAAAATTGAAAGCACCATCAGATCCAGAAGTGGCAAATGTATGATGTACCTGTCCCAAGGCATATGTAACTGAGATCCCAAATATCAGCAAAAACATCACTATTTCAATTTACAAATAGATATATTAAAGAATAAGATGGAATACTAGGACAGGTCAGTAACATCACACATAATATCTAAATGAAGAATTGCATCATACAGAATAATCTACAATTTATAAAATACCTATAAAAACATCTCAATTTCTCACCTTCTCATTAAGCACTCAGAAAACAACAACCTATGTGGTGTGCAATTAAACTTGACATAACGCATATACTGAAATTATCTAAACAGTTTCATATTGACTCATGCAGGTGTTAAGAATGGTATTCTAGAATAAAAAATGTAAGCTCTCTATTTGCGTAGCCTACCTAAAGGAGAAAGTGGCCTGTAAGTATTTAAACCACTGCAACATACAGACACATATGGTAGGGTTTCTAACAGTGGAATATTAATTCAATGATTCTCTGCCAATGCTACTGTATGTTGTCCAGGAAGACATTCAATTGCATTTGTCATACATACACTACATAAACTTTGGAGGGCATGTAACATGCAAATAAACTGACAGGTTTTAAATCATTTGTAGCACAATCACCCCTTCGATATTTCTATCAAGAATGAGAGGAGAATGGACTTGCTCTCCTGATACAAAAGGTAGCAGATTCATATTAAGAAGACAAAAAAATCAGGAGTGAATATTGTTATCTCCAGATTAGATTGCACCATCTGATAAGTTTAGGGATGCAAATGAGTTGGGTTGGCTCACCGGGTCATGCGTGATAGTCCGATCCTGTTGAACTTACTAAGATACAATTGGCCAACATCCTAAATTTTCAGGCCAGCATCCTAAATATTCAGGTCAGGTACATTATAATATATGGCCTAAACTATAAGTGATGGTTGACACTATACATTTGCGACAAGTTGATTTAGCTATATTGTATGAATTCCTAAAAATTGAGAAAAGTAACTACATATCTGAAGAAAACCATAGACCTCCTCCCTTCCTCTTCATCCACATGCACAACAATGTGATTGCTTTCTTTTCTCCAATTATTACAGGTACAGCATCTATGCAAGAGTTCTTGAATTGTCCCCTAATCACAGTCACCTAATGACAATGCATAATTTCTTTTGTATGTTTCTTTGCTCTCCAATCTGTAAAAAATTCTAAATCCAAAATGAAACAACTCAATTTCAGCAGAACTTGATCTAAACTTGCACAAGCAACAAAGTTTCGGCACAAACTTTCAGGGTCAAATCTAAACATGTATGAGACATATCTATGCTTACCATGGAGCATTCTCTAGACTAAGCTAGCATATTACTAGGTTTGACAAGATTTGGAAGCACTGCAACATTGGATTTCAAAAACATCAGAGGAATGCAAATTTCATCATAAATTCAGTTATCCTAGGAACTAAATTTCACATGTATCTATATTATGGTAGAGTGACAAAAAACAGGTGGAATTACATATTATGCTAAAAGTGGTTCTTTAATGTTTCATATTTTTGAAAAACCACTTTTTTATTTGCTGCAAAAACACCAAACAATACATCCAAAGGTGCCCAAACAATATAAAATACTTTAAACTAACTAAATTGATTTTTCTAAAACTACTGCATCATCTTCCTTTTATATTTTCTGTAGTTTTAATTGATAGTTTCTTGTAAATTAAACTGCTGAACTAAATAGAGAAACCATCTAAACTGCTGAAACAGAAACTCATTTGGAATTCAGGGAGATTCATGATATATGGCACATGTAGGTGCTGGAAACCTAAATACTAGTACTTGTAGGTTTAGCACACTTCTAAGAGATCTCTATTGATCAATTCAATATCTCTTAGAACTTAACAAATTAAAATTCAAGACAATCAAGTTAGAAGGGGGAAAAAAAATAAAGGCATGAGCATAATGCATGTTTCACTCTAAAAAGAACAAAAACTGAACAATATCCATATATGAAAATGACAGTTTTGAAATCAGGAAATATTCCCTTTTGATCATCTATCATATTTTACACTGAGACTAACCCTCCTATTTAAAAAATGCATCTATAACCCTACTACCTTTCCCACCCACATTAACTATCACATGCTCAATCTTCCCCTTTCCCCATCAAACTGGACCCCTTTCTTAAAACTCCAAAACTAATTGGACTCTCTTTCTCTAATTCAACTCCAAAACAGATTGGACTCTTAGATTTGATTCCTAAATTTATTGGAGTCAAAGAAAAAGTAACCATAACTACTAACAATAAATTATACTTTGTTTTGATAAAATAAATCATTCTTGCCTGATCAAAAGCAAAATAAAGAAAAATTAAATTGCAAAGAAACATCACTGTGATCGAAAAGCAAATGCAAAATCTTACGGGATGAAAGTTCAATGAATTCACAGAATAAATCTCGTTGCCTTCTCTGTGGCATTTGAATGTGAAGTTTTTGCTTTGCTGTGCATCATCCAGATGGTGCACACCAACCCTTCCCTCTATGGATCCCACCTTGGAGGAGAGACAAAGTTCATTAATATCCTTAAGAAGTGAATGAACTGTACTCACAAGAAAACCATTTGAACATTATGTTTCATATTGCTTAACAAAATCGGAATTCAAGATTGAATTCAACAATTGTTAGACTAGAAGCAGGTATCTGGGAGAATGCTATTGGTTTGTGAACAGCAACGGAGAACCAAATAAAACAACATATGGTAAAAGCATCAGATTTTTTATAAGCACAAAAGTAAAAGGTTAAACTCAAATTTGCCTATTAGCATGGATGAAGACATTATAAATTTATATAAACAGACACTTGAGCATAAGATATTCACAAGATTCATATAATAAGAAAATATTTGTAAACCTACTGCATGCAACACCCATAAGAGTAAGATTCATGGAGTTAACAAGATCACATCTTCCTAACATGTTAGAGAAAATTAGAAAGCAAATAAAAGGGACAAGAAGTCCTGTGGCCTACAAAGAAAAGAAGGGCACTCAACAGGCCTCAGTACCCAGTTCTCAAGTTTACACATCATAGAGCAGACTCATAGGTAGTTTTTGCATTGCGTTAAGGAAACTAGGCTGCCATTCTACAATGTGAAAATGAGTAAAAACTTGTATACTTCTGTCTGTCCCATCTGCCTTGAGTGGGTCATTTGTTTAGCAGGGACCCTCTGTGAAAGTGATCAATGGGACAAGTGGTGCTAATATTTTAGTTGAAGCATTTGATTACTAGGCCAGAAGCCTCTCCATTTGACAATGATTATCCTTGTTTAAAATTTACATATATGATGTTTTTCTAGATCAAGCACCAACTTTTGCACTTGAGAACACTGGTCACATTACAGAGGTTTTCTTAAAACAAGGAAATGAGAGAAAAAACTACAGTGCATATAAGAGATGACAAGAGAATGAAAAATGGGAAAGAAACAGCAATGACAAAGAGGATTTCCATTGGCTTACATACATGATGGATACCATTACCTTCTTTATAATACCAAGCCAATATGTCCACAGATCACAGTACATACCTAGAAACTATAAGAGAGGGTAAATACATGATCTCTAAAATTCTACATAGCATCGAGCAATAAATGAGCAAAATCCGGATGCTCTGGGCAACAAGAAAATGCAATGGCTGTATAGTATACTTGATACAGCTATCGAGCAAAAGCTAGTAATTCATGCCTTTATGACTTCATCTGAGATCAGAGGGGTATGAAAGAATGAGAACAGAACCAGAATGTAGAAAATGTCTAACAAAAGGTATGCAAGCATGATGTGTATCTATATATTCCACAAGATAATCAGCACAACTGCATCTTAAGATCAAAATGAACAGGAAGTCAAATGCAAGCATATATACATCTATAAAGGACAAAGCATTACTAAAAACCCTTGTTGGTCAGGAAATGCAGCGAGGCATCTTGTCTGGTACTTCAACGGTGATATGATTCTCTTGAACTCTGTCTGTTAATTACAAGTGGCAAGTATCAGACACTTCATGATATACATAAACAAGCAAAGTCTGTGTGTGTGTGTGTGAGAGAGAGAGAGGAGAAAAAAATAATGATATTTTTACGAGGTCGATAAATGGCAAGCATCCTTTCCTTCTTTCTTTCCATTAATTAACAAGTTAAAGTATTCCCTTAATTGTCAACTTCTTTGTTATTTAATCATAAGAACCAAGTTTGCCTTTTAAGAACTTACCTTGCAAAAGTAGACTTGTAAACCCCCATTATTAGCTCCACCCCAACAGTGTACACATATTAAATCGATGCCATGGCATTTTATAAACCATTTATAAAATAGGTGATTTATTTCAGGGCATCACTAACATTGCTAGTAAACCAATCCAACCCATTCTTTTCCACTATCTTTTGCATTTCATTACCTAATCTAGAAGCAATTCAGATGGGGGACCAGGGAGACGGAGCTAAAAAAAATGTAAATGCTTAGGATGTGTAGTAGCATATTTAGGCATGGCACCAAACATAGAGGATTCCCACTACTAAGCATTTATTTCTATTAGTATAATGTATTTTTCTAATATTTTCACTTCTTCCCTGCCAATACATATTCAGAACAGATATGCAAGTCTTTGCTCAAAAAGTTGTAAAAGTTGTAAAGTTGGCACATTTATGTTAAACTATTTCATGTGCTATACTTTCATACTAATGGGTATAAAAGTCATCAAGATGTAATAGAGACCATAGTGGAAATGTCAACCAGCAAGAAAGGTATTGCTCAAGCCATTAAAATGAGACTTCGCATAGATACAACTGTGTTCAACACACTCAAACATCAGTCTAAAATCCCATCAAGTTTCAATAAAAACCCCTACGAGAAGGATCCAACTTGTGTATGGATGTGCATATTGACTAGATTTTTGACTTAACAGATTTTCACTATCAGCAGTATGCTTCTTTTGGTCCTATCTCACAAAATTGTCTGTAGCTTATAGTTAGCACACACAAGTGTAAAAAAAATGTCAAATAAAGAATCTATCACTTTAAGAAAAGCAAAATCATGGCTAAGAGGACCAGGCATTTTACAAGAATCTCATGCATGTATTTTATACATATGGATGCAACCCATAAAGACAATTGATTTAAACTTGGGAAAATTTCCTCAAGTGTCCAAATGGAACAACTGCTTCAATGAAGCCAGATATTGCAAACTTTTAAGATGCACGCGATGATATATAAAATGGATGGATCTTCAGTTCATCACATGTACAAGTAATTAATGTAGTTAATCTCATAGACCACCTAAAGAATCCATAACTAAGCTGTGACTTACCTTCACATATCTCTACTGTAAATATTGAAGGCATGATGACACTTCTTATTTCTCACTACTTTTTCTTCATATAAAAAAAATTTTGACATATCTCCTAACCTAAGATCATTAGAGAACCGAGTAATAGTGCACTAACCTAAGATGATGAGTATAAATGTTTAGTGACAACTAATCAGGCATCTTGAATCCTTCACATGCCCCTATCCTACTCCACCTCAGGAACTCCACTTTAAATTGTCCCAGCTTTGAAAATCAGAGCATAACATTCATCTTACTATATGAAGAGAGTTTGATTTTCTTAACCTTAATTCCCCTTGGCCATAGACTATAGCAACAACTCAGAATGCTGGGGGGAAAAAAAAGAAAGATTATGTTTAGAAGTAGAAAAATAAGCATGACACAATGGAGAAATAACAGGTTGACATGGTTAAGGATGGATAACGTGCGCCATAGGAAACAAATCAAGGTAGTGTCTCATTCACATATATAATATCAACTGGTCAAGATTTGTAGGGACAAACAAGCAATTTTTATAATGGTAAGAACTCCAGAGTTTAGAAGCCTGCATATTTTTCAGTTTACAGACAACATTTCTTCATGGATATTATAAATAATAACTATCATACCAATTGCAACCATTAACTCTCTTATATTTGACTACAACAGCAGCATAAATAACTTAATTATAAAATCCATCCTTCCAAGTTTACTCATCTCAACTTTAGTTAAGGGTATTATCCGAATTACCTGAGGATTTTGCAAGTTATATATTATTAGATGCCGATCTGCAGTGCCAACAACCATCAGAGGATACAGCACTGTTAGAGCATAGCAACGCTCAGGAAGCTGCTGAGTATGAACTGGTTGTGCTTGTCTTGTATCCCAGTACCTGAAAAAATTGCATGAGCATAAGATAAATAGAAAATTAAGCATATATCTGGCAAATATATAAAAGAGAATGTTGTATTCATAAGAAAAAGAAACATATGCATACATACATATGTACTGTACCTACCAAAGATGAAAAAGAAGTAAATGAAAACATCATGATCTCAGATCTAAGAGTACAATTTCTCAATGAAGATGCTTAAAGACCACATAATAATTCATACATAAAATGACTATTCTATAATAAGGCTCCAATTTGAACTTTGCTCCAAGAAGTAAAACAAAGTGCTTTAGGGCATTCACTGACGACATAAGGCACAAAAGGAATATAAGGAAGAACAATTAGCATGTTCAACACACATATCTATTACACATGCATGCATATATATATATATATGTATGTATGTATGCATGCATGCATGCATACACATATGTACATGTACATTTGTATACGCATATATACATGTAATGTACATGTGGGTGTGTGTATGTATGAATACATGAATCTACAACTTACATTGCAGATATTAAACTACTTAAATGCCACGGCCCTGAAGGAACCTCAACTTGGAAGACTTTCATATCCACTGACTTAATTCTCTACTTAAACGAACTAAGAAACATGCTGTGACACCAAGCCAACAGTACTCATAACTCAAGGAATCTTAAATATTTGAAATAAGTCAGAAGACTATTTGAAAACATTGAAACAAGAACAATGCAAATTAGACATCAGAAATTAAATATGCATAAAAGAATTAAATTTTCTAAATTGACTTTGCTGCTAAATAAAACCCAGGCACTAATCAACAATGCATATCAAAAGATTCTTTTCTAATGACAAGAAATACTAAAAAATTATAAAATTAGGAAGTAAAAAACTGATAAGGTGAGTCAAGTTTTGCATGCCTCAGTGTCTTGTCCCAGCTCCCAGTGACAAGAAGATTCATCTGTTGAATCCAAGCCATTTCTTTAATGGGTGCATCATGTGCAGCAACTTGGGTTGGTTGGCCACCAGACATCAAAGGCCACATCTTGACCAGTTTATCACAGCCTCCTGAAAACACAGTTGTTCCATCATCCTTCCATGTCGAGCACAGGACCTAATGTAGAAAACCCACTAATTTAGTACAAGTACATGATCAACCAATCAATAGAGAACAATGCAATAGATTCTGCAACAAGTTAAATCATCACATGGCAACAGCCACCATACCGGAGAGTCATGCGATATCGATGCCTTTGGCTGACTACTACCAGGCAGAATTTCCCAACACCTGACCTGTAGTTCACCAGGAAAACAGAAAATAATGACCTTAAGTAACAGTATTTGTGATATACCCGAACTCCAACAAAATGATCACAGAACTACTGCAGATTATATTCACATAGGGATAGAACAGGTGCCTGATTATCCCAAGAAGTGGCCACCAGGTAATTAGCCTTGGAACTGAAACTAAGGCTGGAAACAGAGTCACTAGGAGCCGGAAGCACCTGGAGTAGAAGTTACAAAAATAATTAAAGGAAAAAAAAAAAAAAATCAGTCAACTCTGGTTGCATGTTCAACGCATATCAAAACAAAGAGGAACAATATAATAAGATAAACGGATATAATACATAGTACAGACCCTTATACCTCGAATGACTTGTTAGGGTTTGGGTTCGCCGCACCCGTATTTAGCCCTGAAAGATTCGCCATCTCTTTTTCCTAACTAAATCCTAAACAATCAAGTAAACAATATATCACATTACAAAACTCAACATAATACAATAACTAGTATATATATCTACAAGAATCACAAGAAAATTACAAATCATTCACTAAATCCAGTAAGAGTCAACAATTTCCTTGCTCAAAAGTTCGCTGCAAATCATCAAATCACCGAAAGACAAAGCATACTCCACCCAATTCGGGCTCTTTTACCAGATAAAACTGTATTGCTTGTAGAATCAAATCAAGTCTTGAACAAAAGCAAAACGATCCAAGATAAACCAATTTAGCCAAAACAAGTCAAGCATAAACCGTAACGATTCCGTGCAAAACCCTAAAGAGGAGCGAGAGAGTTGAGAAAACCTAACAAAAACAAGAGACATCTACCGCGTGCTCTTCTTCTGGGATGTGCTCGCCGACGGAAGCTCGCGCAGAGAAGGAAGAAGAATCGACAAGAGAGGCTTCGGGAGGGATTCAGAAAATGCGACGGAAGTACGCTCATCGGAGGGCTGAGACGGCGTTACCGTTGGGGCGGTGGAGATCAACGGTGCATCAGGTGCCGGTAGAGAAATTGTCGGTCCCTGGGCTCCACCGCATACTCGATCCACGCTGGGCAGCGAGATGCCACGTCATCCGACCTCGCGGGATCTGACCTGTGCGGATCAGCTGTGTGACGCAAAACACAAGTTACCGAGGACTGCGATTAGGGTAGCGACAAATAAAGAAGACGGGGGAGAATGGAAGACAACACAGCGCGTAGCACAATGCGGAATTTCGTCCCACGCGCGGGCAAGCAAAATTTGATCAACTAATGGGATCGCAGCCACCCAAGGCTCATCGATTACTGCTTGGGATGGCAACGGATCATACATTCATACATGGGTTGGATCATCCATTCACCCCATAAATTGATAATCCTGTACTTGTGATCTCCTGTCCATCTCGATTCGAGTCAAGTAAAGATGCAGGTAAGATTGGATAAAGTAAAGGTATAAATAAAGTAGGTCGGACCGGGTTATGAATAATCCCAACTCAACATAATTTTTTAATTGGATCTTGATATTAGATCCAAATTCAATCTTATAAAAGATCTGATTGGATCAGGTCCACAGCTAAGTTTTTTAACTCATTGGATTATCAGGGTTAGGTTAGGTCCATAAATAATCCAGTCCCAATCCATAAAATATAGGTCTAGTTGGAGTCAAGTTAAATTATTAGTGTTTTATGAAAATTTCTTTCTCGTCAATTTTTTCAACTCCCAATAAAATAAATTAATAAGAATAGATGCTTAAAAAAATCTTAGACTATCTTCTCTTCCCACCCGTCTCTTCAGCCTTATAGATCCTTTTCTTCTTCCTCTCCCCACATGAATCATCGTAGTACTCCAATTAGAATTGAACTCTCTCCCTATCCATCGACAGAACCCTATCTCTTTTCTCTAATAACCTCACTCCCTTCGTCATTTCTCTCATCCCCTCTTGTTTTCTCCCATTCACCCCTCCCTCCCCCTCTCCACCACCTCTCCCATGATCCAAGAAGCATAGCAGCCATCGCAGTACATATCCAAACGGTGCCTCCCACCCTATTTGCACAGAGCTCGGTGAAACCCTAACCATCATGGATTCATGCTGGATTGGCCTTGGGAGAGGAATCTCCTCCACTAATAAGATGAATGCTATTAACTCTCCTAAAATGCTCAATCTCAAAAGTAGTCTCGTAAGATCAGAGACGTTAATGAAACTCTATAGGAGGCTAAGTTCCTCCATCGCCCGAATGACATCAAGAAAGTTGGCATCAATCTGATCATGGGTGACGGCAACAAAAATGCTTGATCGAGTTAGGGCCTAGATGAAGCAAGCAATGACATTTGTGAGGGAGCGAAGGGATCGAGGTGGCAAATAGGTTTTAAGAGTAGCCTACTCATCCTTGGTTTTAAGAAAACTACGATTCCAGTGGTTTTATTAGTCTTCGAGTTTCCATGAAATCTTTCCAACAAACCAAAGAGGAGGATTTGGATCAGGTTAGGTCTTCAAACAATGAAACAATGAAGGGTCTGGATAGTTTGGGTCTAATGTAGGGCCTCAAGTCAGGCCAGGTTGGGTAATTAAATATAGGATTTAAATTAATACATAAAATCAAGCCGGTCGAGTTGGGTTCAAATTCAATAAACCTAGACTCAATCCGAAAAATAAAACGGGTCCAATTCTAGAATTTGACTTGATCCTAGGGATTTTTAATACAAATTGGATCGGATCTAAATAGATTGGGTTATAGGTCAGCTTGATCCATTTATAGTCCTAGATAAGAGGAACTATGATGGATCGACTAAGGAACTCATCATATAAATATTATAAAATAATTATAATTTTGAAAAGAGAATTTAGATTAAAGTTATATTGGCTGGATTCAACATAGGGCATACCATTATCTCTACCCGATTCAAATCTTTTTTTGGATATTTTTTTCTAAAACCTATACCCAACCCAAGTTTTAATTTGGCCGGTTAAAACCGTCCAATTTAAGTTGGGTATTTGATCAGTCGGCTAAAATTACCATCCTTAGTTACTATATTTGATCCATTGACAGGAATATTCGTCTATCAAATGTTATTAAATGTAGTGTATGCTATGATTTATATATGCCAGATAACATGTCAGATCAGGTTTGAATCCCACCACTGGATCATAAGGTGGAAAAAAATCCCTTGTAATAAAAAAGAAAAAGAGAGAGAAAAATAATTGAGGATTGCTTCCAAGGTCTATTTACCTAGCAACCTTATTAAGGTTGCATCTGCAAATTTGCATGTCAAAACTAGAAGATGAAAATAATGGGTTGTGGATACGTACGTCAAAACTAAATGAACAGAAGAAAACAGCTAGAAGATGTGAACAATTGTTTTAGAGACAAGTAAAGAATAAGGATCTCTATCAATCCACCTGAATCTCCAAGGTTCCTAGACATGGGAAATTTACAGATTCCATCTGTAAATTTTGATGCAGATATATGCCTGCACCAATGATCAAGTTATCATCACCTCTGATAGGCTCAAGGTAAGCCAGCCTCTTACTCATTGCTACTGTAATATTCTTACAGGTTCTGAGGCCCAGAGGGCTTTAACATTTACCAATATTCTTACAGGTTTAAATCATAAGCAAGCTCAACTTGGTTCATGCCAAGCACAAGCTTTACTAACACCGACTGCTGTTCTGCTTATTTGGAGCATTTGCAAATACCCAATGAACACAACATTACTAAATTTTCAAATGGCAATGCACAACTTCACTTTGGAACTCAAATAATCTTTGCAAGACAACCTGCTCGGTCTTCTCAACATAGAACTCACCAGATCATTGTGGCATATTAAACAAGTTGCTGTTCTTACATCAAAATAAACAGTTATATAACATCATATACAACATACAGTACCAAAAAAAGCTTCAAAGGGCCCCTCAGGCATGCTGCACTCATGGAGCTTCAAAGAATATATACTATGACTCCACCCTTTCAAGGCCCTTGTTTCTAGTTTTAGTGGCCAAAATATTGCACATAACGCAGACAGCACTAACGGCCATTTTGCTGCCCCTGCATTTCCATTGCTAGATGGTTGGTCACAGTTTCATATCAGATTGTTAAGTTACAAGGGATTTGTTCCAAAAATTACTAAGCTGGTTCACGAGGACGGGCAGCCCATAGAGAACTCAGGGCACGAAGTCGTTGGAAGTAATCACCTAAGGCAAGGAGGCCTCGTGCTGCCTGGCGGGTTGTGAGGATCTTGTACATTTGCTGCAGGGCTTGCTGCCGAAGGTGATCTGCCTGTTTAATGAACATGCATCAACACGGTAACATCATGGACAAAATCATCCACAATCCTCTATACATCACTCAGAGGAGAATTCTAACTGCATAGAGTATATAATCAAACTAAATCACTTATAGCTGAGCAGGTATGTACAACAGATCTAAGAAAACAGATTTTATCAGCTAGAACTCTTAAGAAATGATGGAGTGGCAGTTGGTTTGGTCAGACAAGGTTCTGGTTGGGTCAATTCAGAAGAATATCATTTGCCAATCTGACTCATATCTGACCAGAATTTGTTGGGATTCCTGAGCCCTGAACCTGCACACAGGGGCACTTCGTTCTCATTTTGGGTCATAGCAGACCTGAACCAACATTGGTTGGGATTCCTCAACTAAAACCTGCTCACAGGGCAACTCCTTAGACCCAGACAGACCAATACTTCAACATACTCTGCATACCCAATCCAGCCCACCCATCCTAACCCAACCTGACTTGCCTGAAATTTATTTGGATTTTTTTTTTTTTTAAATGTCTGCTCGGTAAGGATTTAGATCTCCTGTTCTAGTTCAGTCTTTCGGAGGAGAACTTATAGTATAATAACAAGCTTCAAGCCAACTTTAAAAGACCATACCTGACCACAACTGAACCAACCCTATCCAAAGAACTCTACCCTCGTGGCCCAAATCAAGTCAAAAACCCTACACTGCACCCGATGCATTTATAATTTGGGCAAGAAGTTTGATATAAACCCAACCCAAGCTGAAAAAAACATAACCAAACTGTCTAGTCCAGTTTGGTGTTTTGCCATCCCTATGTTTAGTAAACCAAGCATTCTGAAAATAATGAGAGCATGCCAAAATACTGCTGTAACACAAGAGCCTTACCATGATCAGGTTATACAAAGTTGAATTAAAAAATTGTCTTAATGCAACAGATATCACATACTCTAATCTGAAGTATTCCAAGAAAAGGTTAAACGTTGCAGTGGCTAAGAATAAAACAATAGATAACTAATACAAGCAACAAGATTTAGTGTTATAATTGTTAAATATCCTTCCTACCTAAGAGATATCCTTCCATGTTTGGATGTTTTTATATGGGATGTATTGATATGTAACCATGTTTGGCTGATCCTAATTAGGATATTTTGGTAGGCATTTACCTTATGTACCTCCTCATTTGTATATTTAATAGGATGAATCCCAAGTATAATGAAATATGAATTCAAGTTTCTTCATGGTATCAGAGCATGTTGCTATTCTATCTTATTCTTGCCTATCCCAGACCTATTCCAATATTATTCCAAACTTATTCTGGCCCTTTTCCCTTTTCTCCGAAGGACGACCTAATCTCTCCATCACCGCCTCCACGCCACCCGACAACTCCCGCCGGACCTCCCTCCTTTCTCGGCCCCAGTCACCGCCTGTCACCGCCACCTCTCCCGCTGCCCCCTTCACCGCCATGCCTCCCCTTCCCACCGTCACCGCCCATCACCGGATCTCCCTCCTCTCTCGGACCCCACCTCCCGCCGGACCTCCTCTCTCAGCCCTCGCCTCCGATCGGAACTCTACCACCCATGAACCCTGCCGTTGCCGCCCGTGAACCCCGCCCCCGCCTCCGACCGGAGCGGTTGCCGCCTGTGAACCCTGCCGCCCGTGAACCCTGCCGCCCGTGAACCCTGTCGTTGCCGCCCGTGAACCCCGCCTCCCGCCGCCAGATTCTTCTCCCCCTGCTCGTCTCTCGGTTCTTCCCTTCGACTGCGCCTTCAACATCTCCACCGGCCCCCGCATCGGTGCCGCCCACAGGGTCCTTGGCCTTTGCCGCGGCCGATGCTTCGACACCGGCTCTTTATTCTCCGACCCTTCTCCTTTCCTGCCGGATCCAGCCCCAGCAACCCACGCGACGTCGGATCTGCCAGCTATCCATCGGCCGGATCCGACTCCGGCGACCACTTCACTGCTGACAGCACCGTGCTCCCTCTCCTTGGCCTGATCCGTACCCGACGACTCTGTCTATCTCTCTCGCTGTCGGAGCAAAGCACCACTGCTCCTTCACCTCACTGATTGGCGCCATTGATCTTCTCCACTGGGCTCTGAAGTCGTGCCACCGTCACTGTTTCGTGACCATTGGGTCTGCTCGCTACCTCCCTGTCCATGGCGGCTGATCTCGCGCAACCTATTATTATCAAACTAGATGGGGCCAATTACAGTCAATGGTCCTATATGATGCGCATCTTTTTGAAAGGCCGTGGACTATGGAAATATGTTACGGGTGCACTTCCATGTCCAGTTGAATCTGGGGATGCTTTTGATCAATGAAAAATCAACAACAATAATATCATGACATGGATTTCCAATTCTGTAAGTCCATCTATCAGTCTGCACTTCAGCAAGTTTGACATTGCACAAGCAATTTGGGACTTTCTAGCCAAGCGGTACAATCAGACAAATTTTGCCCTGAAGTACAAACTTGAACTGGATATTCGCAACCTCAAGCAACAACCGGCGCAATCCGTAGCTGATTTTCATTCTCAGATGTCTCTGATTTGGGATCAACTTGCTCTAATGGAGCCCAATTGGACCTATGATGCGGAACTTTATTATCAGTTTTGAGAGGAATTCCGCCTTGTCCAGTTCTTAATGGCTCTTCGTGATGAGTTTGAGCTTGTTCGAGCATCGATTTTGTACCGCTCTCCTCTTCCTTCCGTTGACACTGCTCTTTCTGAGTTGATTGCTGAAGAAACTCGCAGGCATATTGTTTCTTCCAATTCTGATGCCCCTATGCTTTTATCTGCACAAGTCAAATCGAAATAATTGTCTCAACTTCAGTGCCACTCATGCAAGAAATTTGGCCATCTTGCTTGGAATTGTCCAGGCTCTGATTCTCACACTCCGGATGTCTTCCATGCAGTGCACATATTGTAAGAAGGTTGGACATGTTGTTTCGCATTGTCCCCATCCAAACTCCAACCACATGTGAGCTAAGACTCGGAGTTCTGGAGATCGCCCTTCCTCTATTGCTGCTACTGTCATGCTAGCCCCTCCCGCACAGGCGGCCACCTCTCTTACTCATGATGATATCCAGGCAATGATTCATCAAGCTCTCTCTGTTGGTAATCCTATAACCTCTTCTTTTGCCACCTCTCCTTTGCCAGGTAAGTGGTTTTTTGATTCCGGAGCCTCAAACCATATGACATTCCACTCCGATATTTTTCAGCATGTTTTCCCTCTTCATTATCCACCCCAGGTTCAAACTGCTAATGGTTCTCTCATTACTACTAGCCATAGTGGAACCATTCATTCTGACACCTTATGCCTTTCTAATGTTCTCCATGTGCCACAACTTTCTCTGAATCTTATTTCCATTGGCCAATTATGTAAGCAAGGCCTTACCGTTATCTTTTCTTCTTCTGGCTATGTTGTGCAGGATTGCTCGACGGGGAAGGAAGTTGGGACCGGCCGTGAGATTGATTGTCTTTTTGTTCTCGATCGACTTTATGTTCCTCCTACCTTTGGTCTTCGCTCTGTTGCTACTGTTTCGCTCAATAATTCTTTTTGGCACAATCGTTTAGGTCATCCTTCCTTCTGCAAGTTCTCCCACTTAATAAAGGCTTATTAGGCTCTGTCTCTGAAGCAAAAGAATCCTCCTGTATTCATTGTAAGTTATCTAAACAAGTAGCTTTACCTTTCTCCTTGAGGCACTCTACTGCTACTGCTCCTTTTGATCTTATTCATTCTGATGTATGGGGTCCTGCCCCTGTATCTTCTATAGGTGGCTCTAAATATTATGTTATTTTTATTGATGATTTCACACGTTTTACATGGCTCTATCTTTTGCCTGTTCGTTCTGATGTTCTAAAGGTCTATATTGAATTTGCCACCATGATTAGAACCCAATTTTCTAAACCTATCAAAATTTTTCATTCTGATTCTAGTGGCGAATATCTCTAAAAAATATTTAACGAATACCTTAAATCCCAAGGCACACTTTTGCAATTATCATGTGTTGAGACCCCTCAACAAAATGGTGTATCTGAACGCAAACATCGTCATATTGTTGAAATCGCCCGTACCTTGCTTCTTTCCTCTTCTGTTCCAAAAGCCTTTTGGGAAGAAGCCATGAATACTGCTGTATATCTCATCAATCGCCTTCCCTCCAGTGTCATTTCTAATCTCTCACACTTTGAACGCCTTTATCATTCTCCCCCTTCCTATGACCATCTTCATATATTTGGCTGTACTTGTTTTGTTCTTCTTCAAAAACGTAAGAGTGACAAACTTTCCAAGAAAAATGCAATCTGCGTGTTCTTAGGTTATGACCTCCAACAGAAAGGATATCGGTGTTATGATCCTACCGCACGCAAACTGCGCATTTCTAGACATGTCACGTTCTGGAAAAATATTCCTTTTTTCTCCTTACCCCATAAAGCATCGCTATTTCCGTGTCAAGAGCCTCTGCTAGATCCTTTTTCACCATTTCGTGAGGAACATGGACCACCTGAACAACCTGATAGGCCTGCTGTCCTCCCCATTACCAATCCCCCTGCGAGTAATCCTGCAATCTCTGAGAGGCGGTATCCTGCTCGCAACCACAATCCATCACCTTGGTTGACAGACTATCATTGTTACTTGTCCACTATATTGCCCTTACATGAACCTAAGTCATATCAAGAGGCATCATCTAATCCTTCCTGGCAGAATGCTATGTCAGAAGAACTTGAGGCTCTACAGAAAACCCATACGTGGGACCTGGTTGATTTGCCACCTGGAAAATCAGTAGTGGACTGTAAATGGGTTTACAAGATCAAAACTAATGTTGATGGTTCCATTGAACGCTATAAAGCTCGTCTTGTTGCCAAAGACTTCACACAGGAATATGACATCGACTATGAGGAGACCTCTGCTCCTGTTGCTTTATGACATCTATCTGTACTCTCCTTGCTATAGCCGCTGCCAAATGCTGGTCTTTACATCAACTTGATATCCAGAATGCCTTTCTTCATGGCAATTTATCTGAAGAAGCGTATATGATGCAACCTCCTGGTTTATCTCATCAGCCTAATCAAGTATGCAAACTCCGTCGTGCGCTCTATGGCCTCAAATAGGCACCTCAAGCTTGGTTTGACAAGTTTCGAACCACTCTTCTTGCTTATGGATTTCTTCAGAGCCACCACGACTCCGCCCTATTTTATCAACGCTCCTCTCGTGGGATTATTCTCCTCCTACTTTATGTTGATGATATGGTTATCACTGGCAGTGATTCTCAGGGCATCCATGATACCAAGCAATACTTGCATAAATGCTTCAGAATGAAAGATCTTGGTTTATTGCATTTTTTTCTAGGTATTGAAGTCACCTATCAATATGATGGTCTCTTTCTTTCTCAAGCTAAGTATGCCTCCGACTTGCTTACTCGTGCTGGTTTAACAGATAATAAGACTACCGATACCTGATGAATGTGATTTATATAGAAATAGTCGAATCTTAATTGTATAAAATTTAGTGTAATTGTTATTAATTTAGTAGCATTTGCAGTTTATTTATGCTTAATTATTTTATTTACTTCAGGTATGCATGTCAGGCGTGCCAGGAGAGTATCGAACCAAGAAGCAACATGGAAGAAAAAGGGCACGTGCACGAAAAAAAAGAAAGTCAACGAACCAAAAAAAAAAAATATGGGTGGATGACGTGATTGGGGGATCCTTTCATTGGCGGTATTTGGGAACGTGTTGAAAAAAAAGAACGTGAAGGGGATAGAAAGAAAAAAAGTAACGTGAGTGAGATAGGAAGAGGAAGTGACGTGAAGAAAAACAGTAACGTGGTGGATGAGAAAAAGGATGCATGGAAATCCAAGAAGGAAGAAATAACGTGTGGAGAAGGGGGAGAAAAAGCCAGCGGCGTGGGAATAAAAACAAAATGCTTGGATGCACGGAAGAGAGGAGGAGAACGCGACCAGAGCCGCGGCCAAAGGAAAAATAAATATAGCGGACGAGCGGAAAGCCCAGCGACACGCGGAAAGCCAACAGATGCAAGGAAGAAGACGGACGGACGCAGGAAAGTGAAAAAATTTGGAAATCATGCGAACGTAGAAAGGAAAAATCCAACGCACGGATGCAGGGAAGAATCAAAGATTGCATGATTTTATTTGATTTGTATTCTCCTTCTTTATTTTATTTTCAATCCAAACATGTGCAACTAATTGTTTCTGCTAAGGCTTAGGGATTTAACTGATGTGGTGATTATGGATTTCAATGGCTAATTTAATTTTCTATTTTTACTTGAGATTTCTTTTGTGATCGTAATGCTTTGGGTGATTTGATTAATTCCTCGATGAATTTTATTTAGAGTTTAATTGATCTATTAAATTTCTAGATTGAAAAGTAAAAGAAATCCATAGATTTAAATCCTATCTGAATAACTAGGACTGATCTATGCAGTGATTAGGATTATAAAAATTTAATGCATCTGAATTATTTAAATCACGTCTTAACCACCGTAGTTAATAACTTTGGATAGGATTAGTGCAATTTGAACGAAAGTGCATTAATCAATTAAGAAAACCTACTGGCTTGTAAAACCAGAAAATCAAATTAGCATATTCAGAATTAATTACCACATTGATTTGGTTAAATTCCCGACACCTTAGCTATTTTAGAATCTCTCTTTCCAAAAGTTTGCTGCCATCTTAGTTTGATAGTTTGTTTAATTTTCAATTTAATTTTTTACCTGAAATCAATAGTCCAAACAATATAAGTAGGTATTATAATTTGGATAATTGTCTCTGATCCTAGAGGATGACATTGGGTTACTACCGTATATTACTTGCACGACCGGTACGCTTGCCGAACACGTGTCAAGTTTTTGGCGCCGTTGCCGGGGATCAACAACGGACAACATTCAAATTCATATATGCTAATTGATTTAGATTATTTTTTTACTTATTTTATTGCATCTTATATTATTTTGTGTTATTAACTTTGTATGTCCCGGAAAACTGCAGACATTTTGACAGATTTTGATTTTGAAATAGAAAGAACGCTCAGGGAAAGACGACGTGGACTCAGACAACTACTAGAAGGGTTAAGTACATATTTGGTGGATATCAAAAGCATAACTATGGAAGATGGTGAATATAACCCTTAGAATCTCCCACACATACCCAATGAGGAGGTGCAAAACCCACATGGAGATAGACCTTTGTTTGAGTACATCAGGCCTAGAGTCACGAGAGCACAATCAAGCATTAGGAGGCTACCAGTTCAGGCGAACAATTTTAAGATAAAGCCAGCATTTATCCAGATGATCCAGAACTCGCTCCAATTTTCAGGTTTGCATTCTGATGACCCTCACGAGCATTTAAGTCAATTTCTTGAGTTATGTGACACTTTTAAGCATAATGGGGTTTCTGAAAATGCCATTAGACTTAGACTATTCCCATTTTCACTGAAAGACAGAGCAAAAAGTTGGTTAAACTCTTTTCCAACTGAATCCATAACTACATGGGATGACTTAGCTGATAAGTTCTTAAACAAATATTTTTCCCCTCCAAAACAGCAAAGCTTATATTAGATATCTCCACATTTACAAAGTATGAGACTGAGAGCTTTAGTGAGGCATGGGAGAGGTTTAAGGAATTATGTAGAAAGTGTCCTCCCCATGGTCTTGAAATATGGGAACAAGTACATGCATTTTATCATGGCTTATTTCCTTCTGCGAGAGCAGTTTTAGATGCAGCTACAGGTGAATTATTTTCAAAGAAGTACAGTCATGAAGCTTATAGCCTATTAGAAGATATGGCAGATAGCAATGTGAATTGGAACTCAAAAAGACAGAATCACAGGAGACCCAGTGGTGTGTTTGGAGTGGATGTTGTGGTGACACTTTCAGCTCAGCTTGATGCAATGAACAAAAAGATTGAAGCTTTGGCAGTATCTCAACCACAAGCATCAACTACAGTGATGGAGTGCGAGCTATGCGGAAGACCTCACACATACAATAACTGTCCACAAGGTAACTTTTCAAATTCAATACCTGAAAATGCTAATTATGTGTCTGGTAATTTCAGGAACAACCAGATGGGAAATACATACAATCCAAGACTTCGCAATCACCCTAACTTATCTTGGAGAAGCCAGAACATTCAGAATCCACCACCACTTCAGAGGCCATATCAACCACCTAGTTTTCAGCAATGCCCACCACCACCACCATCACAACCGACTCAAGAAGAGAAGAGGCCTGGCTTGGAAGATATTATGTGGAAATACATGCAACAAAATGAGGCTAGATTCCAAGCAGATGAGGCAACATTAAAAAAATTGGAGACACAAGTTGGGCAGATGGTTGACATGTTGGCTAACAGAGGACCTGGAACTTTGCCAAGCAATATAGAAAAGAATCCCAGGAAGCATGTGCAAGCTATTAGCCTACGAAGTGGAAGAGAGATAGAGGAATCAAAAGTGCAACAGAAAGAGCCTGATATAGAGGAGATTGTTGATGAAGAGAGGGACGAGAATAAAAAGGATGAGACACCAGCAAAAACTCTTATAGTTGCTCCATATAAGCCAAGACTGCCTTTTCCCCAGAGACAATGTCAGCAGAAATCGGATAAGCAATTTTCTAAATTTTTAGAAATTTTAAAACAGTTGCATATTAATCTTTCGTTTGTTGATGTTATTTCTCAGATGCCCAGCTACGCCAAGTTCTTCAAGGAGATCCTATCAAACAAAAGGAAGCTGGAAGATTGTGAGACGGTGGCACTCAATGAAGAATGCTCAGCCATCCTATTGAATAAACTACCACAGAAGCTTAAAGATCCAGGGAGTTTTAATATACCTTGCTTAATTGGTAGTTGCACTTTTAATGCATTAATCGATTTAGGAGCTAGTATCAATTTAATGCCACTCACAATATTTAAGAAACTAGGACTTGGTGAGCCTAAGCCAACCATTGTATCATTGCAATTGGCAAATAGATCTATAACCTATCCCAGAGGAATAGTAAAAGATGTTCTGGTCAAAGTTGATAAATTTATCTTGCCAATTGACTTTATAGTCCTAGATATGGAAGAAGATCATGTTATACCTATCATTTTAGGACGACCATTTCTTAACACAGGTAAAGCATTGATAGATGTGCATGAAGGCAAACTGATATTAAGAATTCATAATGAACAAGTATTTCGATGTTTTTAAAGCTATGAAAAAGCCACAAGAAGTAGCATCATGTTTTCAGATTGACTGCATTGATTGCCTTGTACAGGAAAAGGTTGGAGAGACGATGACTGAAGATGAATTGCAACACACCTTAATTTCAACTTACAACAACAAAGGAGGAAGCGAAGAAGAAAGCCAATATGCAGTAATGATGGATAGCAGACAAATTTATACACAGAGGAGACCATTTGAAGAGTTGGAGAGAAGAGCTATAAATTACCTGATACCATCCATTGACCAACCACCAGAATTAGAATTAAAATAGCTTCCCTCACATTTAAAATATACAATTTTATTACCTCCATCTCATTTACCTGTTATTATTTCTTCTCCTTTGATAGATGCGATGGAGGAGAAGCTGTTGAGAGTGCTGAGAGCTCACAAAAGGGTCATTGGTTGGACAATAGCAGATATCCATGGAATCAGCCTAACAATATGCACACACAAGATACTCATGAAGGAGCAATTCAAACTGTCAGTGCAGCCTCAAAGAAGACTCAACCCAGCCATGAAAGAGGTAGTTAAAGCTGAGGCGATCAAATTGCTTGATGCAGGCATTATCTATCCCATCTCATATAGCAATTGGGTTAGTCCAGTACAAGTAGTTCCTAAAAAGGGGGGTTTTACGGTGCTTGAAAACGAAAAACATGAATTAATCCCTGTTAGGAAAGTAACTGGATGGAGAGTTTGCATTGATTATAGGAAGCTGAATGATGCTATAAGGAAAGATCACTTTCCTTTACCTTTCATTGATCAAATGTTGGAAAGACTGGCAGGGCATGCGTATTACTACTTCTTAGATGGATATTCAGGATATAACCAGATCCCTGTAGCACCCGAGGATCAAGAGAAGACTACCTTCACTTGTCCTTATGGTACCTTCGCCTACCGTAGGATGCCTTTTGGGCTATGCAATGCACTAGCAACGTTGCATGATGGCCATCTTTCATGATATGATTGAGCACTTCATAGAAATATTTATGGATGATTTTTTTGTGTTTGGTGTGTCATTTGATGAATGCTTGCATAACTTAAGTTTAGTACTGCAGAGGTGTGAGGAAACCAATTTAGTATTGAATTGGGAAAAGTGCCATTTCATGGTACAATAAGGTATTATTTTAGACCACAGGATATCTTCCAAGGGGATAGAAGTAAATAGAGCTAAGGTGGAAGTAATTGAAAAATTACCTCCCTTGACATCAGTGAGAGCAATTTGGAGTTTTTTAGGACATGCTGGTTTTTATAGAAGATTCATCAAAGATTTTTCAAAAATTGCACATCCGTTATCTAATTTGCTAATGAAAGATACTCCTTTTATGTTTACTGCTGACTGCTTATCTGCTTTTAATTGTTTGAAATCAAAGCTGGTCCATGCTCCTATAATGGTTGCTCCCGAATGGGGACAGCCTTTTGAATTAATGTGTGATGCTAGTGATGAAGCTGTAGGGGCTGTGTTGGGACGTAGGAGAGAAAAAATTTCAGCCAATATATTATGCCAGTAGGACCTTGACTGCAACTCAGAGGAATTATATCACAACTGAAAAGGAACTATTGGCTGTAGTGTTTGCTTTTGATAAATTTAGATCTTACCTGATTTTGTTAAAAGTGATTGTTTACATTGATCATAGTGCTTTGAAGTTTCTTTTTACTAAACAAGATGCTAAGCCCAGGCTAATACGGTGGATTTTGCTGCTGCAAGAGTTTGACATAGAAATAAGGGATAAATCTGGAGCAGATAATGTGGTGGCAGATCATCTGTCGAGGCTAGAAGGAGATTCCATTGAGGATGGTAAAGAACATAAGATTGGTGAGTGTTTTCCTGATGAACATTTATTCGAGCTGCAGGTAAGTACTCAACCTTGATATGCTGATATTGCAAATTTTATTGCCTGTAGAGTATTATCTCATGATCTTTCATATCAACAGAAAAAGAAATTTTTTACTAATGCTAAACATTATTTTTGGGATAAGTCTTTTCTGTTTAAGGTATGTGCAGATGGCATAATCAGGTGATGTGTACCAGAGGAGGAGATATACTCTATCTTGTAGCACTGTCATGACAGAGAGGTCGGAGGATACTTTGGACCAACTCGTACAGCTGCCAAGATCCTACAATCAGGTTTCTTTTGGCCAACCTTGTTTAAAGATGCCACAGGTATGTCACTGCATGTGATAGATGTCAACGCACAGATAATATTTCTAGAAAACATGAGATGCCTCTTAATAATATATTTGTGTGTGAAGTCTTTGATGTGTGGGGCATAGATTTTATGGGACCATTTCCAAAGTCTTTTTCTAAAGAATATATCTTACCAGCAGTTGACTATGTCTCAAAATGGGTTGAGGCTGTAGCTTTACAGAAAAATGATGCCAAATCTGTAATGAAATTTTTGAAAAAGAATATTTTTACTAGGTTTGGTGTACCACGTGCTCTAATTAGTGATGAGGGAACCCATTTTTGCAATAAACAAATTGATAACTTATTAAAGAAATATGGGGTAACTCATAAAATTGCTACAGCCTATCATCTACAAACTAGCGAACAAGTTGAGGTGTCTAACCGTGAGCTAAAACGAATTTTAGAAAAGACTGGGCAGAAAAACTTGATGATGCACCGTGGACTTATAGAACAGCTTTTAAAACATCAATTGGAATGTCCCCATATAGATTAGTGTTTGGAAAAGCTTGCCATTTGCCTGTAGAGTTAGAGCATAGAGCTTATTGGGCCATTAAATACTTAAATTTTGATTTAACTTCTGCGGGTGAGAAAAGAGCATTGCAACTAAATGAGATAGATGAGTCTAGAGAGCAAGTTTATGAGAATGCCAAGATCTATAAAGAACGAACCAAGAGATGGCATGACAAACACATCATGAGAAAGGAGTTTGAGGTGGGACAATAGGTTTTACTCTTTAATTCCAAACTAAAGCTGTTTCCAGGTAAGCTTCGATTAAATGGTATGGACCATATACTGTGACACAAGTTTTTCCCTATGGAGCAGTGGAGGTGATGGATCAAAAAAGTGTCACTTTCAAGGTAAATGGGCAGACTAAAACCATATGTTAGTGGTGGCTTGGAATCTTTCAAAGCCATCATTATGATGAGAGACCCATAAAGAGAGGACAGTCCAGCTATAGACTCTAAATATAGCGCTGGTTAGGAGGCAACCCAACAGTCTTTCCTTTTCTTTTTGCTTTAGTTTGTTTTATATTTTCTACTTCAATCTATTGATTTTGGTTGTTTTCTTGTTAGATATAGCTGCCATTGAAGTTTGGTGATCAAATGTGCAATTGAAACATGCAAAGATGGAGTGAACAAACAGAGGCACGATCACATATTACCTATCTCCAATTGAGTCTCGCAACCAGGGGAGTATCAGCTATCATTTTCCCTTTCTTCTATACTAACTTGCTTTATTGTCTTCAAATATTAGGGACAATGTTTGCTTTTAAGTTGGGGGGTATTTAGTGGAGATTAGTGGAATTCTGAGATAGGAAATTAGTTTGATCCAAATTTTTGCTTAAAAAAAAAAATCTTTCATCAATCAACTTGAATCTTTGTTTGAACTGAGTAAGTGTATAAGACTTTAGACCATCTTTTAAATAAGGAGTCTACTCGTGTACTAATTGAATGAATCAAAAGTGATTTGGAATTGAAGACTTGATATGATTAGGAGCATAGAATTGAGACTATGAGAATGCATGATAGGCATGTTATAATTGATTTAAATTAAGGATTGTTTCTGTTCAGCTTAAATCAAATGTTAAGAAAGTTTTTGACTCCAAAGGTTATAGCCATGCATAATGAAATTAAGACACACCGAGTAGATGCTAACTGCAATTGCTAACCCATGCACCTTACTCCGCTGTGTTGGGATGACTTAATAACTGGAGGTTCGGCACTAGCAAATGTCAACATTCGCGTCAAACGGTAATCCAATGCATGAGTATGCAAAGCACTAAACTGATGTGTTGTTTTATGATAAAAGCCAATTTGAAACTTTTGCAGAAAAAGGCAAGTTTATAACAATTACACAGTTGAGAACCGCCAATACTTGAAAAAAAAAAAAAGACTAACCTATAAAAAAAAAAATCTAACCCAATTGAAAGGTGCTATCTTAGTTTTATTATGTTGGTAATAGCTTGAAAAAAAAGTGACAACTATTGATTAATGTTTTAAGCTAACAGAAAGTAATCTTGAGTTGATTTCATTATAATATGCCTTGATTAGGAATTACAGTTTTATGGTTGATGTTTTAAGATCTTATGAATTGATAGTCTCAAAGAAAAAGTTGTTGGAAAGATTTCAGTTATTACCCGGGTTGATTGTTTATTTAAAATTGGTTTTGATTTTTCTTTATGCTTTGCTCGAGATGACAAAGGTTTAAGTTAGGGGGTATTTGATGAATGTGATTTATATAGAAATAGTCGGATCTTAATTGTATAAAATTTAGTATAATTGTTATTAATTTAGTAGCATTTGCAGGTTATTTATGCTTAATTATTTTATTTATTTCAGGTATGCATGTTAGGCGTGCCAGGAGAGTGTCGAACCAAGAAGCAACATGGAAGAAAAAGGGCACGTGCACGGAAAAAAAAGAAAGTCAACGAACCAAAAAAAAAAAAACATGCGGGCGGATGACGTGATTGGGGGATCCCTTCATTGGGGGTATCTGGGAACGTGTTGAAAAAAAAGAACGTGAAGGAGATAGAAAAAAAGTAACGTGAGTGAGATAGGAAGAGGAAGTGACGTGAAGAAAAACAGTAATGTGGTGGAGGAGAAAAAGGATGCATGGATTTAGGAAGAAATAATGTGTGGAGAAGGGGGAGAAAAAGCCAGCGGCATGGGAATAAAAACAAAATGCTTGGACGCACGGAAGAGAGGAGGAGAACGCATCCAGAGCCGCGGCTAAAGGAAAAATAAATATAGCGGACGAGCGGAAAGCCCAACGACGTGCGGAAAGCCGACAAACGCAAGGAAGAAGATGGACGGACGCAGGAAAGTGAAAAAATTTGGAAATCGTGCGGACGCAGAAAGGAAAAATCCAACGCACGGATATAGGGAAGAATCAAAGATTGCATGATTTTATTTGATTTGTATTCTTCCTATCTTTATTTTATTTTCAATCCAAACATGTGCAACTAATTGTTTCTGCTAAGGCTCAGGGATTTAACTAATGTGGTAATTATGGATTTCAATGGCTAATTTAATTTTCTGTTTTTACTTGAGATTTTTTTTGTGATCGTAATGCTTTGGGTGATTTGATTAATTCCTCAATGAATTTTATCTAGAGTTTAATTGATCTATTAAATTTCTAGGTTGAAAAGTAAAAAAAATTCATAGATTTAAATCCTATCTGAATAACTAGGACTGATCTATGCAGTGATTAGGATTATAAAAATTTAATGCATCTGAATTATTTAAATCACGTCTTAACCACCGTGGTTAATAATTTTGGATAGGATTAGTGCAATTTAAACAAAAATACATTAATCAATTAAGAAAACCTGCTGGCTTGTAAAACCAGAAAATCAAATTAGCATATTTAGAATTAATTACCATATCGATTTGGTTAAATTCCCAACGCCTTAGCTATTTTAGAATTTATCTCTTTCCGAAAGTTTGCTGCCATCTTAGTTTGATAGTTTGTTTAATTTTCAATTTAATTTTTTACCTGAAATTAGAAAAACAATATAAGTAGGTATTATAATTTGGGTGATTGTCTTTGATCCTAGAGGATGATATTGGGTTACTACCCTGTATTACTTGCACAATCGGTATGCTTGCCGAACACGTATCAATACCCCTCTTGAGCTTAATGTCAAACTTCGACCTACTGATGGTACGATTCTCTCTGATCCCTCTCGGTATCGTCAACTTGTAGGTAGTCTCAACTACCTCATTATTACTCGGCCAGATATTTTTCAAGCAGTTCACATTGTCAATCAATTCATGTCTGAGCCTCGCACTATTCACTATGCTTCAGTATTTCGGATTCTGCGATATATTAAGGGCACTTCCAATCATGGGATTCTCTTTTCGCCCTCTGACTTTACTCTTCATGCCTACTCTGATTCTGATTGGACTGGAAATATCACTGATCGCCGCTCTACCACTGGTTATTGCATATTCTTGGAAAATTCACTGATTGCTTGGAAAAGCAAAAAGTAATCCATTATATCCTGTTCTAGTGCAGAGGCTGAATACGTGCCCTTGCTCATGCTATTGCTGAGATCGTCTGGCTTCGTTGGCTTCTAAATGATATGGGTATACATCTATCCTCTCCCACGGTCGTTTATTGTGACAGTAATAGTGCAATCCAAATCATTCGCAATGCCGTCTTTCATAAGCGCACGAAACATATTGAAATTGACTGTCACTTTACTAACTATCATTATCAAAACCGGACTATTGATCTACATCTTATCTTTTCCACCAATCAAATTGCTGATTTACTCACAAAGTCCCATGGCAAGGAGCGCTTCCGCTACCTTCTCTCCAAACTTCATCTGCAAGAAGCACCTTCAGTTTGTGGGGGGTGTTAAACATCCTTCCTACCTAAGAGATATCCTTCCATGTTTAGATATTTTTATATGTGATGTATTGATATGTGTATTGATATGTAACCATGTTTGGCTGATCCTAGTTAGGATATTTTGGTAGGCATTTACCTTATGTACCTCATCATTTGTATATTTAATGGGATGAATCCCAAGCATAATGAAATATGAATTCAAGTTTCTTCAATAATAACCATAAGGCACCTTGATAAGGTATGACCGGGACACGTAATTTCAACTTTCAAAGTTCGCTGAAACAAACACATGTGGAGGTCATACAATGATTAGAAATATATTTATATGTTACTTTACTGAAAAGAAGAGGAAAAGTTACTGTGCTTGGTCGTAAAGATGTTCTCTGTCATGGCCATGAGCCTAAAAATTACCTTAAATTATCTTCCATGATTAAAACACCACCAAAAGGCGCTCAAGTTCTCAAGAATTAAATATAACATTAACCAGTTTATTAAAGGTGATCATTTTTATTGGCCGACAAATTACCAAAGATTTATTTGACTCCTTTCCACATCTGCTCATAGAACTTTGCCATAAATTTCCACATATGCAAAATCTTCTTTTGAGTCAATAAAAACATCAAGAATGTAAAGAATGTAAAAGACAGGTTGCTCAAAGAACTTTTTTTTTTTTTTGGTAAATCGTTTTATTCAAATTAAGGATCTAACATGAATACAATCCAGAAAGTCTGAAAGTACAAGATCCCGAAAAGCCTTGGGGTGTCCCCAAGGTCAGCCCATAAAATGTATCCCGAATGATGGGCAACATAGGAGGCTACCCAGTCTGCTGCCGAGTTAGCCTCCCTCAATATATGCAAAATAAGACAGAAGGAGAATCCCTGGAGCAGAAGAGCAATATCCCACAAGAGAGGATGCGATGACCGAACCCTTCTGGCCTTCTGGATCCAAGCAATAACAGTAGCAGAGTCACCCTGGATGATAAGATGATTCGCATGCAAAACCATCCGAGCATAGGCAATGCCGGCCCAGGCTCTTCGCAAATCCGTGGCCAGGACAGACATGTCATAAAGATGATGCCCCCCGCAGCGAGAATGCTGAGACCCGGGCCTCGGATAACAAAACTGGCTCCCCCATGCATGCCCAAGACACTCCCATCAAAATTGACCGTGACATAATTCGGAGGTGGGGGCTCCCAGGAGATAAAACCCCGCGAGTGATTGAGGAGCGAAGCGGCAACCCCATGTCTCCGAAGATATCGCGGTCATCATGGTATAGTCATGAGCATGTGTCCGAGCCGTCTCCACTATCAACCTTGCAGAAGGACCGGTGGAGTTGAAGATAATGTGATTTATAGATAGCCAAATATGATAAGCAATATAGGCCATGAAGGTGGCATTAGGTTGAGATATAGCATGTTGGAGTAATCCCAGGAAGTGATCAACATAGTCTGCAACATTGCTGAAGGAAGGAAGGAGCCCAGCTAAGTTCTAGATATGGGTGGCACGCTGACATAAGAAAAGGATATGGACCAATGTCTCGTCCTCCAATCTGCAAAATGGATAATAGGAGGGGACATGCACCCCTCTAGATGAAAGTAATGCTCTTGTAGGGAAGTAATCCTAGGCTACTTTCCAGAGAAAGGTGCTCACCTTAGGGTGAACTGGGATCTGCTAGATCCAGTCGAGATCCAGACTCTACAGAGGGGCTTGGCTAACCAGGAGAAGTAACTGAGAGGTGGACGCTCTGGGAATAGCAGTAGTCCTCCAGACCCGAGTATCAGTACAGCATGGATAGGTAAAGGTATCAATAATACCCGAGCATCCAAAATATCACCGAATACCCTTGTAACTAGCGACGAATTCCATTGCGGGACATCGGCAAGCAATAGGTCAGGAATAGATAGAGAGTCGCTCATGTCCATAGCAATGAATGTCGGCCAGCAAGACAATGGGACATCCGCAATCCAAGGATCGAACATGAAGTTGATAAATGTACCATTGCTGAAACCCATCTGATATGGGGGGTGATATCCGAGGTAGTAGCAAGCATAGATCTCCATATGGGAGAACAACAACGGGAAGGTCGGTGATGTGCAGAAGGGTATAAGAGGCCATATCTATGCGTCATCATGTCCGTCCATAAGCTATCTGGACTCAGCAGAAGCCTGGTAACATGTCTAGCGAACATGGCATCCCATATGGAAAGTAGGGAATGGATGCCGAGGCTGCCATCCCGGCGGGGTTGGTAGACCACTCGCCAACTCAAAAGATGGATGGATCTGCTATCAGAAGATGCTCCCCAGAGAAAGGCCCGAATAATTTGATCTAATCTGAGAGTCACAGATTTCGGGAGGGTAGCATGAGATAGCAAATGAACCGGCAAAGAAGTAAGGATGGACCTGATCAGAGTGATCTGACCCATAAAGGAGAGAGACCTGCGCTGCTAGCCCTGCACCTTATCCTGATCTCCTTGATCAGATGGTGACAGTCAGCCTTTGTCAACTTGCCCCCCGTAACCGGAACTCCAAGATAATGCAATACACCGTCGTGATCGACGATGCCAAGGATGTCCCGGATCGATTAACATACCGGAGTGAGTCCTCGGACTGAAATGGATCTCTGATTTTTGGCAATTGACTCTCTATCCCAAAGCAAGATAATAATTTTCCAGAATCCTTTGGAATGCCAGAGTGCATCGAACAGAAGCCCGACCCAGAAGGAGACAATCATCTACAAATAGAAGATGCGAGATGGGATTGGCCTCAGGGGCCGGGACAAAGCTAAAGACCCAATCCCTGAGGTGGCACCCATAAAGCTCGCGACAGAGCGTCAGCAGAAAGAATAAATAGGTACGGTGATAGAGAACAACCTTGGCGAAGGCCGATATTAGAGGCAAAGAATTCGGAGGGAGTGCCATTGATCAGAATGGAATAAGAGGGGCCAACGATACAGGCAAGAATCCGAGAGATCCAGCTAGAATGAAATCCGAAGTCCATCAGCACCTTGTGAATGAAGGACCAATGCATACGATCGTAAGCCCGCTCCATGTCCACCTTAATAGCCATAAGGCTACGATGGGTAAATACCTTGCAAAGGTCATACATAAATTCTTGTGCAATCAGAAGATTGTCAGAGATAGACCGACCCTCCAGAAAAGCCCCCTGCTCGATGCTAATTAGACTGGAAAGAATCGACTTCATCCGGTTGACCATCAGTTTAGCATAGAGTTTGTACATAGTATTACAAAGGCTGATGGGCCTGAAGTGGCTAGGTTCCGAAGTGTCCCTGCACTTAGGAATAAGAGTGACATAGGTTTGCTTCCAAGAGTCAGGCATCCTGGCAGAGTAGAAAAACTCCTGGATAGCAGCAACCACCTCCACCCGAACAATGCTCCAATACTTTCGGAAGAAAAGGGAGGAAACCATCCGGGCCAGGGACTTTATCCTCAGCCATAGAGTAAAGAGCCTCCTGGATCTCATCCTCAGAAAAGTGGAAAGTAAGAGCATAATTCTCCCGATCCGACACCCTGGTCGGAGGGGGAGGAGAGTGGAAAGTGGAGAGATTAGCTATAGGAGCCATCCATTTGGACCGGAAGAAATGGATAATCTACTATCGAACATCCTGATCGCCCTCCACCCAGTGCCCATCCACAGTTCGAAGGGACCTGACACGGTTCGTGTGCCTACAAATGATAATGGCATGATGGAAGAACCTGGCATTCCTGTCGCCTTCCTTGATCCACTAGGTCCTGGATTTCTGCCTCCGAAGAGTCTCCTGTTGTAGAAGCAGGGAGTGATGATTGGAAAGGTGGCTACGCAGGGTACTCAGCTTGCGATCCTGGAGACCACCTTCGCTAGCCTCCCGCTCCTGGAGATGAAGAATGTCTCTCTCCACAGCCTCCAACCCGGAGAAGATGTTTCCTACCTCCACCTTGTTCCAATATCTCAGCCTTTTTTTAAGAAGCTCAAGTCTGTGGGTATTCGATATCTAGCATCTCCCCGAACTGGCATCCTCTAAACATCCCGCACAATTTTCCAGGATCGGGGATAGGCGAGCCAGAACTTCTCAAATCTAAAAGGGGGATGACAAGAAATCACCGAATCCGTTGAAAGGAGCATCGGACAGTGGTCCGACCCAATTCTTGAGAGGTGGCGAACCATATAAGCGGGATGCCATTGGATCCATGTAGGGGTGGCCAGGATTCTGTCAATTTGCTCCGAGACCCTTGCTCTTCCCGAGCGATTGTTACACCAGGAAAAGCGAGGGCTAGTAAAGCCCAGATCAAGTAAAACATTGTGCTGCATGAACTGATGACACTCTCTGGCTCCAGTGTCCTCTAGATAGGGCCTATCATCTCTTTGTCCTCTGGATGAATAACACAGTTGACATCACCTGCAACAACAGTAGGGATGCCCTGATCGATCAAGCCAATGATTTCCCCCTAGAGGTTCCTCCTTGCCCTATAGTCAGGGCTAGTATATACCCCAGACAGGAGCCAAGTTCGTCCACTGGTTTCAGTGACAATAATAGGCACGTGCTGTGATGACCGATGAAAAACATCGATAGTGGCAGCCCCTAAATTCCAAGCTACAACAATCCCCCCGGATAGCCCCTGCAAGTCAACAGCATAAAAGCCCCAGGTGGAGGGAAACCGGTGCCGGACCTGTTCCAAGGAGGAACCAGCCAACCTGGTTTCAAGAAAAATGCATGAGGGGTGGTGCAAGAACCCCAACCTACGAAAATTGGAGAAAAAGGAAGGCTTGCCAACCCCTCGAACATTCCATACAAGTATCTTCGTAAGGCAACAGCATAGGAACAAGCAAAACATTAACTCACTGACAAGAACTAGTGACCACTACAGTCAGAAGCCCCATCGACAGGGCTTTCTTTAGTTGTTTTGTAACAGCAGCATGCCCACAATCAGAGAGTTTCCCTGAGATTTTAGCATTCCCTTGATCACCCAGGGCCCCCAAAAAATTATGCCGAAGAACATCTCCACTAGCATAATCCCCCTTGACACCACCCACAGACCCTCTCTGAGAATCCCGTGGAGTTTGAAAGCCAGACATAGTAGAAGAATTGCCCTGACTACCTCCTTTGGGAACCACAGCCTTCCCTTTCCCCTCAGTGTCTGGGGTCAAAGGGCCCTTGGGCAAAGCAAGTTCACTCCCTCCCCCACTCGCCCCAGATTTAGAGAGAAGAGAGAAGGAAACTGGTAAGCGACGACGAACGACAGTGGTTGCGGGAGAATTCCCACCCCCCCTCACCAAAGCAAAACTCCCTACCGCCTTTCCTGGATCAGCAACATTATTTTCCCCACTCGGTAGAACCCCTCTGGTGTTGGGAAGAGCAGAGGTTTTCTCTCCTGATACTCCCTCAGTAACAGGACCAGGATGCTTCTCAGTCCCTCCACCACTCAGCACACCCTCCGCCACTGATAGAGAACCAGAACACTTATCTCCCCCTCCGACCTTGCCCCTATCCATACAGGGTTTTAAGGTACTGACCTGGACCATGGTGGCGTTCATGCTCAAAGACCTCCGAATGTTAATTTATGACAATTTATAATATAAAAGAGATACTAGAGGTGAAATTTAAGAAAGAGCATCAAGCAAGGAAAACATGCAATTGCCTATAGTGCATGGAGAAGTACCAACCTGGTTGACAAAGCTTACAAGAGCCTCCAACTTTCCCATTGCATTTGCCATTTGTCCCATGCAATTTGCAGCACCCGAGGCACCTAATAGATCAGATGTTAGAGTCTCCGCAAGAGTTTGTTGAAGTCTATCCATTCCCTGGGAAAGAGCATATTCAGCTTGCTGAGAAGATTGTTGCAAGTTACGGACTGCTACAAGTTGTTGCTCTGTCAGAGGGTCTAATTGTGAAGCGAGAACCTGTAAACCACAAGAAAGAAAATAAAATTAAAAATTATGCACTTAGCATGCACAGATCTGTACCCGAGACTCCATAAAATATATCAACAAAAATTGGCATGTTCTCCACCAAACAGTCTTCTCTGTTTTGAGGAAAAGAAAAAAAGGTCTGAGGTTCTAATCTTGGAGTGAGGACCTGTAAACCAGGAGAAGGGAAATTAGAAGTAAGGATATTGCACTTAGAGTGCACGGGGCTGCACCCAAGGCTCCATAAAGTATATTAGCAATAATTGGCATGTTCTCTGCAGAACAGTTTATTCTCTGTTTTGAGAGGAGGAAAGGCTCCGTATATATATATATATAAACATGGCATGTTCTGTGCAAAACATTTGTTTCTCTTGGGCTAGAATGAAAAAGTAGGATACAACTAGTAAACCGTGCAGATTAACTCACACCTTGAGAAAGAACTGTCAAAGAGCATATGAGGAAGAATAAAACATCTGAAGCAATAAAGGTATGAATTCTGAGCAATGATTCTGAAAAGAGTTTTCTAATACAAAACAGAGAAAGCAACATTTTTTAAACAAAAAGCAAGTGGTGGAATGAAGAGTTTCCACTGGCAGCTATATCAGATGCCAAAGAAGTGCAGGTGATGAATAGACCATTTACAAAATTAATGAGAAACCACTAGAAATAATATCTTGACATTGTCTTCAATTGTCCTCAATTTATTAAGTCACCTTTAGAAGCTCTGAAGGCCGAAATCCACCAATCCAAAGGAAAAACCGCTCTACAGATGTTTTCCACATGCCAGACATTAGATAGAAGACATCGGACTTTGCAGCAATTGCTTTTATACGGAAAAGTTTGTCATAATGGCTCATTCCATTCTCTACAAGCATGTGAAGATCTATATCAGAAACATGTGCTTGTAAAGCATCCCTTAGTTCATGAGTTTGTCGATTCTGCTCTTCAACCCAATGCCCATATTCCATTTCAAAAGCCGCAACACCTGCAAGGTGCATTGGTAGCATAAATGGCTAATATTAGATTGTTCATATTTTATGGTAATCAGCAGATGACAGAATTGGAATAAGCATGGCTGACATTAAAAACATTAAGATTCGAAACTTGTCCTTGAGTTATTATCAGCTAAGTTACATTGAGGGGGAAAATTCTGTTATCTTTTTCTGAATGAAAACTGGTTAGGCTGTGCCTAACCCTCTCTTCTCATTAAAAAATAAAAATAAAAGCTTTTCGGGGGAACTCAAAATTACTTTAGTAAGATGCTATGTGCACAAGGTAAACAACAACAGATTCTGTATTTTACTTCCAAACTTTTCTATGTAAATAATGCCGATACCTATTGCAAATACAGAGTTATATGGGTCAAAATTGAAACCAGACCTTTATGTACTACATATTAAAATCAGTTAAAAGGTGAATTAATCCTCCTGTTCATGGTAGCTGATGCTTTCAGTTTGGAAGGATAAACTGACATGCATATTAGTTTGGTAAATAAAAAGTGAGTATCACATTTACTGAAACAGGTGCTTCTAAGCCAGTAATATCCTTGTATAGAATAAAATTCTTCAAGTAACCATGCCAAATTCCTCACCTTGCATAAGTAACCATTATCCATTGTGCGGTAATTTTATGTATTAAACCTTACAGATTCACAAGAACATCATATTTGGGATTTCAAGATATCAACCACAACCAGAAACAATAAGATTTGAGTAGTTTAAATCTGATATTTTACAAAGATGAACACAACTAATGCTTAAATCAGAGAATGGGTTTGTTGTTCTTTCAAATGCATTGGTTACAATCACAAAACAATAATATAATAGTTACTGCTACATCCAAAGTAAATAAGGCTACTATGAACAAAAAATAGAATAAAATGACATGGAGATCACTATTTTACCTGAATTAACAGTTCCTGATAATCCAAGAGTTGCATCTCCTAAACGTCCACCTATGTACACACCCTGCAGCTCAGCAGTAACAGTCAATTAGCTGACAAATGAAAATCTAGGATTTTATACTTGTTTGTACAAGAACCAGTACTCCAAGTACCTGCTGTGTAGCCCGCTCAAGCTCCTGCTCTAGCTGGGCCAGTTTTAGACGACTAGATTCTAGCTGCTGAACATAAGCCTATGAAAGAAATAAATAGATCAATATAGCAGCCTATCCCTGTTCACTCTTTACCAAATATGAAGCTTTTCCTGAACTATAAAGATACCTTCTTCCTTAGACGACTCTTCCTAGCAGCCTCTCGATTCTGGGCAAGACGTCTTACTACCTGCATATGGTCATTTAGTAGACCTTTAAAACTGTCATCTCACCAATGCATTCTGCATGCTAAATACTATATAGATATGTATTCACTGCCTCTGATGCTATATACAGATAATGGTTGAGAATCGAGGAGCAAAACATATACTTATCATTTAAATATAGAACCATGAATTATTTTTCATCAATAAGAACATGAATTCATTAAATTAGGTTGAATGAAACCAAAATTTAGCCATATTAGGACCAAGATAGAATAAAAAATATATTTACTCTTTTAGCCATTATTTTGGACTAAATTGCATTCTTGAAGCCTTGCATCACTTTCATTATTCTAAATATTAATCCTGTTGAGCATCCAAATCCCATTGCAATCCCATCAAACACCATTGCATCAAATTATATAATATCAATAGACATGGGCAATGGGCTGTGCCTGGCACGGCCCAACCCAGGCCTACCGGCCTTGGTTTAAAAGGGCTGTGCCTAGCACATCCTATTTAAAATGAACCCCTGGCCTAGCACGGCCCTAGACCCAGGGGTGCGAGTTATGCCAGGCATGACACATTGGCCCGTTAAGCCCGTGGGCCTTTTTTAATTTTTTAAGAAAATCAATAGGCACGGCCCGTTTGGAGCCGTTACAGGCCATGCCTAACATAGTCTGTTTGGCCCATAACAACATTTTTTTTACTTTCAATGGCTTTTTTATTTTTACCATTTTAACCTCCCCAACAATCATAAAATGACTAGTTTTAGGGATAATTTGGGAAAGTGAAAATATTTGGATTTCTACAAATACCTCCCCAACAACCATAAAATGACTAATTTTAGACCTAGCCCCCTTCCCTCCTTATATTATTTTGATTTTTATTAATAAACTAGTAGGGGTCCATGCCAAACCCCCACCATTACAAGGTGGCTTTTTGTTTTCATAAAAAAAAAAATCCAACATCCCATATCTTTTTTATATATACTCCATAAACTTTTTTTTAATTTGTAACAAAATTATTTTTTTATAAACTCAAAAAAAATCATTATAGGCCGTCTTAAAGGGGGGCTAAGCTAGCACGCAGGCCATGCCATGCTTGGCCCACGAGTCATGCTAGCCCAAGCCCTTATGGATAGTGCCGGGCTTGGGCCGCGGGCCGCAAACCCCCCAGCCTAGCCTGGCCCCCTTATATGGGCCATGCTAGACATGGCCCATTACTGTAGCAAGCAGGCTATGCTTGAAACGGCCCCAGTATTGCCGAGTCGGGCTGTGTAATGGGCGGCCTGGCCCAATACCCATGTCTAAATATCAAAAACCATCGGAACTCTGAATTAATGTCAAAAATTAGTTTATATATGTGAAATAAAAGATGTAAAGGAATTTAACTCAAGCTTTAGTGCAGACCTATTACAACTAAAAGTTTACCACCTCCACAATTTTAATCAGACTTCCCGGTATTCTCATATCAATCTTTGATGTAAAATTTTCATTATGAATGCCTTTTTAACCCAGTGCATGCTAAATTAATTCCTTGTGTTGGTACTCCATGACAGGCCTCCAAGGATGCATCCCTTAGTTCCCATTTTTTAATTAATTGTTGAGCTCAATACTAGTCTTGGTGGTTTGCCACAAAATTAGTTCTTGAAGTCCCTTTTACTTAACTATGCACTGTGCTCCACCACTCTAACTGTAGCTTCATAGTTCGTCAAACAAGTTTGATGTCATGTATACTGGCAAAGAAATCCGAATAATCATATTTAATTACAGTAGATCTATTGCTAGTTTGTGCTTTCTATATTTAGGGCTTATCATCCCAATTTCTGTATTGTTCTTTTTATGTCTTTATATTGGTTTGTACTATGTACAATTTCCCCATTCCAACATATATTCCCGATAAAACATAAGTACAACTAATAGATATGTAGAATACAATTGATTTGCAAAAATAAATAAAATTAAATAAAAGCCTTATACAATTAATGATTCCTAATGATGATCCAAAAATCATGGCAAGAGATTATTTTTAAAAAAATCCATGCAATGTCCCTTGAATGTGCCAATTGCACTAACTTTCAGGTCATAATAAGGCCTGTCAAAATCCATAATCTCAGCGCAAATAACTTCGGTTAATGAGATATAACTTGTGCAGAGCATGATGCTTTGATTTGGTTAGAAGGTAACGATTGATAAAGGGATCCTCTCAAAATACCAGATTTTTAAATCAACAAAAAATTCCTGTAGGCTTTTAGGTAGAGTGCACAAAGACAATCATAATTAGACCAGATAATTTCTTCTGAGAGAGGGGGAAAACATAAAACTTATTAAGTCCACAATATTTACCTTATCTGCAGGCTTGTTTGCCTCTTGATCATATCTTTTTGATGGTCCTAGGTTCTCACGAGGAATATCTTCTAACTACAAAAGCATTATGAAATAACTATGAATGTTAGACAAACACAAGAAAAATGGTGCAATCACCTATAACACTAACAAAACAAAAAAAAGCTGTTTCACCATATCCCCACCCTATTGTGAAGTTTGGTATCTGCTTCCACAATTGTAGATGCACCTGTATTTTGATTGCTTTCAGCTTTAAAGGAGTTGCTCCACATGCTAATTTGGTGGTTTGGTTGATATAGAGCCATCCTTCTAGAGGTTGCAAAATGAGCTGATGTAGAACCCATACTATTTGGACTGAAAGAAGAAAAAAAAAGAGATTAGTTTACTTGCAATGGAGAATAGCTACAATTATGCAAAGGAATTAGAGCAGTAGAAAGTTTAACAAAGAGGGAACAATAACATATTGATGTCAGAGGAGAGTACACTCATATAAAAATTTCGGTCATGCTAGTAGCATCACAAAACCATTTAAAAGATTTATGTGAGAGAAATAGAGATTTCTTGTTGTTTGATTTGGAATGCAATTTGCATGAGAGCATGTAACCAAGAAATTCAGGTCAGACGTTGTGGTGATCAAGTAAAAAGAAACTCTTCAACTTTGCATTCTTCATATTTCCCCTTTTGGTCTCAATATGAGCTGTAACAAACAAATCCCAGAGACGGGATCATTGGAACTTTCTGTATTCCCGTGATAGTAGATGCACTTCAGAAAAAGTAGTATGGAAGCAAAATCATAAGTCTTTTTTCCTTTAATTAACAGCATTAACATATGTTCAAGGCCAAATTGGAAATGTGTAAGAATGTAATTCTGAAGGCCATCTCATGTCTAACAAAATAAATTAAGATCCCACACCTTTAACCATAGACCCTTATTTTCATATGATGAATATGTGAGAACTAAACATACCAACACAAGGAAACAACCAATCTAAGGGCGTCTGCCAGCATGATGCCTTCAGAGACATTCTAGAAGCATGTGATTGTTTCATATTGGATATATACTGATAAACAGGAGATTTTTTCTGAAATTGCTACTTTATCCATAGAATGCCTTTTTGCACTAAAATGCAATGTCTGCGGACTAAGCTATCACCATCACTGAAAAGGAATTTAACAATGTTCCCTCAGTGCATCATGTGGTGCTATTCATGCCTTTACAACTTCTAGTTCTTAGTGATATTAGGGAAAATCTTAGTTGTATGTCTGCTCAAATCATAATAAAACAAGTGACCATGGTATCAGAAGACTAAGTGGGAGAATTTTTCATTCTCAGCCTACCTCAACACTGCTAGTGATGCAATTGGAAGGTCAATTATAATCCACAAAAAGAAGAAACAACTAGTTAGAACCATTCGAAACTCTTTCTGAGGTCCACCACAATATGTCTTCCAGTAAAAAAGAAAAGCTCAAAATTGATCAATGAATGTTAGTGGAATCAAGACAGTCCCAAACACAGGAAATGACTACTCATATTAGGCAATCCAATGTGGGATATTTTCCTATTTAACTCAAGTGCAAGTTCATGCAAAAACTGCCAGGTCTATTACTCTTGTCCTGGAAATTGGAATTACAAATACAAAATAGATGCAATATGGGTGAACTTAGAAAGAAACTGTTAATTTGTAAAAGATGCTTAGCATAAACTGTCACAGAATTCTCTTTGAAAAGTTCAATCCAATTTATGACAAGATGCATAATGAAAAGTGTTATGCAACTTGAGAAGAAACTAGCCCTGAAAGCACTTTTTGAGAAATTATCAACTCTAGCTTCCTGTGCCTCATTTGACTTATCAACTCTATCAGCATAAAAAGTAGCAGCTGCATTTTACTTGTTCAATTACTTGCAGCCATTATTCCTTTAAAAAATTCCTTACAGCCATTATTGTCTCCCAACTGGGACAATAGGACAATTCTCTCAACCCAAAGAGCTCCAATCTTGATTATGTCATGCCCCAAACCCAACACCGGGATTGGCTACGCAATCGGCCAAACAAACTCTAGGTATGCCCCTAGAGATCATGCCAAGCCTAAGTACATAAGGTTCTCAACATTTGTCCAAAATTAAAATTTAATTTAATTAACCAAATATCATTGGAACAATTTAAAAATAACTAAATGATCAACTCGTTCAACTTATGATCACTAAATGATCAACATATTCATTACAGGGGTATCAAAATTAGGACTAACTAAACAAAAAAGATCCTGATACTCAGTCTCATGCTCGTCCCCATCCCATGCTAAGCATCCTGCGACTTTGAAAAAGAATGGAGAGTGAGCTTCACAGTCCAATAAGGACTCCATACAGTCACACCAATAATAATATAATTTAAAAATAGCAAGTAAATAATAGAATATTACATCATGCAATCAAAATAACTCAATACCATATATAATAAAAACTTTGGTAAAATTATGATTTCTTTTTATGTTTCTATTTTGTTATCCTTCCTCTTTAGGGTTCTGGACTAACTACGGTCATGCTTCAGTCCATGACTGGCAATCTCAGTATCACACTTTAGCTTGTGACTTGCAAGCTCATTGTCATACTTCAGCCCGTGACTGGTAATCTCAGTATCACACTTCAGCCTGTAATTGGCAGTCTCATTGTCACACTTCAGCTTATGACCGGCAATCTCGGTGTTACATTTCAGCTTGTGACTGATAATCTCGGTAACCACGATCTCGTGGCATGGCTAGTCCAAACATCTCCTTCTCTTAGTTATCACTTTATCATTTCATTTCATATTGTCAAATCATGTCATTTCAAGTTTTCCAATGACTGGCATTATAGTTCAAATCATTAAAAATAGTTTTATTTGAAAAAACATAGTATACAGGAATATAAGTAATAATGATAGCAATCACACTATCCGTCATGAAAAGTCAAAATATACAATGCATAACCATCATGCATGCCAAAGCTCATATGTAGGGATCAAAATCATGCCATGTAAATATAATTTTAAAATTGGTGATTATATCCATAAATCCTTATCTTTATTGGAGACAAATTTATCATATTCGAGATCAATTTGCACTTGAATCCTCGATCTAGGTGCCCGGAACTCGTTCAACGCCCTCCTATATAGAAAGTAGTCCTCCTACAATAATAATTTTATTTTTAATATGAATAATTTTATGATGTAATAAATATAAATCTAAAATTTTCTACCCATACTCCATCCGTGATCCATCCGCTGATACTCTAACTTTATAACTTTTCCAGGAGAGGAACTCTTAGATATTCCTTTTTCAATATTTATTTATTTCACTTGCTCCTTTTCTCTTCTTTCTCCTCTCCTCCCTCCTCCTCTCTCTCCTCTTTCTCTCTTCTCTTCTTCTCTCTTCCTTTTCTTCTCCCACTTGGCCGAATCGGGAAACCCATGCGCTCCCCCGTTCTTCTCCCAAATCCCAAGGTTCCCGCTGGACAAGGGTCAACCGGCGACAGTCTATGGCGGCTCGGCCTCCATTCCGGTCCGGCATCCAACGACGGTGGCGGCATCGGAGAACCGAGGTAAGGGTTTTCTTTCCTTTTTTTTGGATTATTCCGGCAATGGGGATTCTTGGAAGAGGTATGATCCCTTCTTATAGTCGGAAAATCTACCTAGATTCTGATTCAGAGAAGGAGGGAGTCTTCGTCCTCATTTTTTTTTCTTTTTTTTTTGGGGGTATTACAAATTAGCTAATTCAATTATGATTCGAAAATTCTTTTTTAGCTCAACCTTTTTCCCAAATGTGATGAAACCATCTTTAAATGTCAAAATTTGAATTTGCTAGATGATTTCCCGCCTACTCTTTTATCCAATATTTTCCTCGAAATTTTTGCCAGCTTCTAACACTTACCTGTTTTTTTTTACAAAATTCACCATGTCAGCTATTGTTGTTGTGCATTCTAAATTGTCAACCAACCTCAACAAGCAAGAACCGGTGGCCTATCATTTCAACACAACCCAACAATGAGGAAAACATATCGAGCAAATTAAGTCCACCCATGCCCTAGTTTTCATCTCCAATTCAGCTAATGAGCTATTAACCATGCATAACTCATAAATTCTCCATTCTTTGGCCTTGAACCCAAGTATCCAACAGTAGGGTCAAATCCATCTTGGAAGAAAGAAAATTATTAAAAGCACGACTTTCATATCATCCTTCTGCAACAAATGAAATGATTATTTTTGAAATATTTCGTCATCGTTCCTGAAATATAGGCATAAAAAAGATCTCAACAAAATGCCAGAATTTCTTGTCAAAAAGCTTCACACTCTTCATAGCAGAATCAAGCACAATAAAGCCACTGAAAACTTACCGATAGCATCTGGCACATAACTGTCTCCGGTCCTTCTCTTCAATCAATGTGTGAAAGAGAGATTAGACAATTTTAGCTGTTAGTTCATCTACCTCCCTCTATATTTGCTCCAGAAGTGCAAATCAACAACTTGACAACAAAGAATCCAATTGCTTTCTGAAGCGAATTGCAGTTATCAAACACCAAGATCTCATCTTTAATTAATTCCATGACTGAAAGAGGAAAGAAAGAAGCACAGAGACAACAATCTACCGGCACCACGAATCTCCACTAGACTAAATATAAGCCCAAATCTCAAGAAAGAGAATCTGATTCTCCACCCCTCCGTCAAATTTAACTCCAAACCAAAATGAAATACCATTAGATTCATTAAACCAGTCAATGAAATCCAGGAAAAAAAAGAGGAAAGGCACCCTCCATATAAAGGGAAGTTTCTTAGAATCCCAGATAATAGAAAACACCGAAAGAAGAAACGAACGTTTCAAAAAAATCATAGAAATGGGAAAACAACACTCTGTGATAAAAGGAAAGAATTTTGGATTCTTAATTAGCTGAAAACTGAAAGAGAAGCACATCAGTCAACTCAAATTTAAAAAAAAAAAAAAAAATCCGGGAAGAGAAGGGAAGAATTCGAACCTCGAGTTCATATGAAGAGCTCTGGCCAGCCCCCGTGGCATTGAGACTCGTTCGAGAATCGCAAACAAAACGAACAATCCTTAAACCCTGGCTCCCGAGCTCCAAAACCCTTGCCCCTCCGAAACCCTGGGAATCCCATCGTCTCCCTTCTTTCTCCCCGTGGTCGCTTCGTGAGAGAAATAAGAGGAAGAGAGGCCGCGGAAAAATACAAAGCCTAAGTGGAAGGTCCGGAAACCAACTTCCGCCACTCTCTTTCCTCCATCTCGTCTTCGTTTATTTTTTTTTTAATTATTTTTTATTTGCTTTATTTTTTATATTTTTAAACTTTCCTCCGCCGCTACCGTCAACGGTACAATCGGTGACGATATCGCTACCGAACGCGGGAAGGGACCGGAAAAAAAGAAAAAAAAAAAAAAAAAGATCGAGTCCATGTTAACCGCCATCACTCCACGTGACGTCGGTAATCGTCGCTCAAGGTGCCGCGGTCCGGTCACCGTACTGTCAGCTTACCTCAGAAACTTGTTGACCAATGCTTTACGCTAGATGTGGGGCACTAGCTAGAGATAGCATCCGTCCACTTTCCACGTCCCGCTGTACTGTCTCATTTTCTAAGCTGGCTTGAGAGATTTAATTCAATCACCCATTATCTACATACATACATCTACGAATGACTGAAAGAGAAATCCAATCATTTGATGCAACATACTATTAAAAAAAAAAACAAATTCATACCTATAGATCCGAGCCCTATCTAAAATATTGCCGATACTACCCATCGGTGCTTTGTTTTTATCAGACTACGTATTTTTTGAGCAACATATTTGATCTTAATTGTTCTAATATATTTTAGTCCAACCTAGCAATCACCATGATTACACCGTTCTATTTTTGATACCTGCTTTGACTAATTAATATTTTTCTAAATTAACTAATCTAATTTAATTTAAATTTTAAATTATTATAAATCATGCCAAAGTTTAGAATATAAAAGATTTTATTACAAAAAATATTAATTTTTTGAAAATAATTTATTTTATTATTATTATTTTAATTTTTTGTTTGATCAGAAATTTGAAATAATGATTTTATTTTAGTAACATAATTATAATAATACTTATCATATAAAAAAATAAAAAAATATAAATAAATTATTTTATGATTTATTGTGAAATGATAAATTTAAAAATTTTAATCGAAGTATTTGATAGAATAAAAAAATTAGATCTTATTATCGATGAAATTGGATATCCAAAGACGACCGTAGTGAATAAATACACCGTGCTTATTTTTTCTTGATGCGGACATCCACGCGTTGGGGGAACGTAATGGATGATGATTGTTAGGATTAAACTATATTATCTTGTGGCAGGGGGTGACGGTGATGTCAAACTACGCGTCAACAAAGGCAATGAGGCCAAACAAGGGCGCGGGCGGATACGGTATACGCACCGACCGGTGACGGGGTGCTTGCAGTCCCTCTTAGTGCCGGGCCCTATTGGAGTTGGGCCACGTATTGGTGGGCGGAGGCTAATGGGGGAAGAATGACCGGAGTGGTTTCGTTGCGTGTCGTCGTCCAATTCGGTGCAGCCTTTTTGTGTGATGACGGGGGGTGATTTGATGTGGCTAAAAAAAGATGAGATTAATGGTACTTAGTGCTGGCTAGCCTGGCTTCATCAACCACCAGGCAACATTCACACGTGTGAGTTTTTTTTTTTTTTTTTTTTTTTTATAAAAAAAGAAAGAATGAGGGCGACTTGCATAACTGTCCCTCCGGGGCATATTCACAAGAATTTACTCGATAATATTCGATACATGACGATAATGAAAATAGGGTCAAATTATTTTCTAATATATTAAATAAGTATGTTATTTCAGTCCTAGCTAAAGTGCCAGTTAGATTAATAGCTAATTACATATAGAACGATAACCAGCATCAAGGGTGCTACCACCTTGGTGGTGTGCGGGCTCTCTTTGCCTCGAGTGATTGATATGCTTCTTCCCTGTGTACGCGCGGGAGCCAGCCTCATAGCAGGAAAATGATCACGTCATGTTTGTTGTGCTTGGAATGGAGGGTTTTTTTTTAAAAAATAATATTTTTTAAAATTTTATTTTTAAATTAATACCGGTCAAATTATATTTATGGATTTAGATACACAGGATCTAAAAAAAAAAATTACAGATTGAACCTACAATTTAAAAATAATATTTTAAAATAATATATAAAAATATAAAAAATTGTTTAAAATCGCAGGTCTAAATTGTGATTTCAAAAAAATGCAGGTCCAACATGCGATTTCAAGAAAATGCAGGTCAAACATGTGATTTCAAGAAAATGCATGTCCAACCTGCAATTTTTCCTCCATCTTTTTGTTTTAATTTTAAATTTTAATAAAAAATTAAAAAAATTAATAAAAAATTAGAAAAAAAATTAAAAAATAAAAAAATAATAATATGATACTGTAATATTTTTTTTAAATTAGCATAACCTGTGATTTCGCAGTCCGATCGCCGATCCGGCCACCGGTCTGATAGCTAGTCTAGCTCCAGACATCGATCCAACAGCCAGTTCGGTTGCTAGGTCTATGCCAATCCAATCACCGATCTAGCTGCCAGTCCGGTCACTGATCTGACATCCAGTCACCGATCTGTCGGTCGATTCGGTCACCAGGATCCAGCCATCGGTCCGACCGTCGGTCCGGCCACCGGTCCGGTCACCAGGATCCGGCCACCGGTCCGACCGCTGGTCCTGCTATCCATATGGTCACCGGTTTAATTGCCAGGGTCCGGCCACCAGTCGATTGCCGACCATAGATTCGGACCCTAGCAACTAGACCAGTTAGCATATGGGTGGCAGGACCAGCACCGGATCGACAGTCAGATCGATGGCCGGATCCTGGCGACCAAATCGATCATCAGACCGGTGACCGACTGTCAGACCAGTAGCTAGACTAGCAGCTACACCGACGATCGGACTAGCACCGAACTGGCTGTCGGATCGATGGCCGGAGTTGACTAGCTATCAGATCGGTGGCCGGATCGATGACCGGACTGCGAAATCGTAGGTTATAATAATTCTTAAAAAATATTATAGTATCATATTATTATTTTTAAATTTTAATTTTTTTTCTAATTTTTTATTTTTTATTTTTTATTAAAATTTAAAATAAAAAAAATGGAGGAGAAATCGCAGGTTGGACATGTGATTTCAAGCAATTTTTTATTTTTTGTTATTTTTTTTGTTGAAATCGCAGGATCAACCTGTTATTTCACTTTTTTTTTTTTTTTTTTGGGACGCCGTACACCTAAATCCATGAATATATTTTGACTGGCATTAATTTAGAAAATAAAATTTTAAAAAATATTATTTAAATAAAAAAGGGAAAGGAGGACCATGTGTGTATATATATATAGCATTGTTTCTTTAGTCGATGAATAGTTTAGGTAATATACTGCTAAAGCGATAGCCCGGTTGGTAGAGATTTTGTCTCACTACCAACCGGTCGCGGGTTAGCCCGGTTGGTAGAGATTTTGCCTCACTACAACCGGTCGCGGGTTCGAGTAATGATCGCATGGATCACTCGATTAAATTTAGGATTAATCCTGGAACGTTGGTGTGAGTGAGAAGTCAGGATCTTTCTCTTTATCCCCGTTCTACCAGCTGGCATCTTAGTGGTATCAAGTTAACGTACTCACCTTTGATGGGAAAAGACTGCGCAAATCTAAGAGTCTCGCATCGAATATTATCAGGTGGGATGGGAGCCTACGGGGGTAGCTACGTCAGAACTTATCCCCCCTATCCCTTTTAGTCTATCAAAAAAAGAAAAAAAGTTTAGGTTATATATATATATATATATATATATATATATATATATATATATATATATATATATGTGTATGTACATATACGTGTACGTACGTATGTATGTATGAGTAGCATGCAAGTCAAAAAGGCTTTTTTTTTTTTAAATTAATGCATTTCCTTTCTGATTCTCAAGTAAGATTTTGGCTCGGTTATGAGATTTAATTTTGCTTGAATATAATGATGCGATCTGAACATTTGGCATTATATCTAAAAGAATTGTTATCTACCCTGCATGGTGATCAAGAAATGTAAAGAAAAACAATTTTAACCACAGATTAAGGCATTCATTTGTGGTGGTTATTATAGACTAAATAAGACTGAATAAGATTCTCCATGATAAAATTTCCCGTGAGGGGGATAAGTTTTGTGATGTCAAACACGAAGGATTGTTACAGCAAAGAAGTTAAAAAAATGCCAGTGTAACGATGGGGAATGGAGGAAATATTGGATTCCTATTATCTTGTAATGTAATTTGATCCAAAACTCCTCTTTTTTTTTTTTTTTTTTGTTATCTTGGGATCGGATATTCATTTATCAATGAACTTTAATAGGATTTATCCCAACTTATTTTGATTTCTCTTCTAAGATATTCTTAGGGGTGATAATTTATGAATGTTATTTATTTGAGTAAAAAAGAAGAAGAATATATATATATATATCTCCAAAATCACAGGCACTATCTCATCAGTGATTCTTGTGGCTGTTATACATCAAACATAATTTAATTGGGCCGACAATATTTTTTAAATTATTAAAATTCCAAAGAGATCAGGAGGAAAGATGCTCACCTGGTCTTGAGGTGTTGAAAGTTGTCTTCAACATAACCAAGATAAAGCTGCATCACATATCAGATCAAAGACTACACCTGTAACCATCACATACTCTATGAAATTAATATGATATGAGATTAATTTCTTGATTTATTTTCTTAATTTACAATTGCTTGTAGATAGTGAAACAAACAGGACAAGTAGATTCATGATTGTCGAAGATGAGTTTAAGAATCAACGTGCATGCATTCAAGAAAAAATACTATTAAGCATGCTGGATAAATATTGTGTGGTCTATATATATAGCTAGAGATTAATCAATAAAGCAAAAAATCTTGGCACATCGTATTTGGAAGGGCTATCATTATTGTGCAAGAGGTGAAGGAGAAAGGGATTAATCCTGCAGTAATAGAAACATTTTGTTGGTCATGTTTTTATTATGTGTAACAGAGAAGGAATTTGATTGTGTTTTTACAATAGCGACAACAGAAACAAGTATAGAGCAACAAAATTTAAGCTTAAACTGGCTCCCTTACTATCTTAGTAAATAATTGAGATATCGATCATTGATATTCTACAGATACAATATGTACAGAGTCGAAATATATAATAAACATTGGTGAGGTGGTATCTTAAAGATCAAGTTGGTGGGAAACGAAGAGAGGTTATATATATATATATATATATAATATAGAGTGCTTTGTTCATCTAATTCAAATATTTCAATCTTACTTGAATTTTAAAAGATTTTAACATGTAGTTTGATTAACAAGAACTATATGGAAGGCCAATGTTCTTCTTTCATGCTGTGTCACAAACTGCAAAAACCTAGTGGTAAATATCGTCTTCCAAGTGTTTATTGATGATATTTGTTAATCATAAAATTCAACCAATGCCTGCATAAACAACCTAGTAATATATATATACATATATGTATATATGCATGTATGTATGTATGTGTGTATTCATTCATGCATGCATCCATACATATCCACATGCACACAAACACTCTCGATGACCTCCCTGTTGCATGTACAATCTAGTGACTTTTAGTAACTTGAATTCTAGATCTAGGAATTTGATATCTTAACTCTCACCTTTTGTACTTGATGGCAATATAGTTTGTGCAAAACAATTACCAGTTGCATGCGTAGACAATAGGTTTTAATACATAAAAAAGGTTTATTAGGGGAAAGAACATTTATCACTATAACCTCCCATTTTCTTAAATTGCTCATCTCTGCTTATTAAATTTTTTTTTTAAAAAAAATATTATGCTTCTCTATCTGAGTGAAAAAAAACATATTCGGAGTTATGCTTGAGTAGTTGAGTTCCTCTACCAAGAACCCTTAAATTATCTAGAGTAGAGGAAATTCCTCCCAACAAAGTTTGCGGAACATTTAGACTTGTTCTCTATTGCAAAAAAACTCTAGGATATCCCAACCTTATCTTTCATTTTAAGTTTATGCTCTTGTTGAGTTGTTGTTGACCATGTCGAACCTTCTATCACCTATTTCATTTGCCAATGCTTTGATGAATATAATTATAAAGAAAAGAGTAGTGAATATACTAGAAAATGAAGGAAAAACCAAGATTACCTTCCATGAATGAATCAGTAAAGTGGTGATTAAGGTAAGGTTATTGACATGTTGTTTAATCCTTCATCTTATAATAAGTTCCTTATAGTGCTTTCATCATTTCCCATCGCGAAAATTCTCGTGTTGATTATTAGTTCCCATAATCTCCAAACAATTTCACCACATAAACCATCAATTGCTAATCAGACAGAGAGAGAGTTTTATTTGTTCATTATACCTTCTTAACCCAAAAAAAAAAAAAAAAGGAGTAAAAATCCATTTATTGCATCTGAATTTTAGCCAATGCATGGGTTAAATATGAGTACTAGACTCAATCTCTACATAGGGACCTAGGCTCCAGGTTTTGGCTTCTGTTGAGTGGGTAGGTACAGAGAAAGAGGTAGGGTTAGAACTTAGAACCATCCCCTAATATATATAATACACACGCATGCATGCATGCACACGCATGCACCCATATATCTATCATCTATATATTTATCTGTCCAAAGACTTGGGTCTACATTTTGGCTTCAATTGAGGGGGTAGGTATAGAGTAGGAGTTGGGGTTAGAACATTCTTTGAATATATAATACACACATACACATACATATATCTATCAATCTATCAATCTATCAATCTATCAATCTATCAATCTATCAATCGATCTAGGTTTTGGCTTCTATTGAGGGGGTAGGCATGAAGTAGGGGGTGGGGTTAGAACCTCCCTTTAATATATAATACACACACATGCACATATCTATCCATCTACATAGAGACATGCACACAAATATATATGGAAAAAGAATCCAGGCTTATCATGGTATTACCTGTCTGCCTTGATTTGGATCAGAAAGTTTGACCAGACATGAGAGGGGAGGAGGAGAGCTCCACTTAGAGATGCCAAGGAGAGAGAGGGGAAGAAAGCACCAAGGCATGCCCAAACTTATTAATTAAAGTTGACAAACTTTTATAAGGCCTAAGAGTGCACCAGCAATTAACTTTATAATAAAGTATTCACAGTTGCTAATTGCAATTAATTAACTTTATGATTGTGATGGGAGTTCAAATGCGCTGGTTCAATTCCATGCCCAAATTCTCTGCATCCATTGTGGTGTCCAGCACTCTAGCCAGGTAAAAATCCTACAAGAATTAATTTTAGATCTGAAATTTAGACCTGGATCTGATCTATTTATTGTTGAACTTTGAGTTGGATCGTGGCCAATGCATAATTGGTATATGTTATGCCTGAAACTATTGGTATTGGTAACGATGCAAATTGCATCCAGATTTGTTCATCCCTACAGATAATTTGGAGTTTAACCCTTCTGATGATAATCTTAAAGTCTGTTATTGGCTAAGCTAGATCTTTTGGCACTCATAGCCATTGTTAGGTCTATAAAATTACAAGATATCGTTGTCATCATGGCTTTTTTTTTTTTTTTTTGGTAAAGAAGATGGGGGGATATATCCCGGTGTAGCTATCCGCGTAAGCTCCCGTCCTGCTAGGTAATGTTCGATTCAAGACGCTCAAATTTTCGTAGTCTTTCTTCATCTAAATATGAATATGTCAATTTGACACCACTAGGTACCGGCTAGTAGAACGGGGATAAAGAGAGAGATCCTGATCTTTCATTCGCACCAGCGATCATGGATCCCAGAAAATTTTTGGATTTAATCGAGTCATCAATGAGATCATGCCTCGAATCCACGACCGGTTAGTAGTGAGACAAGATCCCTACCAACCGGACTATCGCCTTAGCGGTATTGTCATCGTAGCTCTGGCAATGCATGTAAAGTAATGATGTATGCATCGTAGCTTTTGCGATGCATGTAAAGTAATGATGTATCAAAATGGTTTACCTAAGTTTTCATTTTTAAATTCATTTGCTGTGGGTGGGATCTGCACTAATTGACTACAATCCCCGCTAACCTACTCTGCTAAGGAATTATAATATTTTTCCTTATGCACATTTTAATTGTATGTCAATTATTCGAGGAATTGAGCTATATTGTCAGATATAATAATATGAGATGCTGATTGCCATTTAGTTGAATTGTATTCATGATGCCTTGTGTTCCATGAAATAATTTTTAAAGTAATCTAATCAACCATGAGAGTGGCCAGGATAGTGGATTTCCATGTAGTGGTGGCAATTGCAGCCGACTCATTGGATACTTGACTCAATCCAATCGGATCTAATTTGAATGGATTGAATTTATGTAACTCATTTCAACTCCGAGATGGATATGTATCCGGGATAAAAAATTTGAAGTGGATTCGGTTCGAGTATAGATATTGGCATACCTCATCTCGAATCAAATTCAATATGACCTTAATCTAAATTCTTTTTTCCTTCTTCTAAATATATAAAGTTATAATTATTTTAGAATATTTGCATGATGAATTCCTTATCCATGGCTATGAAATTTTTAATTTCAGGATGGAATAGGTATTGACCGACTTGATCTCAATTTGTTGTCATCCCTATTTTTATGACCTATATGGGGCACGTAAATGCAAGCTCTTCTTACCTACAAGTGCATGTAGATTTAGCATGACATGTCACTTTGTTTACGATAGATGTTGATCTTCAAACAAATAAGACCTAAGTTTGGAATCCCACGGAACTTATGTTTTAATAGCAATTAGCTCTCTTCCATTACTAGTTGTGCGGGAGATGTATCTTAATCAATCCTGATTTAAAGGCACAAGTCCATCACTTTAACATCGGTAGGTTGTGATGAAAAAAAAAAAAAAAAAAAAAAAAAAAAAAAAAAAAAAAAAAAAAAAAAAAAAAAAAAAAAAAGAGAGAAGAAGAAAGAAAGAAAAGAAGAAAAGAAAAAAAAAAAAAAAAAAAAAAAAAAAAAGAAAGGTGAGAAGCTTCATGTTTTAAATTTAAGGCAGACATTTCTTAGAAGGTGGCAATTGCAGCCGACTCATTGGATACTTGACTCAATCCAATCGGATCTAATTTGAATGGATTGAATTTATGTAACTCATTTCAACTCCGAGACGGATATGTATCCGGGATAAAAAATTCGAAGTGGATTCGGTTCGAGTATAGATATTGGCATACCTCATCTCGAATCAAATTCAATATGACCTTAATCTAAATTCTTTTTTCCTTCTTCTAAATATATAAAGTTATAATTATTTTAGAATATTTGCATGATAAATTCCTTATCCATGGCTATGAAATTTTTAATTTCAGGATGGAATAGGTATTGACCGACTTGATCTCAATTTGTTGTCATCCCTATTTTTATGACCTATATGGGGCACGTAAATGCAAGCTCTTCTTACCTACAAGTGCATGTAGATTTAGCATGACCTGTCACTTTGTTTACGATAGATGTTGATCTTCAAACAAATAAGACCTAAGTTTGGAATCCCACGAAACTTATGTTTTAATAGCAATTAGCTCTCTTCCATTACTAGTTGTGCGGGAGATGTATCTTAATCAATCCTGATTTAAAGGCACAAGTCCATCACTTTAACATCGGTAGGTTGTGAAAAAAAAAAAAAAAAAAAAAAAAAAAAAAAAAAAAAAAAAAAAAAAAAAAAAAAAAAAAAAAAGAGAGAGAGAGAAGAAGAAAGAAAGAAAAGAAGAAAAGAAAAGAAAAAAAAAAAAAAGAAAGGTGAGAAGCTTCATGTTTTAAATTTAAGGCAGACATTTCTTAGAAGCTTAAGCTACAAAAAAAGCTTAAAACTAGTTGCAGGGCAAATTCGCAATAGGCTCTGGAGATTGTTGCTGTAACTTTTTCTAGATCGGGCTCGAATGGCTGTGCTGGAGCGCTCTTCTCCTGGTCGACCTGTACAAAGTCTTCAAGGACCGATGGTATTCCGGCGGGATACACTCCGATGCTTAAGTTAGCAGGAGCTTGAGGACAACAGAATAAAGGAATCAGAGACGCAGTGTATGGAGAGGGAAGAGTGTACTTAGCTCAAAACGAGATCCCCCGGTTATCTTATATAGGCGCGGAACAGTCCAAAATTTGTTAGGGGAGAGGCTGAGAAAGACTGATCTATCTCTAGGAGAATCCGGAGAGTGGTCACGTGGCACCCTGATAGGACAACTTTGTAGGAGTAGTGGAAAGACGTGGCAGGATTCGGTTACAACAGAAAGAGGCTTCTGGAGTTCTCTAGGCTTTTGAAGTGAAGGGTCGGATATCAGCTGGGAGGACCAGTCGGTCCTCCGAAGGAGAGCCGTGACAGGATCCAGCAAAAGTGGGTCACTTCGACCTCAATTTCAATGGATCGGATTTCTGAAAAAGAATGTCCGTTGAATTTTGAGAGGATGGCCCGGTCGGTTCTCCGTAGGGGTGACGGTCCGGTCGGATATAACAGAGACCGTGACAATTTCGTTTACCGGAAGAAACCAATAAGCTTTTCATTTGGATTCCGTGACGCAGAGCGCATTAGATTTATGGTCTGATTGACCTCTTTGGAGCCTTTCCAGATGGGCACCACTCGCATGCATGACCTATAAGGCTACGGGATATGCTTCTTCCCACCCCTTTACCTTCTATTTATTAGAATCCTTTTTGTCTTGGCTTTTCTTGATGGTGTGGAAAGGGCACCACCCTTCCCAACTCTTCATCAATTGCGTGAGACACAAGTGTTGATGCGTGGCTCTTGCTTTATGATGAATGGCAAAAGAGCATAGCCTTTTGGAAGGGCCACACAAGCTGGCCCAAAGATGACAAGATTATACTACCATAACCTTATTATACTATAAACCATATAAAATTGTTAGCATATTGATGATGAGTTTTATGTTAAATATAACGGGAACCAGAGATGACAACATGCCGGGTTTGGATGGGGTTATCTAAAATCCATGCCCGCCCAGTCAAAAAGTGTTTCACCCCGTACTCGTTTTATACCTATCTCAAATTAGATCAGATTGGATATAAAAAAATAACATTTGGATCGGATCGGATATATCTGATCCCATAAAATCTAATTTATTTAAAATTTAAATGGATCGAATCGAGATGTACTATTATCTAAATGGATCGGATCGAGTCAGATATACCGGTTCCATACCCAGTTCACTTAAATATTTTATAAACATAACTTTTTTTAATAAACGAATCAGGTTTGGACCGTGATGTATTGGCTATCTATATCTAATCCGAACATGTCAAGTTTTTTTATATAATTCATATCCAATTATAAATTAGATGGATCAGATTTTACTCATCCTATTAAAATTAGGTCGGATCGGATATCCACCGGATCGATAAAAATTATCATCCTTAATCAAAACTTATTCATATGTATATATAAAATTTTATATCGATTATAAATGGAGAGATCATAAATGCTTATAAAAATTGAAATAACACTCTCAGGCTTTTTTCTTTTTTTTTTTTTTTTCTTGGAGAGGGAGCGAGAGATCGTACATTGTATGTCTCGAGGACACCATGAGATCAGAGAAGGATACTAGGGTATCGGAAAATTCAAAAATATTACTTTTTGTTTCGCAAAACCTAATAATTGTGGTGCTCTTTTTGGATGGTTGAATCCTTGTAGGGGACCAAAAATGAACCAAAAGAGGGGGAGGAATTAGATCCCGAGCGTGGCTACCTCCGGACGGTCCCCCAAACCCAGTCAGGAAATGTTCGATACATTGTGCATATTAATTTTTTCGCAGCCATTTTCTATCCGAAGATAAGTACGTCAACCTGACTACCACTGGTATCAGCCGAGCGAACGGAATTTATTATATATATTCCTAACTTTTTCACTACCATCAACCAACAGGAACTTCAGGATTATTCTATTAATTTTTTTTTAAATTTTATTCTCGAACTATTTTTTTATTTTTTATTTTACTTCTAAATTTTTTTATTAAAATATATCTAAATCAAAATTCGAATTCCTGATAACTAAATATAAAAAAAATCTCATAATCAACACTCAAACGGGGGTGCCTTTGTTGGCTAAATATATGTCCACGGCGCTTGTTATCACATATATGCCATTTTATAATGTATTGCAATAAATGTTACCTAGTGGAGAAGGTACGCAACTCCTTGGCCCCACTCAAAAGTATAAAGCCGCAGAAGTTGCCACCCAGGTATGAAAAAAATGTTTTCTGAGTGTCAAAGGTTCTCAGCTGAGTGATGCTTGACCTTTCCTTTTATGCTGACGAATCAGATACAGAAATAGTAGATACAGATCTTGACTTGAATTTAGAATGATCGATGATAGATACAAAACACATAGGTTTCAAATATGAATCAGATATTTTGGGACTAATTAATCTAGGAAAATGAATTAACTTAACATATTGTAACTAGAGTACTGTAGAAATAATGGAAAAATAAACTTATGAAATCAAAACCTAGCCAGAGAAGTATCGGTAGATTTTATCAAGCAATGATATATCGATTTGTCTTTCCCATATATGTTTTGTTACCAAGGAAAAGCAATTCATTGATAATGATTAGAATCAATGACTACTGATGTACTGAAAAATTTGAGACGTATAGGAAGAACCATGTCAAAATTAATTGTCGGAAATCTGATAAATATAAGGGAAGTTGTGAGCTAGTTAATTACATGGCACTAATTATCCCAGAGAAGGTCTTTTCTGAGGAGGAATGCCACATATAAGTTAAAATAGTGAATATAAGTCCATAACCCATGTTAATCGTTGATATTTGTTTATAATATCACCACCATTTTTTTTTTTTTGATGAAACAAAAGGGAAGAGTAGTTAGACACCGGACGTGGCTACCCCCAGACGGTCCCCCAACCCCAGCTAGAGAATGTTCGATACATGGCGTATATTAATTTTTTCGCAGCCGTTCCCCATCCGAAGGTAAGTATGTCAACCTGACAACCACTGGTGCCAGCCGGATGAACGGGATTTATTATATATATTCCTAACTTTTCACTACCACCAGCCAACAGAGACTCCAGAATTATTTTATTATTTTTTTGATTTTATTCATGGATTATTTTTTTATTTTTTATTTTATTCCGGACTTTCCGGTCGAAATATGTCCAAACCATAACTCAAATCTCTGCCAGTTTATTATGAGATAAGTCTCACAACCAACTGTGCCATACGCCATTGACTAATATCACCACCATTGGAGCTCATGCAAACATTGTTCTACGTGAAACACAGCCAATTTTGAAGTTGTAATCATCCAAAAGAATGGCGCTAATCTAATAATTAAGCATAATGAGTGCCACATGGCATGCAGAGCTTTTTTTTTTTTTTTTTTTTTTGATAAACACACTGGGGTCCAATCAGTTTGGTGTTTGATGATGCATGGTTTCGACGAGGGAAGATAAGGTGATAAGCTTGCTTTATCAAAGAAAATTAGATTAGCTAAATTATAAGGTAGTGTTTGGTTGTTAAAAAGTTATTCTGAGAATAGAAATTAGTATTATCTAAGAATAGTTTATTTTTGTTGTTATTCTCAATTTCTGTTTGAATAAAAATCTGGTATTTCACCTTATTCCAATGCAATTAATACGGTGTTATTCTAAACGGTGTTTGGATGAGATGGAAATAAGCATGTATTCCACCAAGAATAGATGAGAAATTTTCTAAAATCCCAAAAATACCCCTACTCAAATATTAATATAAAATGAGTTATCAAATATTTTTTAATTTTATAATTACATAAGTAAATTATTTTATACTAATTAATTTAATATTATGATCTATTAAAATTATGTTATGCTAATTAATTCATTAGTATGATCTATTATAATCGATTAAAATAATAAATTAAATAATTTTATATTATTTAATTTATTATTATGATATATTAAAATTATGTTATACTAATTAATTTATTAGTATGATATATTAAAATAATTAAATATATTATTTTATATTATTTAATTTATTATTACGATCTATTAAAATTATATTATATTAACTTATTATTATAATATATTAAAATAATTAAAAAATATTTCATACTAATTAATTTTTAGAAATTCCAAAATTATCCTTGGAATAAGAAAAGTGAGAATAGGCTATTCCATGGGAACACATGGAATAGCAATTCATGAATACCGACAACGAGAATAAGTTACTTTTGTTATTCTTCCTCGTTTTTTTCACCATTTGGTGGAATAAGAGGGATAAAGGCCTTATTCTCCCTCCTATTCCATTTCCAAACACAACCTAAGGCCCATGCATCGAAAAAATTATATCCTACACGGTGTGCACCATGTATGCATGCCACCAATCATGGCTACTCATTTATATAGTTCACTACAGTGATACATGCCTTTAGCGATGCTTTTTTTGGCATTTCTCGATGCTTTTAAGCATCGCTAAGAAACCTCCCGACGCTTCTTAAAGCGTCGCAAAAGCGTCGCCTATGTAAGCATGGGGATGCCACCTGCCGACGCTTTAAAGCATCGCTAAATTAGGATTTCCCGATGCTTTTAAGCGTCGCTAGGTTTAAAACCTAACGACGCTTTTTAAGCCTAACAATGCTTTAAAGCCTTGCTAGGTCCAAACCTTGCGACGCTTTAAAGTATTGCCAGGTCCAAACCTAGCAACGCTTTAAAGTATTGCCAGGTTCAAACCTAGCAACGCTTTAAAGCATCACCAGATCTAAAACTAGCGATGCTTTAAAGCATTACCAGGTCCAAACCTAGCGATGCTTTAAAGCGTCGCCATATTTATTTATTTATTTTAAAAAATAAACAGCTATACCTATACATGAAATACATACAACCTGTATACATTATCAAAATGAAAACAATCAAACCTGTTTCACATCCAACATACACAAACAAATGAAAACATTCAAAGGCCTGTATCACACCCAACATACACAAACACAAACACAAACAAATTATAAAGAGTTTTTTATATATACATAAAAGTATCAATCCAAGTTCAAATAAACAAAAAGACATACAAAAATAATAAAAAAAATAGCTGGCATCACTGATCCGCGGGAGACTGGTCGTCATCAGGTCTGCGACTCGCAGATGCACTAGGAACCTACAAGATATACATATAATTATGATACATATATTATATATATTCTAAATTATTAGATATATATAAAATTAATAAATAATTACTTACCTGAGATGACATGAACATATGCAGCACAGATATAACATGCTCTAACTAAGACCTCATGGTCTACATCTCTGCTCTGTCTGCATCACGTGTCTGTCGGAGCTCTGCTATCTCCTCCTGGAGTCGACGAACATGTGACTGATCATGACTCTCTCTAACATCTCGAGTATATCTACTCACTTCAGATAACTGAGTAGGGATAACTCCAATCCCATAACCCCTCACTCGTCCAGGATGCTCTAGTCCCATCAACTCTGAGAATATCTCGGCCTCAATGCGACTGCTCTAAGTAGATGATGTACCATCGTCAGCATGCTCGGAGATCATAGAGGTAGCCCCATCTTATATTTTATAAAAAACACATATATCAATACTTAATAAAAATATAAATATAAATCATGATATAATATAAATAAAAAAAATTACATATATATCTCTGGACTCTTCTCGAACAAAACTGCCATCCTGGTGAACGTGAGTCATCCGATAGAACTCCACCTCACCAGGCTCCCTCCTCTGCTGATCAGCTTATATAAAGAATAAATATTACAAAAAATCCAAAATAACACATCTTATACCCCGGTACCATGATACATGGCATATGCATGATACATGATGATATATGATGTTAAAACTAAAAGTGCACTAAAAGTATTATAGGATGAGAAACATACAAACTCATGCCTGAGCCGTGCATAACTCTTGGACCCCGCTGTGTGAGGAACAGACTGAGCTACTCGTTCAGCTCTACCAATAGCAGAATATGTCTACAAAATAAAATTAAAATTATGTTATATATTATATAAATATAATTATGATGAGTGAAAATAATAAATTATGAAGTGTTTGATGATGCTACACAACCTGTGCCCTCTCGAAGAACCAATAGTGCACCAGCTCCCTCCACTGATGAGGGTGAACATCAGGAGGACAGGTAGCTGCAACCTGCTCCTCTGTCCTACCTTCTTGCTTGTAGTCTCCCTTCAACTTCGCTCTATATTCTTTCCACTTGCGATTGAGAGACTTAAGCACAAAATCAAAAGAATCTGGAGGGAGAACGAACTTGCTCTATAATTTAAATAAACAATAAAATAAGTATTAAATGAAATAAGCAATTCAATTATTAAAAACCTAAGATATAAAATAATATATCAATTTTTTTACCTGAATAACTCGAAGCATTTCTACTTTATATGCAGGAAGCATGTCGTTCCACTTCAAATAACTCAGGGGACATAGCTAACCCCGGCATGCTACTATCCCCAGAAAGCTAGTCAACAAGCTAGCAGCTTTCTTAATAGGCCGTCCTAGCTTGTTGCACTCTATGACTATCCTCTCGTCCTCAGGTAACTGCCACACATCACGGACTAGTGTGGGTCTTCTCCTTTGCCTGAGTCTCCCGGATCCATCTACAAAAAAATACAGAAAATTATATATCAAAACTATTGCATATGCATGAATTAAAATGTGATGAAATTATAAAATTACCTTGTATCTGTATATCATCGACGATAGGCTCATCATCTGGATGATTTGTAGGAGGATCGTGATGTGCGGACTTGGAGTGAATGGCATCGTCTCGAGGTGGAGAGGTAGTAGCATCGACAAGATGTACAGAAATAGAGGGACTGGCATCAGACCGATGTGAAGATGATCGATTGCCCTCGGGCTGCTGTGCTGAAGAAGTACCAGCCTCGATCTGGGAAAACTGAAACTGTATATCTGATAATCGCTTCCTTCGAGGCATGGTGTATCTAACATACATTATTTAAAAACAAGTCAGTCAATATTATAATCAAATTATAACAGAAATGAATTGCAATTTAAAATAAAACATAATCATTCATGGAAAAATGTAAACCATCTTATAAACTACTTACTTGTCATAATCAACTAGTTGTACCTTCTTCGGAATTCAACTTAACCAAAATGGTTATATCATTTATATTATCATCTGGCACAATATTATAAGGCATACACTGAGTGTAAGTATCATCATTATCTTCTTCCGCCATTTTTTTCATGTCATACAAGTCTCTGGGTTTTGTCTTAATAACAGTGGCCCATTCTTTATCCTTCAAGTCTTGTACATAAAAAACTTGTCGAGCTTGAGATGAAAAGATATATGGATCATCCTTCAATAACACACCCGTATGTATCAATCTTGAAAAATTGACAAGTATGAATCCGTTTGAGTCCTTTTTCAAACCTCTTGGTGTATTTATATCCATCCAATCGCATCGAAATAATACAACTTTAAAATTTCTATAATAATCCAACTCCAAAATATCTTTAAGTATACCATAATAAGATCTTCCATCTGCTTCTACCATAACACCACTGTTCTGAGTTTTTCTAAGTTTCTCACGCTCCTTGGTATGAAATTTAAAGCCATTTATAATAAAATCATTATATTTGTTTACAATATAATTTGGACCTCTGGCAAGTGCTATTAGTTCTGTTGAACTATTTTTCTCCATCAGTACCGGTACCTAGAAAAGATAATATCAATTATCGATCACTTATTCGATGTTAAATGTATATAACATTATTATGCGACTTATATATACTGACTTGATTGGCAAGCCAATTAAGGAATAACTCAACTAACCATCTTTGTTCAATCCTTGGATTAGGACGAGTGGAATGATTGGCTTGTCGTTGTACAGCTCAAAATTCACTGCATGACAATCAAATACAAGTTTAACAACAAAATGTCTAATATTTAGTATTATCCATGTGTAGATAGACTAACATGTGATAGTCAAATATTATATCACTACGTAGCAATACATAACGGTGTGCTTGTGACAAGGATTTATGATCAAGAAAAATACTTTTAGCTTTTCCTATAAATCTTCCGGATGATGCAAATTTGTATAGATCTGTATTCTCTATAGTATCACCATGACGTTGAAGTCGATTGAATACAATCTCTACACCTTCGAGATATCTTGAACAGAATGTTAAACACTCTTCAGCAATATATCTCTTTGCTATTGAGCCCTCATGATGGGCTTTGTTTCATACATAATCCTTCAAATATACAAGATACCTTCAAAAAGTATGATATTTATATCACATTAAATAATGAAAATGATATCTAAATTATGAAATTTTAGTTTTAAAGCATTACCTCTCGATAGGATACATCTATCTGTACTGTACCGGTCCACTAAGTTTAGCTTCCGAAGCTAGGTGAATGAGTAGATGAACCATAATCTAAAAAATTCAGGAGGAAAATTTTTTTCCATCTGACATAACGTAAGTATGACTTGAGACTGCAACTGATCAAGCTCCTAAGGATCAAGAACCTTAGAACATAATGCCTTGAAGAATGATGATAACTGAAAAACAACCGTAATAACTTGTTTCAGCATTGATGACCTTAAAACCAATGGAAGAATATCTTGCATTAGTATATATCTATCATGACTTTTAAGATTTAAAATTTTTCACTCTTTTAGATTTACACATCATGAAATATTTGATACATATCCATCAGGACCTTGATATTCTTTAAAACTGCTAGGAAGAGATCTTTTTCTCGACTAGACATTGTATAACATGCATGAGGGATATAAGTTCTATCATTTGCAAGCACTTGTGGATGAAGTTCATGTCGGATGCCCATTTCTTTTAAATCAAGACGCGCCTTCATGTTATCTTTAGTCTTTCCATCAAGATTTAATATTGTTCCAATCAAATTATCACAAACATTATTTTCTATATGCATAACATCAAGATTATGTCGGAGTATATTATGCTCCCAATAAGGTAAGTCAAAGAATATGTTTTTTTTCTTCCATAATTATTTAGTATGCTGATTGATAGATGTTGTGATTGTATCATCATCATTTTCAACTTCAAAGAAATTATCCGAATCCTCGAACACTGCTGTATCTAAGGTGTAAGTATTGACTTCCTCCAATACTTCTTCTTGTACTAAAGTCTCAACATTATCTCTTCCTCGCTTTTTAGAGGACTTTGTCATCTTGCCATAACTATGTCTGATGCTAAGCATTTGTCTATGAATATCAGAACCAGAAGGTAGAATTGGAGCAGATCCCAACTCTATAGTACCATCAAATAAATCCTTCTGAAATCGAAATGGATGATTTGCCTCCAACCATCGACGATGTCCCATATAACAGAACTTTCTTCCATGTTTTAACCAAATTGAATGGGTTGATTCACCACAAGAAGGGCATGCAACTCGTCCCTTAGTACTCTAGCAAGATAACTTAGCATATACAGAAAAATTGTTAACAGTCCAAATAGAGCTGCCCGTAAATTGAATGTTTGGCCATTCGAAGCATCAATTGCACTGATACCCTCCCATAGTTGTTTCAATTCATCTATTAAAGGTTATAAGAAAATATCAATATCATTGCCTGGACTCTTATCACCTGGAAGACCATTGATAAAATAAGTGAAAATTGTTTTATGCATATCCATGGTGGCAAATTATAAGAAATCAGAATAACTGGCTAGGTGCTATAGACAGAACTTAAGGTCCGAAATGGATTGAACCCATCATTGGCTAAACCCAGCATGACATTACGAGCATTAGATATAAAATCAGGATGTCTGTCATCAAATGCTTTCCATACTAAACTATCCACTGGGTGTCTCAATATTCCATCTTTTGTACAGCTTTTATCATGCCATCTCATTGACGAAGTTGTCTTTGATGATGCATAGATCATTTTCAATCTAGGTATAAGAGGAAAATAGCATAATACCTTCGCCAGCTTTTGTTTGATATGTGTTGCATCCAATTCATCTAATCCTTCACTCTTATTTTCTTTTTGCTTCGTCCATCATGAACTTCTACACACATGGCACGACTCTTGATCGGCTTGTTCTCCCCGATATAATATACAATCATTTGGACAGCAATGAATCTTTTCGTATCCAAGATCCAATTTCTTTACAAGTTTTTTGGCTTCATAACAAGATGTTGGTAAACTAGTACCTTCAGGAAATGCATCCTTTAACAACTTGAGCAACATAGTAAAACTCTTGCCAGACCATCCATTCAAGTATTTTATATGAAACAAATATACAAGAAAAGAAATTTTTAAGAAGTTCTTGCAAACATCATATATTTTTTGATCTGCATCTCTTATCAGCTTCTGATAACGATTTGTTCTAACATTAGTTGGGAGTATCGGCTCTCCATCTATATAGATTCAATAAATATAGGATCCTCGGGTAACCCAGCTACTACTTGTCCTCCACTGCAATCTCCAGGATGTTGAGCACCATATTCAAAAGCATATTTGAGCAAACCCTTGATATCATCATCTCTTACAAGATTTTTCTGTTGGTTACTGGATCCAAAATCAGGTATATGTTCCATGTTAGAGGTTTGGTTTCATGTAGATTGTAACCTTGACTCTCCATAAAAAAATCACTCTGTATAACCTCTTAAAAAATCATTCCATACCAAATGTTCTTCAATAATATTTGGATATAGAGAACTGGAATTTACACATTTTCGGCATGGACATAAAATCTTTTCATTGATACTACTTCTCTCCATACCAAATTTAATGAAATTCTGTACCCCATCCAGATATTCTTTGCTATTCCTCGGTTTAGTTATCCAACTCTTATCATTGTAAGATAAAACTAACTGAAATAAACAAATATTTATAAGAATAGAATAAATTTAAAATAAGTTTATTCAATAAATCAATTACAGTATTATTAAATACACCATATCACCAACTAATAGGTAAAGAGGTCCTATCCAATTCAAGAATTGCATTAATTATATAGGTCATTTACAGTAACCATAGAGTATGCAATAGAAGTTCCAAAAAAATTTTGGCAGTATTTTTTCTTAGTTCTCCCCATACAAATAAATATGTATGAGGAGAACTAAAAGGAAATGCTATCCGAAATATATCTAGAACTCTATCTGTACAGTTTGATTACTGTAAGCACCTATAAAATTATTTACAATTCTCAAACTGTCTTAACCGGACAATCAATTGACCACTGTACATATTTCTCCCATCCATACAAAAATAAAATAATTATACGGATACTATAGAATATGTACTTTAATCAATTGACGGGTCTATATTTCTAAGCAATGCAAGTTTTTAAAATATATTTTAAAAATTATAATTGATCGTAACAAAGCTACAGATGGTATTGAAATAAAAGATTTGCAATAATGAGATGCAGGTATATACTAAGAAATTTATAAAAAAACAGAAATCATCTACCAAGGAAAAGAACAATAAATAATAAAAACCTTCATGTTCTTTGAAATGGGAAGAGTCAAAGAGGTGATGCTTAGCATGGATTGGAGGGCCCCATCTACTAGGTACTATTAATAGCATTTTTAACCAACAAGCTTTCTATCAATGCAACTGGGTTCAGGGACATTGCACACAAGTTGTTGGAATATGTTGCTCATAGTCTCTTTTAGCCCATCAAATATCCATCCCAAAACTATACAATGTTGCTATCTATTGCATCAAACCTTTTGCTTGATAGGAAGAGTAGTGATCAGAGCTTAAAAACATCATTCCAAAAGTAGGATATTGAATAGATTGTAAGCTTAGGTGTAGCCCGAGGAAGTTTTCCATTATAATACTAGCAATTTATTAAGAATCTCCTAGGTATATTTCCATTAATGAAATGGTTCCACTATTATTTTGATAACAGCACTTGATTGAATATTGTGATATTAATAACTCCTTGCCATCTACATTTTTTTTTTTTTTTTGGTTTACAAATTATGTGCCAATTTGCCAAGTACTAACCTCCTAGGTATTGTGGTCGAAGTTCATTAAGCATAGACAACCTGCCATATTTGAGATCTCTTTTGATATGAATCCATGTTCCTGGTTCTCTATTTTAGTTCAACAGCATTTAGGTGCTTATCCTACAAAAAATTATTAATTTGGTGGATCGTAGATTTAGAATACAACAAATATCTATTAATAATTTCATCCCAGAGTGCAATGAATCCATTTAGAATAATTTCATTTTAGATCCGCATTAGACTTGGTTCATCTACTAATTTCTCCCCTCCTATACCTGTTGCAATCCGTGAAATAGCCATGTAACAAGCCAAGCCAAACTAAAGCAAGTCAATTCAGCTTGGGTTCAAATCCTTTTTAGCTTGACAATTTTGGCTTTTGTTATTATTAATTTGAGCTTGGTTAATAAGATGTTGAAACCATACTTGAGCTAGCGTCCTATATATTGCTCATTTTCCAATATCTTGTCATATTAAACTATAGATGTAAATCGTCATACAATTTTAGTTAGCAAAAAAAAAAAAAAAACTTAAGATTATAAATTAAGTGAGATACAATGTTCTATCACTTGATTTCGTAGAAGTTCTGTTCGCTCAGAAAAATTTAAAAGTTCTAAAATATGAATTGCATTTGATCGAGGCAAATTCGAGATAAAATAAATTAATCAACAATGGTTCAATCAAATTGGAGCTAGAAATTATTCAATCAAGCCAAATTGGAGGCTTAAGATGCAAAATCATTAGCCAAATTTAAACTCAGGATAGGTTAAGAGCTAATTAATCTAGCTTGGCTCATTTACACCGAAATAGGTTGCCAAATGAGAAATATATTAGAACCCATGGTTGCCAATACTTGGTAATTGTTGTATTCTCTCCAAATATGTCACTTCTTATTATTTTTTTTTATAGAAAAAGAGGAACCTCCGCTCCATAAATTAAACAAAATTAAAGGTTTATAATATCCTGAGAGTTAATAGAAAGATAAAATTGTACATATCCCATAGAGAAATTAGGCCACTAGAATTTATAAGACATTTATAATAGAAAGAACAAGTAGGTTGCATATAATATAGCAAACCATAGCATTAGATAGCAAAACATTCCATCCATAGCATTCTTAGATTATTATAAACAAAAAATAAAAACAAAACAAGTAATAATAGGCAAAAAAATAAAAAAACAAAATAAAACAAATACAAACTCACGGAACGGATCTAAAGAATAGAGAGGGATCGAGGTGGCCGGCACACGAGGAGAAGGAGGAGGAGGAGGTGCTGCGCCGGCGGATTGAGCGGAGGAGGAGGAGGACGAGATTCTGCGGCTCGGACGGGATCTAGGGCTCGAGCGGGGGGGTGGGGGGGGAGGAGGAGGAGGAGCTGCTGCGTCGGTGGATCGAGCGGAGGAGGAGGAGGACGAGGTTCGGTGGCTCGGGCGGGATCTAGGGCCCAGGCAGGGGAAAAAGGGATTTGGGAAATCTGCCGATGCTTAAAAGCGTCGGTAAAGGTTTAGTACTTGGCGATGCTTAAAAGCATCGGCGGGTTGCGGAAGATGCCGACACTTTTCTAAAGCATCGACGGACAAAATTTAACAACGCTTTTAAGCGTCGGTAAACGTCTAGTACTTGGCGATGCTTAAAAACGTCGTCGAGTTTCGGAGGATGCCGATACTTTTTAAAAACGTCGGCGGGTTGCGGAGTCTTCCCGATACTGAAGCGTTGGAAGAAAACAGTCAGCTTTTTTCTATTTTACTGTAATGGTTGTGCATCGATACGAGTACTTGTTAAATAAGATTCATAGAAAAAAGTAGCTATGATTGGTGGTGCATGACCACATGGTGCATATCATGTAGAATTTTTTTTTTTTCAGGGTGGAGAGAGAGAGAGAGAGAGAGAGGAGCTTTGCTTCTCTAATGCTCCCTGATCAGTAAGGGGGCATTGTGAGTGAAGGATTCTATTAAGCTTTTACTGGAAAGCTTCCCAACATGTTATCTCTTCCACCATAATCGGCCCTTTTGGGGTATAATTAAATAATCCATTTATCAGACAATTTGTATCTCTTCTTCAACAAATTTGATAGGTGAGAAAAAGTGGCTCCAACCAACAAGAGTACATAATGGCTTATAGAGACTTTTCCGGACCAAACAATGCTCCACTAGGTACAGCATGTCCGCCTCCAAAGCCATGCAAGCCACAATTAATGGCTGTTCTTTCTCTTTAGCCTTTTGAGTGCCCTGCAAAGTGCCCTGCAAGTTGGCAAACCGTTCAAAATTCTCATGAGCGTGGACCAGAGGGTGAAAGTTTGATGCGAAGCAATTGGAACCAAGCGCTGCATTCGATTCGGTTTAATGCAAAAGAGTGCTCTTGCAATTCCAATATGAGATGAACGTATCAAACAAAGTGATGGAATGCACTGGGCATCCGAAAACTTCTTCATTTTTTTTTTTTTTTTTTTTGTTTTCTTTTTTTCCCGGCAGAAACAGAGCAAAATGCTCTTTCTCGCAATTCAAACTGCGTAAAATTCTTCTCTCAAAGTATAAAAGATCTTAGAATTCTTTTATTTTGCAAGAACTGCATCAAATCCTCACTCGAGTTTCACTTTTCCTTTGAAAGGCTGGCATGGGGGCCGTGTGATGTTGATGTGTGATAAGCTCCATTTTGCCAAGGCAAATCCATAGAAATAGGAAGCCTCACTTTGGCAAAAAAAGGCAAAGCTGCAGTATGAAGTGGGATGGTGATAGAATGGTCTTGATGAGATTGGTGGGGCTATACAATGTTTCATTGCATCTTTCTGGATAATTAACAACTATTATATCACAATCAAAACCAGAACTAGCTCACTAGCCCAAAGGCTAATGAAGCCAATTTCAGGCTTTGATTAGGCTAATAAAACTATCTTATCTCTGGATGCCAAAATGTCAGTTATCTGATTATTTATTTATTTTTTTTCAGGGATCCAAGTGGATCAGATATACCTGGACCAATTCAGAGTTGACCCACAAGGACTTGATTCATACCTGAAAATTAGACCTAATTTGTAGATCAAATACTAAGGTTTGCGCAGGCTAAAACATTTGAACCTGACCATGTCTTGAAGTTTGAGCCTATAACCAGGGTTAGGTCATTTATCTTGACCTTATGGCTCTAATGAGTTGGGTACGTCTAAGTCCCAGTTAGATCTAAGTATGGGTAGGGCAACTAGCCTGGCCTGATATTCTCGACCTGCAATTTGAATAGGCTTGGACTGGAAGAATTCATATAAGGCCTAACCTAACCCGTGGCTCAAGAAACTCGTTTGTTTATTTTTTCGGACAGGCTTGAGATTTGAAAATAATTAGCCTAGTTTGGCCTAGCCTAATAAATAATTAGTCTAGCTTGATCCAACCCGATAAATAAATAAAGGTTTCCTAGGACCGGGCCTAGATAGCAAAGATAAGCCCGATAGTTGATCGGGCCAGGCTGGGTTGAAAAAAAAACTATCAATATTTTAGCAAAGCCTGGCTTGAGCCCACCCAAGCCTGCCCATTGGTCAGGTCTAAGCCCTGATCAACCAAAGCTGATCCCATGATCTGAGCCGAGCCTGTGTCTCATTTATTTTCGAAAAGATTGGCCCAATAGCAAGGCCCAAACAACATGGAACACAACTGCTTAGACATTCACTTGTAGTCTTGCACCATATTTATGGTCTTGTTGAAATAAATGGATGATCTTCTGTCCAAATATTACATGCATCAAAAAAGATTAATCTCCCAAGCACAATAATTCGAAGAAATTTGCTAATGACAGATGAGACTAGGATAGCCTCCAGCATTGCTAGATTTAATTTATTAGATTTGGTGAACGAATCTAGGAATCGGGCTGCGTTGGATTCATCATTCGAAACCATGTTGGCGTAATTCTTGTTACTAGTAGATGTTTTTTTTTTTTTTTTGATAAAACGGTGTATTCATTAAATAAAACGGGAATAAATACAACCCAGAAAGTCAGACAGTATAAGATCCCTAAGCTGTACAGAGGCTAACCGCCAGTCTGACCAAAGAATTGAAATAGAATGGTGGGCAACAAAAGAGGCAACCCAGTCTGCAGCCGAGTTTACATCCCTATAAATATGGCGGAGGATAAACGAGGAGCATCCTTTGCAATAGGAGAGTGATATCCTGTATAACAGGATGATCCGAAGGGGTGATCAAGGACTGCTGGATTCAGGAGATGACTGTCATAGAGTCTCCCTCGATGATGAGGTGATCCAAGCGGAGAACCTGACGAGCATATCTGATGCCGGTCCAAGCAGCATATAATTCCGTCATATGGACGGAAGAATCTAGAAAATGGGCACCGCCAGCTGCCAGGAAGCCCAATCCGGAACCTCGGATGACAAAAGCAATACCTCCTGAACTACGATGGAGACTACCATCAAAGCTGACTGTGAAGACAGACGGGGGAGGGGGTTTCCAAGTGATGAATACACGAAGGGGCACTCGAGAAGCGAGGTGGGAACCCCAGAAGTCCGAATGTCTCCCAGTCGATCTCAGGAACTCAACAGCAGACGCAGAGCCCTGCTGCGCAGTAAGCTAAGGGAAACATCGCACCGAGTTGAACACCCACTCGTTCCTGGCCAGCCAAATATGGTAGGCAGTATAGGCCAAGAGAGATGTAGCAGGGGTAGCAGGAACAGTGCGCAGGCTTCCAATAAAGGAGTGTAGAGGGCCATCATCCAGGGACAGAAGGTGGACAAGCTGTGTAATATGCCACATGCGTATAGCCCGGGGGCAAGAGAACAAGGTATGATCCTAAGTCTCCTGATCGATATCGCAAGTGGGACAGTGAAGGGACATATTCATACCTTTAGATGATAGGAGATGTCTGGTGGGAAGGCACCGACAGGCCACCTTCCAGATAAATAGAGAAACTCTAGGATGCACTGGGAGAGACCAAATCCAAGAGAAGCAATCCATAGGGGGCGGTAAATCACCCTCAGGGGTGAAGATGGTCAAGAGATCCGACATCCGAGCCCTAGGGGCTGCAGAGCGCCTCCCGACTCTGACATCCGGGCACAGGAAGGTAGGTAAGATAATGGAAGAGACCCGGAGGCCCAGAATATCCCCAAACCTAGCTCGAACAGCCTTCTGGTCCTACCTCATCTGGCCAGGGATGAAGAGATCCGGGATGACCATGGAGTCGGGAATATCGACTGAGATAAAGGTAGGCCATCTACTAAAGGGGATGTCCGAAATCCACGAATCCTGCATGAACCGAATGGACCTGCCATCCCCAACCACCTAAGCAAGGTGGAGAGATATGATAGGGAGTCTAAGAAGCATATCCCTCCAAATAGCTGAAGAACGTCTGGTAGGGCGGAGATTGCCATCAATGAAGGCATGGTGGTCATCATAGCGGGCCCGCATCATGGTCGCCCACATGCTCTACAGACAGAGAAAATATCTGGCAACAAGCCTATCAAGTAATGCCTCCCTCCTAATAAGAAGAGACTGGATCCCTAACCCGCCATGACGTATAGGCTGGCAGACAGACTACCAGGATACCAAGTGAATCCTGTACCTAGAAGAAGTAGAATCCCATAAGAAAGTCCATAGCATCTGCTCCAGTCTGATGATAGAGGTCCTGGGAATAATAGCATTGGATAGCATATAGACCGGCAGAGACGTGAGGACCGAGCGGATAAGGGTAATCCTACCCATGGAGGAGAGAGAATGACCCTATTATCCGTCAATCCATTCACAAACTGCTTGAATCATCGGGAAGCATTCAGCAGTGGATAACCTAGCACCAGATATAGGAACACCCAAGTAAGTGAGAAGGCCACGACGCTCCGCGATCTTGAGAATACTCGAAATCCTATGACGAATGCGAGTAGGGGACTTGGGACTAAAGTAAAGGCTCGATTTCTGAAGATTAATTCTCTGTCCCGATGCTAGGCAATAATCCTCCAGGATCCCCTGGAAACCTTGGGCAGTAGGGATGGAAGCCCTCTCCAAGAGAAGACAATCATCTTCAAATAAAAGATGCGAGATCGGCAGAGCACCCGGGATAGGGAAAAATGGTTGGATAATCGATTCCCTCACCACTGCTCGCAACGCCCTCGATAGATAGTCAACACAAATTATAAATAAGGAGGGAGATAAGGGGGCAACCTTGACAGAGACTGACTGATGAGGTAAAGAAATCCGTGGGAGATCCATTGATGAGGAGAGAGAATGAAGGCCTGGAGACACAAACAAATATCTTGGATATCCACATCGGGTGGAAGCCAAAGTCATATAAAGCCCGAGGAGAAAATCCCAACTGACTCTATCATAAGCCCTCTCCATATCAAGCTTGATGACCATCAAGCTACACATAGTGGACACCCGGCGGAGGTCAGACATAAACTCATGGGCTATAAGAACATTGTCGGGAATAGAGCGCCTCCCAACGAAAGCACCCTGCTCTGAATAAATCAACTAGGGAAAATGGGTTTCATTCTAGAAACCATGAGCTTGGCACAGACCTTATATAGAGTATTGCACAGACTGATAGACGATAGTGGGCAGGCTCCGAGGCATCGGGATGCATAGGAATAAGAGTATGAAAGTCCATTTTCAGGATGTGGGCATAATACCTGAAACAAAGAATAATTAAATGGCAGCAGTAACATCCGAAGATAAAATATCCTAGTACCTCCAGAAAAAGAAAGGCGGGTAGCCATCCGGGCTAGGAGCTTTATCCTCCTCCAAAGATCATAAGGCAGCACGAACCTCGTCGTCGAGGATGGGAGCCATAAGAGTCGAATTGTGGAAAGAGGAGATCACATCAATCGGCGGATAAGAATGAGTGCGTGTAGTAAGAATAGGCTCCATCCAACGGGAAGCAAAGAAAGTCAACATCTCCTGCCTAATAGCCTGATCATCCTCCAACCACTGACCATCAGAGGAGCGCAGAGAATGAATAGAGTTCTGGAGCCTGCGGATCACAGTAGCCAGGTGAAAGAAACGAGTATTTCTGTCACCTGCCCGTAACCATTGAACTCTAGACTTCTGGCACCAAATAACCTCCTAATGCTGGAGCAAAGCATGATATTGGTCATGATAGGTGGGATCGGAGGGTGTCCATATCAGACTACGAAAGACCACCCATCCTGTCCTCCTTGTCCTGCAGGTCCGATATGGTGGCTTCAATAAGTTTGAGCTTGGTCATGATATTACCAATTTCAACCCAGTTCCACCTGAGGAGCCTCCTCCTGAGCAGCTCCAACCGACGAGAGAGCCGATAGGACGCATCACCCTTAACGGGGATCCTCCACACCAATGCTTCTAGCCTTGGGATAGGAAAGCCATAACTTCTCAAATATGAAAGGAGTGGGGCTCCGGATATAACCATTCGAAGTCAGAAGGAGGGGGCAATGATCAGATGCGATCCTGCTGAGATGGCACACTACGTGGGTCGGGCAAACAGAGAGCCAAGAAGGGATAGTATAACATCTATCTAACCTCTCACAGACCCTCGCCATCCCTAAGCGATTATTGCACCAGGTGAAGCGAGGGCCCACAAACCCCAAGTCCACCAAACCAGTCCCCTGGATAAAGTCGATGAACTCAGAAGAAGCCGTATCATGAACAAAGGGACTTCCTCCCCTTTTATCCTCTGGCCGATCAATAACATTGAAGTCCCTAATAATAACAGTAGGAACACCCTGTTCGATCAAAGCCGAAGCCTCAGCCCACACCATCCTTCTCTCCCTATAAGATATACTGGCATAGATGCCATAAAGGAGCCAAGAAGAGCGGTTGGGTTCAGTGATAACAATAGATACCAATTGGGAGGAGCGGTGGAAAACATCAATTTTGGCCACCACCGGGTTCCACACATTAATAATACCCCCCTGCTAAATCCTGGGATTGGATAGAATAAAAACCCCACTTTCAAGAGAAGCGGTGATGCATACGGTCCAGACTAGGACCATAAAGTCTTGTTTCTAACAGGATACAAAGCTGAGGATTACATAACTGTAAAAATCTATAATAAGTGGACAAGAACGCGGGTTTCCCCGCTCCCCGCACGTTCCAGACAAGAATCTTTATAATTAACAGAGCTTGGATGATCCGGAGCCATGCCTAGAATCATCTGTAGAAGTAACATAAGTGGAGTCAGAGATACCCAGATCTGTGACATCCCCAAAAATCCTAGACACAATTGCAGGCAGGCTATGATCCTTCATAGCAGCTAGGGCAGCATCCAAAGCGACGGCCTCAAGGACCCTCCCCCATCGAGTTCAGGATTTCCTTCGGCATCAGAGAAATTTCATCATGGCTGTTACCCTGCACATCAGACAGAGAAGGGGCAGAGACCAATTACGAGGACTTAACGTCCTCTAGAGAGGCAGCCTTATTAGAGGCACTTTCATGAGCAACACCACCATCCACCGGCCCCTGGGAAGATAGACCCCCAGTCAATGAGGAGGGCCCAGTCAAAAAGGAGGACCCAGAGGAGCCAACCCACGGCCAACCCCTGGTACCCCGCTTACCGGCGTTAGACTTTCCAGAACCAGCCAAGTGATAGACATCTGGCATCAACCCTTTGGCCTTATCAACCTACATGCACACAGGGTTCCGGTCCAGGCGGACAGAGGATTCATTCCCACCATAATCCAACTTATCACTGCTACTGATTTTCTCCCCTTCACCGGAAATCATAGGAAGAGTCCCCGGCTGAGCATTGTGAAGACCAGGGGAGGGGCATCAGGAGACAAGCAGAGTTCATAAGGTCTTACCCGATCAGGGGGAACAGGGTCGCAATAAGAGAGTCAGAGGTAGCCTTAGGAGCAACAGGAACATCATGTTGAGGTGTAGAGACTGCCAATGGAGAAGAGGGGGTATGCTTTGGGGACCGGGTGGTGGGGGACTGAGGAGGGCTCCGGCCTCGCTTAAGAGATGCAGCCCCGTACTCCGACATGCACAAATCCCTCGGGCCGGGAACCGGAACCAGCTCCATACATTCCGCCAGGGGACCGAAAGATCCTTTGGACCCATTGCCACTGTCCGACAGGTTCGACAGGGTCGCCTCCGGTGAACGGCGGCGAGCCACCTTGGTCGGCTTCTGCCAACCATCAGAGTTGGGAGGAGAGTTTGGGGAGGTGGAAGCAGGCGTGGGAGAGGAGCGGGGCAGCGATGATGAGGGGGGGTCCGAGGATGAAGCCGGGGTCTTACCAGTTTCAGGGTCACTTGCCGATAGAGGAGAGACAGCAGCAGGATGGGTTGGCGGATCGTTGATGTAACCATCCACCGGCCAAATTTAAGGCTACCGGTAGCCACCGGTGGGGCAGTCGAGGAGGAGGATCCATCAAACCCAACATAGTCCAGATTCCAAGCCTCCTCGACCACATCCACTAGGCTACCCGGACCCAAGGCTTGGTTTCCGGAAGAAGCAGACTTCGGCAGACCCAAGTAGCGACAGGCCTCAACAGAGTGGCCGATCTTTCCGCAATTGAAACAAACCGTCGACAAGTTCTCGTAAACAAACTGCTGCTAAAATACCTTATTCTGACCCTGAATGAGAACCCCCGACAAAAGTGGGTTGGCAGCGTCCACCTCCAGCCGGATGCGGGCATACCCTGTCTTCTTCAGCTGATCAGTAAAAGTATCAATAGCCAGAGGATTGCCCGCCTCACCTGCCACTGCCATGATCGCCGATGAGAGCCAATACTCCAGAGGTAGATCCGGGAGGCGCATCCAAACTACAGTTTTTGTAATGGGTTGACGAGCCGGGAGGAAATCAAGGACCCATCTATCCAGCGCAAGCAATTGGCCTCCCACAAACCAAGGCCCTTCCCCCTTCACCCGAGCACTATCACTCACCGAGCTCAGGCGAACGACGAAGTGATCGTCATCAACCGGGAATACCTCCGGATCATAGCTCAGTTTGAGCTTCAATCGGACCTCCTTGGACAGGCTGGAGGGAGAGATCCATCGGCCTAAGCTTCGGAAGATGAATGCGAGGCCCTCCCACAGCCGTCAAGAGTCATCGAGGAGCTCCCCCGGCAACCGGAGAACTTTCGAAAAGCACTGCTGCAGATTGTCTAGATCATCCTCCATGATCCTGTACGACGACCACGCTGGAGCGTGTGCCGTACCCTGGACAACATTGGCCCAGGTCCGGTCGCCGTCACCCCGATCATCACCAGCCGAACCGCCCGAGGCTTTCGCCTTGCCATCATTCGCCATCACTGAAGAGGGAGCTCGGTCAGGAGGGCTCCGGCCCCCAAACACACACTGAGAAGCTCAGACCTCCAAGAAGCAATAGCTCGCGGCCAAGAACCACAGAGAACCAGAGAGAGAGAGAGGGAGCACGAACACAAGGAGACAGAGAACCAGAGAAGGAGGCAGTACACCAGAGAGAGAGAGGGAGCACGAACAAGAGAACTCGAAACCCACCAGGAAAGCAAAGGAAGACGATGGCTCGATTCCCAAGTCAAAGCGATTCAGACAACCGTACTAAGCGAACCCCTACATCTACCTCTGATCTTTTGTAGATGTTTCTTTACTGGCACCACGGTACCACTGCATGAGTTACAAGAAGTTCGGGCTACCCTTTGTCTACACTCTCCATCCAGTACATGCTTCTGGGTTTTGGCTAGCAAGGTGATTCTAGGATGGTCATACCTTTTTGCCTCTTCTGATTGATTTCCACCCCCCTCTTGTTGGATATATGAAGGTTCTAGCTCTCTAATTTGAGCACAGATCTTCTACGGTGTATTGCAGCATACTACACATCCATTACATGATAGATAGCTAATGAATGTATATGGCATGCGTTGTTAACTAATCATTCATCGTGCGATGAATGACCTGCATGGTGCACTACAGCTACGATGCATTAATTGCATGCATCATCGAGAAGCCGGATTCCTTTAACTTCCATATAGCCCATTGGTTAACAATTTTATGGCTTTACATGGCTGCTCGCTTCTCCCACAAATTTTGTGAGATATTGTTTTCTTTTGACATTTCAAAATGTCTTTAAGCTAGACTGATACCACACATCTAATTTAAGTATCTAAAATGGGCCCTGGCCGATCCCTACTTCCAGTATTCGGTATGCCATGCAAATTTTGTATGCTACTCATATTCTCTTAGAAGATGATTCTATAGCTATCATCAATTATATCAATGGACTCGGCCCCTTGATGATAGACTTTACCTATTGTTTCAAGATATATGAATTTTTATTTTTCTTATTTCTTGTTTAATACAAGTCTTATTGATCTGGAGGTAAATAAAGCAGTGAATTGGATGGCAAATTGCAATATATTTGGCAAATTATTCTAGTAATTTTTTATGGACGGGTCTCTTTTCATTCTTTTTCTGGCACATTTTATTTTCTAGTTTAATTGATTGTACTTAAAACTTTAACAATTTTTTAATGAATAGATCTATCTTCTTCTCCTCTCTCTCTCTCTCTCTCTCTCTCTCTAATTATATTATATTTTTTAAAAAATTTAATTGATCGTATTTAATGAATTTGATTTGTCCATGCTAGCAACCAACCCACCCCACTTTGAAAAAAAAAAAAAAGGATTTGAACCGAACCGGTTGGCCGCCCGCCCCACTTTGAAATCCCGCTCTATCCATCCATCTACTACCAACCGAAACCCTCGCTCCAAAATTTTCGAACCCTAACCCTTACTCCAATTCCACGGTCCCCCCTCTCCATCTGAAGCCTTATTTGGTCATTGCGTCGTCTTCTTTGATCCAAAGTTCACTGTTTTTCTCTTTTTTCTTAAGATTTATTTGATTTCTCCGGTGAAATTTTATTGCTTTAGCTTTGTTACGTTGTTTTTTCTTAATTTTTGAACTCCTTTTCTTTATCTTTGGCCATTCAACTGCTTGACCGTGGCTTCTGATACCCTCCAGTGTTTAGATTTTTTTTCCCCTTGCACTAGATATGGATTTTTGATTTGGTTGGGTCCATTTTTCAGTGAGAATCAATTTGAACTCTTGATAATATATTATTTTCCCACGGGTTTCTAAGCTTTGTAAAGCCGTAGAGTCCATTTTTATCCTTTCACATAGTTCTGTACGGTTTGCGTACAATTGTTGCAAGTGGGAGCTCTAAAAGTTGGCTTTTTTCTATTTCTATTTGAACACTGTTTACTTGTTGTGTTTGTACTTAGGGGTTCTCATAGGTCACAATTGCAATGTTGAGAAATAATCCCCAATATAATGCCACCAACACCCAATCCACTTGTTTTATGAAGATCTCATTGCTGCTGATTAAAATGGACATAACATTCTTGCATCATATATCAACTGCTGAAGTGAATAAAGTACGCACAATGCAATAGTTCAGAGTCAACCACTTTTCTTTGATCATTACTTAAATCCTATAGCCATCAATAGCCATTGTCACATCCATTATTTAAGCCTATGTTTTCCACTATGGTGGCGTTCTCAAGAATTTGTTTTTTGCTTGTACTTTGTCTCTTTTTATATTGAACATCATTTTTATATAAATGTAGTTGAATTTATATACTTCCATTTTTCTTTAATTTTAGGGGTTATGAGCAAGCCTTATGACAACATAGGCAACAATCCAATTGGTCCTCATAAGGGAAGTGACTTGACTTGGATATGAGCAATTGTGGTTCTATAAGGTCAATTCAGTATTAGAAAAAAAGGATGTCTGTCAGTGAGGACAAGGCAGCTTCTTTACCCACTTTACATTCTTCTTATAATTTTACAAAACCCTAAATTCATAGGCAAGCAGCAAGTGAAATTGTTGATTCTTGTTACTGCAGCGGGGTTCCAAACCTTGTGGTAGGAAGAGTGGGTTAACTGATGCTAGATGAATGAATCTGGAACATATCATCGAGTTTGATGGGCATTCTGTGGTAGTGTATGAAAATGAGATTGGCAAGCCTGCAGTGGGTCAGGTTCTTAACAAAGTTGGTTAAGTGATCTTGTTCCTTCAGTTGAGATCTTTGGGTTCAAAGAATTTGGAATCTGATAGACTTGTTAGCAAGTTGCAGAAAATTGCTGACAGACAGGGAGACCTACCTTCATTCATTTAACTCAGTTAACAGTGAGTGGAAATTTCTCATCCCCCATTTCAGCAGATTTGGATTGGATGAAGATGATGAAGATGATATGGTCATACATGATGTTAATGTTCACTTCCAGCTCATCTTGGGCTTGATCTGTGAAGATGCAAGAAACGAGGATATTGATGTTTCCTGTATGAGAGGAAGATGAAGAATTTGATGGTTCTAATTCCACTTGACGAGAGATATAATAGCAATGAGTATATGAAGTTTCACTAATCTCTAGTGCCAAATGTTTGAATGGTAGAACTCCTTTACAATGTTCTTCACAAAAGACAGTCAGTAAAGCTGGTCCTTTGCACTGTGCGAAAAGCACAACAAGCTTTACTTGAATGCAACAAAAATGGTTCTGACTTGAGCCATGCAGAAACATTCTTATGACTGAGCAAAACAAGGGTTTACCACCAAGGCTGACAAAGATTGAAGCCTTTAAATTGGTGGAAAGGCATGCATGTTCATTTTCTGGAGGACATCAAAAAACATGGTTAAAGCTGCATTCTTTATGGCATGATCATTTCGTATTGGATTGGGACCGAATGGCATCCTTGTTCACAGCGGTACACCAGTGGGCAGTCCCTTAAGTCTACTATCCTGTAGTCATTGTACAGAAAGTTGCAATAGACACAACTGTTGAGGTCAAAACAATATTAGTAGAGGAGCTTGTTGATTTGTGTTCCTCTGCCTGCTGGTTCTGCACAAGTTGCTAGACCATGAAGTCACTGAAGTGGATCTGGTTCTTGTAAAATAAAGCTTCAGAAAGTTGCATGAAGTCATATTACAGTCTCAGTGACTTGCAGAGCTTATATTGGGATAGTTCAGAACCAACTAGAGGTCATATAACATCTAGTTCAAGGAGGATGTTCCAATGTTAAAGTTGTAACTAGTAATGACAAACTTATATATAGGTCATACAGCATAAGCAGAGATTACACCTGAGGTAAAGGGTATCAAATTAAATTATGATCAGAGTATTTATATTTTTCTTATGTATTGGAGTACTAAAGGTTGGACCGGACCAAGGTTTTCCACTTCAAATGATCCGCAATACCATTAAAACTGTTAGTTATCATTGTATCAAATATCATTTTGTTTTAACTTTTAATTTCTTGAAGCTTGCCCTAGATTGGATTTCTTTGGCATAAAATTATGGTTGTTGCGAGAGCATAATTATCATTCATCCCATCGATGGCACAACAATAGTAGTAGCCCAGAACATGGACCGAAAGGGTTCTGTCGGACTTGGGCCTTATTTGTTGTGATGAAAGACTTGGGCCATATTTTTTGAGACGAAAGACTTGGACCATTTTTGTAGCGATGAAAGAGTTGGGCCGCTTGGGCATCGTCAAGCGTTTTAACTCTCCTTCGGTCTCTCATTTCGTTGGAGCCATTCTAAAGCCCTAAAACAAACCCTTCCCTCCTCTCCCGTCGATACCTCCGAGGCCGCCTCCGTCTCCATCCATGGCTACCAAAAAGCGCAAGGTCGACCAAGAAGACGACCTCCTCTCCGTCCCCAACCACGATTCCGATCCCCAATCCCAAATCCTAGACTCCGGCACCGCGGCGGAGGGGGTCGCGGCGCCGCCGGTGGAGGAAGACGAGGCCGACGACGAGGACGAGGACGTGGGGAAGCTCCTGGAACCGCTGACGAAGGAGCAGCTGGTGTCTCTCCTCCGGTCCGCTGCCGCCTCCGACCCGGCCACTCTCGCCGAGATTCACCGCCTCGCCGACCTCGATCCCGCCCACCGGAAGCTCTTCGTCCACGGCCTTGGCTGGGAAACCACCGCCGACGGCCTCCGCGCCGCATTCGCCCGCTACGGGGAGATTGAGGACTGCCGCGTCGTCGCCGACAGGGCTAGTGGTCGCTCCAAGGGCTACGGCTTCCTTCTCTTTCGCCATCGCCGCTCCACCCGCCGAGCCCTCCGCGAACCCCAGAAGCTCATCGACAACCGCATGACCGCCTGCCAGCTCGCCTCCACCGGCCCCCCGTCTGCCGTCTCACATCCCCCGCCACCCCACCATCACACCGCCTCCTTCAATCCTAACCCTACCGTCGCCCCCCAGGACAACCTCCCGAGGAAGATCTATGTCGGGAACGTCCACTCCAACATCGATGGTGCTCGCCTCCATTCCTTCTTCTCCAAGTTCGGGGAGATCGAGGAGGGCCCCATTGGTTTCGACCGCCAGACCGGGAAGCCCAAGGGGTTCGCCCTGTTCGTCTTTAAAACCGTCGACGGCGCTCGGAGAGCCCTTGAGGAGCCCAACAAGAACTTTGAGGGCCACCTGCTCTACTGCCAGAAGGCAACCGATAGCAAGGCTAAGGCAACATCTGGGGCTGCAGCCACGGCGGCGGCTCCCCCATCCAATTCTGCCACCACTCCAGACGTGCCGTCGAGCATGGGTGGTGCGAATGGGTCTGGATATGGCGGCACGCTGCCGGATATGGGTTTGGCGCAACAAGCTGCGATTTTGGGGCAAGGGCTTCTGGGTCTCGGCGGGACACAACACTTTGGACAGGGGATGCAGCCGAATGCTGCAGTGCTTGCAATGCTGGCGGCAGCTGGGCAGAATCCGGGATCTTTCGGGATCAATCCTGCCGTGCTTGCATCACTGAACCCTGCTTTGGCCACGGCATTGGTTGCTGGAGGCCAGCAGGCTGTGCCTCCGTCTGCAGCCCCTCAGACATTGCCGTCACAAAATTTTGGAATGGGGAACATGGGGTATCAGAATTCTGGGTTTCAGGGGCCTCCAGGGTTTCAGGGGCCTCCAGGGTTTCAAGGTCCTCCAGGGTTTCAAGGTCCTCCGGGATTTCAAGGGACTCAGCAAGTGCCTCAACAGGGTGTTGGTGGAGGTGGGGGTTCTTATCAGGGCGGACCTGTCGGACAGGGCCCGATGCCAAGGCCACCAGTTGGGCAAATGGGTGGATATGCGCCGCATTAGGTATGCAATCTTTGCAACAGTTTTTATACTGCTGAAAAAACTTTTAAATGTTTTTTTAATTATTTAAAAATGACCGTGATCTTTACATAGTTGATTTTTATGTTCTGTTCTCATTTTTTCTTGCTAATTTGTGTTCCCTCTGTTTTTAGTTCGATATCAGGATCGTGGTTATTCGTGTGGTTTAAAGATCACATGGCTTTTGAATCTGTATTGGCGCTTGGAGTGTCGAGAAAGCCTTCTGACGCAGCAATTATTCAGAAAAGGAACTGCTTTTTCTTTCGGTTTTATCGCCTTTTATTAGCATATGAAATTTGGGTTTAATCTTTTATTGTGTTTCTTTCCTCCCTTCTCTGTAACTGCCTCTATTGGTTCCCTGTAACACAACTGTTGTCACTAGTAATTTTTTCTTTTATTGATGTCGTTTTGGATTTGTCCGTCTCCTTCTGCAGATGGTTTCGATGAGTGCTTAATATTTCGCACTGTTTCCATGATGTGGTAATATACAGTAATCGTTTTTGAATGCTGTTACATTTCCTAATTTTTCATTAATGGAATATCCATCTGTTGGCTATGACCATTGTGGGCATGAGAAAACTCTCCTTTCTTCTAAAAGAGGACAGCTCTCTGAGTACCGCTTATTTGTATGTAAATGTGGAAATGATCCGTTTCCTTTTTTCAACTTAATTTAAGATACACGCAGTATGGTTATTTGTGTTTCTGAGTTATCTTAGTTTTCTGAAAAACCTATTTATTGGTCTTTGCTTTAGCCTTTAATTGTGCTTGCGATATTGTCTACTCGTTTTTCATGTGGTGGTCTTTCACCTTGGCAACCATCTGTAGGTTCGACTGTGCAGCATGGCTTACATTTCATCATTTGATCTTTGAGCTTGTACATTGATAGATGAGGTTCCATCAACATTGTGCATACTGTAGACACACTCTTGCTGCATCACTTTTGCTGTAGGTTAAGCCTCTTGCACCTGTTACTTTTTTATTCTCATATGTGTAGCTTGGTTTCTGTAAAATATTTGAGATGTTCATTTCTTGTTAGTAATCCTTTTCACATAAATGTGTTCTTAGCATGTTATAATCAGAACATAATTGCTGCATGTTGAGAAAAATGAGTAAAATAAAGAGCATAGAATCACAAATAATCAAGTCAGGTTTAATAGCTAATCTTCTCATGCATCATGAATATGAGGGTCTTAGATCCACTTTATCGACATGCTTATGTTATGTAAATCATATGTAAAAAATTGCTAATGATATTCAATGTATTCAATATTTCCATTTGTTGGATGACCGTAGGTGATTATGTATTATTATCAGCCCTAAATCATAGAGAGCTGCCTGACCATTTCATCACAAGTGGATCAGCCAGGTTATACAAGGGAGCCTTTCCTGTCAGTTTCAGAACAAAAGCCCATAATAATATGGTGTTGTATTTTTTAAAAAAAATTAAAATTCCATGCTTGAAGTGTATTGAGACTTGTTCTTAACCCAGCATATCACACCTTATGGTTGCCTTAATTGTCTTAATGCATTTGAAGATTTTTTTTTACAGAAATGATGCTTCTCCTTTCGCCAATATATGAACCTGTTGTTTTTTTAACCCTCTTGTTTTGAAAAATGAGCAACCACTTTTGTTTGGAAGAAAATGTACATTCCATCATCTATAAGTCAACCATTAACATGTGTAAAGTTGTTTTTAGTATGGTAAATTGTGGTTATGTGCCATATCTTCACAGAGACATTGGAAAATGAACTGTTTTATGTGTGTTATGCATCGAAAACCTTGACATCCTTCTCATTCTAGATGTATTTTTAAGTTTGCATATTGTCAGTACAATGGTTTGCGGAATTGTTTTTCACTTCTGTCTTATCATCTTTGTACTCATTTCTATCTCCTTTCTGTTTGACCACATTTTCAAAGGATTGAGCTTTATACAGTTGTGTAAGACTCCTGCCATGCTTATGCTGCTGACCCTGCTTTGGCAGTGGTGATGGGTGCAAGGGACCCATAAGTTGTGCACCTATTGGCGTTCGTTCCAATGGAACCAAAACAGGGGTGTGGGCTGAGGAACATGGCATCATCATTATACTAGAATGTGGGCTCTCAGGGGTCTCTAGGTTTCATGGGGTCCTCCCCACTGGTTTCTCAATGTATGGTTTTTGTTTTTTGTTTTGTTTTGTTTTTGTTTTTGTTTTTTTTGTTTTTTTTTTTTGAGAGAGAGAGGGTGTGTGTGTGGTGGTTGGTTAGGAGGAAGGAGTTGGAGTTGGTGGTTCTTATCAGGGCCATCCTTTGTGACAAAGCCCAATGACCCAAGGGTGGACAATAACCAAGTTATGTATATAGTTCTTGCAAAAGTAACTTTTTTCTGCTAATTGATGCTCCCTTTGCTTTTGTTTGATATTGAGATTGTGTTTATTCATGTCGTTTAAAGATCAGATAGCTTTAGAATTGTATTAGCACATAGAGTATTGAGAAAGCATTCTAATTTTTGAACTGTTCAGAAATAGAACCTTCTTTTTGATTCCTTTTTTTGAATGTATATATATTGGGATTTATCATTAGTTTCTTTCTTCCCTTCCCTTGAACTGTCTTCAGCATTTCTCTATAATGGACAATACTGTTTTTGCTTGGATTTTGTGGAGTTCTGCTAATGGTTTTCATGAGCTCCTAAAGAGAACTTACAATGTAACTTTGATGTGAAAATAGTAAAATAATATATTGTCTTTGAGCAGTGTTTCGTTCACCACTTTATCATTACTTGGATATTTATCTGTTTCACATGATCATCATGGAAATTAAAAAAATCCTACCCTCTCCATTAAGTGAACTGCTTTCTAGCCTATAGCATATACTTGTTGGACTGGGCTTTTTTGTGCAACTTTTTTTTTTCATCCTCATTGCCTTTTATGGATGCACGTATTTTGGGATTACTCTTTAGTTTTCTTCCCTTCTTAGGAACTGTCATCTCTATTTTTCTATAATGGACTGTTTGGACTATGCTGTCTTTGGTTGTTATAGTTTTGTCTTATTAAATGTGACTTTTGATTTTTGTGGAGGTTGTGTACTAATGGTTTTTATGACAGCTTATAGAAGTAGATTACAATATCATTTAGATTTTATATCGGGTGAGATGAGGATGTCCCAGTTCCTCTAATGTATGGGGCCATGATCCTATCTTGGTGGCTATCTTTTTGTCTCCTTTCATTTCTTTCTTTCTTTCCTTGTTTGTTTCTTTATTTTTCTTTCTTTCCTTATTATGTCCTTTTTCGTTTTTTCTTTATCCTTCTTTTCCTTTTTTTTTTTTTGCCGGGGCGTGGGGTTGGGGGGGGGGGGGGTGTCTCCACGTTTGTTCATCCTATCCTGTGTGCAAAAATGCTTTTAGCAGGCACTAGATCTTGACACTAGCTATACACCAATGTAGGATGGGCTAAGCAATCAGCGACCTTCTATTCACTGACAGCTGCCTATTTTTATCTCGTGCCAGGCAACATGACTGCTACAATTTCCGTCAAGTTCTGGTGGAGGGTCGATTTGGACAAATTAATGGACAAATCAATTTCCACATATCCTGTCTTCCACCATCGATCGGTCAACCTCAATCCTGTAGATTCATAAGATTGAGGAGCTTGGGCATAATCTGGGGGTTTCTCCGTTTCTGTGAGAGGAGCTAGATTGAAGCAAACAGACTTACAGTTCATCAAGAATCAGATCAGTCATCTTCTGGACTCGTGGAAGAGGAGAAATTTATCCGTTGCCAGCGGTGCTGGATGGCTGTCAATTGCCCGAGTTGGAATCAGTCCTAAACCGTCGTTGAACTCCCCAATGACTGCTGCTGTTTCTAGTGCTCAGATTCGGAAATCCTGGAACAATGTATAATCTTCCTGATTTCACCACAACAAAAAGCCAGAATTTTGCAATGTTTATCAAAATGTTTGTCAAAATGTTAATTATATTAAAGATTTAAATTATAATATATCGTTATATGTTTAAATTATATTATTCATAATTTATTTGTGTTACTAACTTACTTTTACTATCTTTTTTTTTCCTTGATATTATTGAGTATTAGGATAAGATCTTTTGAAAAAAATCATTGTCAGTCTTTTGCTTAATGTATTGATAGAGATTTGGATATGTGGTTTTCATATAACAACTGAGAATTTGAAATATCTACCCTGCCCCCATTTGGCCTAATATATTCTTGATATACTTGCCCGATAGCAATTGCCCCTCAAAGCTCCTACGATGTCGACATCCAGAGTTGATGTTTACATGAATGGGTCGGGTCTCGATCATGTTCAACCCGGACCTGACTTATTTCCTTAAGAACTATTATCCGACAAACAAATCGGGCATTGGTTCGTTGGTCTTTAATTGTTGACTATCTACGGTAGGAGCAAGTCTTTGTGCACCGCATGCGGTACAAAAAATTTAAATTGAATCGTTTCATTTTTTTATTGGTTCATGTAGATTCAAGTTGGCGTAATGGGATAGGATGTATATTGAATATTGTAAGGGTAGTGTCCGTTGTTGTCAAGGCGATAGAAAGTCAATCTTTTTTAAAGTTTTGGATGGATAAAAATTTCATTTTTCTCTTTCAAATATTTTTTCCTCTTGGATATCATAGAGAGTCAAAAACTACGGGGTGGGGAATTTATTTTCGTTTCTTTGAGCTGGAACAAGAAGATGACAACGAAGCTGAAGAAGAAGAAAGTGCTGGGAGTTCAATGTTATGCTTTGCCATCTCATGCAAGCCCTTCCCAGGGTCAGTAATCACTTGAAATCTTTCTGCCTTCCTCCTGTTCTTTCTCGTTTAGTCATCATTCTCCCCACCTCTCTTTAGCAAAAAGCTCGTATCCCGGTTCCTCTTTATTCCCACCAACTGCATAAAGAGAAGATAGAAAAAAATGATAAATATATGCCAAAACATGATTATGATATTCTAGTTCAAAAATCATGATACCCTAGCTCAAAAATTAAGACATATTAGTAGAAAATATAAAACTAAAGGCATTAACCCCTCCTATTAAGACTATGATCTGAATTATGACTTCCAGGATGTTATAATATAGCATGGATGGTAAAAGAAGATAAATATATATCAAAACATGATTATGACATCATAGTTCAAAAATTACAACATTCTAGTTAAAAAATTATGACATCCATATAAAAAACACGAAACTAAAGAAATTAACCCCTCGTACCAGGAATATCTATTACTTGTGGCATGAATTATAACTTTCAAGATGTCATCACATGTCACAGATGGTAAAAAAATATAAATATATGCAAAAACAGGATTATACATCATAGTTAAAAAACTATGACATCTTAGTTGAAAAGTTATAACACCCCTATAGAAAACATGAAATCAAAGACATTAACCCCTCCTACCAGGATTACTTATTGTTGCCGCCAAGATCGCCGTGGCCTGTAGCTACTGTCGGCGCCGGAGTGCGTGATTTGATGCTCATGGGAGGTCCTGTCCTTCAAGACCTGCAAAAACTGGGTTAGTGACCCGAGCCGGGGATTCCGGCGGGGGCACTCTGACGATCAAGTTAGTGACGATCCAGGAGAACAGATCCTCCTGGTCGAGCCCCTCTTGATAGACTCCACTCTAGGATAAGTTAATGGTAAGAGAATAAGATGAAAGTGTGTAGGAGGATGATGGTAGAGCTAGAGGGATTCTCTGTGTAACCGCTCATTTGTTTTCTTAGAGTGGTGGTGGTGCGTCCCTCTTCTGGTTGAGCTTGCCCCGGTGTTTTCTTTTGTTGAGTTACCTCTCTCTCTCAGGGGTGTCGATCATTCTTTGTAGTCAAGGTTACCGTTGGGCGCTTTCCTTGAGATTCTCGCTGGGCTGGCAAGCGCGTGCGGCATGTCCCATGTCGTGGATGGGACGTCTTTCCCGATTCATGCTAAGGGAAGCTGTCATGTGCTCTGACATTCCTTCTGGTCACTTTATTTCGGAAAAGTTTGGCAGTGCCTCGATCGGGGGGCCGTCGTTCCCGGGATTTAAATCTCTTGGTTGACTTTCCCTTCCGGATGGTTCAGGCAGTTGGTGAGGGTGCAACGTCTCGAACGGAGGGCTCCTCCCTTTTTTGGTGTAAGTGGCAGCCGCGGGTAGTTATTGCGGCCTGGTGGGCGTCTAGCTGTGATCCTCGGGCAGCTCGCTGGTGTCCTAAGTGACGGTACTATCTCTTCGCTCGTTGTTGCCTTTACCCGAGTTGGAGGTCGAGTAGGGGAGGCTGGGCTCGGTCTGGAGGAGGACAAGTGGCGGCTCCAGTCCAGAGGGCTCGACCTCGAAGAGAGACTCTATGTGGCGGAGGAGGGTTGAGCTCGACTCTGCGTATAGGGCTCGATCTCGATGGGCTCGATCTGGAGGAGGACAGGTGGCGGCTCCAGTCCAGAGGGCTCGACCTCGGAGAGAGACTCCACGTGGCGAAGGAGGGCTGTGCTCAACTCCGCGCATAGGGCTCGATCTCGAGGGGCTCGATCTGGAGGAGGACAGGTGGCGGCTCCGGCCTAGAGGGCTCAGTCTTGGAGAGAGACTCTTCAGTCTTGGAGAGAGACTCTACGTGGCGGAGGAGGGCTGAGCTCGACTCCGCGCACAGGGCTCGATCTCGAGGGGCTCGATCTGGCGGAGGACAGGTGGCGGCTCCGGCCTAGAGGGCTCGGCCTCGGAGAGAGACTCCACGTGGCGAAGGAGGGCTGAGCTCGACTCCGCGCACAGGGCTCGATCTCGAGGGGCTCGATCCGGTGGAGGTCGGAACTCGGCTCGGTGGAAGGTCCCGTTGTTCTGAGGGAGCTCAACCCGGCCAAGGAGTCAGGTTAGGGTACTGACATGGCTGTCTTTCTTGACGTGGCGTCCGATAGCTGTTCCATGTCAGTGATCCTGCCACATCATTTGCCCCCCACTCCCAAGGCTTGTTAGTGTGCGGTGCTCGAGTCGAAGGAAGTAAATGTATTGCTGACATGGAAAGGTAAAAATCCAGTACAATGATGGCCATGATTGCCGGCGCTTCGCGGAACGGTCCCCCAGGCCATTGCAGGGGTGCCACGTGGCCACGTCCGAGGAGTAGTTAATGCCGGCGCGGAATCCAGGGCGGCCGGAACACCTTTCTCACCGATGGCTGACACGTGGCGTCAATCTGTCGGTGAAGAGGTTGTAACGGTACGGATCTGCTGGGTCTTTTCAAAATGAAAAGAAAATTTTTACTCAAAACATCCATTCTTTCAAGTCCTTCACGCCTGTTGCAGTATCCGGACCTTCCCTTCTTCACGATTTGCTTCTGCCCCCTAAGGAACCAGGTTGGTCTCCCCTCTTCCTTCCTTCTCACTACGGTAGGGCTCCTCTCCCCAGTCTAGGGTCTCCTGCAAACCGAGTCCAACTTTCCTCCTCCTTAGGTCTCCTGCTTCTTCCTCCTCCTTAGGATGTGAGCTTCGGTTCTGGATTCCATCCTTCCACTAGTCAGGGCGAAGCCGGTCCCTCTGTGAGGGGACCAGTGTCTTCTTCCTCCGATGAGGAGTTGGAGAGGGCGCGATTTGAGTTTAGTAGGAGGCCGGTCCTTCCACTTCGCCCCGTGTCCATTAGGGACTCGGGGGTTGATTCTTCTCATCCTTCTCATGCTCCTTCACCCGAACCTGTCCGGTCAATAGGTCCCAGCGGGATCGTTTCGACGATCAATGCTGTGGAGCTGGGGACCATTCGGGATGTTTACGACATCCCACATTCTGTCCGGCTCCATGTCCCTCGACCTGGAGAGAGGGTTACTTCAAGTAGCCTGGGTCGGATTGCTTTCTATGAAGAGACCCTATCAGGAGGGCTTCGTTTTCCTTTCCACCCTTTTTTCATGTCCGTGCTGGACAACTACCGTCTGGTCCTTGCCTAGTCAGTCCCGAACGCCATTAGGACCATCTTCTCCTTCATCGTCCTTTGCCACTTCCACAGGTTTGTTGCCCGGTTCTCCTTGTTTAGGACATTCTTTGCCCTGAAACGCTACCCCACCGAGAACGGGTGGTGGTCCTTGTCTTCCCGTCCTAAGGGCATCAAGTTTGAACTCCCCTCTTCCATCAAAGGATGGAAGAGCAAGTTTTTCTTCGCCACCGTCTAGGGGGTTGACTAAGTCTGGAGCGATCCGGACTAGTCTCCCAATTGAATCTCTGCGGTTGATGCAGCTGACCGGGATGACTACGAGCAGCTCTACACCACCCAGATCCCTTCTCTGGAGGTTATGTTGTTGGAGCAGAACCTCTTTGATATCAGGGTCGACCCGACGAGGGGGTCGGGTGAGTCTGACTTAGGTCTTTCTTTCCTTCATTTTTTTTGTACTGACCTTTCTGGCTTCTAACCTTTGGTCGATCTGTGTGCAGGGATGATCTTCTCAGAAAGTGACTTACTATCGATCACCAGGAAGAGGCCGCCCACCAGGATGGCAGACGAGCCTCCTCCGAGATGGGCTCGGGATGAGAGTGCTTCGACGGCCGCTCCTGCCGTGCTAGTCACCTCGAGCAGGGGGGAGGCTGAAGCTGCTCCCACGCCATCCGCAATGCTAGGGCCAAACCAGCGGGCGATCCGGAAGGTTCCTGAACGGCCAAGTCAACAGGCCGCGGCCCCCACCTTGGAGCCCGAGGTGGTCGTCCGAGCTAGGGCCGCCGCTACTGCTACCGTTGCTGTGTCCCCTGTCTCCCCGAGTTCGACTGTAGTGGAGGTCGAGGAGGGAGAAGTTTGAGCTAGAGGTGAGCCTGTGACGAGGGCTCCGCCTGCGAGGGTGCCGGATCTTCGGTTGGCACCCGAGGGCCCCACTGTTGGTGGGATGGGCGCACCTGCTCCTTAAGAGAGCAGGAGGGAAGAGGCGCAGCGCCAACTTCCATTCAAGCTATGGCCGGAGAGCTCCTTGCTTGGCAGCCTCATCCTGGCCGAGCGCATGATGGACTTCTCCATCCAGTAATGCGATCGGTAGGATATGGCCGGGCTGCGGTTGGGAGATGTGATCGGTAGCATCTTCCCCCAGCTTTATTCGATGAGTGTCTCCACTTCTCTCTATTTTTTTTTTTTTTAACCTTTTGCATGGTGCAAATCGGTGCCGAGGTCCTCTTCATCAGGGACTGTTGTTAGAACTAGCAGAAGAATGACCAGCAACGAACAACAGAGGTCGAGTCGCTGAAGTCCGACCTGAAGAAAAGGATAGACACCGACGGGGTTCTTGACCAGCAAGTCAAGGATCTCGAGAAGTAGCTCGCCAGTTCTGAGAGACGAGTGAAGGAGCTCCAGGAGGGCCTCGACCGGGAGCTAGCGGAGTCGAAGAAGAAGGCAGAGGAGCTCGCCGATGCAGAGAGGAGGCTGGGTGTGTTCAACGCCGAGGCCTCCCGGTAGCAGGGGATCGCTCGATCCCTCCAGACCAAGCTGGCGGTGGAGAAAGAGAAATCAGTCGCGGCTCTGAAGGCGGCGGACGAGGTGACCAAGTTGGCGGAGGCCACCAGATATGAGACCGCCGAGGCAAAGAAGGAGGCTGAGGAGGCGATCACAAGGTATAAGGCCTCGGAGGAGTTCCTCGTCGAGATCCACCAAACGGCGTCGAACTCCTTCTATAAGGGCTTCATGTACCTACACCGTTGAGTTAAGGGGTTTGTCCCTGATGAGGGCCGCAGCCACCTCGGTTACCCCGGAGCTTCGGACCAGGAGACGGGTGCCGAGGAAGCCATCGTTCCCGAGCCTTCTACACCAGCCAAGGATGGAGCTGCACCACTCGAGACCGGAGCCGCTCAGCCAGAGGTCCCCGTGGATGGGACCTCTCAGCCTTGCGACCCAGCGGGGCAGCCAGCCAGAGAGTAGTTCTTCTCTTTTTCTTTTGTACTTGAATTGGGTCGCCCAGCATGTCGGGGGCCCAAGGGTGCTTTGTAAAGACATTTTGTTTAATGAAACTAAATTTTTGAACTACCTTGTCCTGTGCTTTCATTGCTTCTCTCCTCCTCCCTCTTTTCTCTTCTTTTCTTTATTTCTCCTTTTTTCTTTCTTTCTCTTTTTTTTTTTTTTGAGTATGTAGTGAGATCAGAGAGAAGGGTTCCATCTTGTCTTGGATCTGGTGATGAGGCTTCAATGTCGGCTAGTTAGGCTCAGCACTTGGATAGTTAGGAGCAGTTGGGCTCAAAGATCCCTTGGTCGGAGAGCGGGCCCGGTCCAAGGTGCCTGAGGGCTTCTCAGGTCTTGGTGCCGGAGGACTTTTTTCTGGGCTTGAGTGCCTGAGGGTTTCTCAGGTCTTGGTGCCGGAGGACTTTTCTCCGGGCTTGAGTGCCTGAGGGCTTCTCAGGTCTTGGATGCCTTGGAGCTAGGCTCGAGGCTTTGGTACCGGAGGACTTTTCTCCAGGCTTGGGTGCCTGAGGGCTTCTCAGGTCTTAGTGCCGGAGGACTTTTCTCTGGGCTTGGGTGCCTGAGGGCTTCTCAGGTCTTGGATGCCTTGGACCTAGGCTCGAGGCTTGCCTGTCGGAGAGCTGGGCTCCGGGGTTGTTGATGTCTTGGAGTTGGGCTCGAAGACTTGTTTGACCGGAGAGCTGGGCTCCGGAGTTGTTTGGGTCTCGGAGTTGGGCTCGAAGACTTGCTTGGCCAGAGAGCTGGGCTCCGGAGTTGTTTGGGTCTCGGAGTTAGGCTCGACGACTTGCTTGGCTGGAGAGCTGGGCTCCGGAGTTGTTGATGTCTTGGAGCTGGGCTCGAAGACTTGTTTGGCCGGAGAGCTGGGCTCTGGAGTTGTTTAGGTCTCGAAGCTGGGCTTGAAGACCTGCTTGCTAGAGAGCTGGGCTCCGGGGTTGTTGACGTTTTGGAGCTGGGCTCGAAGACTTGTTTGGCCGGAGAGCTGGGCTTCGAAGTTGTTTGGGTCTCAGAGCTGGGCTCGAAGACCTGCTTGTCGGAGAGCTGGGCTCCGGGGTTATTGATGTCTTGGAGCTGGGCTCGAAGACTTGTTTGGCCGGAGAGCTGGGCTCCGGAGTTGTTCGGGTCTTGGAGCTGGGCTCGAAGACTTGCTTGAGATTTTCCTGCAAGGCAAATAGTGACATGTGCAAAAGAAAAACTTTATTATTATTGGAGAGAAACCTTATGTTATTGATAATATCTCCTCAGGTTGCAGGCGTTCCATTTTCGAGGGAACCTGGCACCGTTTAGATCCTCGAGGTAGTAGGCCCCTTATGAGAGAGTATCAGCTACTTTATAAGGGCCTTCTCAGTTTGGTGAGAGCTTGCCGCACTCTCGGGGCTGCGACATTTCTGCTCAGTGCAGCACCAAGTCCCCAGGCCTGAAGACCTTTGGCTTTACCCGTGTGTTGTAGTACCGGGCCACTCGTTGCCAATACGCTGCCATTCGAAGCCGAGCTTTATCTGATGTTTCCGGAGGTTGTGGAAAGCTTCGGCAAGGTCGGCAACATGGTTTGAGCTCGGCTTGCTCATTACCAGCATATCGTCCACATATACCTGTATGTTCCGGCCAATCTGATCTTTGAAGACCTTGTTGACCAGACGCTGGTATGTGGCCCCAGCATTCTTCAGACTGAAGGGCATTATCCTATTGCAGTACGTCCCTTGGTCGGTGATGAAGGTGGTGTGCTCCTCGTCCTCCGGGTGCATACGGATCTGGTTGATCCAGAGAATGCATCCATGAAGGAGAGCAGCCTGTAGCCAGAGGTGGTGTCCACCAAATGGTCAATCTTCGATAGAGGGAAGCTATCCTTCGGGCATGCCTTGTTGAGATCGGTGTAGTCTATACAGATCCTCCATTTGCCATTGTTCTTTTTTACCATCACCATATTCGCCAGCCAGCTCAGATACTGCACCTCCCGAACGAAATCGGCGACGAGGAGTTTATCTACCTCCTTATTGATGGTCGCTTGTCCCTCTAGGGCGAAGCTTCTCTTCTTTTGCCGAACTGACCTGTACTTTGGGTCAATGCTCAATTGATGGGTGATGATATCAGGAGGGATACCTGGCATGTCTGTCGCTATCTAGGTGAACACATCCGCATTGGTTCGCAAGAACTCCAACAGTAGAGCCCTCTCCTCCTCGGGTAGCCGGGCTCCAATTTGCACTGTCTTCACGGGGTCGCTTCCAAGAAGGTAAGAGAGTAGGTGCTCGGCCGGGCCTCCCCTAGGATCTCGAGCCCTTTGATCGAGGTCCTTTGTCTTGGGATCGGCCTCTGGAGTTTCGGCCCCATGGAGGGTTTGAAAGCAGTGCTGCACCGGCTGGGGTGCTCCCCTCATCTCCCCAACACCGTAGGGAGTTGGGAACTACACGAGCAACCTTTTGGTGGAGACGACGGTGTCAAGTAGGTTAAGTCCGGGTCAGCCCAGAATCACGTTGTAGGCTGAAGGAAGCTTGACAACCTGAAAGTCATCATGACTGTACTCTACTGAGGTGGGGTCCCGGCAGTAACTGGAAGAGTTATTTTCTCCTCTACCCTTACAGAATCACCTGTGAAACCAACAAGGGGAGTGTGCATAGGTTTCAATAGATTGGGAGAAAGATCCATTTGGGAGAAGGCATCATAAAAAGGCACATCGGTGGAGCTTCCTCTATCAACCATGATGCATTTTTCAGGATGCTTTGCGATCGTCATCTCGACGACCATGGCATCATTATTTACATTTCTCCCCATCTTTTCCTTCCCTCATAAAGGGGAGTACGTTTTTAGAACATCCTGCCCCCCGGGCCTTCTTGGGTGTGCGCCCGGCTTCCCAACTTATCATCCCTACCAGCTTCTCGGTAGGGTTGTTGTCGACTGCTAGAACTGGAGGGAGAGCAACGAGCGCCTGAGGTTCTGCTTGAGGTCTGCCCCCCACAAACCTCCTGAGGTAGCCCCTCTTGATGAGTTCTTCAATCTCCCACTTGAGGTTGAGGCATTCCTCGGTGTCGTGGCCGTGGTCACGGTGGAAGCGACAGTACTTCGATTTGTCATGGCTAATGAATGGTTTCAACGGGGGCGGGCACCTCAGATAGCTCTTGCCCTCGATCTCCATGAGAATCTTCATCCTTGGGACGAGCAGGGGATGTAACTCCCTTTAGGAATGGGAGGGCCCCTCGACTTTGGTCCTTAGCGGGGGCCCGGAGCTAGCGGTCCCGGCCTCCACGTCCCAGATGCTTCGGCAGGGGCCAGCTTCTTCAGTGGCTTGCCGTCGAGCTCCCGTCTTGTATGATCCACCTCCTCGGCATGGATGTACTTCTGAGCTCGAAGAAGGAGTTCGGCATAAGTCTTGGGAGGCTTCTTGTCAAGCGAGTAGGTCAGGCGGGAGGTCCTGAGCCCTCGCTTCAGTGCCAGCATAGCAACTGGCTCATCAAGACTGTAGATCTCCAGCGCGGCAACCTTGAAGCGGGCCACGTAGTCCCGTAGGGGCTCGCGATCCTGCTGTTTGATGGAGAAGAGGCTGTTTGTCTCTCGTGGCACCATCCGGCAGGCATCAAAGTGGGCCAGGAACTTTTGCTCCAGTTGAGCAAAAGATATAATGCTCTTTGGCTCGAGGCGGGAAAACCACACCCGGGTCGCCTTCTGGAGGGTAGTGGGGAAGGCGACACAGAAGAGGGCATCGGTGGCCCCGTGGACCCTCATGAGGGCCTTGTAGCTTTCCAGGTGGTCCATGGGGTCGGTGGTCCCATCGTAAGGATCCACCTGTGGCATGTGGAACCGGTGCAGGATTGGCTCCGTTTGGATTTCTTGGAAGAATGGGGAACGAGCATCGTAGCCCGCTGGCTCGCTAGCGGAGCCATGCATATTGGCAAGCCGGTGGGAGAACTCCGCCAGCTTGCGCTCATATTCCTCCAGGCGCTTTTTCGCCGTGCGCTTGACGGCTTCATCAATAGATCCCTCCGTCGAGGAAGATGGAGGTGACATGGGTGAATGGCATCCATGGTGGGGTGTCTTGCCTTTTCTACCTCGACGAGGCTTGGATACCACCCACTCGAGGTTTGATGAGCGACTCTCCCCGTCGGCAGAGCCAGCTCGTTGTCTTTTCGCCGGAGTTTGATGGCTACCCCGGTTATCAGTGATGGCCCGCGACTGCGAAGGCCTTCCTTAGAAAGAATGCAGGCTATCGCGGGGAGCTGCGACATGGGTCGCGGGAGTCCCTGGCTACTGGTAGGTGGTCAAGGACCGGTGCTGGAGCTGGCGCACCGCCGTGGCAAGGATTTGCATCTGCTGGGCAAGTGTGGCCAGCTAGAATTTCGGAGGTGGTTGGACTAGAACGGGTGGCTCCACCTCCTGGTGGTGTGGGTTCCCCCGGGATGGGGAGTCCCCTACATGGCTGGTAGAAGCCTCTCTCGCTCGTGTCATCACCATCTTTCCGTAGAACTGCTTGTAGAGAGAATGGGGGGTGGCTTAGACTAGATCAATCATAGCCCCTATCTGGCATGCCAATCTGTTGCCGCCAAGATCGCCGTGGCTTGTAGCTGTTGTCGGTGCTAGAGTGCGTGATTTGATGCTCCTGGGAGGTCTTGTCTTGCAAGACCTGCAAAAATTGGGTTAGTGACCCGGGCCGGGGATTCCGGCAGGGGCACTCTGACGATCAAGTCAGTGATGATCCAAGGGAACAGATCCTCCTGGTCGAGCCCCTCTTGATGGACTTCACACTAGGAGGAGTTAATGGTATGAGAATAAGATGAAAGTGTGTAGGAGGATGACGGTGGAGCTAGAGGGATTCTCTGCGTAACTGCTCCTCCTTTGTTTTCTTAGAGTGGTGGTGGTGCGTCGCTCTTCTGGTTGAGCTTGCCCTGATATTTTCTTGAGTTGAGTTACCTCTCCCTCTCAGGGGTGTCGATCATTCTTTGTAGTCAAGGTTACCATTGGGCACTTGCCTTGAGATTCTCGCTAGGCTGGCAGGCACATGCGGCGTGTCCCATGTCATGGACGGGATGTCTTTCCCGATTCATGCTAAGGGAAGCTATCATGTGCTCTGACATTCCTTCTGGTCGCTTTATTTTGGAGAAGTTTTACAGTGCCTCGATCGGGGGGTCATGGTGTGGACACCAGAAGCAGAAAGAAACTTCACTCCAACAAGGTTAGCCTTATCCCAATTTGGATCGAAGATAATTAGGTTACCCTGAGTCCTGTAATTAATTTTGAGTTTTAATTCCTGATCAAGAGTGTTTTATTTTTCTAGTCCTATAATTACTTCTAAATTTTATTGATCAAGAGTGTTTTAGTCCTGTAATTACTTCTAAATTTCATTTACTGTAAGTCCATTTCAAGTTTTAAAGTCTAGGTCAGTCAAGTCAGTTCAGTTGAGTTAAAGCCAACAATAAGACTCAAATTTTGGACCCCAGAATTTGACCACATGAGGAAGAGAAGACACACCAACCAAGCAAGAGAGAAGGACCATCAACTAGGACCCACTTATGGCACCATATCAACAAAGATGCCACATCAGCAAGATTTAATCATGTGACCCCACTTGGTGCCACATGTCATCCTGAAATTCATATCCAAGTAGAAGGCCACCTCAACATGCCACGTCATCAGCCAAGGATGCCACCTCACCAGCCACCTCATCACCTTTGGGCGCCAACAAAGGAAATTCAAAAGAATCCAAAGGTGGCCGACCAAGGGAAAATTCAAATTCAAGGAGGTCGGCCACATCCCTCCCAAATCCTTTCTAACCAAACCCTCCACCAAATCCTCCACATTTCATGTAACCCCCCTAATATTTCTCCATGATATGGGAAATTTCAAATTGATTGAAAGGCCATTAAAAGCCTCTTCTACGCCCATGGTAGAAAGGGAGCTTTTGGATGATGAAACAAGAAGGAGTAGTTTTTCTATGAAGCAAGTGTTTTGTAGTGTGGTTGTGTTTCAATCTTGGCGTGTGATCTTCTACCTCCCAAGCCAACGACTTCTCCAAGGATCCCATCTTCCCTCGACGACTACTTGTTTTCTTAATTCCTTCCTCCTACTTTGATTTGGTATTCCTTCAAATCAGCCTAGTCCTAATTCCTTCATTGCGTAGGGTTCCTTCTACGATCCGGAGTTCAAGAAGGGGCTCAACAAGGCAAGTCCTCAATCATTATCCCCTATTGTCTAGATCTTCTTCCTTCTTAGTTTTAGGATTGTGTCTAATCATGTAATAGTCCCTTTTCATGTAATCCTTAAGACTTATTATGATGAGTACAATGCTAGTGTAATTAGGTTTCATTGCTCTACAAACACTAATCAAATCATTAATCATATACTTGCCGCATCATCTTGGTATCAGAGCATGGTCGGATAATTTTCTGCATTTAGATATGTTGCATGCATACTTGTTATCTAGTTAATTTTTTTTTTAAAATCCAAGCAAGATCCAAAATTCATGCCTCCTGAGCGGGTGTACTCCAGTACACTGTCACGACCCATGGGAATAATGAGCCCCTGGCCGGACGTAAATTTTTTTAGATTGAAGTTTGGGTAAGCCATTGCACTTGTTTGATTAGGTTCTGTTTTTTAAAAATTTGCATCTATTTATTGTAATCCGTCTGCAGCTCCAAAGGCAAGTCACTAATTTTTTGTTGAAATAATTTTTTTCTTGTTTCTTTTTAAGTTAGTTATCACCATATTAAATTTTATCATCAGAAAAAAATTATAAAAAAAATGAAAATTTTTGCAGTTTGACACTGTCATTAGGGTTCTGTTATGTCCTTTTTATTTATCTTCATTTGTAGGATCTGCTTAGAGTAGTACAGATTTTAGTTTTAAAATTCTTTTCATCTGCATTGAAATATATAAGTTAGGAATCCTCTGTGAATTTTTCAGAATCTTTGGACATTTTTCTCATCATGTTTTCCACACCACTTTTAAACTGCAACACACTTCTGCAGCACCTTTGCATTTCATTCATCTCATGAGAAATCAAATTAAGGGCATCAATTTGACATAGGGTCAGGGTTTCATCACCTGTCCCTAGCCCAAAAATCACCAACCATCATATCGACCCCAGCCCGTTAATTAAAATTGAGTAGAACGTTAATTGCCCTAGTGGATTAGGGACACCAACAAGTTGGGTTCAGGTTAGGGTCAAGTTAACTGTGTCAGCTAATTGGTGTGTGCTTACTGGCTTGGTGTCTAGGATTGGTGCATCAGGGCTTGTGATTTGGTCTGCCTACCTGGCCAATCTCAGATTGGTGTCTAAGGTTTGGCAATCAGGGACCTTCACTCCCCTCCACCTACCTGGCTAAGTCCCATAAGTACTACTAGCTAGTTGGTTCACTTAATTAGACCTCTAATTTGTACTCTAGGTCTAGGAAACCTTAGCTCGAGCTTGAGTCTACTTGCATGCATGAAAACTAGATCAGGGGCCTCATATTCACCAGTCCAGACCCAGTCCAGTGTAGCCATGGACCCGAATCTTGAAACCATGCTGAAAGGCCTAAATGATCTAATGGCCCAATTGAACCAAATTCTGGCTAAACAATTTTCCTTAGACCAACCAACTCCTACTATCCCATTAGCTCATATGAATGATAGGAATAAGAATCCTGAAGTACAAGTTGAGTTCATTAATACCCAAGACTTAGGGTATCCTCAAACTGAAGGGCTAGGGAAGGAAGAAGGCAAATCTGAACCTAGTAAATATGTGTATGAGACTAACATAAGTTTAATAGATGAATATGAAGGGAAAGACTGTGAAGAGAACAACTTTATCACAAGTCATGGATAGTAAAAGAATATAAATATATGTCAAAACAGGATTATATCATCCTAGTTAAAAAATTATGATATTCTAGCTAAAAAGTTATGACACCTCTATAAAAAAACATGAATTAAAGAATTAACCCCTCATACCAGAATTATCTATCATTTATGGTCTAAATTATGACTTCCAGGATATCATAACATGTCATGGATGGTAAAAAATATGAAACCAAAAGCATTACTTATCATATTCTACTATCCGTGGCATGTTTGACATTTTAGGAGTCATAATTTAGGACACAAGTGATAGGTGTTGCTGTCTACACAGCCATGGCCTGTAGCTTGGGGATGACCTTGGATGCCGACCTCGTCTCCTGGAAACTAGCTCGTGCGCCCGGACCTGTAAAAAGAGGAGACCCGGACTGGAGATCCCGGCGGAGGCACTCTGACGATTAAGTTAGTAGTGATCTAGGGGAACAAATCCTTCCCTGTAGGCCCCTTTGGTCGGACTCCACACTTGGAGGAGGAGAGTTTGCTTTAAAAAGAAAGAGTGGAGTGAGAGTGGTAGCGGTGGAGGAGAGCACGAGCGGTGATGGCTGTGTCCATTGAGACTCGTTTGTCGAGTGCTCCGATAGGCTCAGAATGCTCTGCTCCTTGCTTGCTCTCCCGTTCACTTCCCTTTATTTGCTTACCTTCTTCGAAGACCTTCTGAACCTTCTTTTAGGCCATGGACCCTTCCAGCGACCTATCTCGGGTTCTTTCTCCTTTGTAGGCACCGAAAGGATAACGTTCGGCAGTGCTCCATGCCGTGCACCCAGGTGCCTTCCCCATCCATGATAGGGAGTTATGTCGCAGGCTCTGACCTCCCATCTGGTCGCTTTACTTTGAAAATTTTGGCAGGGCCTCGATCAGGGAGCAGCCGTCCCCCTGATTTGAATCTTCTGGGATGATTTTCTCTTTCGGGTGGTGCAAACGGTCAGCTAAAAAGTGTAGTGCCTTGGCAAAGGCACCCTTTCCTATCTGGTGTAAGTAGTAGCTGGAGTAATCATGGCATCCTGGGGGTGCCCCTTCGTGGTCCTTGGGTGGCGGTTTGCCGCCCAAGGGAGGTGGCACTGTCTCCTTCCTCCTGCTTTTGAACCTCCCAAAGTGCCGTGGGGTTTGGCCATGGGGGCAGCTTTCAACTGTTGGACCTCTCATCTGAAGAGGCTTGGTCCGAGAAGAAGGAGCTCGACTTCGGTCGAGGCTGGCTCGACCTCGTGGGAGCCGTCTGGCGAAGGAACTCGAAAAGAGCGAGAGCTCGACTTCGACCGAGATGGGCTCGACCTCGAGGGAGCCGCCCGACGAAGGAGCTTGAAGAGAGCGGGAGCTCGACTTCGACCGAGATGGGCTCGACCTTGAGGGAGCTGCTCGATGAAGGAGCTCGAAGAGAGCGAGAGCTCGACTTTGGCCGGGGTGGACTTGACCTCGAGGGAGCTACCCGGCGAAGGAGCTCGAGGAAAGCGGGAGCTCGAGGAGAGCGAAAGCTCGACTTCGACCGGGATGGACTCGACCTCGAGAGAGCTGCCAGGTAAAGAAGCTCGAAGAAAGTGAGAGCTCGACTTCGACCGGGGTGGACTCGACCTCGAGGGAGCCACCCGGTGAAGAAGCTCGAAGAGAGGATCTGACATGACAACTTCTGCCAATGTGGCATCCGACTGGATCTGACAGGTACTCCACATCAGCAATCCTGCCATATTATTTGGTCCCCACTTCCAAGTCCTGTTAGCACGCGGCGCTCAGGATAAAGGGGGTAAATATAGAGCTGACATGGAAAGGTGGAAATCGGGCGCCATTAATACCATGATCGCCGGCTCTTCGCGGAACGGGCCTGGAGCCCAATGCGAGGATGACACATCGGCTTGTTCGAGGAAGCATAATGATCGATGCAAAATTTGAAATGGTTTCAGGTAAACTGAAGCATCGCTCCTCGCTGATCTTGATACATGGAACCAATCCGGTGGAGGTGGTTTCAAGGGGGTACGGTTAATGTCTGGCCATTTTGAAAAGAATGGAAGTTTCCTGATAACATCTTTTCTTTCGAATTCTTCATGCCCACCGATGGACCAGAGCCTTCCTTCTTCTCTTCCTTGACTGTCCTTTCCCTTCAAGGCCACCAAGTTGATCTTCCTCAGTCCTTCCTCTTCTCTGGCTAGGTAGAGTTCGTCCCTAGGGCCCCTCTGTACTTCATTCTTCTTCCTTCTTTCTTTGTTCTTCCTTAGGATGGCCCTCTCAGGTCGTAGCCACCGTCCTTCGAGCAATCCCAATGAGGCAGGGCCTTCTCGACCGAAGACTCCATCCTCCGATGAGGAGGAGGAAGTTTCTCTTCAGGTTCGCAGAAGCCTTCGCCCCACCAGGGTAGTAATAGGGGAGCCTAGGGCTCGTCTTCCTCCTCTCCCTGTTCTCGAAGCCCCCTCTGACCCTTCTCGTTCGACTGGTCCCGGCGGCGTCGCTTCGGTGATGATTGGGGAGAACCTTTCAATAATTCGAGAAGCCTTCGACATCCCGGACTCTATTCGGCTCTCGGTCCCAAGACCAGGGGAATGGGTCACCTCCAGTGGCCCGGGCCAGATTGCCCTCTACGAGGAATCCCTCGCAGGGGGTCTTCGTTTTTCTTTTCATCCTTTTTTCTTCTATGTGCTCAGAAACTACCGCCTCATCCCTGCTCAGCTAGTTTCAAATGCAGTTAGGATCATCTTCTATTTCATTATCCTCTACACTTTCATGGGATTGTATCTCATTTTTCTCTGTTCAGGATCTTCTTTATCCTGAAGCGCCACCCGACTAAGGATGGGTGGTGGTTCATCTCTCCTTGCCTAAAGGGCATTAAATTTGAACTCCCCTCTTCCATCAAAGGATGGAAGAGCAAGTACTTCTTCGCCTCTGTTGTAGGGGTCGACTCGGTCTGGAGTGATCTGAATCGGACTCCGAATCGGAACTCTAAGATTGAAGCGGCTGATCAAGAGATTTACGACCAGCTTGTCGCCGACCAAATCCCTTCCCTTAAGGTTCTGCTATCAGAGCAGAACCTGTTCGAAGCCGGGGCCAGCCTAATCCGGAAGTTGGGTGAGTTCAGCGTTGTTACGGCCGTAATGATGACATGGCCGGGCTCAGATTCCGTCAGGTATGATCGAGCCACGTGGAGGTTTCTTCGGTCGAGTCAGCATCGGCTCCCACGCTACCGAAGCCGAGCTCGGCCCTTGCCCCCCCCCAGGCTACTTCGCCAGGTGATACCCCGAGACGTTACTGCCCTCGCCGAAGTCGAGTTCGGTACAGGGCTCGTCCTGCCACCTCGCCAGGTGTCCACCCAGGAGGGGTCCACCTCGGCCGAGGTCGGCTGCTCCTTCGTTCCTTCGCCAGGTGGCCCCCGGAGACGGGTCCACCTCAATCGAAGCCGAGCGCCCTCCTGCCACTTCGCCAGGTGTCCACCCAGGAGGGGTCCACCTCGGTCGAGGTCGGCTGCTCCTTCGCTCCTTCGCCAGGTGGCCCCCGGAGACGAGTCCACCTCGATCGAAGCCGAGCGCCCTCCTGCCACCTCGCCAGGTGTCCACCCAGGAGGGGTCCACCTCGGCCGAGGTCGGCTGATCCTTCGCTCCTTCGCCAGGTGGCCCCCGGAGACGGGTCCACCTCAATCAAAGCCGAGCGCCCTCCTGCCACTTCGCCATGTGTCCACCCAGGAGGGGTCCACCTCGGTCGAGGTCGGCTGCTCCTTCGCTCCTTCGCCAGGTGGCCCCCGGAGACGGGGTCCACCTCGGCCGAGGCAGAGCGTCCTCCTGCCACCTCGCCAGGTGTCCACCCAGGAGGGGTCCACCTCGGCCGAGGTTGGCTACTCCTTCGCTCCTTCGCCAGGTGGCCCCCGGAGACGGGTCCACCTCGGCCGAGCGTCCTCCTGCCACCTCACCAGGTGTCCACCCAAGAGGGGTCCACCTCGGCCGAGGTCGGCTGCTCCCTCGCTAGGTGGCTCCCGGAGACGGGTCCACCTCGATCGAAGCCGGGCGCCCTCCTGCCACCCCGCCAGGTGTCCACCCAGGAGGGGTCCACCTCGGTCGAGGCCGGGCGCCCTTCTGCCACCTCGCCAGGTGTTCGCCCGGGAAGGGTCCACCTCGGCCGAGGTCAGGCCGCCCGTACAGAGAAGGTCCCAAAGAGCGGAGGCACAGGTTTCGAGGTTGGCCCTCGAGCCGTGCGCACCACAGACGGTGCCCCGTACAGATGGCGGTGGTACTCGAAACACCACTTACGTCGGCCTGACAGGTCCTGCAGTCGAGAGGCGCGGTCCTGACAAAACAGGGCCCGTCAATGGACAGCGCCGGCACTTAGGAGGGAGAGCGCCCTCACTGGGCCCGAGGTCTGACCGGCCGTCCTGCCGGCGCCACCCCCCTTCTGTCTTTACCCTTTCCCCGCAGGGCTCGGCGAACGAGGTCGGAAAGCCGCCTGGCCCTCAACACCAAAAGGGGAAAGAGAAAAGGATGGAGAGGGGAGCCTCCCAAGAGCGGAAGACAGGCGGGCAGCGGGAGGAGATAAAAGGAAGGAGATTGGAGGTGACCAGGTAAGCGGGGACAAGTAAGAAACAGTGGCCAAAAGACCCGCTCCGAGAGTAAGAACGAGGGTCCCGAGAGGGGATCGCTTGACGTGAGCTCGGCAAGGGGGCCCGGCCGGGTTTCTGGTCCCTACAGCACCTTTCTTGCTAGTAAATTCTCCGAGTCTGGGACTCCTTCGGGGGCCTGTCTTGGAGAATCTGTTCCTTCTCGCCGTCCACTAACTTGATCGTCGGAGCTCTCTCGCCGGGATCCCCGGCCAGGATCTTCTGACCCTCTCTTGCAGGTTCGCTCTAGCCAGGAGATCCCAGGAGCAAGGCGGTCTAGTAAGATCGGCGGATCCGAAGCATGGGCGCGGCAGCGAGATCGGCAACAAGCGTAAACCTTCCTTTCTTCTTTTGCAGGTCTCTTCGAGCTCGAGGCTGACCTTGGTTCTTTCCTTCTTGAAGGCATGAAGTTCTCGATGGAGCAACTCATCCAGTCCTCCCAGAAGAGGAGTGCACCGGCGGGACCTAGGGAGTCCCCATCGAAGACGGCCCGGAATGATCCCAACCCGAGGCCCGGGCCTGTTGCAGCCTCCGGCCTAGGCAGAAGGATGGCCGAACCGGCCCCTGAGCCACCAAGGCAATAGATTCCACCTCCGGTCTAGGAGTCCGGCGTGAACATGCGGCTCGGCCCGCTACTGCTGTTGTTGCTGTTGGAAATTATGTCCCAAAGCCAATCGTCTAGGCTGTAGATGGTTGTGCTATCTTTGTATTTTATATATGAATTATTTTTATAAATAAAAGTTATTTATTTTGACTATTCATCATATTTATATTTTCCTAAAATGAACTCTTGTATGATGAAGTCCTTAGAACTACATTGTTTGATATAGAGAGGATATATCAAGTAGTTCTTAAACTGTTTCACAACCAAATGATATATTGTTAAAGGACGACAATGTATCGAGTATAGGTTGTTGTATGTCACATTTATTGGTTGTCTTCTTAATCAAGGAGTGTGGAGACACTGGTGTGACATGTAAGTGAAATGTGTGACATTTCACTGAACGTGACCATCTGCGGAGCTCCCTTTTGCCAAAAGATTGCTCGCGAAGAGATATGGATATATGTGTCCCTTGGACCTGAGGTCATCATGGTAGCTTGCAAGCAACTCACTATACTTTGATATCGGACTACCTAGATTTCTAATCCAGTAACGGAAGGTTTTTGGATGTAGTCAAGTATTTGTGGAGTAGTGGTGGATCAAAATGGAATTGACCTCTCCAAATAGTTTGGAGTGAATAACTCATTATGTCTTAATTCAGCAAAATCTTGGCCATGGTAGTTCTTGTGAGGAGTCACAGAACTTGTGAGGTTGAGACATGATCTGGATAAACCAAATTAGGGTTGGCAGTTTAACCCTAGGTCATCCTGAGCATTGTGAGGTCAAAGGGATGAATTATATGGCAACCATATGCTAGAGGTTCTTGTGAAGTGCTCTGCATCTTCGACCTATCCGGATGTCGAGTATCATTGCTAGATAAGGACTTTGACTGGTACTGGAAATGTTCCAGTGCTACCGGCTTAGTATTCGAACCTATGGGGTCACACACCATAGAGGATTTCTATCTAATCTTTTGGCTAATCGACGATTGAGAATCGTTTGACGTCACCATAGGTCAATTTGATTGACCAGGTTCCAAGTATCGATACTTGGAATTTTGCAGGTATCGATACTTGGTGAAGTATCGACACTTGACAATTTTCAAGTGTCGACACTTTCTGTGACGAACAGATTTCTGGAAAGATTTCATGGAGATTTTTTTGGACAGGTTTTGACCTGGTTTGAATTTCAAATTCAAACTAGTTTTGGCTCCAAAGCTTTATAGTATGAAAATCATACTTACCTTCTTGGGTTGGACCAATTTGGAATGGCCGTGATCCTCTCTCCCATTCTCTCCCCTCATCTCTCCTCCTTTCTTCTTCTCCCTCTCATGGCTGCATCTATAAATGAGGATCATTTTATAGACTGCAGAGGTTATAACAACAGCAAAAAAATTTTTAAAAAAAATTAAAAAAATATAAAAATTAAATGAATCATATTACAATCCAAATCCGGTCCATTACCATTCCTACGAGATCCCTACAAATTTCTACTTCTATAGCGGTGGAAGGATCGGACGGATCACGTCACGGTCCAGCCCGTTACCAGCCGAAATATCTCCTGGTTCTTTGATTGGTATAAAAAAATCTCCCCCAGGTAAAGGAGACCATCGCACCACGTCGGTTGCCGCCACGATTCACTGGCATGGTGACACGTTGGCGGATCCCAGAGTCCTTTAACCGTTCGTGAGGGAACAATTCACGCTTCCCTTGTGTCCGCAAACGCGAAGCTTCGTCGCGTTTTCTCGCATACAAAAACTCTACGAGAACGTTTCCTTTACCGTCCACGTACTCCGATGATCTGATGAATCTCCTCCCGAGAACGCGTGGCAGACGTTTCCTCTGTACACTTGTATACGGTCCTTTCGCACCTGAGACTGTCTGGAAGCTTCTTCGACTCATTGTCGTTCACGTGCATGCGGAACGAATCTCGCTTTTTTTTTTAAAAAAAACACGAATTATTACTTCGCTGACAGCTTAGATCTTCCCTTGGCTCGGAAGTATGTTGCCAGACTAGATTTTATCAAACGAACTAACTCGGACTTAAAATCTTTATAAAATACACTTTATAAAAAAAGAAGGGCCCGCTACACGACAAACCGCGAAAACTGGAGAAGGGCTGGTACGGTGGCTACCACCGGTGGGCGTAGCTCACCAATCACTTACCGCAGGTGGGTAGGGGGCGGTTTAGTCAAATAACGGGTCTAACATGAACGAAACCTGACTTTATTTAGGTTCCAAAATTTGATATTAAGATCTTAAGTTGATTGTCTAATTATATTTTGGCGTGGTCCAAATTTAATCTACCAATCACGGACTACTACATGGCATGGCACCGAGAAAAACTTGATATAATTGATCCAGACGAGAAAAATGGAATAGTTAACCCTTCACTTTGACTCTAGATTTTAGAATTCAATTTAGATGGGACAAAGACTCTATACATAAAAGAGACACTCAAGATATTTAATATATGGCCTTTCCTCATCTTATTGTATACAAATTACCATCTCCTTCTCATTACCGTGTTTAATTTTGTTAGCAACAAATATGAATTGGGTTGGATTATGGTAAACTAAAATTGTTAAATTTTTTATGGATGAGTAATTTCATAAAAGATGGTTCGAGATTTGTGCTAATAGTTATCTAATCATCCCTTCATTTATCTACTTTGGAGTAGAGTTGTCAATAGATCGGATCTAGATTCGAGATCCACGAGTATTTATCTAACGAGTCCGGATTTGGTACTAAAATGAAACCCATTTAAATACTCAAACTTGACAGACCCGAGATCCGATTATATAATATAATATTATACATATATATATATATATATATATATATATATATATATTAAAGTTATTGTGAACCGTTAGATCTTTTGATCAGCTCAAAATCAAAATTGGGATGTTTAAAGAAAGGAAACCTCACTCCAGGCGGCCCTAATTCCCCTCCTTCTAGTGGTGGCAAAATATGGCCCGACCCGTGGCTTGCATTCGACCCATCTTAAAGAGGTTTGGATTGAATTTAAACGGGTTTAGATCCTAAACGGGTCAACCCATTTAATACATGAGATGGGTTCAGGTTTTAGACCCTTGACCTGTTTAACCCGTTTATTATATGGGTCGGATTGAGTTGGGCCAGATCAACTTGTTTAAGAATTAATATGGATATTAGATAAAAGGAGCGCCATGTTTTAAAACTTAAAGAATTTGGGCATGTTCAAAATTTAACACCGGCACGAGAATCAAAATATCTGACCGCCATTAATCTGAGTCCCATCAACAAGGTACTGAGAGTCTAACACCGTGGCCTCCTCTTCTCTTTCTTTTTTTTTTTTTACAGGAAGCATCGCCATTCGCTAAACCAAGCTAGATCCAAGGATGAAAGGGAGCCCTCCCCTCTTCTCTCACCACCGCCAGAGTCCTCCCCTCCTTCATTGTTGCCATCGGAGCCCTCCCCTCTTTTCTCGCCACCATCAAAGTCTAGAGATCTGGAACCGGAGGCGACAGAGGTCCAGAGCCCTCCCCTCTTCTCTCATCACTACCAAAGCCATTTCCTCTTCTATTGCTGCCATTGAAGCCCTCCCCTCAACATTGGCGAACGTGGGAAGCCTAAGATCAAGAAGAAAAAGAGAGCGAGAGCGATAGCGAGGGAGTGATTGATCCGAGCTACGATGAAGAGGTAAGAGTGTTTGCGAGTCCGCGATCCCTATGCCCAATTTCTTCTTCCCTTTTTCTTCTTCTCTGCCTTTGGTCATCAACCCAGGAGAAGGAAAAGAAACCCTACCTTTCTTAGCAGCATAAATGAATTGTGTGGTCCTCTACAGGAGAAAGAGATTGAGAGAGTGTTGGAGAGAAAAAGACTAAGAGATTGAGGGTAATTGATCGATTACCTTCTTGATTGAGAGAAAGGTTTGGAGAGGAAGGGAGGAAAGAGTGATTTATTTTTGGTTTTGGAGAAAGTGAGAGATATAGAAAGTTTCTTTCTCTTTCAGATTTGGGCTCTCCAAGATCATGCCGACCAAGCTTATGGTTAATACGAAATCTTTTCTATGTTTTTATTTCTTCTTGTATTCTTTTGTTAATTTTATAGTTGGTTGAAGTATTTTAGTCATGTTTTTTATATAGGATTGAAGTCGGAGAGGTGGCACCTGGATGGCATGTTCTTCTCTCTGCCTTCTTTTCTTTTTCTTTTTCTTTTATAAACTAGATTTTAAACAGGTCGTTAGCAGGTTTGATTTTTATTTTTTTAACTGAATTATAAATTGATTATAAACAGGTCGGGTTCGGGTTTTAAAACCTGACCTATTTAATAAACATGTCGGGTTTAGGTTGAAACTTTTTTGACCTAACCTGAATTCAACACAACTTGTTTATACCTGATCCAACCCAATTGCCACCCCTACCTCCTTCCTTCCCTGCCTTGGTGGCTCCCCCCCTCTCCACCCACCGACAGACCGGCATTACTATTTCATCGGAATCCAAAATCAAAACCCCTCTGGCTCTCTCTTACACCACCACCTGAACTCTAAAATCCTCATGCCCCCTATTCTCCTTTCCTTAAGTCCTTATGCCCCCCACCTCCTAACTCTCTTCTCCAGGGTTTTTCTAATATTTCGTGTCTGGTCTATAGGGTTTTTATGCATTCAAGAGGGGTCCTTCCGTGATAGGGGAGGTGGAGCTGTTGTCGTCGTCATTGTCTACATCATCTTTGTCGGAGTATGGGAAGCTTTTCATCGATGGCATCTCATCGAAGGCAACGGAGGAGGCACTCATGGAGCACTTCAAGAAGTACAGGAAGGTGAAGGAGGTGGTGGTCATGAGGGACAGGACCATGGATAACTGCCAGCGTTTCAGAAAAGAAAAAGCACATAATTCTTGGGAGAATGGTTAGTACTGTTCTAATCATTTCTTCTCTCACTCCTTCATCTTTATGAAGGAATGAAATAAATAAAAAATATTTTTTTGAATTTCCTGGTGGAATATTTCCATCTATTTTTAGGCTTTAGGCATATTTTTCTTGGTTATATATAAATTCATGTTTTAGTTATGTTTTTTTCCTGAGAAATACTTTTCTTGAAGGGTTTCATTTTAGTGTAGATTGTTCTTGTTGCCAATCTCGCCGCCGCGCCTGTAGCTTTAGAGCTGGTGACTTGATCAGGCCGTCTTGTCTCGAGGTCTCCGGGCTCCTGATCCTGCAAGACAAGGTCAGAAACCCTGGCCGGGGATCCCAGCGAGGGGGCTCCAACGGTCAAGTTAGAAAACGGCGAGATGGAACAGAGTCTCCAAGGTGGGCCCCCGAAGGAGTCCCAGGCTTAGAGATTATCTTTGTAAAGAAGGTCTCAGGAAGAGTAGAAATTGGGCCAGGTTCCCTCACCGAGCTTGTGCCAAGGGATCCCTCTCGGGATCTTGGATCCTGCTCTTGGTGTTTTTCCTTTTCCCAGCCCTTTTTTCCCTTACCTCGTTGTCCGCTCTTCCAATCCTTTTATCCCATCACGCTGCCTCCGGCTTCCCGCCCTTGGGAGGCTCCCTCTTTACTTTCACCTCCTTCTCTCCCTCTCTTTCCCCTTTCCCCTTTGGGCCCGAGAACCCGGCGGCCTCCTTGTCTTGCTTGCCGAGCCTAGCGAGGAAAGGGTAGAGGGAGGGCGCCGGCTAGACCCCGGGGCCGAACGCGAGCGCTCTCCTTCCTAGGCACCGACAATGTCCGTTACCGGGTCCTGTCTTACCAGGACTTCGCCTCTCGGCTGCGGAACCTGTCGGGCCGATGTAAACGAGGTTTCGCGTGTTGCTGCCGATCATACTGGCACTCCTCTCGAGGTGCGGCGCGCGCTGCTCGAGGGGCAGTTTCGGAACTCGTGCTCCTGCTTCTCGGCAACCTCATCGTGCTGGGTAGCCGACCTCGGCCAAGGTGGGCCCCTCCTGGGTGGACAGCTGGCGGAGCGGCAGAGGAGCGCTCGACTTCGGCCGAGGTGGACCCGTGTCCGGGCACCACCTGGCGAAGGAGCAAGAGGGCCCGGCTCGACCTCGGCCGAGGTGGAATCATCTCAGGGCGCCACTCGGCGAGGGGGCAAGGGGCCGCTGGGTTTAGCCGAGGTGGACCCCTCCTAGGCGGACACCTGGCGAAGGAGCAAGAGGGCTCGGCCCGACCTCGGCCGAGGTGGAACCGTCTCAAGGCGCCACTCGGCGAGGGGGCAAGGGGCCACCGGCTTCGGCCAAGGTGGACCCCTCTTGGGCGGACACCTGGTGGAGCGGCAGAGGGGCGCTCGACTTCGGTCGAGGTGGACCCCTCCTGGGCGGACACCTGGCGAAGGAGCAAGAGGGCCCGACCCGACGTTGGTCGAGGTGGAACCGTCTCAGGGCGCCACTCGGTGAGGGGGCAAGTGGCCGCAGGCTTCGGCCGAGGTGGACCCCTCCTGGGCGGACACCTAGCGGAGCGGCAGAGGGGCGCTCGACTTCGGCCGAGGTGGACCCGTGTCCGGGCGCCACCTGGCGAAGGAGCAAGAGGGCCCGGCCCGACCTCGACCGAGGTGGAACCGTCTTAGGGCGCCACACGGCGAGGGGACAAGGGGCCGCCGGCTTCGGCCAAGGTGGACCCCTCCTGGAAGGACACCTGGCGGAGCGGCAGAGGGGCGCTCGACTTCGGTCGAGGTGGACCCCTCCTGGGCGGACACCTGGCGAAGGAGTAAGAGGGCCCGGCCCGACCTCGACCGAGGTGGAACCGTCTCAGGGCACCACTCGGTGAGGGGGCAAGGGGCCGCAGGCTTCGGCCGAGGTGGACCCCTCTTGGGCGGACACCTGGCGGAGCGGCAGAGGGGCGCTCGACTTCGGCCAAGGTGGACCTGTGTCCGGGCGCCACCTGGCAAAGGAGCAAGAGGGCCCGGCCCGACCTCGGTCGAACCGTCTCAGGGCACCACTCGGCGAGGGGGCAAGGGGCCGCAGGCTTAGGCCGAGGTGGACCCCTCCTGGGCGGACACCTGGCGGAGCGACAGAGGGGCGCTCGACTTCGACCGAGGTGGACCCCTCCTGGGCGGACACCTGGCGGAGCGGCAGAGGTGCGCTCGACTTCGACCGAGGTGGACCCGTGTCTGGGCGCCACCTGGCGAAAGAGCAAGAGGGCTCGGCCCGACCTCGACTTCGGCCGAGTGAAGCCATATCTGACCTTGCCGGACTGCTCCCGTTTTGTCGAAAAAATCCACGTGGTTTGGATCGCGCCCGGTGGAATCTGAGACACGCCACATCATCGTAACGGCTGTAACAGTTCTATCATGTAAATGAGCATTGAAAAAAAAGAGTAATATTTTAGGTCCTAGGTCTAGGTCCGCATACTCGGGATCTATTCAGGTTCGGATCCAGTATTTCAAGACTAAACTTATTAAGTATTCGTGTCCGAGTCTGGGTCTGATAAGTAAGGTCAAGTCTGGATCTAGATATCTGGATTCTGACCCGAACCTGTGTTATTGACAGCTCTACTTTTGAAGATCATGATAATACTATAATGATTCATGATTCGTTCTCTCTAAATAAAATAGTATTATTATAGATAGGGAAAGAAAGATTATTTATATTGATATTTATAGTTCATCATTATTTAGTTTGTTTTGCATAGATACTTGTTGATAAATAGCCATACCAAGTAAATATGAAAAAAAACATAATCAGAAGTAAATGTTAAAAGGAATAATGGTGATCAAGTAAACATGACTTATTCTTGAACTCTAATTTTGATGAGATCTACATCTTATTAAATCTAACTTAGAAACTAATTGCATTTTGGATCAACTTGACTTGAATATAAGAAGCTCATTCCATCAACTTTAGCCCAAATGGTTTAAATCTAATTCTCTTCCTAGACTAATGACAACTAACTTGGTCGCCAAAATTGGACCCAAATGACCAATTTTTGGAATTACTGGAAGGTAAGGCTGAGTAAAAGGTGACTACATCCCAAGATCTTGCCAAAACTACAAGCTATGCACATGTGTCATTAAATCTAACTAACTAGGTATTGGACCCGTGCTTATAATAATTTTAATGTTTGGTATGATTCAAAATTTACTTAATAAAATTTATTATCTATTATCCTAAATCTATTTAAAATTTACTTCAAAATTTTGATATTTAAAAAATCTCTTCAAAACTAAGTCAGAAGCCTGGTACAAGTTTTGGAGAGAGAATTCCCTCCAAAACTAAGTTAAACTTTTTTGCTTTTATAAAATAATATACTATACTAGATATAATAGAAAAGCATTTGCTACGGTACTCCAAAAAGTAAAATTATCTCTTATTCCATAAAAAAAAAACTAGCCATCTGATTTAATATAGATTGTCAAAATTCATTTACTAGTAATTTTCTATAACAATTCATATGCATGGCTGGTGCGGAGAATTTTGTAGAACTTTATATGTTATTATTATTTGTTAAAAAATTTTAGCAAAAACCTTTCAAACATGCAACCCGATTCAACCTCCACTCCGCACTCCACCCGCTATTGCTTCCATTGGTGCACCACCTCCTCCTTCCCTCCTCTCCCATCTCCTTCTCCCTCTCTAGCACTCTCTACCCCCCTAAAGATCTCCTTCCCCTGCACTACCATTGCCATAAGGACACCCCTCCTGTCATGGCCTCTTTCCTCTACATTACTCCCTTGCCCCATCGCTGCTACGAGGATGCCCCCCTCGACCTCCTTCTCTGGTGCTGTCGTTGTCACAAGGATGCACCCCTTGCACGACCTACTTCCCCTACACCGCGATCTCCTCCCTTTGCACTACCACCCTCCCTTGCATGTGGTGGCACCACCCACCTCCTTCCTCTACATCCCCTTCATGGCAATGCCACCCTTTGCATGCCCCCTCTCTCTACACCCACCCTCTCTAGAGGCTAAAAAGAAGAAGTCTAAACCCACTCCCTCCACGGGACCAAGAAGAAAAGAAAGGTGAAAGAAAGAAAAATTATTATTAATTAATTTAGTTAAAATTAAATTACTTTACTGATTTATATATTATTTTAATAAAATATATAAAATAAGCATAATAGCAACTCTTAATATCTGAGGACTCCATCTACCCCTTCTAAATTTTAACCATGGTTAACAAAGTGGTAGGGTCAACCCCGGCAGCAGTGTAATCCTATTCCCAATCCTTCCGAGGCCCTACCGATCAAATGGACGTTGAAACTTAGTGAGTTCGACAACACCTACTGACCAAGGCCATCTCAGAAGGCGCAAGTGCGGGCCGATTTTTTGGTCGAGTGCATTGTAATGGGTGAAGAGCCGGAGGAGACCCCCTCAAGGTGCCAGGCGGAACCCCTGGTCGACGAAGAGGTTTGGGTCCTCCATGTGGATGGAGCGTCCAACGCTGGTGAGACTGGAGCAGGCCTCATCCTTGCCAATCATGATGGGGTCGTGGTCGAGTGCGCACTCCACTTCCAGTTCAAAGCACCAACAACCAGGCGGAATACAACACTCCTCGCGGGGCTGAGGGTCTCCTAAAAGTTGGGTGTACCCAACCTGAAGGTCTTCACCGACTCTCAGTTGGTGGCTGGCCAGGTCTCGGGGGAGTTTGAAGCCCGAGACCCCCACATATCAAAATATCTGGAGCAGGTACGCTCGAGCACAGCAGGCTTCCAGTGCTTCAGCATCTCCCACATTCTTCGTAGGGAGAATGCTCGTGCCATTGCCCTCTCTAGGTTTGCAACCTTGCCAGACTTATCACTAGGGAGCACCTACATCGAGTACCTCCAGACTCCCAGTTACGAGAAACCTGGGGTGGTCCAGCAAGTCACCCTCGAACCTAACTGGATGGACCGCTACATCAGGTACATCACCAACGATGCTCTGCCCGAAGATCGCATGGAGGCCGACCTCATCAAGAAGAAGGCTGTGCGCTATGTACTGATGGATGGGCAACTCTATTATCGGTCCTATTCCTACCCACTCCTGAAATGTCTGAGGCCCTCAGAGGTGGCCTTTGTGCTCTAAGAGATACATGAAGGACTCTGTGGGAACCACATGGGGGGCAGGACATTGGCGTCCAAAGCCCTCTACCAAGGATACTACTGGGAAACAATGAGGAAAGATGCCGTCGAATTCATGAAGAAGTGTGACCACTATCAACGACACACCTGCATACAACGTCAATAGGCCGCACCACTTTCCTAGCTTTCTGCCCCATAGCCATTCGTTCAGTGAAGAATGGACATCCTAGGTCCCTTTCTCCCCGTATTCGGGCAGCGCAAATTTCTAATAGTGGCCATCGACTACTTCACCAAGTGAGTCGAGGCCGAACTACTAGCACGGGTCACTGAAGACAAGGTCAGGTCTTTCTTCTGGAAGTCGATCATTTGCTGCTTCGGGCTCCCCCGCACTATTATTACTAACAACGGACGGCAGTTCGACAATCATATGTTTGGAGATTTTTGCGCCAACCTCAACATTCACCATCGTTTCACTTTGATGGCTTATCCCCAAACCAACGGGGAGGCCGAGGAGATCAACCAGACCATCCTCTAAGGACTCTGAGCCATGTTAGATCAAGTAAAGGGCTGGTGGACAGAAGAACTTCCCAGCATTCTTTGGGCCTACCACACTATGCCCTGAACGGCCACAGACGAGATACCTTTCAACCTCGTCTTCGGCACTGAAACTGTAATTCCAGTGGAACTGGGCCTGCCCACATTGTGGATAGAACAATACGACGAGGCCAGGAACTCAGCTTGCCTCCTACTTAACCTGGACCTCCTTGAAGAAACGAGAGACAAGGCTCGGTTCCACATGGCAGCTTATAGACAGCGAGTAGCCCGGTACTACAATTCCTGGATGAAGCTGAAGGCCTTCCGTTCGGGCGACCTGGTGCTGTGACGGACCGAGGCCTCCCAGCCTAGGAAGTGTGGTAAGCTTTCCCCCAACTGGAAAGGCCCTTATAGGGTAGTTGAAGCCTTACCTCATGGGGCTTACTACCTCGCCGAACTTGGTGGCGCTCAGTTCCCACGAACATGGAATGCAAGTAACCTAAGGATGTACTATCAATAATGTAAGATTTCCCCCCATCAGTGAAAAATTTCTTTTGGTGCAACATTATCTTTACCCGTGCAGAAATGCCACCACCTGACTCTAAATCTAGCGATCAAAGTAGGGAAACTCCAGAAGCCCCGCACTACGAAGCCGGAAACTCCAGAAGCCCTGCATTTCAAAGCTAGGAGACTCCAGAAGCCTCGCACTTCGAACCTAGAAAACTCTAGAAGCCCCGCACTTCAAAGCTGAAAAACTCTAGAAGCCCTGTACTTCGAAGCTGGGAAACTCCAGAAGCCCGCACCACACTGGCCGGGCCCTCGGACCGGCGATGGTGACTCTGAGATTCCTTTAGCCAAATCCTCTAACTTAGTATCAGCAAGGATGGCTTGCAGGGCCCTCACCAGGCCTGTCCAATCCACTTGCCAACTCTGGAAATGGCCGGACCCTTTGAGATCCCCAAGATGAGCAACTAGCCCCTAGCAGATGACCGGAGGCCCTCGACGAAACTTCCAGCACAACAATGATGGCCCTTCGGATTCCCAAGTTCCTCTCAAGTACCTACCACCTTTAAGGCCCCACCAGGGAGGGCTAGAAGATGGGAACTTCTGGATGGGTGGCCATGGTAGAGACTTATGCTCGAACCACTATAAAGGAAAGCTGGGAGAACAAGCGACATGAAAGTTCAGTAAAGGAAATAAAGCTTCATTGAAGGAGAGCAAAATTATTACATTGTCAAAGGACCCCCGATAGGCTAGGCGGTCCTAAAAAAGAAGAAGAAGAAGAAGACAAGAATGGAAGACTGACCTGGTCACCTTGAAGGAAAAGGATGAACTGGGAAAGGAGGGGACTCTGGTTCATCTATGAGCACGGAGAATTTGAAAGAGATGGTTTGAGAAAAGTTTCCTTCCTTTTCAAAATGACCAGACAGTGACCGTGCATCTTTTTGGTCCCCTAGCCATTGGATGGGTGCCGCGTGTCGAGATTGCCGAGGACGGTGCCTCGATATGTCGAAGATCGCCTTGGGCCCGGTGTCAGCCATCATGCTTCCTCATACTCGATGACATGGCATTCCCGCATTGGCCTCCAGGCATGATTTGTGAATCGACAGCAATCGCGGCATTTAATGACACTAGGATTCTGCCCTTCCATGTCAGCTTCATAGTAACTCCCTTTGCCCCAAGCGCCATATTTCGCCGAGACTTGGAAGTGGGGGAAAACTGATGTAGCAAGATCTCTGACATGGAGCCCCTCTCGGATCCAGCTGGCAGCCATGCTGGCAGAGGTTGTCGCGCCAATCCTTCTCCTCGAGCCCTTTCATTGGGGTGGCTCCCCTAAGGTCAAGCCCCCGGCCGAAGTCGAGCTCCCTCTCCTCGAGTCCTTCCATCGAGGTGGCTCCCCCAAGGTCGAGCACCCGGTCGAAGTCGAGCTCCCTCTTCTCGAGCCCTTCCACCGAGTGGCTCCCCCAAAGTCGAGCACTGGGCCGAAGTCAAGCTCCCTCTCCTTGAGCACTTCCGCCGGGTGGCTCTTCCAAGATCGAGCCCCCTGTCGAAGTCGAGCACCCTCTCCTCAAGCCCTTCCGTCGGGGTGGCTCCCCCAAGGTCGAGCCCCCGGCCGAAGTCGAGCTCCCTCTCCTCATGCCCTTCCGCAGGGATGGCTCCCCAAAGGTTGAGCCCCTGACCGAAGTCGAGGTCCCTCTCCTCGAGCCCTTCCGTCAGGATGGCTCCCCCAAGGTCGAGCACCCGGTTGAAGTCGAGCTCTATCTCTTCGAGCCCTTTTGCCGGGGTAGCTCTCCCAAGGTCGAGCACCCGGCCGAAGTTGAGCTCCCTCTCCTTGAGCCCTTCCGCCGGGGTGGCTTCCCCAAGGTTGAGCCTCCGGTTGAAGTTAAGCTCCCCTCAGCCCAAAAGGCTGTCGGCACGAGTTCAATCCCCTGGTTAAAGTCAACCATGCCTCAGGAATCAAGGGAGAGTGCGCAAGAGGATACAACCCATCCCCCAGGCAGAGATGTGCTACCTGAGACCTATGAGAGAGCACTTTGCTACGGTATCAAGACCCCTTCGGATCAATGTTAACACTAGTTGGGGAAGGATGCTCCACTCAGGGTGTAGCGTCCCCCTACCAATCGTCTACACCACCCCAAAGAAGTCTATGGCAAGGGATTCAAACCTTGGAGCACCTGCCACCACACCTTGCCCTGCCAGGTTCCCCAAACACGCGTCCTCCCAGGGCATCAGAGCCCATGGCATAACTTCCTGCCATAAAGAGAATGTGTGCTTTTGCATGCCCAGGCACTACCAGCCCAGACCTTTTGGTACCCCCCAGAGAGGGAATGGAGGGGGCTGGCCTAGGGTTGAGAAGGGACATCACCCTGCCCTAATAGGTTTCCCCAAACACGGTATTCTACCAGGGTGTCAGAGCCTATGGCATAACTTCCTGCCATGAAAAGAACGTGTGCTCCTGTGTGCCCACTCCCTGAGCACTACCAGTTGCAGACCTATCAGAGCCCTCCCCCCAGGGAGGGAAGGGAGAGGGCTAGACTAGGTCTGGTCACAATCAATGCCTTCTGTCTATAAGAAACTTTGAGAAGCCTTCGAAAGGGGCGAGCACGGTAAGAAAAAAAAAAGCAAGCAAGAAGAGAGCCAAGAGAGAGCGCTTGAAGGCTACCAGGAGGACTCATCGAAAGAGTCCCGGTGGACACAGCCACCACTGCTCAAGCTCTCCTCCTCAATGCGAATTCTCACTCCCTTATTCTTTTCAAAACCTCCAAGAGTGGAGATCGCTTGGGGATCCACCGAGAAAAGTTTGTTCTCCTAGATCGTCCACTGACTTGACCATTGGAGTGCTCCCACTGAAATCCTCGGCCTAGGTCTCCTTTCTTTTGCAGGACCAGGTTCACGCGTTGGAGATCAAGCGAGGAGGGTTATGCCCGATGCCATACAAGAGCTATAGGCTACGACGATCCAGGCGGCAACACTTTGCTTTTATAAATATAATATAATATAATAGATATAATAGATAAGCATTTGCTATAGGACTCCAAAAAGTAAAATTATCTCTTATTCCATTAAAAAAAACTAGCCATCTGATTGAATATAGATTGTCAAAATTTATTTACTAGTAATTTTCTATAACCATTCATATGCATGGCTGTTGCGGATAATTTTATAGAACTTTATATGTTATTATTATTTGCTAAAAAATTTTAGCAAAAACCTTTCAAACATGCAACCCGATTCAACCTCCACTCCGCACTCCACTTGCTATTGCTTCCATCGATGCGCCACCTCCTCCATCCGTCCTCCCCCATCTCCTTCTCCCTCTCTAGCACCCTCTACCCTCTTTAGGATCTCGTAACCCTGCACTGCCATTGCCATGAGGACACCCCTCCTAGCATGGCCTCTTTCCTCTACATTATCCCTGTTGATGCTGAATCTCCATCGACCGGATGGAGTGATCCTTCCGCTGGGCCGCTGCGAACCAGAACCTGCAAAATAGATCCCTGACCTGAGATTTTCCGGTGGGGGACACTCCGATGCTAAAGTCAGAAGAGACCCAAGCAACAGCAGAATGGAAAGCTTATAGAAGCAAGGATGGGGAAGAAAGAAATCGAAAAAATATCCAAGAAAAGAGTCCGGATCCCCTGAGTGTCCCCTCTTACCAGTATTTATAGGCTCCAACGTATCTACTTACGGTTATGGAGGTTGACAAGTGCAACCACTTCTTAACTGCAAGTAGTGGCTGTCGGAAAAGCCGTTACACCCGGGGTTTGCTCAATCTGAGGCTTCAAACCACGTGGGCGGTTGCAACAACCCAAACAGATTTCAACTGTTTATCTAAGAACCCCACGTGCTCCAGAATCCTCCTTCTTTAAGCATAGATTCGAAGTGACCTTTACATTCTCTTTAGTAGCACTCCTAAGGGAATGTTAGCTTCACACTTCGGATCTTTTTTAGACGTGATAAAAATAAACATTTACAATCTTTAGGTTGAAAAAATAAAGTCGAAGATATTTGCCCGAGAGATCAAGTCTTCGGATCAAGACAATCGCACGAAGCTGAAGACATTCAACATCATCTTCGGACTGAGATAAAAATACAAAGCCAAAGACCCAGAGTATAATATTCTTTAGACAATAGGCCAAAGATAATAAGCATGGTCTCCGAACAAAAATAATAATATGAAGTCGAAGACATAGAGAAAGCATCCTGGATCATAGATATGAAACCGTATATTTTAGGCATAGTCTTCGGATTAATGTGGATGCACGAAACTGAAGATAATAAATAGTTTGCTTCCCAGAAAATCAAGCATGGTCTTCGAGTTGAGATAATGATACGAAGCCGAAAACTTGAGGTTAATAACGAGAAGACAATAGTGTGAAGCCGAAGACTCCTCTTGCCATCTGATATAACTTATAAAATAAAGAATGATTAATTAATTGGAATAAAATAGGGATATCATAACAGCTGTCCCCCACTCCCAGTTTCGAAATGATTATATTTCGAAAAATGGGAGTATTTCAATTTTGTTTTCTAGCAATAACTGTCAAATAATGATGGTAGAACCTTGACGCTTCTTTTTGCCATAACTGCCTGGTGGCGCAACAAAATGTGGCAAGGACACGCGTCATCCTACCACAGGCGGCCTCAAAAGAAAATGCCTCGATTATGAAAATATCTCGAAAAATTTCCAGAAAAGGGGTTTAAATTTGACAGGGATTGGACATGTGGTGGTCATCCTGAACGTGGAGATCTCGTTGGCATGATCTCAGCCAATACCACGGTTTCACACGGATCGCCACAACTTGTCCCATTAATGAACCGTACCCAGGATCGAAACCGCCAATACAGCGCACGACCGTTTAGTCTTCCGAACCATCTCGAAGACCCCCCCTTCTTCACCTATAAAAAGAGAGGAGAACTTAAGAGAAACTTTCTTTTGCGCCCGTGCTCTTGGATTTCCAGTTCTTTCTGTAGTCCTTCATCTTCCCCAGTGGTCCGGTCCACCATTTTTGTTCTTTTACAGGTTAGAGGTCCTTCTTCCCTCCTGTTTCCTCATTCCTTTCAATGTCAGGGTCCTCTTGGAGTTCTTCCTCCACTTTCGGCAATGGTTCACCGGTAGGTGAAGCAGGTAGGGCTCTACCCGAACGAGAGGCTGCTAGGATCCCATCGGGAGGTGGTGTTAGTTGGAACCTTCAGGGTGAAACCAGTAGGGGAAGAAGTTCTCGTAGGAAAAGGAGTCCGGAATGGTTACCGGATTCCGTTCAAAGCTCCTTCACCCTTGCCAAAATAGAAGAAATAAAACAGTGTTACCACATTCCACGCACCTTCAACATGATTCTTCCACAACTCGAAGAGAGGGTAGATAAGTCTCCCATTCGATCCATAGCCATATACGAAGACCATCTCAAAGCGGGTCTTCGTCTTCCCCTTCATCCCTTTTTCGTGAAAATTTTTAACTTGTATCAGATAATCCCGGCTCAGCTGACCCCCAATAGTTTTAGGAACATCTGCGGGTTCTTAGTACTTTGCAAACTTAGAAACGTAGAGCCGAATACATCCCTGTTCACTTCCCTATTTATGTTGAAAAGAGACTTTCACGACAAAGGGTGGTGGGTCATAGGTCCTTGGCCAGGCCAAAAACTGTTGAAGGGAGCCCCCAGTGCGATACATGGATGGAAGCCTTGCTTCTTTTTCATGTATTATACTCACTGGGGTTTCAATACTGAGTGGTCGGCTCCGCGTTTGGATGCGAACGCTGGTAAGAGGATATTAAAGGCCGATGCCAAAGATTTTGAGACCTTGTCAGAACCGGAGATCCCTTCCCTTAAGGAGCTGCTGAGGGAAGAGAATCTTCATCGCGCTCATATCAGCGAAGTCCCAATATTAAGTATAGAATAAGTGGTCTTCGGATTTTTCTTGCTTCTCTTCTTTATACGTATATGCATTACAATCTTCTTGTTTCCAATTGCAGGTAAGAAAATGAAGCCTCAACTTGACAAGGTTAGGCAAGCTTCTAGAAAAAAGGCGGTAGCCGCTCCCGCAACAACCGAAGTCTGAAAGAAAAGAAGGGCGGAAGAGGGTTCTAGCACATCTCCGATGAGGACCGTACTAGATGAAGACACTCCCTCGGCTTCTCTAGTGCCAGCTGGTTCCGCCAGAAGCTCGCCTCCGAGGACATCCCCTCCGAGGAGCCCTCAACACGCGCCATCCACCGGCCAGCGAGACATAAACTTCAACAAAGAATTTGTGATTGCCCTTACAGAAGATAAAAGTCAAGAGAGGTCAAAATACCGATCTAAAGAGGACCCTAGGTGGAACGCCATTTCGGAGGGAGGGTGCAACGTAGATTTCAGTACCTTCTCGGATCGAGAAGGTTTAAAAAATACTGAACTGGCGAGAGAGTTATTAAAGCGCACTCTTCTTCCAAAAGACTGGGATAACGTCAAGTCCCGATGCATCGAAGAAATCTCGGACTCGGTGTTCTCCTCCGCTTTGAAGGTAAATACTCATACTGTGTTATACTTAGGTTTACAATTACTAAGCTTTATCTTTGTTATTGCAGATGATACACGACATTATTCACATGGAGGAGAGCATCTTTGATTTCCGAATAACTTGCAGGAAGATGAAAGAAGAGATGAAAATGGCCAAAGCCGAAAAGACCATAGCCGAGGAGCAAAGACAAGCTATGGAGGAGAAACTCGCCCAAAATGATGCTTCGGTTCAAAGTTTGAAAACCGAAATGGATAAACTCCTATCAGAACGTGCTGAACAAGAGACGAGATCCAAGAAGAAGAAGGCCAAGATTCGGTCCTTGGAGGCCTCACTTAAGGAAGCGAATGAACGTTCCGAAGAAGCTTCCAAAAGAAAGGAAGAGGCTATTGAGGAAAACCGATCTCTAAAAGATCGATTAGAGAAAGCCATAGAAAACTATAAAGTATCTCCGACCTTTGAAGCTGAAATGGTTGAGGCCGGGACTCATGGCTATCGAGGAGGCTTCAATGACGGAGTAGAGGAGGTGCAAAAGCTTTACTCGGACTTGGACATTTCAAGCATCCAGCTGTTTGATCTTGAGAGTCCAACTACACCTAAACTCCAAGCAGACTCCAAAGCACCAGCAATGGCCGAAGAAACAACGGGTCCGATAGATTTAACCGATGAAGCTCCCTCAGGAAATTTGTAATTTTTTTTTTTTTTAGGAATGTAAGAGAATCGTTATCAATGAAAACTTTTAGGAATTTTCACTTGCATGTGATAGAACAGAAATTTTCTTAAGTACAAAGTCTTCAAACGAATAAGAACCCTGAAGCACATAATGCGAGAAATTGTTCTTTACACAGTCTTCGAACTTAGTACGCGAAATCCAAATAATAATTTTCTCGAACTTGAATTTGTACTAGGTCTTCGGTCTTAGGATAATTTTCTTGAACTTGAATCATTTGGAGGTTAAGATAGGCTAATCGGACCTACCTCGATAATTTGTAAGGTAGATCCGGAGATCATCCTCATGCCATTTTGTATTAGAGTTAAGACAGGCTGATCATGCCCACCTCGATATTTCGAGAAGTAGACCTAGAGATCATCTTCATGCCTTTTTTATTAAGATGGACTATTTTGAGCCCAACTTGGCACTTTGTGAAGTAGATCCGGAGATCATCTTCATGCCTTTTAGATTAAGATGGACTATTTTGAACCCAACTCGGCACTTCGTGAGGTAGATCCGGAGACCATCCTCATGCCTTTAAGAAAAATAGAGTGAAGAGAAATAGATTGAATTTGTATTAAATAACTTGAACAAAACCTTTATTGATAATACTTTCGAAGGTTCTGTACATTCCATGATCGAGGTAATAAAATCCCTTCTAAAGTTTCAAGCCGATAGGTCCCAGGTCTAACGACCTCTTTGATCCGGTATGGCCCTTCCTAGGTAGGAGAAAGCTTACCTTGTTCTGTTGGCTTTGATACTTCAGACTTTCGTAGAACTAAATTTTCTGGGAGAAAGACCGGTTCTTTTACACGAGAATTGTAGTATCCTACAACTTTTTGTTGGTACATAGCCATTTTTAACTATGCCCGAAGCCGTGTGCCTTGCAATAAATCCAGGTCAATTCTTCGACGTTCAGAATTTTTGGACTCTTTAAACTGATCTATCCGAAGAGAATGTAAAGAAACCTCTAAGAAAAGAACCGCTTCAGTGCCATAGGACAGGTGAAAGGGAGATTCACCAGTGGTTGTTCGAGGAGTGGTGCGATACGTCCATAGAACTGAGTTCAACTCATCAGCCCACGATCCCTTAGCATCATTTAGTCTGGTCTTCAGACCATGAAGGATAGTCCTGTTTGTTATTTCAACCTCTCCGTTGCACTGAGGATGCCCCACCGAAGTAAGTTTATGATGAATATGATACTAAGTGCAAAAATCTTTGAACTTCGGATTATCAAACTGCCTTCCATTGTCAGTTATGATAGAATATGGAATTCCGAAATGAAAGATAATGAAGTTCCTTACAAAATTTTCAACTTTTGCCTCTGTAATTTGTGCTAATGCTTCGGCCTTGACCCATTTTGTGAAATAATTAATAGCCACAATGAGAAACTTCCGCTGCCCAGAGGCTGAAGGAAATGGACCAAGAATGTCCATTCCCCACTTTGCAAAAGGCCAAGGAGCTGTCAACAGAGTCAATTGGCTAGCAGGCTGTCTTTGTACATTGGCATATCTTTGGCAATGATCACATCTTCGCACAAATTCTGTAGAATCCTTCTAGATAGTTGGCCAATAATAGCCTTGACGGATTATTTTGTATGCTAAAGACCTACCCCCCAGATGATCTCCACATATCCCTTCATGCACTTCCCTGAGTGCATAATCCGTATCGGATGGGCCTAAGCATTTTAGCAAAGGTTGTATAAAAGACCTTTTATACAATGCTTCATTCAGGATGACATATTGAGAGGCTGTCCACCGAAGCCGTTTAGCTTCTAACTTGTCTTCATGCAAGACGCCGTCCTTTAAGAATTGGAGGATCGAATCCATCCATGAAGGTTCATGTTCAACTTGACAAACTTCAGCTGGGAATTCCGATATACTGGGATCTTCAAGATATTCCACATAGGTTCCCCCAAGAGAATCTGGTGCGATGGTTGCAAGTCTTGAAAGAGCGTCTGCCCGAGAATTCTCTGTTCTTGGCACATGAACAATTTCAAAGTGCTCCAATTCAGATATCAGGCTTCGGACCTTTTCTAGGTATTGAATCATATTTGGATTTCGGGCTTCAAAATCACCTTTCACTTGATTCACTACCAGCTATGAATCGGAAAAAACTTTGATTCTTTTGATCTCCAGTTTTTTGGAGATTCTAAGCCCAGCAATGAGTGCTTCATACTCTGCCTGATTATTCGATGCTTAGAAAGAAAATCGAAGAGCATATTCAATAACCTGCCCATTCGGACCAGCAAGAATTAAACCTGCACCATAACCATCGGCGTTTGAGGCACCATCAACATGTAACATCCAAATAAACTCTGGACTGTCTTTGGCTTTTTCCTTTTCGGCCTTTGATTGATCTTCTTCAGATCCCCATGTGCACTCAGCTATAAAATCAGCCAAAACTTGTGCTTTCATTGCTGATCTAGGTTGATAATCAATATCAAACTCTCCCAATTTAACAGCCCACTTGGCTATCCTCCCAGAAGTATCAGGACAACGAAGAATGGCCTTCAAAGGCTGATCCGTCAAAACTACGATAGAATGAGCTTGAAAATAAGGCCGAAGACACTTTGCTGCTACCACAAGCGAAAAGATAATCTTTTGCACTCTAGGGTATCGGACCTCTGCCTCATATAACACTTTACTAGTATAGTAGATTGGTTTCTGCACATGCTTGGTGTCTTTCCGCACCAAAACTGAACTAACTGCCTCATCAGTGGCGGATAGATATAAGTAGAGTGTTTCTCCTTCACAGGGCTTAGAAAGCAACGGTGGGCTTTCCAAATATTCCTTCAATTTGTCAAAGGCGACTCTGCTATCTTCTGTCCACTCAAAATTCTGAGTCTGACGTAGAACTTTGAAGAAGGGTAAACACCTTTCTGCAAAGTGAAAAATAAAACGACTCAAAGAGGCAATTCTTCCTGTCAGCCTTTGAACTTCTTTCTTACAAGTAGGATGCCTCATAGTTCGAAGAGCCTGTATCTTTTCTGGGTTAGCCTCTATTCCTCGCTTGGTAACCAAGTATCCCAGGAACTTTCCTGAGGTCACACCGAAGACGCATTTGGTTGGGTTTAGTCTCATCTGATGGCGTCTAAGAGCATCGAAAGACTCTTTTAGATCTGAGATATGATCAGACTCGTGAAGACTTTTTACAATCATATCATCAACATAAGCTTCCATATTTCTCCCAATCTGGTTCTTGAAAACTTTGTTGATGAGCATTTGAAAAGTTGTCCCAGCATTCTTCAAGCCGAATGGCATTACCTTATAGCAGTAAAGTTCCTTTTCAGTGATAAAAGCCGTCTTCTCTTCATCTTCAAGGTTCATTTGGATCTGATTATAACCTGAGAAAGCATCCTGAAGCTCAATAATTGATGACCGGTAGTAGCATCAACCAACTGATCAATTTTTGGCAATGAAAAACTATCCTTCGGGCATGCTTTGTTGAGATCAGTGTAATCTATGCAAATTCTTCACTTACCATTTGACTTCTTCACCATGACTACATTAGTAAGCCAACTTGGGTACTGAACTTCTCTTATAAAGTTAACTTTTAATAATTTGTCAACCTCTTCATCAATAGCCCTCTGCCTTTCTAGAGCAAAATTCCTCTTCTTCTGCCGAACGAGTTTATAATTAGGAGAGACTTCTAGGCAATGTATAGTTACATTGGATGGAATTCCAAGCATATCCGAAGCTGTCCAAGCAAAAATATCAGCATTATCTCGAAGAAAGGCAATTAACTTTACCTTCGATTCTTCATTGAGCAAACTGCCAATTTGTAGCTGCTTGATAGGATCGTCTTCGGATAAAGGTATGAAGAGTATTTTTTCCACCGGTTCTCCGCTGTCTTCGGACTCATCTCGAGGATCTAGCTGATCAAGTGTTAGCAATTTGGCCAGTTGTTTATCTTGAATTGTCAAACATTGATGAGCAATACTTTGATCTCCTCTTGCTTCCCCGATGCTCGTTCTGGTAGGAAATCGTACCAAGAGATGGTATGTGAAAACAATAGCTCGGAATTTGTTTAGTGCCGGATGCCCCAATATTGCATTATAAGCCGAAAATGTTCTAGCCACAATAAAATTTATGGAAAGGGTTCTTTGGTGTGGTTCAGACCAAAAAGTCACAGGTAAAATTGTTTCTCCTTCTACCCCAACTTGATTTTTGCTGAAGCCCGTAATTGAAATAAGAGAGTTTCGCAATCTATGCCCAGATAACCCCATTCGAACAAATGCATCATACAGCAAAACATCAACCGAGCTTCCATTATCAATCAAAATTCATTTTACATCAAAGTTGGCAATGACTGCCAAGACTACTATAGGATCATCATGGGGGAGTTGAACTTCCTGAATATCCTCATCAGAAAATGTGATGGAGTTCTTTCCCTTCAATCTCTTTGGAACATTCTCTTCAGCTTCGGCACTCCAGGTTGATGGCCGATGGAGCATTCTAACATCTCCACCAGTTGGCTTCTGATGTGGCAGGTCGGCTTCATCGGATATTCTGGGAATAGTAATGGCTTCAGCTTGAGGCTTAGGGCGGTTGACATACTTTCCCAAATAGCCCATCTTTATGAGATCTTCAATAGCATCCCGAAGCTAAAAGCAATCCTCAGTGTTATGGCCATGATCCCGGTGGAATCTACAGTATTTGCTTTTGTCCCTCGTTTTTGCTGGTATCTTCAGGGGACGTGGCCTCTGGAAATACTTTTCTTTTTCTATTTCCAGCAGAATCTTCTCCCTAGGTAAGTTAAGGAGAGTATAAGTATCAAAGCGATAATTCTGCTGCCTGGGCCTAGGACTATGCCTAGGGGCCGAAGAGTTATTAGAGGAACTGGGCATATTTGGTCCTTAAGTATTCTTCTTCTTAGAAGGGAATCTCCCTTCTGCCATTCTTTGGCATGTCGCCTGCTCCTCAGCGGCTGCATACTTCTGAGCTCTTGCCAACAGTTCGGCATAGCTTTGTGGAAACATCTTATCCAGGGAGAAAGTAAACCTAGACGATTTCAAGCCTTTTTTCAAGGCAGACATTGCCACATGCTCATTCAGATTAGGGATTTCCAATGTGGTTGAGTTGAAATGGCGAACAAAGTCCTTCAAATTTTCTCCCTCCTACTGTTGGAGAAGAAACAAGCTGTCAGTATTTCGTGACATTTTCTGGCACGTCCTGAAGTGCGAGACGAACTGCCGTTCTAACTCAGAAAAAGAATGAATTGTCTTCGGCGAGAGGCTTGAGTACCATATTTGAGCAGACCTTTTTAAAGTAGCAGGAAAGGCAAGGCAATAAAGTGCATCCGTAGCTTCTTGGACCATCATATGAGCCTTATAACTCTCCAAATGGTCAAGAGGATCTGAGGTCCCATCGTAAGCTTCCAACTGTGGAATCTTAAAGTGCCTCGGGATAACTTCCGCCATTATATGATCAGAAAAAGGGGGTTGTGAGTTGAAAGATGTGACCTCATCGCTTCTTCTTAGATCTACGACTCTTGTAATCTGTGCTTGCATGAATTTAAACCTCTCCTCAAATTCGCAATTGATCTCCTTCTGCTTATCATCCTTCAAAGCAAGATTTCTAGAAGAAACAGAGAGAGATCACCAAATTCTTTTCTTCCCATTGTGATCCCAGGCTTGTCGATCTGATGGAGAAGCATGGCGACCATGGGATGACCGGACTTGTGAAAAGCTGGGAGTGATTTCCTGATGTCGACCCTCTTTCAAAGATTTATGGCCGGAAGGTGAAACTGCTGGAGGTGGTGGCTGCCTTTGAGCTGCAGCCTCATGTAGATGTTGAACCAAAGCTGTCAGGGCTTCAATTTTGTTCTGAAGATCCTCGAACTGTTGCTGTCCCACCATTATCATGGGAGGCCCTCCTTGATCTGCCGGGAAATTACCTGTTGGAAGGTCATTTCCTGGTTGCTCCTGGCTTGTGAAAGCATTTCGGGCTTTCCCTTTCACCATTTTTGCTTCGAGTAAAGCTTTCCTTCGATCAAGGGGAAAAAAATCCTTCCCCTACTTGGTGCGTCAATCTGTTGACGCTGAATCTCCGTCGACTGGATGAAGTGATCCTTCCGCTAGGCCACTGCGAACCAGAACCTGCAAAACAGATCCCTGACCGGAGGTTTTCCGGCGGGAGATACTCCGATGCTAAAGTCAGAAGAGACCCAAGCAACAGCAGAATGGAAAGCTTATAGAAGCAAGGATGGGGAATAAAGAAATCGAAAAAATATCCAAGAAAAGAGTCCGGATCCCTTGAGTGTCCCCTCTTACCAGTATTTATAGGCTCCAACGTAACTACTTACTGTTATGGAGGTTGACAAGCGCAATCACTTCTTAACTGCAAGTAGTGGTTGTCGGAAAAGCCGTTACACCCGGGGTTTGATCAATCTGAAGCTTCAGACCACGTGGGTGGTTGCAACAACCCAAACAGATTTCAACTCTTTGTCTAAGAACCCCACGTGCTCCAGAATCCTCCTTCTTTAAGCATAGATCCGAAGTGATCTTTACATTCTCTTTAGTAGTACTCATGAAGGAAATGTTAGCTTCACACTTTGGATCTTTCTTAGACGTGATAAAAATAAACACTTACAATCTTTAGGTTGAAGAAATAAAGTCGATATTTGTCCGAGAGATCAAGTCTTCGGATCAAGACAATTGCACGAAGCTGAAAACATTCAACATCGTCTTCGGACTGAGATAAAAATACGAAGCCGAAGACCCAAAGTATAATATCCTTTAGACAATAGGCCAAAGATAATAAGCATGGTCTCCGGACAAAAATAATAATATGAAGCCGAAGACATAGAGAAAGCATTCTGGATCATAGATACGAAATCATATATTTTAGGCATAGTCTTCGGATTAATATGGATGTACGAAACCTAAGATAATAAATAGTTTGCTTCCCAGAAAATCAAGCATGGTCTTCGGGTCGAGATAATGATACGAAGCCGAAGACTTAGGGTTAATAACGAGAAGAAAACAGTATGAAGTCGAAGACTCCTCTTGCCATCTGATATAACTTATAAAATAAAAAATAATTAATTAATTGAAATAAAATAGGGATATCATAACAACCCCCTTATCCCATCACTACTGCGAGGATGCTCCCCTCGACCTCCTTCTCTCGTCCCAACATTATCATGAGGATGCGTCCTATGCGCGGCTACTTCCCCTACCATTTGCACTACCACCCTCCATTGCACGTGGTGGCACCACCCACCTCCTTCCTCTGTATCCCCTTCATGGCAATGCCACCCTTTGCATGCCTCTCCTTGCTCCCACCCTCTTTAGAGGCTAAAAAGAAGTCTACACCCACTCCCTCCATGGGACCAAAAAAAAAATAAAAAAATAAAAATAAAAAATAAATAAATAATAATAATAATAATAATAATAATAATAATAATAATAATAATAATAATTTAGTTAAAATTAAATTACTTTACTGATTTATATAATTTTTTATATAAAATATATAAAAGCAGCATAATAACAACTCCTAATATCGGAGGACTCCATCTGCCACTTATAAATTTTAACCATGAATCTTAACCATGGTTAACAAAGCGGTAGGGTCAACCCCGGCAGCAGCGGAATCCTATTCCCAATCCACCCCAGGCCCCCCAGCTCCCGCTACCAGTGGCATGCCAGTGGGGGCCCACTCAGCTTTTTAAAGAGACCTCGATTAGAACGGTCACTAAGACCCAAAACCACCGATTATTTTAACCAAAGACTAATTAATTTCCCTTCTAATCCTCACCTGTCCTTCCCCACCTATTTCTACGGGCAGCCGATAGCCTCCGTTTAGCGAGCTCGCCGTGCCTGCCCGCCCTGCCCGTCCTGCCCGTCTCCCCCCATCCCTCCTCCCCCTTCACCGAGGGAGAAAAAAAAAATCTCGCTACTCTGCTTCCAGTCAAGCCCGTCGCTGCTCTCTCTCCTTTCTCTTTCTCTCTTCCTCTCTTTCATTCTTGGCCTTCCGATCGAGATCCGGGCCGGGATCCGACGGTCGACCATGAGCGGCGCCGGCTTCCTCTGTTCCAGCTCGTTTTAGCGCCGGAAAGCGTCAGATCCACTATTTCCCTTCTCGGATCTCTCTCCTAGGTACCTTTTCTACTCCGATCTCGCTATTTTCTTGTTGATATTCCCATTTTCTGCTGGAAAAAAAGATTTTTCTCATGTTTTCTAGTGATTGCGGTTCTAATCCCGGCGTTTATGGAACTTTCTTGCACCTTTTTTGAGATTTCTATCTTTTTGGTCTTCTTTTTTTTTTTTTTTTTTTTTTTTTTACGATTTTGGAGTTTTTTCCGCTCAAACCTACGTTCTCCGCCGTGATTCTCACTGGTCTCCTTTGATTTCTCTTTGATTTCATACAATTCCCCCTTTTTCCCCCAAAATATCAGGGTTTTAATAGGTTTTTCTTCCTTGTCGATTTTTCTATAGGCAACTTTTGTCTGGAAAAATGCTTAGAAAACTCAAAAATCGGATTCTTTGAGTTCCGGTTTAAAAAAATGATTTTTGTCGGGACAATAATAGTTCGGTTCGCTTTTTAACGGTTTCCGTTCGATCTGACGGCACGTGTTCCATCTCCCACGTCCTCCTCCCGCTTCCCAGGCTCACCGGGAAACGCAATCCCGGCCGCCGCCCCCGGACTCAACAAAATGGAAACAGTGATGCCGGCTCTGACCCCTCTGGCCCCGCTAACGTGCGTTGCCGAGGCTCTCGCCGCGGGTCTCCTCACCGCCGCCCTCGCCAAGGCCCATGTCCCTCCCCCGGTAAGCCTAATCTCTTCATTAACCCTTTTTAATCCCTCCCCCGGTAGTCTTAATTATCATTTACGGCCCTCTTGCGGAGAGAGGACTCTGTGTTTCGGACTTTCTTGCGCCGCGGTCCGGACGCGGAGAGGACTATGTTTCGTTTTTTTAGGCGTGCTTGGGTTCCGCGGTGGGCCCCGCTGGCATTAAAGCAATTGCGTGGGGGTGTCTTCCGAATATTCGAATTCGGGTGCTTTTTGTTGTGATACTTTATTTGCACTCTTTTTTTTTAAAAAAAAAAAAAAATTTCTACGACTTTGACGGGGTGGTGTCGTTGGAGCGGGGTGCTTCTACAAATGGTGTGAGTATATCATGTTCGTGATGTATTGTCACCATTTTACTGGTGCGAGAATACCAAGTGCGCGCTTTATTTATTTATTTATTTTAATAGAAATATCTCTGTGACTAACTGACTATGATCGGGAGCCGACTGCCAACCGGTTGGTATGGGAGATGATGCGTATACAAATCGAGAGATACGTATACAAATTGAGAGATGCGAATATCGTATTCGAAATATTTTGTCACTATTTTAGTGGCCCGACCACCATGGTAACGGCCACTGGACACATGTTCCGAGTTTGGTGAAAAATTTCAATCTCTTTGAGGATATCTCCAGATACTTGCTTAAAAGTTAACATGATGATGTTGTGTATGGGGAGATGGGACGTGTTCTGACGACAATGTTAGTTGTTAGATCTAGATGTCACTTATACAAATTTTGTATTTGAGTTCATGAAAGATAGCATTTCCATTTTTCTTGGATTGGTCTTAACTTTTAAGTTAATCGTTAAAAAATTGAGGCCATATCTTGGTTCTTGACTTTAATGTTTAATAAATCTTATATGTAAATGATCGTTATTATGATGGTAAATGGAATTCTTTTAACCAAACTGACTCTTTCCAATAGCAATGGTTTTGGTATTTAGGCAAGAACCATGGCGTTATGATTGTTCTTGTAAGCTTGCTTGTTTGATCTCTACTTGTCTTGGATTCTCTTTGGATAATTGTTTTATTTGTTTCCGTTTAATAGCTGGTCATTCTCGTTTTGAAGTAGTTTTCTTATTGTTCAGGATCCACTCTTCAGTATGCCTGATTTTAAAGTGGACAAACAGAAAAATGAAAAAACTGAGCCTGTTGATGCTGATGATGAAGATAGTGATGAAGATGGGCATGGAGAAGATGGTGTCTTTGGGGAGGGTGAAGAGGATCTCTCAGATGAAGATGGGGAGGGATATGAGAACCCCAACAATAACAATAGCAAGAAGGCCTCAGGTGGTGATGCTGGAGGTGAAGAGAATGGAGAGGAAGAGGAGGAGCCGGAGGAGCAGGAGGATGGTGATGACGACGACGATGATGATGATGATGACGAGGATGATGATGATGGCGGGGATGATGAGGAAGAGGAGGTCGAGGAGGAAGAGGATCAGGATAATGAGGATGAGGAGGAAGAGGATGAGGATGAGGCACTTCAGCCCCCAAAGAAGAGGAAGAAGTGAAAAAGCCTCTGTTTTTAGCTTAAAAAGTCTTCTTTTGTTCTTTTAGAGGATCCTTTTTCTTTCTTCTGTCTCCTAACTTTGGTGTTATCTTATTTAGAGTGATGTTGACGCAACTTTTAGCATCGGTAATCTATGTAGGAGTATGGTTATGTAATGCCGTAGAGAGCTTCATCAATTCTGAGACAGATTGAACCAAATTAGCCAGGGAAAGCATTTGATGATGGCTGCTTAATTCAAGAATGATGCTTAATTTTAGAAGACACTGATATTTCTGTTTCTATAGATACTTGCATGGCTGTGTAGACCATGGTTGGTGCTGCAATCTGTTCATGTGAATCATCTGGGGCCTGTCTGGTTGCATTTAAGTGAATTTATGGCAGTGTAAATTGCTACGTATGACTCATATGTAATGTCTTTTGTTTTGTTGGTACACACCACAATTGGGCAGAGGCGGTTTAGGGACCAAGAAGGCTTAGACTTGTTGCATATACTAACCAACGCAGTGTTTGATTTCATCTAATTGCATTTAGATATGGGAGACTGAGATCAAAATTGAAAGGTGCTAGGCAATAAAGGTGATAAAATATTTTGTGATAGCACCAAGAAAATCTTGGTCCGCATTCTCTGTTTTCATGGATTTGGAGTGTTGGAGATGGTGAGAGAGGCTACCTTTTGGGTCTAGAGGGTGGAGGATATTTGGAGGTGAGCTGTCCTTGTTGCATCACATCACCTGTTATCTATGGACCTCATGGTCCAAGAAAAAGATTCAGAGTCCATAAAACTAATAGGATTCCTAGATAAGACAAATGCATTCAGAATTTAGATTGCATACATAATATCTTTCCCCCCGTCCCAGGGTGTGGATGAAGTTGTTAGCCAGTCCCTGGGCTTGATTGCAAACCAAGGTTATAAATGCACTCAGAATTTTGTTCACTTTTGAACTAATACAAACACTAAAGAAACAATAGACTTTGGTTGATGGTTTCTTGTAGAAATCTCCTACTCAGAGGTTCTACCATGTCATCAAATTCCGACGCATTTGCCTGCGTGATAGAAGAAGGATTATATTTGCCTACTTGGTAGAAGTTCTTGTTGTTCATGAAACCTTCAGAGTATCTCCTTGCCTTTATTCCGTGGTATACTAATAATGTGCTGAGAAGTGGATCAAAGATTATAGCATTTGGCAAGACACTTGGTGTTTGCTTCCTGGCAGTTGAGGTGGCACTGGTTGTGCTCGTCGCCTGGAGGAAGCTGGACGCAGTTCTCCGAGATGCACACGCCCATCAAGTCCTTGCACCGTGCTCGCCCCATAACTCATCGGCCTCTATGCGTGGCTCGGATTGCAGGCTACCACCAAGTGGCCGAGCCGCACTTGATACAACAAGCAAAAGGAGCATCAGACCAATGACCTTCTGGATCACCATGGCCATTTTCTGGGTTCGGTGTGGTATGTCTTAATGGCCGTCTCTGGGGCTCCATATATATATATATATATATATATATATATATAGAGAGAGAGAGAGAGAGAGAGAGAGAGAGAGAGAGAGAGAGAGAGAGAGAGAGAGAGAGAGAGAGGAAGGGTTCAAGTAGTTTCGTAATTAGATTAGCATATCTGCAGGCACTTGATGTGTGAGAATAACGGTTGTGGGTGGCCAAAAGGTGTGGTCACCAAGCGTGTGGCAATCTTATAAGTAGGATATGATATTAATTGGTAGATGAGTTTAATTTGTCTTTACGCGTAGGGAAGGCAATTGAGGCTGATGTTGATGTCCCACTTAACTTGCTACAACTATAAATTAAAATTCCAGTTTATCAGTTTAAAAAAATCCCATTCAGATTCTTATTAGGTCGTGCTCAGATGATCTCCTATTTAAATTCAGCAACTAGATGTATCATGTGCAATCTCATGGATAACATCTTCTTTTTTTTTTTTTTTTTCCTGCAAAAAATGTAGAGAAATATTGGAATTTACCGGTACTTAACATGTTTGATGAAAATGGACAGAGATCATTCTTGTTAGCATCAAGCTTGTGAAAACAGCCATGAAACCGAACTATGGTTTAGATTTATTTGGAGAATTTGATATGCCATCAATCATCATCTTTTTCTGAGCAGACGAGTGCCAAAACAGTGTGACAGCAGAACATAGAAGCTTTATGATGTGGTTCCATTGTTTCTGTTCCATAAGTGGTTCTACAAAGCAGTTCCCACCCCTTCAACATAGGTAATGGGGTTTAGGAGATAGAAACAGGTATCAAATAGCTTATATATTTTCATAGGTGTTGCCGCTCTTTCTCCTGAACCGGGCTCCTGAATCGGGCTCGGGGGACGTGCTGGAGGGCTCCGCGACCGGACAACCTGCAAGAAGTCCCTAGACGCTGGAGAGGGCTCCGGCGGGGGACACTCCAATGCTTAAGTTAGAGGAGGGTTGGAGCAACAGAACGGAAAGAATCGGGAAGAGAAAATCAGAGTGGGGAAGAAGAACCTTTTTTTTTCCTCGGAGGTCCCTCGGGTGCCTTTTATAGGCACGGAGCACTGCCAAATTCTGTTGGGGAGTAGGCTGGGAAAGCCCGGATATGCCCCCAGTAGAATAGGCATGGCGGCGAGATCGTGGGCGGCGGCGTGCCAGGTGTGTCGGAGTAGTGGCCATGCGCTGGAGTTCGTTACAGTAGAATGTCAGAACTGTCGGAGAGGAGAGGTTCCTGGAAACTTCGGCGATCCCTTCAGTAGTGGGTCGGCTGGCTCCCGTAAAGCCGACCAGGGCGCTCGGTAGGATCTCCAGGAGCCGTCCGTGGCAATTAAAGGGGCCGTCTCACGGGTGGTGAGGCGCCTGTTAACCCTCAAAACCCCCGGGTCGGCACTTTGAGAAAGCCGACCGTGGAGTCAGATTCCACATGAGGACCAGCCGATCGGATGCCGGGGGCCGGTCCGACCGGGGACTAGCCGAATGGGCGCATCAGTTGCCCCCCTGCTCCTGGGCGTTAAGGGGCCACGTGGCTCAAAAGGACATGAGCATGATTGCGTGCGCCTGCGAAGGATTCTGGACCGAGGCGTCGGGTCGCTTCGAATCCCCCTCGAACGGCGCCCTGGACAGCTGTCAGCCGCTCGTTGGGGTGCAGGCGAGGCAGTTAATGCAAGTCAGGCACCATGATGAAAACCAGGCTGTCCCGCGTCGATCCGGGGTGAAGTGGTGCGTCACGCCACGCGACAGCATCCAACCGGCCAGCGCTACCTCTCGGGTCAGTCTCGCACCACTGATCTGGCATGCATGCGGATCGCAATCCGAGTGAGAGGGTGTTTCAGTCACTTCGATTCTCGCAGTGCAGGCGGTTATGGCTCTTGACGGGATGGCTGAGACGTGCCCGAGGTGGGCAATAACTTCTCCCCCCTCTCCCCCCCCCTCAAAGGCCTATAAAAGGAGGAGGAGGCAGGGCGAGGGGGCTTTTCTTGCTACGCCTGCTCTTCGCGAAATCGAGTCCTCCCTTCTTCCGCGAAAACCAGCACCTAGGAGTCCACCCCAGGTTAGCCCCAGCCATTCTTCTTCTTCTTCTAGCTTCCAATGGCGTCTAGCAGTAGGGGTTCGTCCCATAGACCTAGGGACCCAGGGCCGAGTGCAGTATCCTCGACCATGACCCAGGAACAGGTCGAAAACCTCAGGACGGTATACGGTATCCCGTCCACCCTGCACCTCACTCTTCCGGGCCGAGAGGGGAGAGCAAACAACCCATTAGGTCCAGGGACCCTTTCGATGTACGAGTCCCATCTTAAGGCCGGCCTTAGGTTCCCGTTGCATCCCCTGTTTATAGCCATCTTCAACCACGATAGGGTAACCCCGGTGCAGCTGACCCCGAATAGTATTCAGGTGATATGCTGCTTTATAGTACTCTGTCATAGGGCCGGGTCCGACCCCAGTCTGTCCATCTTCGGTAACTTCTTTTACTTGAAGAGGGACTTTAGGAGCCGAGAGTGGGTCCTATTCGTCCCTCGTCAAGACCGAAAGGTCTTGAAGTGCCTCCCATCGACCGTCCACGGGTGGAAGGCCAGGTTCTTCTTCGTCAGTAGCCTCGAACCTTGGGGGTTCGAGCCGTTGTGGAGAGAGCCGTGGGCGAGGGTCCGCGAGGGGAGGTCGGTATCGGCGGCTGACCTGGGCGTGTTCAATGTGCTTAGTAGAGCCGGCCCGGTGGCGGCATTTGAGCTGTTGGGGGAAGAGACCCTTCATCAGGCGGGGATCAGCCCCAAAAGATTCTTAGGCAAGGGCCGACCCCTCTTCTTATAGTTCTCTTAATCTTTCTTCCTTCTCTCTCTGACTCTGGGTGTTTGGTGACAGGAGGAAGGATGCAACGATTGACAAGTCCAACGTCATTCGACGGGCGGTGCGGAAGCATGCCGCTTCAGAATCAGCCCCCATGCCAGCCGCCGAGCGACATAAGAAGAGGCAGGAGGAGGAGCGACTCACCCCCATCGTTGATGTCGAGTTGGACGGGGACGACATCCCCCTCAACGAGCGCAGGGCGAGAAACGCAGCGGGGGCATCGGCCCCACAGGAAGAGCCAGCCCCCCGGCAGGAGCAAGAGCGTCTGGGGATGCCCGTCGCAGTCGCAGTGCCCGCCGATCCGTAGGAGGTAGCCCCTCCAGTCGACAAGGGTAAGGGGCTGGCCGTTGAAGGGACGGCCGGTAGCGAGCTCGGGCTGTCGGAAGAGGAGGTACGCCAGGAGGAGTTTCAGCACTAGCGTGCACTAGACCATCCCAGGCGGGCACGGAGCCTGCTGAGGGGGCCGATGACCGATGCTGACTGGGAGGTGTCGATCAAGAGAAACTTGGTCGACATGACCGTGGAGAGCTATCGTGACCTCATGAGGGTAAGGATTTTATCTTGCTTCTTTACCCCACTACCTTTCCGTTTTCAAGTAAAACACTAACTGAGTCATACTTCCACAGCTCCTCCACGGCACCTCCCTCATAGATGATGCCATCTGCCAAGTAGTGCAGGCCGCTAAGACCTCTGCGAAGAGGGCCCAGGAGCTGGAGGTAGCCCAGGAGGTTGCAGCAGCGTCCCTGAAGTCAGCCGAAGAGAACCTGGCTAGCCCAGGGGGAAACAGAGTCGGCGAAGGTGGCTCTGAAGGAGGTCGAAAGCAGGATGGCCGACCTCGAGGCCAGACTAAAGAAGAAGAAGGCGAAGGCCAACTCTCTCGCCCGCCGTCTGGGTGAGGAGGAAACGCGGTCGGCAGAGGCCGACGAGAGGGCTCGGGTTGGACGGGCAGCGGTGGCACAGCTAGAGGCTCAGCTCAAGGAGTCCAAGGAGCTGGCCGCAAAGCAGGTCCAGGGGGCCGTGGTGGCATCCAAGGCCTCCAGCTCCTTTACCGAGGATGTGGATGAGGCGGCGGCCGTCTTTACAGGGAGGGCTACGATGATGCCCTGAAGAAGGTGGGTCTGTTGTTCCCGGAGCTAGACCTGGCGGGCGCCGAGCTGCGGGACCTGTCCGAAGGAGAGGAGGCCGAAGCGGAGCCTCCAGCGGAGGGCGAGGTACGAGCGGCCAGGGTCGAAGCTCTAGCGCCAGCCGGAGCAGAAGCGGTGGCCCCTCCGGAGGAAGCCCTGGCCACCATAGTCCCAGCCGACCCTCCAATTATAACCGATGGGGCTGAGGTTGTGGCCCCTGACGCATCTCCAGGGGGCCGGACCTAAGGGGTTTGTAAAGGTCCGACCCACCTCTTTTGTAAATACCACTTTTTGAAATGAACGAGTAGACCTGTTTTTGAAACTTCTTCAATGTGTGTAAAGCATTTCTTTTTCAAAAATTCTTCTAAGTACCCACGGTCGGCCTTGCGGGATTGTAGGGTCACGAGCTCCTTCAAAGCAGCCAACGGGCACGGGACGGGTGTCTTGCTCTCGAAATTTCTAAGTATCCCCGGTCGGCCCATCCGGGCTAGATGCCGGCAGGGTAGTTGAGAACAGTAACTTAATTTAGGTCGGATACCTGGGTGTTTGCACCAGGTCTCCACCCGCGAGACATCTCGCACTGCGGCCCGTCCTCGCCGTAGTCCCGTGGGAGCTATCTTGAGATAGTTGCCAACCGTGATCAGACTTTTGGAGTGGGCTGCCTTGGAGCCTCTATCGACCGGGGTCAGACTTTCGGAAGTGGGCTGCCTTGGAGTCTCTGCCGACTGGAGTCGGACTTTTGGAAGTGGGCTGCCTTGGAGCCTCCGCCGACCAGAGTCGGACTTTCGGAAGTGGGCTGCCTTGGAGCCTCTGCCGACCAGAGTCGGACTTTTGAAAGTGGGCTGCCGTTGCCGACCGGAGTCGGACTTTCGGAATTGGGCTGCCATGGAGCCTCTGCCGACCGGAGTCGGACTTTCGGAAGTGGGCTGCCTTGGAGCCTCTGCCGACTGGAGTCGGACTTTCGAAAGTGGGCTGCCTTGGAGCCTCTGCCGATCGGAGTCAGACTTTCGAAAGTGGGCTACCTTGGAGCCTCTACCGACCGGAGTCAGACTTTCGGAAGTGGGCTACCATGGAGCCTCTGCCGACCGGAGTCGGACTTTCGGAGTGGGCTGGAAAAAGTTGAAAAGTTTGTAGACTTCATTGATAATACTTGCGAAGATTGTCTACATTCCACTGGTGCGCTATCTGTCACCCATCCAAGTGTGCTAGGCGGTAAGTTCCAGCCCGGACTACCTCGATGACCAAATAGGGGCCTTCCCAATTGGGGGAGAGCTTCCCCCGTTCGGTCGGCCTCGAAACCTCTGTCTTCCACAGGACCAGATCCCCAACTTGGAAGGTGCGCGCTTTAACCCGTGAGTTGTAATATTTGGCCATCCTTTGATGGTAGGTCGCCATCTTCATACTTGCCCGGAATCGGGTCTCATCTAGTAGATCTAGGTCAGCCCTTCGTTGCTTCGAATTGGCCGACTCGGTGAATTGATCAACCCGCAGGGATAGTAGAGAAACCTCCACAGGGATGACCGCCTCACTCCCATAAGTCAGGTTAAACAGAGTTTCTCCCATTGCCGACCGTGTGGTCGTCCGGTATGCCCAGAGCACTGAATGAAGCTCTTCCACCCAGAGCCCCTTGGCTTCATTTAGCCGGGTCTTCAGCCCATGCAGGATCGTCCTATTGGTAACCTCGACCTCTCCGTAGGACTGAGGTGAGCGACCGACGTAAGCCGATGGGCGATGTGATATTGTTGACAGAAGTCCCGGAACTGAGAGTTGTCGAATTGCCTCCCGTTGTCAGTGATGATCGTCTTCGGGATCCCAAACCGGAAGATGATGCAGTTCCGGACAAAGTTTTCCACCTTGGTCTCGGTTATCTGCACCAATGCCTCTGCCTCCACCCACTTAGTAAAATAATCAATAGCCACGAGGAGGAATTTTCGTTGACCGGAGGCCAGGGAAAAAGGTCCCAGGATATCCATCCCCCATTGAGCAAATGGCCAAGACACCGTAAGCAGGGTCAGCTAGCTGGCTGGCCTCCTTTGGATGCCGGAGAACCTCTAGAATGCATCGTACCTTCGTACGAAGTCCAAGGCATCCTTTTGAATCATAGGCCAATAATACCCCTGGCGAATGATTTTGTAAGCCAGGGACCTTCCTCCAAGATGATCGCCACAAATGCCTTCGTGCACCTCTCGAAGCGCGTAGTCCGCATCGGCCGATCCCAAGCATTTCAGCAATGGTTGGAAAAATGAGTGCTTGTAGAGAGCCCCATCAAGGATGACATACTTAGAGGCCGTTGAGCAGATGCCCTGGCCTCCGTCGGGTCATCCGGAAGGGCTCCCTGCGCCAGGAACACGCGGATTGGGTCCATCCACGAGGCCTCTTGCTCAACCTGGTGGATCTCTATCAGCTCCTCAGCAATGCTTGGGTGCCGGAGATGTTCCACGAAGGTTCGGTTGGAGGTGTCGACCGCAGCGGTGGCCAGCCGCGATAAAGCATTCGCTCGGGAGTTTTGTTGCCGGGGTATATGAAGGATCTCAAAGAATTTAAGTTGTGACACCATGTCCCGTACCTTGTCTAAGTACTTGGCCAAGGATGGATCCCTCGCTTCAAACTTACCCTTCACCTGGTTGACTACCAGCTGGGAGTCGGAGAAGGCGCGGATCCTACCGATGCCCAGCTCATTCGCTATCTTCAGCCCCGCAAGAAGAGCTTCATACTCCGCCTGATTATTCGACACCTGGAATGCAAAATGTAGAGCATACTCTAAACACTGCCTATCGGGATTAGCTAGGATTATGCCTGCACTGCACCCCGAGAGGTTGGAAGCTCCATCTACGTGTAGGGTCCAGGCGAGCTTGGCTTCTTCCGCCGGATCAGCCTCTCCCGCAGGCTCAGCTGCGGACGTCTTGACTGTTACCGGGGTCGGCTCTGCCCCCTAGGTACATTCCGCAATGAAATCAGCTATCACTTGGGCTTTTAAGGCCGACCGTGACTGGAAGGAGAAGTCAAACTCGCCCAGCATGACAGCCCATTTGGCGAGCAATCCAGAGGTATCGGGGCTTCGGAGGATCGCCCTGAGGGGTAGGTCCGTTAACACGACGATGGGATGCACTTGGAAGTAAGGTCGGAGACACTTTGCCGCTATAACCAGCGAGTACACCAGCTTTTGCACCTTAGGATATCTGACCTCGGCATCATGGAGAACCTTGCTGATGTAGTACACGGGTTTCTATTGGCCGCCTTTCTCCACCCGCGCAAGAACGGCGCTGACGGCCTCACTGGAAGCTGATAGGTACAAGTATAACACTTCCCCCTCCATTGGTTTGGCTAGGAGCGGAGGGTTCCTCAAGTAGTCCTTCAAGGCTTCAAAGGCCATCTGGCATTCATCAGTCCACTGGAAGCGGTCCAACTGGCGCAAGGTCTTGAAGAACGGGAGGGATCTCTCAGCCGACCGGGAGATAAAGCGGTTGAGAGATGCGATGCGACCCGTAAGCTCTTGCACCTGCTTTTTATTATTCGGATGGGTCATGTCAATGATGTCCTTGATCTTTTCGGGGTTGACCTCGATGCCTCTTTGAGTAACTAGGAAGCCGAGAAACTTTCCGGTAGTCACCCCGAAGATTCACTTGGCAGGGTTCAGCTTCATCTTGTGGCGCCTCAACACATCAAAGGACTCCTACAGGTCCCTGATGTGGTCAGTCCTATGATGGCTTTTGACGATCATATCATCGACATATGCCTCCATGTTCCTCCCCAACTGATCTTTAAAGACTCGGTTGATCAACCTTTGGAAGGTGGCACCCGCATTCTTCAGGTCGAAGGGCATCATTTTGTAGCAATACATCCCCCTGTCTGTAACAAAGGCCATCCTCTCCTCATCTTCAGGATGCATCCTGATATGGTTATACCCAGAGAAAGCATTCATGAAGCTCAGGAGCTGGTGACCGGCCGTCGCATCTACCAGCTGGTCAATTTTTGGCAAGGGAAAGCTGTCTTTGGGACACGCCTTGTTGAGGTCCGTGTAGTCCACACAGATCCTCCACTTCCCACTAGCTTTCTTCACCATGATGACATTGGCCAGCCACTCCGGGTAGTGAGACTCCCTGATGAAGCCAGCATCGAGAAGCTTCTTCACTTCCTCCTCAATGGCCCTCTGCCATTCGACAATGAAGCTCCTCTTCTTTTGCCGGACGGGCCTGTGAGTAGGATCCACCCCGAGCTGATGGGTGATGATTTATGCCGGGATGCCTGGCATATCGGATGTCGACCAGGCGAAGACGTCCGCATTGCTCCTCAAGAAGCCGACCAGCTCTTGCCTGGCACCCTCATCCAGGGTGCTCCCTATTTGGAGGACCCTCGTAGGATCATCCTCCCTTAGGGGCACAAATACGATCTTCTTGGTGGGCCGACCGTGGCCGATCTTGTTCCTGGGATCCAGTTGCTCGAGCGTGGGGTGCCCATCCAACTGCTTGTCGTGGATAGCTAGGCATTGCTGGGCCATTCTACGGTCTCCCTTCAGCTCCCCAACTCTGTCACGGATCGGAAACTTGGCCAGCAGGTGGTAGGTAGATACAATAATCCGGAACTTATTGAGGGCCGACCAACCTAGAATTGCATTGTACGTCGAGGTCGTACGGACGGCCACAAAGTTGACGGAGAAGGTTCGCTGATAAGGTTCCGTTCCGAGGGTCACAGGTAGGGCAATCTCCCCTTCAACCCCGTCGGAATTCCATCCGAAACCAGTGAGTGGCGCCGTGGACTCCCGCAATCTGGACCTGGACAAGTTCATCCGGACGAACGCATCATACAATAAAACCTCTGCACAACTTTCATTATCGATAAGGACACGCTTTACATCATAATTGGCGATGACAGCCGACACAACCACAGGATCATCGCCCGGGAAAGGAGGCTCCAAGAGGTCCTTATCAGAAAAGCTAATTACATTAGATCCCCTGGACCTCTTTACAATATCCTGGTCCTCCTTCCGCCCCCAGTCAGATCGTCGATGCAGCATATCAATGCCTCCATCGGTTGGGTGCTGATTGGGGAGCTCAGCCTCCCCCGGGGGGTCTCTAACAGTTGAAGTCCTGGCCTGATCCCGGCGGGGTCGGAAATACTTTTTCATATATCCCCTGCGGATGAGGTCCTCGATGGTGTCCTTTAGCTGGAGGCACTTCTCCGTGTCGTGCCCATGGTTCCTGTGGAACCGGCAGTATTTGTTCTTATTTCTGGAGGCAGGAGGTCCTCTCATCGTGCGAGGTCTTCGGAAGAAGGCCTCGTTCTCAATCTCCATCAGGATCTTCTCCCGCGGCAGGGAGAGGGGTGCATAATTGTTGAACCGCTTGAGGTAGTCCCTCGGCTTGGGGCTCTGGCGCTGGGTGGATCGGCCGTCATTGTCGGGAGGTCGGACCATGGGGGCCTTATCGCCCCGCTTCCTTGGGGCCGACCTCCCCTCGGCTGGTGCCGGCTCGTCGCTTGCTCTTTCGCCAAGGCATACTTGTGTGCCTTGGCCATCAGATCGGTGTAGTTTGTAGGGAGCTTCTTGTCCAGGGAAAACGTGAACTTGGATGAGCGGAGCCCCCTCTTGAAAGCCGACATGGCTACCGCTTCATTTAAGTCATGGATCTCCATAGCGGTCGAGTTGAAGCGGGCTGTATAGTCCCAGAGGGTCTCTCCCTCCGTTTGCTGGATAAGGAAGAGGCAGTTGGTGTTCTTTGGAGCCCAGCTGCAGGTCCTGAAATGAGAAAGAAAAAGGATCTCGAGCTGGGAAAAAGAATGGATCGTATCTGGACGGATGGCGGAGAACCACATCCGTGCGGTCTTCTTCAAGGTCGCTGGGAAGGCAATGCAGTGGAGGGCGTCGGACGCGCCCTGCACCATCATGTGGGCTTTGTAGGCGCCTAGGTGATTCAAGGGATCGGTGGTACCGTCGTAGGGGTCCACCTGCGGAATCTTGAAATGGCGGGGAATAGACTCCTCCAGAATCTCCGCAGAGAAAGGCGGGCGGGTGTCATTCACCTGCCTTCCCTCAGCGTTTTGCCGCTCGACTATCTCGGCAATGCGCTCCTCCATGCGCACGATCTTGCTACCATAGTCGTGCGGGTCCGCAGCAGGGCGTCGGCCGCCGGGATGAGCAGAGTCGGCGAAAGATGGGGAGGCTGACCTCGCCCTCTTTCCTTCAGCGCGGGCCCTCATGGACCCCTGGGGTTCTGGGACTACGGGATATGATGGCGGAGGTGCGACCGGCTGATGATTGACGCAGGAAGCCGCCGGCGGCTGCTGCTAGCGGTCCGCCATATCCTGGAAGCGCTGGACCACCGAGGTAAGCGTCTGGAACTGTTGCAACCCCAGGGTGATGGTGGGCTCGACGGCGGCGACGATATTGCTCTCCGTGGGGGGCGCGCTGGGCCCTTGGTGGGAGCGTCCTCCCCTCACAGAGACGCTCTGGGTTCTTCCTCTTGCCATAGCTGGATCCTTCCCGTTTATCTCCCCTTTTAAAGTAAAGAGCGCAGCGAAGATTCGGGCCCTTCCTTTAGCGCCAATCTGTTGCCGCTCTTCCTCCTGAACCGGGCTCGGCGGACGTGCTGGAGGGCTCCTCGACCGGACAACCTGCAAGAAGTCCCTAGATGCCGGAGGGGGCTCCAGTGGGAGACACTCCGATGCTTAAGTTAGAGGAGGGTTGGAGCAACAGAACGGGAAGAACTCGGGAAGAGAAAATCGGAGTGGGGAAGAACCTTTTTTTTTCCTCGGAGGTCCCTCAGGTGCCTTTTATAGGCATGGAGCGTTGCCAAATTCTGTTGGGGAGTAGGCTGGAAAAGCCCGGATATGCCCCCAGTAGAATAGGCATGGCGGCGAGATCGTGGGTGGCGGCGTGCCAGGTGTTTCAGAGTAGTGGCCATGCGCTGGAGTTCGTTACAGCAGAATGTCAGAACTGTCGGAGAGGAGAGGTTCCTGAAAACTTCGGTAATCCCTTCAGCAGTGGATCGGCTGGCTCCCGTAAAGCCGATCGAGGCGCTCAGCAGGATCTCCAGGAGCCGTCCGTGGCAATTAAAGGGGCCGTCGCACGGGCGGTGAGGCGCCTGTCAGCCCTCAAAACCCCCGGGTCGGCTTTTTGAGAAAGCCGACCATGGAGTCAGATTCCACGTGAGGACCAGCCGACCGGACACCGGGGGCCGGTCCGACTGGGGACTAGCCGAATGGGCATCAATAGGAAAAGGAATAATGTTGCTTGCAATACTGTTTATAAGGAACATATCTGGTAATACAAGTATTTTTTGGTCGACAATGCATATTTCTTAAGTCATTCAAATTGTACTGTAAGCAAAATTGACATCGGATGCTTATCGATTCAGGTCTCTGGCCAGAAAACAGCAGAAATGTTTGGTTTTTAATGAAAGATTATGACAGTTTAATTAACTCGACTAATATGCGGGCGAACCCAACTTAAACACCATGTTAAAAATAATTATCTTGTCATTTTCTTGGGGTATTATGAAAAAAGACAGAAGTGTGATTCCACCTCAAACAACTAGTAGGTTATTATGCATCGAAAGGGCAATCCATGAAGTTCATATGGTAATATATGCAGGTAGCTACCCTCCACAGAACAATGAAGGCTTTATTTAAACATTAATTCGTATGGTGAACAAGAACAATGTTGGAGATTTCCTCGCAAATTGAATTAATTATAGTAATCTAGTTTTAGAGCATAGGCATTTAAACACCAACAATAAAAACTCAATATCATCTAAAAGCTGACCATGAAATGTAAGTCATCAGGTAACTCTAGATAAGGAGACTTTTCACTAATTAGATTATTGTCTTGATGATGTTATATATATATTTTCATGTTTTCTCATTTTGCATTTTTTTTATAGAGCAAAACAGTGGATTATCCCCTCTCATTTCGTTGAGAAATGCAATAAGAGATCTGACTTGCCAATTGGAGCATGATAAGTGAATTCTCTCCAAGTAATTGACCCTTCAGGTATTCAACTAGAACATGCCTCATCCTACTGGTTCTGTGTAGGAAATATCTTTGGAAGTAATGTCTTAAAATCTGAAATGTTGGTTGGAAACTATACCAACTATCAAAGTTTATCATAGCTGTCACGTCCCGAATTCAGCATCGGAATCGATACGCGACTGCCGCACAAACCCTAGATTTTATCCTAAAGATCATGCAAGGCCTGGGTACACAGGAGTCACTTACCTCAAAATATCTCATTCTTCACTAAGCCCGAACATCTGCACAACTCTGTGAAAGAAGAAAATAGGTTGTGAGCTCTACAGTCCAGTAAGGTCTCCAAACAGTCACCATCAATAAAAATAATTTGAAAATAACAAGGATATAAGAGTACACATCATACCATACAACGAAACAACTCAAATATCACATACGACAAAACTTTTTTACAAAATCATGTTCCATTTTCAAGTTTTCAATTTAATCATCCTTCTTCTTTAAAGTTCTGGACTAGCCACGGTCACACTCCAGCATGTGACTAGCACATTGTTGTCATACTCTAGCCTGTGACTGGCAATCTCATAATCGACCATGTACAATCTGTCCATGGCCAAGCTCACGTACTAAGCCCGCTCTGGCTATGTAATTGACCATGTACAACCTGCCCATGCCAGGCTCACGTACTAAGCCCGCTCTGGCTATGTAATTGACCATGTACTAAGCCCGCTCTGGCTATATAACCATGATCCCGTGGCATGGCTAGTCCAAATACTGTTAACACTTTATCTTTACACATCATCAAGTCAAATCATATCATGATGTCACACCACATCATGATGTCAACCAAAAAATCTCAAATCTTTCGAAGATCGGTATCACGGTCCAAACCATCAAAATATAAATTTTATTCGATAAACACGATATTCGGAAATATAAAATAATAAAAATCATAATCATATTGTTCTTCATAAAAACTCAACTACACCATGCAACAATAAATCATGCATGCCAATGCTCAGGTACTCGGATCAAAACCAGGCATGTAAAATAATATATAGATTAGTGATCACGTCCAGAATCCATACCTTCAACCACTAATCCCAAATATCTGGTATCAATCCATACCCGAAATTCGTCCAAATCCTTCCTGCTCAAAAGATTAATCTCCTACAATAATAAATAAATTCATTCAAATCAAATCCTAGTTTTACAAATATTGAGAAAGAAGTTACTCCTGATTTTCTCTTTCCTCATCTTCCAAATCAAAAACCCTTCCCTCTCCCCTTCTCTCTCTTCTCCTCTTTCCCTTTCTTCCTTCTTCTCTCCTCTTTTCCCTTCTTTCTCTCTCTTCTCCTCTTTTCTTGGCTCTCTGCAGGCTCTTCCCTGCTTCCTATCAACGTCCAGGTTAAAAAGAGGAGAAAAACCAATCCAAAATCATCTCAAACGTAACCTGAGAAGTTCAAAACCATCAAAATAACACCCTGGCTGTTTGATTTGAGATCAACACCGCAAAATGCATCCAAATCCGAATCCAAAAGCACCTAATCAAGCCTAAACTCTCTCGGATTAATCTCAGCCATTCGATCGGGCGATTGGATGGTCCAGATCGCTCAGAAATTTCATGGACCGCCGTGCACCGCGAGAAACGGGCTGGGAAACACCCGGGAAACGCGTGGGAAATGCCCATGCGATGGCCGCTTCCGGCTGGGCAGGGCCCAGCGCCCGTGCGAGCCGCACGCGTGGGCCTGGGCCGTGCCTCGCGCGCGCCCGCGATGGGCCGAGCCACGCCTCGCGCGCCCGCCCGCGCGTCGCCCCGCTCGCCGCGCTCATGCTTGCCTGCACGCACGCTCTCCATCGTGAGCTCCCGCCTGCCCCCGCTGGCATTGGGCCGCGCAGTCACCGGGCCGGTTCGGCAGGCCGGCCGGCAGGCCATCAAACCTTTTTTTTTCTGGGTGTTACATTCTCTCCCCGTTAAAAAAAATTTCATCCTCAAAATTAGCTTGATTGAGATCTGAATCAGTGCTCCCATCATAACACTCTTAAATCACTACGCTTCCACTGCGCACTCTGATATAATTTACTAAACCTTCTAGGTTCACCAAATAAATCCTTCCAAGAATTTTTGCTATGTCTTATTAATCATCATGTTAATTTCTTAATCTCTTATATCACAATTTCAAACAATCATGACCTGAATTCAATACCATTCTTATCTATCATAATCACCTTGCCACAATCCCCAAATCATCATAACTAAAATCTATCACAATTCTTGTCATATCCTAATAACCATCATGTCATTATTATTATTATCCACTTGTATCACCATCCCAAGTGATCATAACCTAAGCTCTGAAACCATTCTGTCATGCCCCGAATCCAGCACCGGAATCGGCACGCGAACGGCCACACAAACCCTAGGTTTTATCCTAGAGATCATGCAAGGCCTGGATACACGGGAGTCACTTACCTTAAAATATCTCATTCTTTACTAAGCTCGAACATCTGTACAACTCTATGAAAGAAGAAAGTAGATTGTGAGCTCTACAGCCCAGTAAGGTCTCCAAACAGTCACCATCAATAATAATAATTTGAAAATAACAAGGATATAAGAGTACACATCATACCATGCAATGAAATAACTCAAATATCACATACGACAAAACCTTTTTGCAAAATCATGTTCCATTTTCAAGTTTTCAATTTAATCATCCTTCTTCTTTTATGTTCTGGACTAGCCACGGTCACACTCCAGCCTGTGACTGATACACTGTTGTCACACTTCAGCCTGTGACTGGCAATCTCATAATCGACCATGTACAATCTGCCCATGGCCAGGCTCACGTACTAAGCCCGCTCTGACTATGTAATTGACCATGTACAACCTGCCCATGACCAGGCTCACGTACTAAGCCCGCTCTGGCTATATAACCACAATCCCGTGGCATGGCTAGTCTAAATATCGTTAACACTTTATCTTTACACATCATCAAGTCAAATCATATCATGATGTCACACCACATCATGATGTCAACCAAGAAATCTCAAATCTTTCGATGATCGGTATCACGGTCCAAACCATCAAAATATAACTTTTATTCGATAAACACGATATCCGGAAATATAAAATAATAACAACCATAATCATATTGTTCTTTATAAAAACTCAACTACACCATGCAACAATAAATCATGCATGCTAATGCTCATGTACTCGGATCAAAACCATGCATGTAAAATAATATATAGACTAGTGATCACGTCCAGAATCCTTACCTTCAACCGCTAATCCCAAATATCTGGTATCAATCTGGTGTGGACACCATAAGCCGAAAGAAACTTCACTCCAACAAGGTTAGCCTTATCCCAATTTGGATCGAAGATAATTAGGTTACCTTGTATACTTTAGTTCAAAATATTTTATTTTCAAGAGTCATTTCCTTTTTAAGAGTCCTGTAATTAATTTTGAGTTTCAAATCAAGAGTGTTTATTGAGTCCTGTAATTACTTTTAAAATTTCATTTCCTGTAAGTCCATTTCAAGTTTTAAAGTCTAGGTCAGTCAAGTCAGTTCAGTTGAGTTAAGTCTAATTCAGTTGAGTTAAGTCTAATCAAGTCTTAAAGCCATGAAAGCCAGCAACAAGACTCAAATTCTAGACCCCAGAATTTGACCACATGAAGAAGAGAAGACACATCAACCAAGCAAGAGAAAAGGACCATCAACTAGGACCACTGGGCGCCACATGTCATTCTTATCCAAGTAGAAGACCACCTCACCATGCCACGTCATCAGGTGCCACTTCACCAGCCACCTCATCACCCTTTGGGTGCCAACAAGGGAGATTCAAATTCAAGGAGGTTGGCCACATCCCTCCAAGTCCTCCACCAAATCCTCCAACCCCCCCCACATCCCTCCAAACTCTCCACCAAATCCTCCAACCCCCCTTGTAATCCTCCTCGATTTGGGGAGTTTTTAAATTTCAAAAGCTAGCTTTGTGAGGCTATTAAAAGCCTTGGACGCCCATTGTAAAAGAGATTGATTTTGGAAATGAATGAACTTTGAAGTAAAGTTGTATTGAGTTTTATGTATGAAATTTTTCCTATCTTCTTCTTCCACGCCCAAAGCCACTCTCTTCCCTAGCAATTCATCATCCAAGCTCAAGGCAAAGGCATTGGAGTCGGCCAGATCTTCTCAACCATCTTTTCTTTGTTCACAAGTTCTCCCATCCCTTCTTTATGTTTGCATCCTTCAACCTTAACTTTGATCTTCATTGCAGGGTCCTTCGAAGTCCTTGAGTTGTGAACAGGGTTCCCCTTGACAATGAACCAACAAGCTGAAGTCCAAGTCCAGGGTTCTGATCACTGTTATCCAAGTTCTCCAGTCCAAAGCATCAGTAGTTTCAAGTTTTGAATTATAGGAAGGTTGGAAAACTCATCAAGGTAAGTCCTCAATCATTAGCCCCTATTGTCTAGATCTTCTTCCTTCTTAGTTTTAGAGTTGTGTCTAATCATGTAATAGTCCCTTTTCATATAATCCTTAAATCTTATTAAGATGAGTACAATGCTAAGTATAATTAGATTTCATTGCTCTACAAACCATATTCAAAACATTAATCATATGCGTGCCGCATCGAATTGGTATCAGAGCATGGTTGCATTAGGGTAGAATAGTTTTCTTTAAATCCAAGCAAGATCTAAAATTCACGCCTCCTGAGCGGGTGTACTCCAGTACACTGTCATGACCCATGGGAATAATGAGCCCCTGGCCGGACGTGAGTTTTAGATTGAAGTTTTGGGTAAGCCATTGCACTTGTTTGATTAGGTTCTGTTTTCTGAAAATTTGCATCTATTTACTGTAATCCGTCTGCAGCTCCAAAGGCAAGTCGCTAATTTTTTATTGAAATATTTTTTTTCTTGTTCCTTTTTAAGTCAGTTATCACCATATTAAATTTCATCATCAGAAAAAAATTATAAAAAAAATAAAAATTTCTGCAGTTCGACACTATCATTAGGGTTCTGTTCTGTCCTTTTTATTTATCTTCATTTGTAGGATCTGCTTAGATTAGTATAGATTTTAGTTTTAAAATTCCTTTCATCTACATTGAAACATATAAGTTAGGAATCCTCTGTGAGTTTTTCAGAATTTTTGGACATTTTTTTCATCACGTTTTCCACACCACTTTCAAATTGCAACAAACTTCTGCAGCACCTTTGCATTTCATTCATCTCATGAGAAATCAAATTAAGGGCATCAATTTGACATAGGGTCAGGGTTTCATCACCTGTCCCTAGCCCAAAAATCATCAACCAGCATATCGATCCCAGCCCGTTAATTAAAATTGAGTAGAACGTTAATTGCCCTAGTGGGTTAGGGACACCAACAAGTTGGGTTCAGGTTAGGGTCAAGTTAACTGTGTCAGCTAATTGGTGTGTGCTTACTGGCTTGGTGTCTAGGATTGGTGCATCAGGGCTTGTGATTTGGTCCGCCTACCTGGCCAATCTCAGATTGGTGTCTAAGGTTGGCAATCAGGGACCTACACTCCCCTCCACCTACCTGGCTAAGTCCCATAAGTACTACTAGCTAGTTGGTTCACTTAATTAGACTTCTAATTTGTGCTCTAGGTCTAGGAAACCTTAGCTCGAACTTGAGTCCATTTGCATGCATGACAACTAGAGCAGGGACACCGTATTCACCAATCCAAGCCCAGTCAAGTGTAGCCATGGACCAAAACTTAGGAAATTTGATCAAAGGCCTAAATGATCAAGTGGCCCAACTGACTAAGAGTTTAACTGAGCAATTGGCCCAAACAAATCAGAATGTGGCACAAACCAACCAAGACATGAATGAGCAGTTAGCCCACATCACTACTAGGTTGGATCAGTTAGAGGCTAGAACCCCTGAAAGCAATCATGAAGCCCAGACTGAGCCTGAGCCAAGTCTTGCACCTGAACTCGAGACCCCATTGAACCCTAGAAGGATTCCATATCAAAACCTCTCTACGAAACAAACCCTAGGAGAGCTCCCCAAGATCAGTTTTATGATCCAATTCCTAGAGGACCCCACCCTGGTCAAACCATCGAGCCCAACCCAAGGAGATTCCATCATGAGCCTAACTATGAACCCAATGTCAGGAGACCCACCCCAATTCACTTTGATCAAGATGACCGAACCATGAAGAACATTAGGCTAGAAGCTCCCACCTTTGATGGAATTTTAGATCCAAAGATCTACATTGATTGGGAAGGTGAGATGGACCAGTATTTTGACTGGTTTGAGATGAGTGAAGAGCGCAAGTGTAAGTTTGCAAAGCTTAAACTTGTGCGCCAAGCTAGGTTATATTGGGAAACGTTGAGAGACTCACTAGACAGAGAGGTGATGTGCCCATAGTGACCTGGCGAGCTATGAAACTTAGGCTTAGGGAGAAATACCTTCCTATGTCCTACCACCAAAGACTCCTAGATCAATGGCAAAGACTTACTCAAGGAAATAGGAGTGTCGCAGAGTACATAGCGAAGTTTGACGAATTCGTTATGAGGTGCAATGTTGATGAATCTGAGTCGGTGACCTTGTCTAGATTTAGAGCCGGACTGAGGGAAGAAATTCAAAGAGAATTGTTCATGCGAGAGGTACATGACCTAGAATTGGCCTATCAAATAGCTAGGGATGCTGAGAGATTCCATAGAGGTCCAGTCTATCGTAGGCCCGAAGCCCCTAGGACTAGTGCACCTTATCAGCAGTCAGGATCCAATCAGCCTAGATTCAACCGACCCAATCCTAATGTGCCTGTGACCCGTAGAGATGACAAGGGGAAAACACCTGAGACCCAAAGAACTCCAAACGCATGTTTCAAGTGTAACAAAGTGGGTCACTATTCTAGCAACTGTCCTAATAGAGCCCTACACATAGGAGAAGTAGAAGAGGAAGCCGTAGAATCCCAAGGTGAATTTGAGGAGGAAGTATACCAGGCAGATGAGAACTTGGCTGAAGAGTATGAGGATGAGGAAGTCCTGGTAGATCAAGATCTGTTAGGAGTGGTTAGGTGTATTCTCACCCAAGCTAAAACCCAAGAAGATTGGCGTAGGACTAGCATCCTACAGACATTCATTAAGATAGGTGAGAAAGTATGCAAAGTCATTTTAGATAGCGGTAGCTGTGTCAATGCCATATCCACCAACACAGTTAAAAACCTAGGATTGCCCACCGTACCCCATCCTAATCCCTATAAGGTATCCTGGATAGACTCAACCACGATTTCCATTAAGTCTAGGTGCCTAGTAACCATTCAGTTCCAATCTTACTTGGAGAAAGTATGGTGTGATGTACTTCCAATGGGAGTAAGTAGCATAATTTTAGGCCGACCATGGTTGTACGATCTTGACGTAACACTCTATGGTCGTTCTAATTCGTGCTCGTTTACTCATAATGGAAAGAAGATTGTAATCCATTCTTCTCCACCTAAGAACCCCATTAAGAGAGGATCAAGCCAATTGAGTGATAAGAAAAAGGGGATAAACGTGATCACTGCTAGAGAAATGGAGAAAGAAATTAACAATGGGTCACCTGTTTGGATTTTGACCATTAAGGATCATCAAGAACCTCTTTCAAAAGAACAACCTCAAGAAGTCAATGAAGTGCTAGAGGAGTTCAAAGACGTGTTCCCCGATGACTTGCCCGACCAACTCCCACCTCTTAGGGATATACAACATGCGATAGACTTAGTCCCTGGAGCAACCCTACCGAACCTTCCCCATTATAGAATGAACCCTACCGAGCACCAAGAATTACAACGTCAAGTAGGAGAACTCCTAAAGAAAGGATTCATTAGGGAGAGTTTGAGTCCATGCGCAGTCCCAACCTTACTTACCCCTAAGAAAGATGGCACATGGAGAATGTGTGTTGATAGTCGTGCCATAAATAAAATCACAATGAAGTATAGGTTTCCCATCCCCCGCTTGGATGATATGTTAGATATGATGGCCGGTGCAACTATATTTTCTAAGATTGACCTGAAGAGCGGCTATCACCAAGTTAGGATCAGACCAGGGGATGAATGGAAGACTGCCTTTAAAACTAAGGACGGGTTATTTGAATGGGTAGTCATGCCTTTTGGGTTATCAAACGCCCTAGCACTTTTATGCGAATCATGAACCAAGTCCTACGAGCCTTTATTGGAAAATTTGTTGTCGTTTACTTTGACGACATACTTGTCTATAGTAGGACTAGAGAAGATCATCAACAACATCTGAGGCAGGTATGTTTAGCACTTAGGAAAGATAACCTCTATGCCAATCTAAAGAAATGTGCTTTCATGACTACTAGAGTTATCTTCCTAGGATTTGTTGTGACCCCTGAAGGAGTATCCGCTGACCCTGAGAAGGTTAAGGCAATTGTAGAGTGGCCAACACCCAATAATATTCACGAAGTAAGAAGTTTTCATGGCCTCGCTACGTTTTATCGAAGATTTATTAGAGGGTTTAGCACCATAGTTGCTCCTATCACGGATTGTATTAGGAAGGGCCACTTTGAATGGACGAAGTCAGCTGATAAGGCCTTCCTTCACATCAAAGATAAGATGACCCAAGCACCAGTCTTAAGACTACCCGATTTTTCTAAGGTCTTTGAAGTAGCATGCGATGCTTCGGGAGTAGGTATTGGTGGAGTTCTGAGTCAAGAGAACCATCCCGTAGCATTCTTTAGTGAGAAATTGAATGAAGCCAGGAAAAAATACTCCACATATGATCGGGAGCTTTATGCGGTAGTGCAAGCATTAAGGTATTGGAGGCATTATCTCCTACCGCAAGAATTTGTTTTATTTTCAGACCATGAAGCCCTTAGGTTTTTGAGTTCCCAAAAGAAACTAAACCCTAGGCATGCCAAATGGGTAGAGTACATCCAATCCTATACGTTTGTCCTAAAGCATCAATCAGGAACCGATAATAAGGTAGCTGATGCCCTAAGTCGTAGAACGTTACTTTTAACTTCAGTCAGTACTGAAGTCATAGGTTTTGAAAGACTTAAGGAGCAGTACGAAACCTGTCCAGATTTTGGTGAAATTTATCAGGTTTTGCGTCAAGGACCATCTAGTGATCATAGTGACTATACCCTTCTAGATGGTTATCTTTTTAGAGAGAATAGGCTTTGCATCCCAAGAACCTCCTTAAGAGATTTTTTAGTTTGGGAGATACATGCGGGAGGTTTGGCTGGCCACTTCGGACGAAACAAGACTATCTTGGCTGTTGAGGAACAATTTTACTGGCCAGGTCTTAAGAAACAAGTAGCAAACCTTGTAGCCCGATGTAGGACATGTGCTGTTGCAAAGCAACAAAAGAAGAATACCGGGCTATACAATCCATTACCTGTACCTGAGTGTCCATGGCAGGATCTAAGCATGGACTTTGTTCTAGGATTACCCAAGACCATTCGAAAACATGATTCAATCTTTGTGGTGGTCGACCGGTTTTCAAAAATGGCCCATTTCATACCTTGCTCCCAAACTTCCGATGCCTCTAGGATAGCCAAACTCTTTCTTGATCAAGTAGTCAGACTCCACGGGTTACCAAAAACCATTGTTTCTGATAGGGATGTCCGCTTCACAAGTTACTTCTGGAAAACCTTTGGTACCTATTAGGAACCAGACTGAAATTCTCCACTGCCTACCATCCCCAGACTGATGGACAAACCGAGGTTGTAAATAGAAGTCTAGGGAACTTGCTGAGATGCCTAGTGGGAGAAAGTCTAGGGAACTGGGATTTGTTATTGCCACGTGCTGAGTTCGCTTACAACAGTTCGGTCAATCGATCTACGGGCAAAAGTCCCTTTGAGATAGTCCATGGTTGCAAGCCTAGGAAGCCTTTAGATCTAATCCCACTACCTATTCACACACGAGTCTCTGAGTCTGCTGAGTCTTTTGCACAGCATGTCACAAATCTACATAAAGAAATCAGTAATAAGATCAACCTGAGCAATGAAACTTACAAACACTTAGCTGACTCACATAAGAGGGCTAAAGAATTCTGTGAAGGGGATTATGCGATGATTAGGCTCAACCCTGAACGGTTTCCCCCTGGAACCATAAAGAAGCTGCATGCCCGCGGAGCGGGACCTTTTAAGATCTTAAAGAAAATAGGGCCTAATGCATATGTTTTGGAACTTCCACCTGATATGGGTATTAGTACAACCTTCAATGTTTCAGACCTAGTAGAATACAAAGAACCACTACTAATACCTAGTGAGCCTTTTGAGCCAGAAACTTTCATTGAGAGTGAACATATTTCCGAGTGTCCACCACCAACCTTACCTGAGCAGAGAGAGAGGATTGAGAGAATCCTGGATGACAAGATCATTACTACCAGGAATAAGGACTATCAGCGATACCTGGTTCAATGGCAAGGTCGACCTGAGTCCGACAACTCTTGGATTACTCGAGAGGACCTGCAAAGACTTAACCCAGACTTGTTCGAGCATTACCAGGGCAAAACTGAACCATACTCGACTGGGTCGAGTTCTGCCCACCCCAGGAGAATTGGTGTGGACACCAGAAGCCGAAAGAAACTTCACTCCAACAAGGTTAGCCTTATCCCAATTTGGATCGAAGATAATTAGGTTACCTTGTATCCTTTAGTTCAAAAATATTTTATTTTCAAGAGTCATTTCCTTTTCAAGAGTCCTGTAATTAATTTTGAGTTTCAAATCAAGAGTGTTTATTGAGTCCTGTAATTACTTTTAAAATTTCATTTCCTGTAAGTCCATTTCAAGTTTTAAAGTCTAGGTCAGTCAAGTCAGTTCAGTTGAGTTAAGTCTAATTCAGTTGAGTTAAGTCTAATCAAGTCTTAAAGCCATGAAAGCCAGCAACAAGACTCAAATTCTAGACCCCAGAATTTGACCACATGAAGAAGAGAAGACACATCAACCAAGCAAGAGAAAAGGACCATCAACTAGGACCACTGGGCGCCACATGTCATTCTTATCCAAGTAGAAGACCACCTCACCATGCCACGTCATCAGGTGCCACTTCACCAGCCACCTCATCACCCTTTGGGCGCCAACAAGGGAGATTCAAATTCAAGGAGGTTGGCCACATCCCTCCAAGTCCTCCACCAAATCCTCCAACCCCCCCCACATCCCTCCAAACTCTCCACCAAATCCTCCAACCCCCCTTGTAATCCTCCTCGATTTGGGGAGTTTTTAAATTTCAAAAGCTAGCTTTGTGAGGCTATTAAAAGCCTTGGACGCCCATTGTAAAAGAGATTGATTTTGGAAATGAATGAACTTTGAAGTAAAGTTGTCTTGAGTTTTATGTATGAAATTTTTCCTATCTTCTTCTTCCACGCCCAAAGCCACTCTCTTCCCTAGCAATTCATCATCCAAGCTCAAGGCAAAGGCATTGGAGTCGGCCAGATCTTCTCAACCATCTTTTCTTTGTTCACAAGTTCTCCCATCCCTTCTTTATGTTTGCATCCTTCAACCTTAACTTTGATCTTCATTGCAGGGTCCTTCGAAGTCCTTGAGTTGTGAACAGGGTTCCCCTTGACAATGAACCAACAAGCTGAAGCCCAAGTCCAGGGTTCTGATCACTGTTATCCAAGTTCTCCAGTCCAGAGCATCAGTAGTTTCAAGTTTTGAATCATAGGAAGGTTGGAAAACTCATCAAGGTAAGTCCTCAATCATTAGCCCCTATTGTCTAGATCTTCTTCCTTCTTAGTTTTAGAGTTGTGTCTAATCATGTAATAGTCCCTTTTCATATAATCCTTAAATCTTATTAAGATGAGTACAATGCTAAGTATAATTAGGTTTCATTGCTCTACAAAACCATATTCAAAACATTAATCATATGCGTGCCGCATCAATTGGTATCAGAGCATGGTTGCATTAGGGTAGAATAGTTTTCTTTAAATCCAAGCAAGATCTAAAATTCACGCCTCCTGAGCGGGTGTACTCCAGTACACTGTCATGACCCATGGGAATAATGAGCCCCTGGCCGGACGTGAGTTTTTAGATTGAAGTTTTGGGTAAGCCATTGCACTTGTTTGATTAGGTTCTGTTTTCTGAAAATTTGCATCTATTTACTGTAATCCGTCTGCAGCTCCAAAGGCAAGTCGCTAATTTTTTATTGAAATATTTTTTTCTTGTTCCTTTTTAAGTCAGTTATCACCATATTAAATTTCATCATCAGAAAAAAATTATAAAAAAAATAAAAATTTCTGCAGTTCGACACTATCATTAGGGTTCTGTTCTGTCCTTTTTATTTATCTTCATTTGTAGGATCTGCTTAGATTAGTATAGATTTTAGTTTTAAAATTCCTTTCATCTACATTGAAACATATAAGTTAGGAATCCTCTGTGAATTTTTCAGAATTTTTGGATTTTTTTCATCACGTTTTCCACACCACTTTCAAATTGCAACACACTTCTGCAGCACCTTTGCATTTCATTCATCTCATGAGAAATCAAATTAAGGGCATCAATTTGACATAGGGTCAGGGTTTCATCACCTGTCCCTAGCCCAAAAATCACCAACCAGCATATCGATCCCAGCCGTTAATTAAAATTGAGTAGAACGTTAATTGCCCTAGTGGGTTAGGGACACCAACAAGTTGGGTTCAGGTTAGGGTCAAGTTAACTGTGTCAGCTAATTGGTGTGTGCTTACTGGCTTGGTGTCTAGGATTGGTGCATCAGGGCTTGTGATTTGGTCCGCCTACCTGGCCAATCTCAGATTGGTGTCTAAGGTTGGCAATCAGGGACCTACACTCCCCTCCACCTACCTGGCTAAGTCCCATAAGTACTACTAGCTAGTTGGTTCACTTAATTAGACTTCTAATTTGTGCTCTAGGTCTAGGAAACCTTAGCTCGAACTTGAGTCCATTTGCATGCATGACAACTAGAGCAGGGACACCGTATTCACCAATCCAAGCCCAGTCAAGTGTAGCCATGGACCAAAACTTAGGGAATTTGATCAAAGGCCTAAATGATCAAGTGGCCCAACTGACTAAGAGTTTAACTGAGCAATTGGCCCAAACAAATCAGAATGTGGCACAAACCAACCAAGACATGAATGAGCAGTTAGCCCACATCACTACTAGGTTGGATCAGTTAGAGGCTAGAACCCCTGAAAGCAATCATGAAGCCCAGACTGAGCCTGAGCCAAGTCTTGCACCTGAACTCGAGACCCCATTGAACCCTAGAAGGATTCCATATCAAAACCTCTCTACGAAACAAACCCTAGGAGAGCTCCCCAAGATCAGTTTTATGATCCAATTCCTAGAGGACCCCACCCTGGTCAAACCATCGAGCCCAACCCAAGGAGATTCCATCATGAGCCTAACTATGAACCCAATGTCAGGAGACCCACCCCAATTCACTTTGATCAAGATGACCGAACCATGAAGAACATTAGGCTAGAAGCTCCCACCTTTGATGGAATTTTAGATCCAAAGATCTACATTGATTGGGAAGGTGAGATGGACCAGTATTTTGACTGGTTTGAGATGAGTGAAGAGCGCAAGTGTAAGTTTGCAAAGCTTAAACTTGTGCGCCAAGCTAGGTTATATTGGGAAAACGTTGAGAGACTCACTAGACAGAGAGGTGATGTGCCCATAGTGACCTGGCGAGCTATGAAACTTAGGCTTAGGGAGAAATACCTTCCTATGTCCTACCACCAAAGACTCCTAGATCAATGGCAAAGACTTACTCAAGGAAATAGGAGTGTCGCAGAGTACATAGCGAAGTTTGACGAATTCGTTATGAGGTGCAATGTTGATGAATCTGAGTCGGTGACCTTGTCTAGATTTAGAGCCGGACTGAGAGAAGAAATTCAAAGAGAATTGTTCATGCGAGAGGTACATGACCTAGAATTGGCCTATCAAATAGCTAGGGATGCTGAGAGATTCCATAGAGGTCCAGTCTATCGTAGGCCCGAAGCCCCTAGGACTAGTGCACCTTATCAGCAGTCAGGATCCAATCAGCCTAGATTCAACCGACCCAATCCTAATGTGCCTGTGACCCGTAGAGATGACAAGGGGAAAACACCTGAGACCAAAGAACTCCAAACGCATGTTTCAAGTGTAACAAAGTGGGTCACTATTCTAGCAACTGTCCTAATAGAGCCCTACACATAGGAGAAGTAGAAGAGGAAGCCGTAGAATCCCAAGGTGAATTTGAGGAGGAAGTATACCAGGCAGATGAGAACTTGGCTGAAGAGTATGAGGATGAGGAAGTCCTGGTAGATCAAGATCTGTTAGGAGTGGTTAGGTGTATTCTCACCCAAGCTAAAACCCAAGAAGATTGGCGTAGGACTAGCATCCTACAGACATTCATTAAGATAGGTGAGAAAGTATGCAAAGTCATTTTAGATAGCGGTAGCTGTGTCAATGCCATATCCACCAACACAGTTAAAAACCTAGGATTGCCCACCGTACCCCATCCTAATCCCTATAAGGTATCCTGGATAGACTCAACCACGATTTCCATTAAGTCTAGGTGCCTAGTAACCATTCAGTTCCAATCTTACTTGGAGAAAGTATGGTGTGATGTACTTCCAATGGGAGTAAGTAGCATAATTTTAGGCCGACCATGGTTGTACGATCTTGACGTAACACTCTATGGTCGTTCTAATTCGTGCTCGTTTACTCATAATGGAAAGAAGATTGTAATCCATTCTTCTCCACCTAAGAACCCCATTAAGAGAGGATCAAGCCAATTGAGTGATAAGAAAAAGGGGATAAACGTGATCACTGCTAGAGAAATGGAGAAAGAAATTAACAATGGGTCACCTGTTTGGATTTTGACCATTAAGGATCATCAAGAACCTCTTTCAAAAGAACAACCTCAAGAAGTCAATGAAGTGCTAGAGGAGTTCAAAGACGTGTTCCCCGATGACTTGCCCGACCAACTCCCACCTCTTAGGGATATACAACATGCGATAGACTTAGTCCCTGGAGCAACCCTACCGAACCTTCCCCATTATAGAATGAACCCTACCGAGCACCAAGAATTACAACGTCAAGTAGGAGAACTCCTAAAGAAAGGATTCATTAGGGAGAGTTTGAGTCCATGCGCAGTCCCAACCTTACCCCTAAGAAAGATGGCACATGGAGAATGTGTGTTGATAGTCGTGCCATAAATAAAATCATGAAGTATAGGTTTCCCATCCCCCGCTTGGATGATATGTTAGATATGATGGCCGGTGCAACTATATTTTCTAAGATTGACCTGAAGAGCGGCTATCACCAAGTTAGGATCAGACCAGGGGATGAATGGAAGACTGCCTTTAAAACTAAGGACGGGTTATTTGAATGGGTAGTCATGCCTTTTGGGTTATCAAACGCCCTAGCACTTTTATGCGAATCATGAACCAAGTCCTACGAGCCTTTATTGGAAAATTTGTTGTCGTTTACTTTGACGACATACTTGTCTATAGTAGGACTAGAGAAGATCATCAACAACATCTGAGGCAGGTATGTTTAGCACTTAGGAAAGATAACCTCTATGCCAATCTAAAGAAATGTGCTTTCATGACTACTAGAGTTATCTTCCTAGGATTTGTTGTGACCCCTGAAGGAGTATCCGCTGACCCTGAGAAGGTTAAGGCAATTGTAGAGTGGCCAACACCCAATAATATTCACGAAGTAAGAAGTTTTCATGGCCTCGCTACGTTTTATCGAAGATTTATTAGAGGGTTTAGCACCATAGTTGCTCCTATCACGGATTGTATTAGGAAGGGCCACTTTGAATGGACGAAGTCAGCTGATAAGGCCTTCCTTCACATCAAAGATAAGATGACCCAAGCACCAGTCTTAAGACTACCCATTTTTCTAAGGTCTTTGAAGTAGCATGCGATGCTTCGGGAGTAGGTATTGGTGGAGTTCTGAGTCAAAGAACCATCCCGTAGCATTCTTTAGTGAGAAATTGAATGAAGCCAGGAAAAAATACTCCACATATGATCGGGAGCTTTATGCGGTAGTGCAAGCATTAAGGTATTGGAGGCATTATCTCCTACCGCAAGAATTTGTTTTATTTTCAGACCATGAAGCCCTTAGGTTTTTGAGTTCCCAAAAGAAACTAAACCCTAGGCATGCCAAATGGGTAGAGTACATCCAATCCTATACGTTTGTCCTAAAGCATCAATCAGGAACCGATAATAAGGTAGCTGATGCCCTAAGTCGTAGAACGTTACTTTTAACTTCAGTCAGTACTGAAGTCATAGGTTTTGAAAGACTTAAGGAGCAGTACGAAACCTGTCCAGATTTTGGTGAAATTTATCAGGTTTTGCGTCAAGGACCATCTAGTGATCATAGTGACTATACCCTTCTAGATGGTTATCTTTTTAGAGAGAATAGGCTTTGCATCCCAAGAACCTCCTTAAGAGATTTTTTAGTTTGGGAGATACATGCGGGAGGTTTGGCTGGCCACTTCGGACGAAACAAGACTATCTTGGCTGTTGAGGAACAATTTTACTGGCCAGGTCTTAAGAAACAAGTAGCAAACCTTGTAGCCCGATGTAGGACATGTGCTGTTGCAAAGCAACAAAAGAAGAATACCGGGCTATACAATCCATTACCTGTACCTGAGTGTCCATGGCAGGATCTAAGCATGGACTTTGTTCTAGGATTACCCAAGACCATTCGAAAACATGATTCAATCTTTGTGGTGGTCGACCGGTTTTCAAAAATGGCCCATTTCATACCTTGCTCCCAAACTTCCGATGCCTCTAGGATAGCCAAACTCTTTCTTGATCAAGTAGTCAGACTCCACGGGTTACCAAAAACCATTGTTTCTGATAGGGATGTCCGCTTCACAAGTTACTTCTGGAAAACCTTTGGTACCTATTAGGAACCAGACTGAAATTCTCCACTGCCTACCATCCCCAGACTGATGGACAAACCGAGGTTGTAAATAGAAGTCTAGGGAACTTGCTGAGATGCCTAGTGGGAGAAAGTCTAGGGAACTGGGATTTGTTATTGCCACGTGCTGAGTTCGCTTACAACAGTTCGGTCAATCGATCTACGGGCAAAAGTCCCTTTGAGATAGTCCATGGTTGCAAGCCTAGGAAGCCTTTAGATCTAATCCCACTACCTATTCACACACGAGTCTCTGAGTCTGCTGAGTCTTTTGCACAGCATGTCACAAATCTACATAAAGAAATCAGTAATAAGATCAACCTGAGCAATGAAACTTACAAACACTTAGCTGACTCACATAAGAGGGCTAAAGAATTCTGTGAAGGGGATTATGCGATGATTAGGCTCAACCCTGAACGGTTTCCCCCTGGAACCATAAAGAAGCTGCATGCCCGCGGAGCGGGACCTTTTAAGATCTTAAAGAAAATAGGGCCTAATGCATATGTTTTGGAACTTCCACCTGATATGGGTATTAGTACAACCTTCAATGTTTCAGACCTAGTAGAATACAAAGAACCACTACTAATACCTAGTGAGCCTTTTGAGCCAGAAACTTTCATTGAGAGTGAACATATTTCCGAGTGTCCACCACCAACCTTACCTGAGCAGAGAGAGAGGATTGAGAGAATCCTGGATGACAAGATCATTACTACCAGGAATAAGGACTATCAGCGATACCTGGTTCAATGGCAAGGTCGACCTGAGTCCGACAACTCTTGGATTACTCGAGAGGACCTGCAAAGACTTAACCCAGACTTGTTCGAGCATTACCAGGGCAAAACTGAACCATACTCGACTGGGTCGAGTTCTGCCCACCCCAGGAGAATTGGTGTGGACACCAGAAGCCGAAAGAAACTTCACTCCAACAAGGTTAGCCTTATCCCAATTTGGATCGAAGATAATTAGGTTACCTTGTATCCTTTAGTTCAAAAATATTTTATTTTCAAGAGTCATTTCCTTTTCAAGAGTCCTGTAATTAATTTTGAGTTTCAAATCAAGAGTGTTTATTGAGTCCTGTAATTACTTTTAAAATTTCATTTCCTGTAAGTCCATTTCAAGTTTTAAAGTCTAGGTCAGTCAAGTCAGTTCAGTTGAGTTAAGTCTAATTCAGTTGAGTTAAGTCTAATCAAGTCTTAAAGCCATGAAAGCCAGCAACAAGACTCAAATTCTAGACCCCAGAATTTGACCACATGAAGAAGAGAAGACACATCAACCAAGCAAGAGAAAAGGACCATCAACTAGGACCACTGGGCGCCACATGTCATTCTTATCCAAGTAGAAGACCACCTCACCATGCCACGTCATCAGGTGCCACTTCACCAGCCACCTCATCACCCTTTGGGTGCCAACAAGGGAGATTCAAATTCAAGGAGGTTGGCCACATCCCTCCAAGTCCTCCACCAAATCCTCCAACCCCCCCCACATCCCTCCAAACTCTCCACCAAATCCTCCAACCCCCCTTGTAATCCTCCTCGATTTGGGGAGTTTTTAAATTTCAAAAGCTAGCTTTGTGAGGCTATTAAAAGCCTTGGACGCCCATTGTAAAAGAGATTGATTTTGGAAATGAATGAACTTTGAAGTAAGTTGTATTGAGTTTTATGTATGAAATTTTTCCTATCTTCTTCTTCCACGCCCAAAGCCACTCTCTTCCCTAGCAATTCATCATCCAAGCTCAAGGCAAAGGCATTGGAGTCGGCCAGATCTTCTCAACCATCTTTTCTTTGTTCACAAGTTCTCCCATCCCTTCTTTATGTTTGCATCCTTCAACCTTAACTTTGATCTTCATTGCAGGGTCCTTCGAAGTCCTTGAGTTGTGAACAGGGTTCCCCTTGACAATGAACCAACAAGCTGAAGCCCAAGTCCAGGGTTCTGATCACTGTTATCCAAGTTCTCCAGTCCAAGCATCAGTAGTTTCAAGTTTTGAATCATAGGAAGGTTGGAAAACTCATCAAGGTAAGTCCTCAATCATTAGCCCCTATTGTCTAGATCTTCTTCCTTCTTAGTTTTAGAGTTGTGTCTAATCATGTAATAGTCCCTTTTCATATAATCCTTAAATCTTATTAAGATGAGTACAATGCTAAGTATAATTAGGTTTCATTGCTCTACAAATACCATATTCAAAACATTAATCATATGCGTGCCGCATCGAATTGGTATCAGAGCATGGTTGCATTAGGGTAGAATAGTTTTCTTTAAATCCAAGCAAGATCTAAAATTCACGCCTCCTGAGCGGGTGTACTCCAGTACACTGTCATGACCCATGGGAATAATGAGCCCCTGGCCGGACGTGAGTTTTAGATTAAAGTTTTGGGTAAGCCATTGCACTTGTTTGATTAGGTTCTGTTTTCTGAAAATTTGCATCTATTTACTGTAATCCGTCTGCAGCTCCAAAGGCAAGTCGCTAATTTTTTATTGAAATATTTTTTTTCTTGTTCCTTTTTAAGTCAGTTATCACCATATTAAATTTCATCATCAGAAAAAAATTATAAAAAAAATAAAAATTTCTGCAGTTCGACACTATCATTAGGGTTCTGTTCTATCCTTTTTATTTATCTTCATTTGTAGGATCTGCTTAGATTAGTATAGATTTTAGTTTTAAAATTCCTTTCATCTACATTGAAACATATAAGTTAGGAATCCTCTGTGAGTTTTTCAGAATTTTTGGACATTTTTTTCATCACGTTTTCCACACCACTTTCAAATTGCAACAACTTCTGCAGCACCTTTGCATTTCATTCATCTCATGAGAAATCAAATTAAGGGCATCAATTTGACATAGGGTCAGGGTTTCATCACCTGTCCCTAGCCCAAAAATCATCAACCAGCATATCGATCCCAGCCCGTTAATTAAAATTGAGTAGAACGTTAATTGCCCTAGTGGGTTAGGGACACCAACAAGTTGGGTTCAGGTTAGGGTCAAGTTAACTGTGTCAGCTAATTGGTGTGTGCTTACTGGCTAGGTGTCTAGGATTGGTGCATCAGGGCTTGTGATTTGGTCCGCCTACCTGGCCAATCTCAGATTGGTGTCTAAGGTTGGCAATCAGGGACCTACACTCCCCTCCACCTACCTGGCTAAGTCCCATAAGTACTACTAGCTAGTTGGTTCACTTAATTAGACTTCTAATTTGTGCTCTAGGTCTAGGAAACCTTAGCTCGAACTTGAGTCCATTTGCATGCATGACAACTAGAGCAGGGACACCGTATTCACCAATCCAAGCCCAGTCAAGTGTAGCCATGGACCAAAACTTAGGAAATTTGATCAAAGGCCTAAATGATCAAGTGGCCCAACTGACTAAGAGTTTAACTGAGCAATTGGCCCAAACAAATCAGAATGTGGCACAAACCAACCAAGACATGAATGAGCAGTTAGCCCACATCACTACTAGGTTGGATCAGTTAGAGGCTAGAACCCCTGAAAGCAATCATGAAGCCCAGACTGAGCCTGAGCCAAGTCTTGCACCTGAACTCGAGACCCCATTGAACCCTAGAAGGATTCCATATCAAAACCTCTCTACGAAACAAACCCTAGGAGAGCTCCCCAAGATCAGTTTTATGATCCAATTCCTAGAGGACCCCACCCTGGTCAAACCATCGAGCCCAACCCAAGGAGATTCCATCATGAGCCTAACTATGAACCCAATGTCAGGAGACCCACTCCAATTCACTTTGATCAAGATGACCGAACCATGAAGAACATTAGGCTAGAAGCTCCCACCTTTGATGGAATTTTAGATCCAAAGATCTACATTGATTGGGAAGGTGAGATGGACCAGTATTTTGACTGGTTTGAGATGAGTGAAGAGCGCAAGTGTAAGTTTGCAAAGCTTAAACTTGTGCGCCAAGCTAGGTTATATTGGGAAAACGTTGAGAGACTCACTAGACAGAGAGGTGATGTGCCCATAGTGACCTGGCGAGCTATGAAACTTAGGCTTAGGGAGAAATACCTTCCTATGTCCTACCACCAAAGACTCCTAGATCAATGGCAAAGACTTACTCAAGGAAATAGGAGTGTCGCAGAGTACATAGCGAAGTTTGACGAATTCGTTATGAGGTGCAATGTTGATGAATCTGAGTCGGTGACCTTGTCTAGATTTAGAGCCGGACTGAGGGAAGAAATTCAAAGAGAATTGTTCATGCGAGAGGTACATGACCTAGAATTGGCCTATCAAATAGCTAGGGATGCTGAGAGATTCCATAGAGGTCCAGTCTATCGTAGGCCCGAAGCCCCTAGGACTGTGCACCTTATCAGCAGTCAGGATCCAATCAGCCTAGATTCAACCGACCCAATCCTAATGTGCTTGTGACCCGTAGAGATGACAAGGGGAAAACACCTGAGACCAAAGAACTCCAAACGCATGTTTCAAGTGTAACAAAGTGGGTCACTATTCTAGCAACTGTCCTAATAGAGCCCTACACATAGGGAAGTAGAAGAGGAAGCCGTAGAATCCCAAGGTGAATTTGAGGAGGAAGTATACCAGGCAGATGAGAACTTGGCTGAAGAGTATGAGGATGAGGAAGTCCTGGTAGATCAAGATCTGTTAGGAGTGGTTAGGTGTATTCTCACCCAAGCTAAAACCAAGAAGATTGACGTAGGACTAGCATCCTACAGACATTTATTAAGATAGGTGAGAAAGCATGCAAAGTCATTTTAGATAGCGGAAGCTGTGTCAATGCCATATCCACCAACACAGTTAAAAACCTAGGATTGCCCACCGTACCCCATCCTAATCCCTATAAGGTATCTGGATAGACTCAACCACGATTTCCATTAAGTCTAGGTGCCTAGTAACCATTCAGTTCCAATCTTACTTGGAGAAAGTATGGTGTGATGTACTTCCAATAGGAGTAAGTAGCATAATTTTAGGCCGACCATGGTTGTACGATCTTGACGTAACACTCTATGGTCGTTCTAATTCGTGCTCGTTTACTCATAATGGAAAGAAGATTGTAATCCATTCTTCTCCACCTAAGAACCCCATTAAGAGAGGATCAAGCCAATTGAGTGATAAGAAAAAGGGGATAAACGTGATCACTGCTAGAGAAATGGAGAAAGAAATTAACAATGGGTCACCTGTTTGGATTTTGACCATTAAGGATCATCAAGAACCTCTTTCAAAAGAACAACCTCAAGAAGTCAATGAAGTGCTAGAGGAGTTCAAAGACGTGTTCCCCGATGACTTGCCCGACCAACTCCCACCTCTTAGGGATATACAACATGCGATAGACTTAGTCCCTGGAGCAACCCTACCGAACCTTCCCCATTATAGAATGAACCCTACCGAGCACCAAGAATTACAACGTCAAGTAGGAGAACTCCTAAAGAAAGGATTCATTAGGGAGAGTTTGAGTCCATGCGCAGTCCCAACCTTACTTACCCCTAAGAAAGATGGCACATGGAGAATGTGTGTTGATAGTCGTGCCATAAATAAAATCACAATGAAGTATAGGTTTCCCATCCCCCGCTTGGATGATATGTTAGATATGATGGCCGGTGCAACTATATTTTCTAAGATTGACCTGAAGAGCGGCTATCACCAAGTTAGGATCAGACCAGGGGATGAATGGAAGACTGCCTTTAAAACTAAGGACGGGTTATTTGAATGGGTAGTCATGCCTTTTGGGTTATCAAACGGCCCTAGCACTTTTATGCGAATCATGAACCAAGTCCTACGAGCCTTTATTGGAAAATTTGTTGTCGTTTACTTTGACGACATACTTGTCTATAGTAGGACTAGAGAAGATCATCAACAACATCTGAGGCAGGTATGTTTAGCACTTAGGAAAGATAACCTCTATGCCAATCTAAAGAAATGTGCTTTCATGACTACTAGAGTTATCTTCCTAGGATTTGTTGTGACCCCTAAAGGAGTATCCGCTGACCCTGAGAAGGTTAAGGCAATTGTAGAGTGGCCAACACCCAATAATATTCACGAAGTAAGAAGTTTTCATGGCCTCGCTACATTTTATCGAAGATTTATTAGAGGGTTTAGCACCATAGTTGCTCCTATCACGAATTGTATTAGGAAGGGCCACTTTGAATGGACGAAGTCAGCTGATAAGGCCTTCCTTCATATCAAAGAGAAGATGACCCAAGCACCAGTCTTAAGACTACCCAATTTTTCTAAGGTCTTTGAAGTAGCATGCGATGCTTCGGGAGTAGGTATTGGTGGAGTTCTGAGTCAAGAGAACCATCCCGTAGCATTCTTTAGTGAGAAATTGAATGAGGCCAGGAAAAAATACTCCATATATGATCGGGAGCTTTATGCGGTAGTGCAAGCATTAAGGTATTGGAGGCATTATCTCCTACCGCAAGAATTTGTTTTATTTTCAGACCATGAAGCCCTTAGGTTTTTGAGTTCCCAAAAGAAACTAAACCCTAGGCATGCCAAATGGGTAGAGTACATCCAATCCTATACGTTTGTCCTAAAGCATCAATCAGGAACCGATAATAAGGTAGCTGATGCCCTAAGTCGTAGAACGTTACTTTTAACTTTAGTCAGTACTGAAGTCATAGGTTTTGAAAGACTTAAGGAGCAGTACGAAACCTGTCCAGATTTTGGTGAAATTTATCAGGTTTTGCGTCAAGGACCATCTAGTGATCATAGTGACTATACCCTTCTAGATGGTTATCTTTTTAGAGAGAATAGACTTTGCATCCCAAGAACCTCCTTAAGAGATTTTTTAGTTTGGGAGATACATGCGGGAGGTTTGGCTGGCCACTTCGGACGAAACAAGACTATCTTGGCTGTTGAGGAACAATTTTACTGGCCAGGTCTTAAGAAACAAGTAGCAAACCTTGTAGCCCGATGTAGAACATGTGCTGTTGCAAAGCAACAAAAGAAGAATACCGGGCTATACAATCCATTACCTGTACCTGAGTGTCCATGGCAGGATCTAAGCATGGACTTTGTTCTAGGATTACCCAAGACCATTCGAAAACATGATTCAATCTTTGTGGTGGTCGACCGGTTTTCAAAAATGGCCCATTTCATACCTTGCTCCCAAACTTCCGATGCCTCTAGGATAGCCAAACTCTTTCTTGATCAAGTAGTCAGACTCCATGGGTTACCAAAAACCATTGTTTCTGATAGGGATATCCGCTTCACAAGTTACTTCTGGAAAATCCTTTGGTACCTATTAGGAACCAGACTGAAATTCTCCACTGCCTACCATCCCCAGACTGATGGACAAACCGAGGTTGTAAATAGAAGTCTAGGGAACTTGCTGAGATGCCTAGTGGGAGAAAGTCTAGGGAACTGGGATTTGTTATTGCCACGTGCTGAGTTCGCTTACAACAGTTCGGTCAATCGATCTACGAGCAAAAGTCCCTTTGAGATAGTCCATGGTTGCAAGCCTAGGAAGCCTTTAGATCTAATCCCACTACCTATTCACACACGAGTCTCTGAGTCTGCTGAGTCTTTTGCACAGCATGTCACAAATCTACATAAAGAAATCAGTAATAAGATCAACCTGAGCAATGAAACTTACAAACACTTAGCTGACTCACATAAGAGGACTAAAGAATTCTGTGAAGGGGATTATGCGATGATTAGGCTCAACCCTGAACGGTTTCCCCCTGGAACCATAAAGAAGCTGCATGCCCACGGAGCGGGACCTTTTAAGATCTTAAAGAAAATAGGGCCTAATGCATATGTTTTGGAACTTCCACCTGATATGGGTATTAGTACAACCTTCAATGTTTCAGACCTAGTAGAATACAAAGAACCACTACTAATACCTAGTGAGCCTTTTGAGCCAGAAACTTTCATTGAGAGTGAACATATTTCCGAGTGTCCACCACCAACCTTACCTGAGCAGAGAGAGAGGATTGAGAGAATCCTGGATGACAAGATCATTACTACCAGGAATAAGGACTATCAGCGATACCTGGTTCAATGTCAAGGTCGACCTGAGTCCGACAACTCTTGGATTACTCGAGAGGACCTGCAAAGACTTAACCCAGACTTGTTCGAGCATTACCAGGGCAAAACTGAACCATACTCGACTGGGTCGAGTTCTGTCCACCCCAGGAGAATTGGTGTGGACACCAGAAGCCAAAAGAAACTTCACTCCAACAAGGTTAGCCTTATCCCAATTTGGATCGAAGATAATTAGGTTACCTTGTATCCTTTAGTTCAAAAATATTTTATTTTCAAGAGTCATTTCCTTTTTAAGAGTCCTGTAATTAATTTTGAGTTTCAAATCAAGAGTGTTTATTGAGTCCTGTAATTACTTTTAAAATTTCATTTCCTGTAAGTCCATTTCAAGTTTTAAAGTCTAGGTCAGTCAAGTCAGTTCAGTTGAGTTAAGTCTAATTCAGTTGAGTTAAGTCTAATCAAGTCTTAAAGCCATGAAAGCCAGCAACAAGACTCAAATTCTAGACCCCAGAATTTGACCACATGAAGAAGAGAAGACACATCAACCAAGCAAGAGAAAAGGACCATCAACTAGGACCACTGGGTGCCACATGTCATTCTTATCCAAGTAGAAGACCACCTCACCATGCCACGTCATCAGGTGCCACTTCACCAGCCACCTCATCACCCTTTGGACGCCAACAAGGAGATTCAAATTCAAGGAGGTTGGCCACATCCCTCCAAGTCCTCCACCAAATCCTCCAACCCCCCCCCACATCCCTCCAAACTCTCCACCAAATCCTGCAACCCCCCTTGTAATCCTCCTCGATTTGGGGAGTTTTTAAATTTCAAAAGCTAGCTTTGTGAGGCTATTAAAAGCCTTGGACGCCCATTGTAAAAGAGATTGATTTTGGAAATGAATGAAGTTTGAAGTGAAGTTGTATTGAGTTTTATGTGTGAAATTTTTTCTATCTTCTTCTTCCACGCCCAAAGCCACTCTCTTCCCTAGCAATTCATCATCCAAGCTCAAGGCAAAGGCATTGGAGTCGGCCAGATCTTCTCAACCATCTTTTCTTTGTTCACAAGTTCTCCCATCCCCTCTTTATGTTTGCATCCTTCAACCTTAACTTTGATCTTCATTGCAGGGTCCTTCGAAGTCCTTGAGTTGTGAACAGGGTTCCCCTTGACAATGAACCAACAAGCTGAAGCCCAAGTCCAGGGTTCTGATCACTGTTATCCAAGTTCTCCAGTCCAAAGCATCAGTAGTTTCAAGTTTTGAATCATAGGAAGGTTGGAAAACTCATCAAGGTAAGTCCTCAATCATTAGCCCCTATTGTCTAGATCTTCTTCCTTCTTAGTTTTAGAGTTGTGTCTAATCATGTAATAGTCCCTTTTCATATAATCCTTAAATCTTATTAAGATGAGTACAATGCTAAGTATAATTAGGTTTCATTGCTCTACAAACACCATATTCAAAACATTAATCATATGCGTGCCGCATCACAATCCATACCCGAAATTCGTCCAAATCCTTCCTGCTCAAAAGATTAATCTCCTACAATAATAAATAAATTCATTCAAATCAAATCCTAGTTTCATAAATTTTGAAAAAGAAGATTATCTCTGATTTTCTCTTTCCTCATCTTCCAAACCAAAAACCCTTCCCTCTTCCCTTCTCTCTCTTCTCCTCATTCTCTTTCTTCCTTCTTCTCTCCTCTTTTCCCTTCTCTTTCTCTCTCTTCTCCTCTTTTCTTGGCTCTTTGCAGGCTCTTCCCTGCTTCCTATCGACGTCCAGGTTAAAAAGAGAGGAAAAACCAATCCAAAATCATCTCAAACATAACATGAGAAGTCCAAAACCATCAAAATAACACCCTGGCCATTTGATTTGAGATCAACGCCTCAAACTGCATCCAAATCCGAATCCAAAAGCACCTAATCAAGCCTAAACTCCCTCGGATTAATCTCAGCCGTTCGATCGGGCGATTGGACGGTCCAGATCGCTCAGAAATTTCATGGACCGCCGTGCACCGCGAGAAACGGGCTGGGAAACACCCGGAAACGCGTGGGAAATGCCCATGCGACGGCCGCTTCCGGCTGGGCAGGGCCCAGCGCCCGCGCGAGCCGTACGCGTGGGCCTGGGCCGTGCCTCGCGCGCGCCCGCGATGGGCCGAGCCACGCCTCGCGCGCCCGCCCGCGCATCGCCCCACTCGCCGCGCTCATGCTTGCCTGCACGCACGCTCTCCATCGTGCGCTCCTGCCTGCCCCGCTGGCGTTGGGCCGCGCAGTCACCGGGCTAGTTCGGCAGGCCGGCCGGCAGGCCATCAAACCTTTTTTTTTTCTTGGTGTTACATTCTCTCCCCGTTAAAAAAAATTTCATCCTCGAAATTAGCTTGATTGAGATCTGAATCAATGCTCCCATCATAACACTCTTAAATCACTACGCTTCCGCTGCGCACTCTGATATAATTTACTAAACCTTCTAGGTTCACCAAATAAATCCTTCCAAGAATTTTTGCCATGTATTATTAATCATCATGTTAATTTCTTAATCTCTTATATCACAATTTCAAACAATCATGACCTGAATTCAATACCACTCTTATCTATCATAATCACCTTGCCACAATCCCCAAATCATCATAACTAAAATCTGTCACAATTCTTGTCATATCCTAATAACCATCATGTCATTATTATTATTATCCACTTGTATCACCATCCCAAGTGATCATAACCTAAGCTTTGAAACCATTCTGTCACGCCCCGAATCCAGCACCGGAATCGGCACGCGACCGGCCACACAAATCCTAGGTTTTATCCTAGAGATCATGCAAGGTCTGGGTACACGGGAGTCACTTACCTCAAAATATCTCATTCTTTACTAAGCCCGAACATCTGTACAACTCTGTGAAAGAAGAAAGTAGATTGTGAGCTCTACAGCCCAGTAAGGTCTCCAAACAGTCATCATCAATAATAATAATTTGAAAATAACAAGGATATAAGAGTACACATCATACCATGCAACGAAACAACTCAAATATCACATACGACAAAACCTTTTTGCAAAATCATGTTTCATTTTCAAGTTTTCAATTTAATCATCTTTCTTCTTTAATGTTCTGAACTAGCCACGGTCACACTCCAGCCTGTGACTGATACACTGTTGTCACACTCCAGCCTGTGACTGGCAATCTCATAATCAACCATGTACAATCTGCCCATGGCCATGCTCACGTACTAAGCCCGCTCTGGCTATGTAATTGACCATGTACAACCTGTCCATGGCCAGGCTCACGTACTAAGCCTGCTCTGGCTATATAACCACGATCCCATGGCATGGCTAGTCTAAATACCGTTAACACTTTATCTTTACACATCATCAAGTCAAATCATATTATGATGTCACACCACATCATGATGTCAACCAAGAAATCTCAAATCTTTCGATGATCGGTATCACGGTCCAAACTATCAAAATATAACTTTTATTTGATAAACACGATATCCGGAAATATAAAATAATAACAACCATAATCATATTGTTCTTCATAAAAACTCAACTACACCATGCAACAATAAATCATGCATGCTAATGCTCATGTACTCGGATCAAAACTATGCATGTAAGATAATATATAGACTAGTGATCACGTCCAGAATCCTTACCTTCAACCGCTAATCCCAAATATCTGGTATCAATCCATACTCGAAATTCGTCCAAATCCTTCCTGCTCAAAAGATTAATCTCCTACAATAATAAATAAATTCATTCAAATCAAATCCTAGTTTCACATATTTTGAAAAAGAAGATTATCTCTGATTTTCTCTTTCCTCATCTTCCAAACCAAAAACCCTTCCCTCTCCCCTTCTCTCTCTTCTCCTCTTTCTCTTTCTTCCTTCTTCTCTCCTCTTTTCCCTTCTCTTTCTCTCTCTTCTCCTCTTTTCTTGGCTCTCTGCAGGCTCTTCCCTGCTTCCTATCGACGTCCAGGTTAAAAAGAGAGGAAAAACCAATCCAAAATCATCTCAAACATAATATGAGAAGTCCAAAACCATCAAAATAACACCCTGACATTTGATTTGAGATCAACGCCTCAAACCGCGTCCAAATCCGAATCCAAAAGTACCTAATCAAGCCTAAACTCCCTCGAATTAATCTCAGCCGTTCAATCGGGCGATCAGACAGTCCAGATCGCTCAGAAACCCCATGGACCACCGTGCACCGCAAGAAATGGGCTGGGAAACACCCGGGAAATGCGTGGGAAACGTCCACGCGACGACCGCTTCTGGCTGGGCCGGGCCCAATGCCCGCGCGCGCCGCATGCGTGGGCCTGGGCCGTGCCTCGCGCGCACCCGCGATTGGCCGAGCCGCACCTCGCGCACCCACCCTTGCGTCGCCCTGCTCGCCGCGCTCCCTCGCGCCCGCGCACGTGCACCGCATGATCGCCCGCGCGCATGCTCTCCATCGCGCGCTCGTGCGCTCCCGCCTGCCCCTGCTAGCATTGGGCCGCACACCCCAACGCTTGATACAGTAGGCTCAGTTTGGTCACCACCATAACTCCCAAAACACCTGTAAGCTATGGGCCTGGGATGAAGTCGGCAGACCCAGCCAACTTCAACCCAAACGAAAGAAAAAAAAAAATGGGACGAAGACCGGAACAGGGGAAGGAGAGGCGGAGTCGAACGGGGCTTCTCCGACCGAATTCTTCACCGGAGAAATCGGTGGAAGCGTTGTGGAGGGGAGGGAAGAGATCGACAATGAGTCCGGGATGGTGAAAACTCTGATTGGATGGGGTTTTCTTCCCAAACGGCAGTGAAAACATTGATGATTTTTCCTTTAAATTTCCCTCACCCCCACCGATTCGAGCCTCATCGGGCTCCTTCCACGCGACGTCCTCCTCTCCAGCCAGTAACGAAGAACTCTTCAAGCACCGGTAAGTCTTTTCCAATTTTTTTGGAATTTTTTGTTGTTTTTTTTGGATTTTCTGGTTCGGTTTGGATTGTGGCCGTTCGTCGTCGCCGCTGCAGTCGCCGCCATCGCCATCGCCACTGCCTGCCGTCGCCGGTCCGAGAAGCCTGCGGCAACCACCGTGGTTGCCGGCAGTGGGGGAAGGGAAGAAGATCGGGTTCGGCCGGCTGAGGAAGAGATGCAGGGGACGAGTTCGGGAAAAGAAGAAGGAAAAATATATATATATATATATGATAAGAGGAGAGAGAAAGAGGAGAGAGAAGGAGGAGAGAGAAGGAAGAGAGAGGAAATCAGGGATTTTTTTTCAAGATTTGAGAAAAAGTTGAGAATTTAGTTTTAATTAAAATTATTTATCTATGTAGAGAATCAGTCTCCTGAGCGAGAAGGCGTCGCACCGATTTCGGGTACGGATTAGTACATGCATGGATAGTTGATTTGTAAGGACTTCTAAACTTGATCAACCGTAATATTAATATATTTTACATGACCTGATTTGATCCGAGCATATATTAAATATTTTTCATGCATGATAGTTTTCGGATAACATGATTTGATTTCCGGGTTACGGAACGAGTTTGTTGTTAATGTTGTTTGCATTTGCCAAGTGATCTTGAAATGTGTTTGATCGTGATATCGATCGTTGGAAAGTGACATGATCTGACTATGTGAGAAGAAATGATAAAGTGTTAAGTGAACTGGTATTTGGACTAGCCATGCCACGGCGGTACCGTGGTTTCTCAGTGTGCCCGTCACAGGCTGGAGTGTGACAATTTGTGTGCCAGTCACAGGCTGGAGTGTGACAATAGTGTGCCCGTCACAGGCTGGAGTGTGACAACAGTGTGCCCGTCACAGGTTGGAGTGTGACAATAGTGTGCCAGTCACAGGCTGGAGTGTGACCGTGGCTAGTCCAGAACCCTAAAGATAATGGTTAAATAATGAAAATTCTGAAAGGAAAAATATAATAATAAAAAAAAAATTCCAAAGTTTTTGGTTAAATATGAAATCTGAATTGTTTGATTTCGTCACATGTTATGCTAATGTTTTGCTATTTTCATATACTTGTATATTATTATTGGTGATCATTTGGAATCCTTACTGGGCTATATAGCTCACTCCCTTTCATTTGTTTTCTTTCAGAGACTCAGGATACTTAAAGAGGACCTGTGCTGGGCGTGAGACGGAGCTTCATAATTGTTGAGCTAGTTAGTTAGTTAATTTCGGTTACTGATGTTTATGAGTCAGTAGACCAATTAATGACATCGATTTAAATACTGAATTGTACATTTGTTATTGGATTGTTTATATAATATTATTTTAACTCGGATATGTTTGAATTGTTGTGTACCTAGGCCTTGCATAATCTCTAGGATAAAATCTAGGATTTATGCGATCGGTCACGTAGCTGATTTAAGTACTGGATTCGGGATGTGACAACACCCATACGTTTCATGACACAGTTGGCTTGCTTGCTCGCACGTATCATGGCACTGGTTGTACTCTCTGCTCGTGCCGATCCAAGTGCACAGCTCTACAATGCACAGTCCCAGCCCACGGTTACACCGGCTGTGGCAAGCTTCTGTGATGCAACCATCAATTTGTCATCGACTCGCCTACAGGCAATGGTCGAGACTGCCGATCAGCACTGTCACGCATTTGGGCTTCTTCTCCATTGCCATTCTTTTTACAGTGAAGAAGCTTTTGGTTGCTAAATTTATTATATATTGAGGAAAGACTCAGGCCAGTTCTGAATAAATGGGGTGTCTTGGGTCAGCACTGCTTGGGTGGCCAAAAACATGAAACCGTGATGTGTGGGATGTGGTAATTCCAAGGACGCAACACCTACTAAGCTTAGAACTCAGTCACGCAGTTCAAGATGCTGCTACCTTTTAGAATTCCAGTTAGCATCCGATGAACTATAGCCCTTGGTAACAATGTCCGAAAGCCTCTACTCATTCAGTGACTGATATGAATTCCCCCTCATGGTTCCCAACATTTATCAGGTATGACACATACCGTGGCTGTGTTTAGAGGATAAAATTGTGGTCCTTTTCTTTTATTTAAGTACTTCTCCATCTGTGTTCTCCAGCCTCTTATATTTCCAAGACACAATCTCACATTCTTCCTGTAAAATTTACTGTAGCTGATGTTTAAAATACCAATATCGCTCAAATTAGCAGAAACAAGACCGGATTTATGCCTTGTCTCACTTTTTGAACAAATTGGGAAACATCACTTTTTCTGAAAGACACGATGAACATATAACAAAACATTGCAAATACTAAATATAATGCAAATCTCTTACCAAAAAAGAAACATATAGCAAATAAGGAACAGAAATTCAACTTGAGTTTATCAAGCATTTGGTTGGGAGATAAATTTCATAACGCAAACAAAGAGTTTCAAGATATATTAATAGGAGAGAGTGCATGGATGAGCGGTCATATACAACAATATGAGTGCATTCTTATGATTCAAGGTGTTATCCTGACCATGAAGAGTCCCACTCCCATCTAGATAACCAAAGTCCAAAGATATGCATTGAAATAGCTTTATCATGAGTTTGGTAAAACCACCAAAAATCCGATAAATTTTCCATTCTCTTTCTTAATTCTGGGCATATATTCAAACTTAAAATTCAACTGTTTGTGCAACCATTTTTGTGACAAAACCGAGCTCAGTGGGCTGATTACATCCTCTTCCATAATACAAGGTATTGCAGTCTCTTCTTTGCCCCAGCTTGCACAGCCACCCAGTCAGCATACCCCTAGAGAAGATGTTGAATTCTTTCTTTGTTGGCAATCCGTCCCCACGCTGTCTTATTGCTGACAAACTTTGTCCCCATCCTGTGCTGTTCTGGAGCCCTGGAAATGAACTGTCATACTACTACCAGAGAACATAAGTAGCAGTGCCTCACTGACTTTGAGAAAGGCTCCATCAATGCATTCACCATTCATTGCCCATAAGCCAAAATCCAGCAGCATTATTTGTGAGTTCAAAATTGATTGCTAATCCACAGGGTTTTCTTTTTCTTTTTTTTTCCCCTTCTTTTTTCTTGCTTACAGATTAGGAGAGATAATCTCCACCTTTTGTCCTGTCCCACCCTTCAAAGGTTGACGCCAACCACAATTGAATCTCATCCCCTCGATACATGTCTTAAAAAGATGATACCATAAGCAAGCGCTCAGCGGTAGTACAATAAATTTATAAATTTTTATTGATAAGAGGTATTTAGCTAAGATGTCCATGGTGTGAAATGATCTAATGAATCTATATTATTATTATTATTATTATTTTGGGTATCTTGCTACAATTGTATAATGTCTGACTAGATTTTGCAAATATCTTAAAAATTCTTTATCCCAAAGAATACCTCAATCTTGATCCCAAGCCTGAACAACTCCAAAAATATTGGTTAGACTTGGATTTAGATCTATCCAGCCTAAAACATTTTCTCTGATAAATAGTTGAAGTAAAATTGAAATTTCAACCCGAGTCACCCTATTTTAAGTAAATATGACAGAATGTAGATATTAGATCCAAATCTAATTGGGTTTAGATCTAGATCAAACAAATGAGAGAAGAGGAAAATGAGAGAAAAGACAGCAGATATCAAACTTTAACCAGTATGCAAAATGTTTCAACTGTTCTTGGGATTCTGTGGAGATCAAACAAATTTAGGTTTGCAGGTGGTGTTTTTCCGAGTACTTTTTAGGTACAGGGTGTGTTCATAACCCACCTAATTCACCTCTGTTTCAGAAGCCAGAGGGCGGCCAAAGTTAATGTCTTCCCACCTAATTCAAGTGGGTTTAAAAGCCATAGATCTAAATCTTGCTAGTGTATGGCCCACTTGCTATCAGGGTTATGCATGAAGTCTTAATATATGGGTCAGGTTTGGACATTACATTATAAAAGTTGATAGCCAATTACCACATAGTCAATTGCGCATGGGTTATCTTGACCAAGAACTCGACCAAAATGACTACTGTTACCAATTTTGAGAATTTACATATATGTACATATATATATATATATATATATATATATAAACCACTTCTACGTTGCCATATCTTGAAATAGTGGTTGATGCATATGTAGGCCAACTTTCAAATCTTTTTAATGAGTTTGCTAATCACTAAATAATAATAATAATAATAATAATAATAATAATAATAATAATAATAATAATAATAATAATAATAATAATAATAATAATAATTTTTATTTCTAAAATATTGATTGCTCAATTTAGGTATGATATATAAATGAGTGAATACACCAAATTCAAATCTAAATTGAAACATAAAACCAGTATGGATCGGGTACAAGTCAAGCTAGACCATGCCAAGCCAAACTTGGACAAACCGATAACTCGCCTTCAAGCTTCCCATTAGATGGCACATCCTTCCAAATTTTACTAAATTCTATGTTCCCCTTCTTAAATATTTTAGTGAATCAATACCGATAAATAAATCACTGCGTTATTACCTGAATGCAGACTTCCAACTTCCAAGGCCAGTCCCATGCACCGCCTTCTCGTCCGGGTGCTTCCCCGAACGTTTCCAAGTGGCTGGATCTCTGAATGGAAACTTGATCCCCTCCGCTTTCCGAAAGAAAAATCTTCTTCCAATACACGCGCCCAGCAGCTCCCACGCAGTGCTTTAATAGCCGTGCTCACGAACACGACTCTCGAATCCTAACGTGCATCCCGCAGAGCAGGGGAAGTAACTCGACCATAAATGAAATTAAATAAAAGGTTTGGGTCCGTGAGCCATGGGTTTCTCGCCCGCCGTTCCCGCTTTCGGACCCGGTCTTCGAAGCTGTTCTCCTCTCCTTCGTTTGCCTTCTCCCTGATCTCTTTCTGCCGATCTTCTCTTCGCGATCTCCTCCTCTTGTAATCATCCCACGTAGATTTCCACTCGCCCTTCTCTTCTTGAGGTCCGCGGTCATTGCAATCCCACCGCTCAACCTCGCCGATTTTCCCCCCATTTTTTCGAGGTTTTTGTCCTTTTTTTTTTTCCTTCGAGATCTTGGTCCAAATGGCCTAAAGGGCGCTTGATACTTTTGATGCTATCTCGAGGCTTCTTTTGGTGGTCTGCTTTTTGTCTTGATCTCCAATTCCGATCTGGGTAACGACATACTGGATATTTGTTTGTTTCTATTCTCATGCGTTCTGCTGCATTTGGTTAGGGTTTTAGACTTGATGTTATCTCCTGTGAGTCGTTGTAGAAGTTAATCCATGAAAGATTCTGGATGTTCGTTCGTTCGTTTGTTTTTTTAATCTCAATCTGGTAGCTTTGATTAAAAATAAAAAAATAATAATAATGTGCCCTCAGAAGTTCAGGGTTCTAAGAGATCTGTTTTAATCTTTTTTAGCTTCTTTGGTTGGGCTACACTGTTTTGATGATTGTAATTGTTCAACTGGACTTGGCGAAAAAACAAAATTTTTGTTTTAGAATATGTGCATCTGGCTGCATGAATCCAAGGACTTATTCTGTGTATTTTTAGGAAAAAAAAACCATTAGAGGTTTTTTTTGATTTTCCTTACTTATAATCATTGAATGAATGACAAATTTAGATATGCTTACATGCCACCGTGGAAAGTATGAATCAGAAGGGCGCTTTGTCTTTGTTATGATTACTCTGACCTTGTTTGATTTCTATTTTCTTTGAATCTTTGTTGAATTTGATTCATTCGCTTGGGAATTACTAGTTGAAGTAAAATGAAGAAGACTACATTGCGAGGAACTTTAGTTCCACGATGTGTATGTGTTTCGGAGTAAATTATGTGTTAGTGTTAGAAAGTTATGCTTGTAAAATTTCATAAATCTTTGCTATGGATTACATTCTCGGGACTGTATTGTTCATAGTATCAGACTATCAGTTCAGATGATTTCTGTTCTTTCTCCTTCCTGTGTATCTATGTGATAAATTTGTGTACAAACTTGTGTTATTACAGGCTTCTTGTTTGAAGAATGACAAGAATCAAATTTTGAAAAGCCATTATTTGGAACACTGTTTACTCTTGCATTTACTTTGCTGCAATGGAAAGTGGAAATAAAGAAGAGAAGAATTTGGCCAGTGCATTGGTTTCAGACAATTCCTCAGACAACACCCTTGATCCTCAAGGTAAATGTGAAGGGGGATTGTCAAGTGAACTAAAATCTTTAAATGCTAATGAGGAATCTCCAAAGGTTCACCAAGAAAAGGAAAGTGAAAGCTCCAAACAGCAAGTTCATGACATTGAAAATCAAGGTGAACTCTTGAAACAGCAGGTGCTTGTAGGTGAAAAACAAGATGAGGTATGGAAACAGCAGGTGCTTGAAAGTGAAAATCAAGGTGAAGTTTTGAGACAACAGGTGCATGAAAGTGAAAATCAGGCTGAAGGCTTGAAATTGCAGGTGCATGAAAGCAGGAATTTGGAGTCTGAGGACTCAAAAGAAACAAACCAGAGCACAGAGGAAGTTTTTGCCGAGGAGAAGGAAGCAGATCCTGTTTTTGATGGAACAGAGGCTCCCGAACTGGAAGCACCAAGGAGTCCATTGGGTCAAACTTTGGAACTTGATTCTGAAGAACAGGGACGTGCCTGGCCTGAAAAAGCTGTTGCGCTGAAAAACTTTGTTAAGGAGAAGGGAGTAGTTGCGGTTTCAACTGTTCTTCGCCGTCTTTCTGGCAGAAAGGATGAAGATGGGCCTCCCGATGGGGATGAGAAGAATGACAATTTTACAAAGGGCTATGGTGAGGAAGATGATTCTAGCTCGGATCCCAAACTAAAAGAGGTCTCACAGAAGGTTGGGGAACGATCTACATGGAATCCTCTAAACTATATCAAGATTGGACGTGAATCGGATATTCAAAGCAAGCCTGAACAGGTAAAGCATGTCCAAGTTGAAGGTTTAGTTGAAGAACAGATTATGAAGGGAAGAATTATAGTATACACAAGGTTGGGATGTCAGGATTGCAAAATGGTGAGGTTATTCATGCATCAGAAGAGGCTCAAATATGTTGAAATCAATATTGATATCTTCCCTAGCAGGAAGATGGAGCTGGAGAAAAACACAGGATCCTCAGCTGTTCCTCTGGTGTTCTTTAATGATTTTCTTGTTGGGGGGCTGAGTGAACTGAGGGCCTTGGATGAGTCTGGGATGCTTGATGAGAAGATTAGTAATCTTTTCACTGAGGAACCCTCACCTGCCGCTGCTTTGCCACCATTGCCTGGTGAAGATGATGAGTCTGGTAGTGGGAAGATTGATGAGTTGGCTGCTCTAGTTAGAAAGATGAGAGAATCAATTATTCCTAGGGATAGATTCTATAAGATGCGAAGGTTTAGCAATTGCTTTCTTGGTTCCGAGGCTGTGGATTTCTTGGCAGATGATCAATACTTGGAGCGAGAAGAGGTTAGTTGTTTAATATTTATTCTGTTGTTTCATTCTGCTGAATGAAGAGGCAATACAGAGACATGGTTAATTGGTCATTTCAGCATCTATATGCCGATCACCTTTCTGTTGCATTTTTTTAAAAATTAATTTTGCTTGCAAAACCAAAGTATATTTGCTGCTCATGAAATTATGATGGATAATTATACACGGCATGCTAGTCTGAAAAAATATCTTACTAATTCAATTATGATATACACTGATATATGTATGCTCCATAGAATTTGTAGCGCCAATGGTGCATATTTTCTGTAATTAAATGTACCATGGCATGCTTTTTCAGTGAAGGAATAAACAATGCGAAAAAGGTCTCTTTCTTATGGCATACAATATACATCATGAACTACGTTTTTCTTTTTCCTGAGGCCTTAGCAGCATAGCCTATTTCCAAAAGATCATGTAGCATTCGCGAGGTTTAATGAATTTTCTAGTTCTTCTACAGCCAGATTTGTTTTAAAGAATTGTCAATTTCCAGTTATCATTGTCTTTGAGAAAATTGGCAATTTGCTAATGTGGTGCTTTCTTATTAGTAAATTCATCATTTCTTTGTTCCTTTTTCCTTTTAAATGCAGGCAGTCGAATTTGCACGAAAGCTTGTCAAGCAAAACTTTTTCTGGCATGTTATGGAGTAAGTATTCTAAAATCATTTTGCATAACAATGCCGATATTTATCCTATCCCATGTTGTTGAGTACTTGATGGAACACTGTTTGATCTTTGTGTGAATGAAGGTAATTTATATCTTTATCCTTTATTTTAAAAAAAGGGGTTCATCTGTTACATGATATCACCATTGCAGTGAGAATATATTTGAAGATGGAAACAATTTGTACCGATTCTTGGAGCATGATCCTGTTGTCATCTCTCAATGCTACAACATCCCTAGGGGTACAATTGATGTAAAACCTAAGTCTCTTACCGAAATAGCATCAAGGTTAAGGTTTCTGTCATATGCAATTTTTGAAGCGTATGTATCTGAAGATGGCCGGCATGTTGACTACGGAAGCCTTTACGGTACTGAAGAGTTCAAAAGGTTAGTTGCAGTCATAAACTGGAACCTTTGTGCTTTTAGAGATTGTCGATCTTGAAGTGTTTTATAAATAGATTTTCCTCGTATTATTGTTAGAATTATCTTGATATTTCATATTTTGGTGAAATTGTTCCTATTACTTATGGACAATGAAAGACTTGTACATTTATTGTTTTGGCTAGTTTGAATTTAGAACTTTAGACTTCTTTCAGACAAGCATCTTTGAAAGCTGGTGGTATACATGTTTTATTTTTTGAGTTGCTTGCATGCAAAATGCTGTTTCTTTAATTGCATTTTATGCAAGGAAAATTTAGGTGCCATTTCGCATCATTTTTATTCTTTTCTATTTTTAAAACTAAAAACTAAAAATTTTGTTTTATCCTTTCTAATTTTTAAAATATAAATATATTTGGTATGGCAATTATTTTAAAAATACAAACATGGCAATGGTGGTGGAAGTGATAGTAGTAGTGACAGAACTAGTAAAGGCTTCAGTGGTATTGTTGGTGGGGCTATTGTCAATATGGCGAAGGTTGTGATGATGGCATTGGCGAGGGTACTGTTGATGTGGCTGAGGGGACAATGATGGTGGTAGTGGTATGATGGAGGTAGTGATGATGGTGGTGGCAGGATTAAGGGCTTGATGGGGGAAGCAATGATGATGATGATAGTGATGTAGCAGCAGCAGTAGCGGTGATGGGTGTATTAGGAATATGGTGGAGGTGGTGATGATGGCAGTGGTGATGTGGTGAAGATGTTGACCTTGGTAGGGATTATGGTGGTGGCGGCGATGGCAGCAAAGGTGATGATTGTGGTGGTGGTAGAGATTGCATTGGTGGTGGTGGTCAAAAACATGAATTTCTTATCTTTGAAAATATTAAAATTAAAGATTTTTTACTTTTATTTTATTTAAGAAATATTAAAAGTTATTTTAAAAAATAGAAAATAAAAATAATAGCCTACAATATATTTTTCATGGTTTTTGTGATTTTATTTTTAAAAATAGAAAACAAGAAATAAAAGCATTGCCAAATAGGCCCTTAGTTTACTCCATTTATTTTCGATGTTTTTTTTTTTTTTGCTTCTTTTGGCATCTGTAAGTACAAGGAAAATATTTCAGATTTTCAGTTATTTTAATGAGTTCAAGGTTTTGTTATTAGTTAAGAAGGAACTTGACATGGTTGATAGTGTGTCATAATTCTTTTTGTTGCATGGTCTACAGGTACTTAAGGATAATAGAGGAACTTCAAAGAGTGGAGTTGGATGGCTTGTCACGGGAAGAGAAGCTTGCTTTCTTCATAAACCTTTATAACATGATGGCCATCCATGCAATATTGACATGGGGTTGTCCTACTGGAGCTTTGGATAGGAGAAAGTTTCTTGGTGATTTTAAGTATGTTGTTGGTGGATGCACCTATTCGCTGTCAGCTATCTACAATGGAATCTTACGGGGAAATCAACGGCCACCATACAATCTCATCAGGCCATTTGGTCCAAGAGACAAACGCTTCAAGGTGAACAACAACGATATTCTCTCTCCCTCTATCTTTTTTAAACAAAAAAATGTGACTGCCCTCAACTTCCAAAAAAACTTGTCCTTTTCTTTCTTTGTGTTAATTTGAACCTTTAAGATATGGAAAAAACAATACAGACCTTCTATTCCAAATTTATGCTAAAAGGCATGCATGTGTGCAAACGATTGTGCACACAGAGAGAGAGGAAGAATAGAATTTATGTTGAAAAATTCACCTTGATCCATGGAGAAAATGAAGAATTACATATATATCTACTAAGAAGTAAGAACATTATAATAATTGTTCCATAACCAACAAACTGTATCCCATCAATATGAGGTTGGCTTTATAAAATAAGTATGAGCTCCACAATTAGTTGGATGGCTAACATCAGCCTCTTATATAAATATGTATATGTTATATTACCATGGTTCAAAGGTCAAAAGAATGAATACAATTGGGTTGATGCAAAATACTCTATTGCATCTCAACACCTTGCCATCTAGTTGTGTCTTTCATTAATTTGTGACATGCACAAGAGTTGTAGTTTTACACTTTACTGCTCATACTCGACTACCCTTGTGCCCTGGTAGATACTTGAAGAAACAAGGTAAATCTAAATTCTATTGGGATACTTGATGGCAATTCATACAAGGTCTAGTTAATTTGTTTTTTTATCCTTCTTTTTTAAGAGATTGAAAAAACAAGAAAGAATACAATTTAAGTTCTTCTTTTACTATTTAGAGATACTAATATGGACCTTCTTAAGCATCTCCTTTTATGTGTTAAAGTTGGCGAATCCTCACCTACAGCCCAGAAGAAAAGTGATACGCTATTGAGCTTCATAATGTCATACCTTGCATGTTACTATAGTATGACCTGTCATGGTAATATGGTATGACCTATCCCATAAAGTTACAACTTAAAAAGATAGGCCTCCATTGGTAGGCTTGTTGCCTCATAGAGGTGTCATCATATAATTTATAGTCAAAATTAGTTAGTAATGGATCAACGATAATAAGTGGCCAATAATATTATATTGACCAAGATCAAGTTAATTGCTTATGCATGACACTTGGAGGGACAATGATTGGCCACTTGTCACACATACAAGGGATGTATATGGGTAGTTTATTGTTGGAGTAAACTACCTAAGGGAGTAATTTTGGTGAGGAGTTATTCGTGGACAGAACTTTCTGCAACCACCACTGAAGGGAAGTTATTGTTGGAAATAACTTCCTCTTTTATGATACAACACAGCAAGGAAGCTTCATTTGGACACTCTTAGTCTCAATCACAACCACAATGGTTTCTATACTGAAGAGGTTCTCTTGGCTTTTCATCCTAAGATTATATTGTGCCTCTAAATAGAGGTTGGACCTACCGTAGATTCTGTTGGTTCTCTCAATAATATCTATTAGTTGTATCAAGGTTGTATGATCAGATTGAAAGAAGGTGGATTGGTTCCTTGCTTTTAATCTAGTTTGGTACTACTTTAATTGTTCATGTTAATCAGTGAACTGAAGTACTTGCATCATAGGCAAGATAAAGAACCCAACTCTCGCATCAACCTCTCCATGTCCATGGATGACCATGACAGAATAAAATGTGTAAACACGTAGACATAGATAGAGAATATGTGTAGGTTATACTATATTTGAACATATTAATTTGTGGTTTTTTTTTTCTTTTCAAGAGCCCTCCCTGTGTACTTGAGAGAATTTTATGCTTGAAGCAAGGTGATATTAGCACTAATTACAGGACACTGGAGGAATTACCATTGTAAGTTGCGATTATAGTGGTGGGTTTTGGTAGCATTGAGAGAAATATGAAAGATAGGAACAAATTATTTTTTTCCTTTCTATTATTACATGACTTTCAAGAAATATAAGCTATTATTTCCAGTTTGAGATTGTGAGATCAGGCTTGATGGTGGTTGTCATGCAGAACACTAAGAAAAGAGTAAAAGAACACTTTCATTATAAATATGACTGTATTAAAGTCCTTAGCTGGAGAATCCTTGATAATTGTTAACTTAAAAAAGATCAGATAATGATCCTGTAGTTTAATTGACATTATTTCATCTTGATCTACTTTATTCTTGCTTATAGAATTTTATCTCTGAAGCCATGAACATAAACCGTGAAAGGCTGTCTTATCTTTAAGAATCCTTATTTGCCAATTTCTTATTTAAAGTTACCTCTTATGTAATTGCAATCTTTTATAAATTCTTTCCAACAACTTCAATTCATGCTAGCTTAGGGCTTCTTGTTCATTCTTTGGTGACATTGGTTTTGAGCACCTCTCTATTACACGGCCTTCTTAGATCTTCATGGCATGCATCCACATCATATTGTTCAATACTTCATCACATGCATATATTTGTCAATCTATCTATTAATTTAGTATTTATTAAATATTATTTTTTGCAGATCATTTTGGTGCTTCCTAGTAAACCTCAAAAGCCCAGGTGGGCATAGTATTGAATGATTCCAGTAATGTTGTCTTCATTCTTTATAGAAACTCTGGTTTTAAGATAAATGGAGTCACGAGAGTAATTTTTAATGTGATTGGGGTGGGGGGGGATTTTCGTAGGCAAGGGTCTATAAAGCTTACATTATTTATTAAATAATCATCAGACTAATTTCAGGTTACAGATTGAAATTTCCAATCATGTTCTCAATCTACATTAAGAAATTCTCAAACTGTATCTAGATTAGTATCTTTAGATTAGCCGCACACAGAAGAAGAGAGCTGACCACTTTAGGTTTCCCCACAACAAGTTGATTATAAGCTTTATAATATTTATCAATTGAAATCATCAAACTTAGCTTCAAGTTACAAATTTAACTTTTCAATAATGTGTTTAGTTTATCACAATGGCTAGGCTTTTCTTCTCGCTGTTAGCCGAGTTTTTAGTAGTAACAAGGGTAAGAGTTTTTCTTCCTTGTAATGATGTTGGTGAGCACAAGATTTCTCTAGTTGTATGTTTCCTGTTAGGATGGAATCTAAACGAGAGGCTGAATTCCACTTGATTTGATGTATGACTCCTCTATTGGAGTTGTTTTCTTTCTTTTGAAGTCTGAGTTTTGACTGAAAGAGTGAAACATTTTTTATGAATAGAAGATATAATTATTGTTTTTTGTAATTCCATCAGCTCATTAAGCTACTTAAGTTCTTATCTTGGTATTGGTCTATTGGAAGTCAAGTAAAGTCTTTGAACTAGATTGTGTTTCTGGAATTAAATTCAGTTTGCTGTCATTGTTTTTCAGGTAAGCTGAAATTTAATCTCTTTCTGTGCATTGAAAACAAAAATATAGATTCTGCATGAAGAACTCCTAATATATATAGAGAGAACCTTGGTGGGGGGGGTTTAGATTAAGATGTGATTCAAAACCCTATTTCTGGATTGATTTTGTTGGCCTTTTTTATCATCAGCAACATATTAGTTACTTGCCAATCATAGTAAGACATATCCCATCAGAAGTCTGTGGCAACAAAGAGGACATTATTGTTATTCATTTTGATACAAGTTGGACCTCTCATGATATGTTTCTAAAGCTTTTGCTGAAGAATTAAAACCTTGGCCACTAACACCTTGAAGTATGGTGAATGTGCGAGTATCTTGCTTGGGCCAATGAGAAGTCACATTATATAAGTAGGACATCATGCTAATGAATGCATCTAGCTACAAAATATAAATTCTATAATACAAACTTCACGTACACATGAATAAATGTGTGCATATATGGCTTGCAAAGCTAACATCTAAATACCATCCATAAAGCATTTTAGTTATCAAGAGAGAAAACTCAAACTAAATTAAGTGGTCTCAATGTACGAAGAGTTTAGTAGACTAAAGCTGGGTGAAATGTAGGCACCATTTCCATTTTGTTTATTACACAAAAAGCTTCAACCTTCTAAGTATTCAGTACAAGAAGAATTGATACCTTAACATTTAGGATGCTAGACTTGCTATCAGCAACAGAGAGCTTGACTTCAAAAGGAATCTGGTACAAACTGTACTTTGTTCCTCATAGTCAAAGGAAAAAACAATATAGGGACTGTCTGACTATTAGGAACTGATATCTTATCAGGCAAGTTTTTTGCATGCAAAATTGCTTCTGATGATTCTCATCCACAGGCTACACACATCGCATGCGCACGCATGCATGCAGACATACACGTAAACATGTATGCACGCACGTGCCAGTCTTGTGACACAAAACATGTAGTTTGCCACCATTATGTAAACTTCTTATTCCATCACATTCAGAGATTTTATTTTTGTTAAAAAATGCAATTCAGAGAACCTGTTAGAGACCACTTTTTTTTAAAAAAAAAATCAATGTCACTATTAAATGGGATTTTTTTGATAATTTAATTCCATAATATTCTTAGTTTTTTATTAACCAAGTCCAATACTGTAATTGTCACTTAAACTAGTTATTTTTGGGCTTTCATTTAACTTTACCACTCCTTGGTTCGTGGATCAGGTGGCTCTCCCTTATCCAGAACCACTGGTTCACTTTGCCCTGGTATGTGGCACTAGATCCGGGCCTGCACTTAGGTGCTATTCACCAGGAAATATTGACAAAGAACTGATGGAGGCTGCACGTGATTTTCTGAGGAATGGAGGGTTAATTGTTGATGCTGAAGCAAAGATTGCTTCCGTAAGCAAGATATTGCAGTGGTAAGATTTTCTTCAGAACCAGAAAAACCTTTTTTGTGTCTAAGCCAGTGAAGTGGTACAAACTCAATTTCAAATTCTATGTAATTGTGATCAGTTTTGCTGTTTTGAACCATTACTGATGATAAAACCATAGCCCTAATAACTACTTATCTCTAGTTATTTACTGTAAAACATGCTGATATTTGTTATATTTCATAGGTATAAAGGGGATTTTGGGAAGAACGAGGTAGAGGTATTGAAGCATGCAGCAAACTACCTAGAGCCAGCTACATCAGAGGAGCTGTTAGAGTTGCTTGCGAACTCTCAGTTGAAGGTGACATATCAGCCTTATGACTGGGGTCTAAACTCTTAGTTATACACTAAAATTATGTAGTTATATACATCAGACATTGTTGAACTTACACAATGGGCTCGTAGAAGCTGGCCTCCTGCTAAGTTCTAGATTATATCTAAAAGCTGTGATTGAACTAATTTTTGGTTCCAAAATATCATATTGGACATGGTTTACTGTCATGGTCTCAGACAAATTAAGTCAAATTAATCAGGTCTAGGTGGCTTTGGTTCTCAGGTTGGGGTAGATTCGTTCTCTAGCCTACCTTGACCTTGCCAAACCCTCCAAATTTGAACTGCTGAAAAAATGTTTCTTTCATAAATAAGTCAGACTGACAATTAAATCCACATTGAGTATTTTATGGCACACAAATGCAAGCATATTTTGACCATTCCAAACCAAGTTTCCTTGGCGGCCATCCACCTTACAAAATTTCAGCTCTTATAAAATCCTTGTCTTCATGGAATCAACGCTGCCACTGAGTCCTGCCAGGTAAAAGAAAAGAAGAAGAGAAAGGGAAGTCTCTGGAAGCTCCATATTAATTCTTGCTGGTCTTGGCTCCTATGGGTGTCGATGTAGCTGAAATATGTCCTCAAAAAGCTACATAAAGAGAAGATAAAAAGAAAAGGAGACAGTGGTTCCAAAGAGAAAAAACCTAGGTGGGGTACACTTCGAATGGTTAAGAAAGCCCATCCGCGAGTACTGCACCAAGAGTGAAAAATTACAAGTTGGATGGTTAATGCTTGTGCCTATTTGACTAGGAGTGGTTGGTCAAAGGAAGGTGGTGTAATTCACTTGCTTGTATGAAATGTATTGTTTGTAAGATTCTATATGGTAGTTAATCATCAGTCACATTCTTTTTTTTTCTGAGTAAATCTATTCGTTCATATGTTTGAGATTTCTTGTGTTTCTTTAAAAAAAAATGCTTCTGGTTGATGTAGTTTGGTACGAGTTGCAGATGATTTGGTGAAGTAATCAGAGTAGAGCACACCAATCTGCACCATGGCATTGGAGTTTCACTCACCTATCACTTTGACGAGCCTATGATACGGTTCCGTCGCTCGCCACTGTCTGTTAAATGTATCTAAGCTTAAGCTTACTATTGTCCTTATGTGGTCGGAACTAATGGTGCTGGGCTGGAAATAGGCCGGTCCAAAGATTATATTTTAAAAATTTTTGGATCGAATTCAGGCATTTCTTTGGTCCAAAAATTAAATGGATTATATTTTACAGTTCTAAGACTAGTCGAATATGCTAAAATTTCGTCCACAGTCTGAATCAATTTCAGGCCAGCCTGAAGTTTATTGAGCTGGCCCAGTCCAGTTCCAAACAATGGATTTTTGGGCTGGCCTATTTTCAGCCCTAAATGGTGCATTCGGCACGTGATTAAAATCAGACTTGGAATAGATTGGAAGGGAAATTGGAATGATTATATTCTTCAATATATTTAGTATGTAATTAGAATTGGAGTCAGAATCAGAATGGTATTTAAATACTGGAAGAGAGTAGGGATTGGATTGGATTTTGGGATTTGGAAAATTTTCATTCTCTCCAATAAAATGTGACTCTTCCTAGCTAAATGGTTAAAGATCATTTATTCTCATTCCCATTTCCATTCCAAAGGTCAACTCCCTCTAAGCAAATCTATCATATTTGCTATAAAGGGAGATTTCTCATTGATTGTCTCCTATGCATTCAAATTAACAGTGGCTTTTTGAACTATGGGCTTCAAGTGAACAACAATTTTCTTTTAAGTTCATGGATTAGGTGAAGTGATGAGCTCCAACTTTCCATAGAAGACAATAATCTTCTTTGTTTTCGGTATATGAACCTTGATACATTATTTCTAGGGTACATATAGCTCTACTCTATTTTATCTTATCTTTTTAGAAAAAGAAACCTTAGGATCTAATTTTACAATCTTAAATATATGCTTTAAAGCAAAGACTTCAGAAAACCAAAACTACCATTTCAATCATCCACCAATTTATAGAAATTATCACAAGTTCAGGTAAAAATAGACCTTAAATTACAAAGCCTGTTTTTTGGAAAAAAAATACAAAGCATAATATATCCGACTGGATTGCATACATCTCTATAATTGCTGGAGTAAGTCTTTGTGCACCGCATGCAGTACAGAAAATTCAACGTGGCCCGCACCGCTATTTCTTATTGGTTCACATTGATCCTACATGGCTTGACGGGACGGGGAGGGAGTCCGTATATTTGGGATTATGTTATCTGAGCATCACCGCATCTGCAGTCATTTCAAACATGGAAAATAATCTTTTTGCCCTCCTATTTTCTGGAAGAAGATACGTACTTCTGATCTGGAAGCGGTTCTTCTTCTTTTGCAAAAAAAAAAAAAAAAAGAAGCAAAGCGACATCCCAGAGTTCTTTCCATTATTTTTGCCTATCCGCCAATATCAGAGTGAAACCCCCAGTTTCCCCTCCATTTTTTGGTTTTTTATCTTCTCTTTAGTGGTCGAGTAATCGCTGGTGAGATGGAAGCGTTTCTGCTTCTTCTGCAAAGAAAAAAAAGAAGGGGTTAGTGACACCTCCAGAGTGTTCTCCATTTTTGTATTTTTACTCCATTCTTTGATGGTCGAGAAGCCACTGGTGAGCGGAAGTTCTCGAGCATACTATAAAAGATACGCCTTCGAAATTTTGAGTTAATGGAGAAAAATGGTTTTGTCTTTCAACACAGATTGCGAACACAAAAATATTGTAGAAAGGAAATGCAGATGGAGGAAAGAAGCACTACACTTGTTATTTATTCAGGAGAGGATGACACCCCCTTAAGATCCCTCCCAAAAGAAGCTACAAAACTAGAAATAGATAAGAAAATTATATATTTTAATACAAATTTTTAAAATTTATCTTTACAGAGGGATGCAATGATATATTTTTAAAAATATTAAGTATGACACCGTAGTATAAAATTATGACACCATACACAGTCTCATGACACCGTAGATCAGAATTTATGACATCCAAGTTCAAAAACTATGATATCCTAGTTAAAAAATTATGACATCCTAGTTAAAAAACTATGACACCCATGTAGAAATTATAAAATAAAATTTTCTAACCCCTTCTACCTCTAATACATATCATTCGTGGCTTAGTTTATGACTCCAAGAGTATCATAAAATTACCACGGATGCTATAAGATTACTCAAAATAGCCGAAACAGTTTTACGATACCTCAGTTTAAAAACTACGATATCCTAGTTAAAAAACTATGACATCCATGCAAAAATTGTAAAATAAAAGTTTGTAACCCCTTTTACCTATAATACATGTTATTGCCGCTAAGACCGTCGCGGCCCGTAGCTGCTGCCGGCGCCGGAGCGCGCTCCCTTCGCGGTCTGTCGGTCCTCTGCTCCTGGACCTGCGAAACAAGGGTTAGTGACCTGGGCCTGGGTTTCCGGTAGGGAGACTCCGACGATCAAGTCAGTGTCGATCCAGGGGAACAGATCCTCCTGGTCGGGTCCCTCTTGATGGACTCCGCACTAGGAGGAGTAAAAGATGTGTGAGGAGGTGAAAACGTAGCAGTGAGAGACTAATAGCGGGGATAGAGGGGTTCCTTGTTACTCCGCTTCTCCTTGTTTCCCTCGTTTTCTCTCAGTTGTGATTTTGGTGGAAGCGCTTCACCCTCTTGGTCGAGCTTGCGCTTGTGTTGGTGGTGGATTGTCGTTGTTACCTCTCCCCCTTTTTTGGGGGGTGTCTACTGTTCTTTGTAGTTGAAAATTGGTCATTTAGAGCTTGCCTCGGGATCCTCGTTGGGTTGGCAGGCGCGTGCGGCAGGATTCCGTGCCGTAGACGAGACACCTTTCCTGACAGGTGATAGGGGAAGCTTCCATTCGTTCTGACATCCTCTCCGGTTGCCCCATTCAGGAAAGCTTGACAGAGCCTCGATCCGAGGATCACCGCCCTAGGGGTTCGTGCTTTCTGGCTGACCCGTCCCCATAGAAGTACGGCCAGACAGGTAGTGATGGTGGCATGGAGGGCGCCGTTCCATGGTCCTCGGATGGCCCGCCGGTGTCTCGGGATGGCAGGGCTTGCTCCGGGCTGGATGCTTCGAGCTCGTGCGGTCACCTTGATGGAGAGTGCGGGCCCGGTCCAGAGGGCGCATGCTCGGAGAGGCTCCACATCGACGGGTGAGCGCTGAGCTCGACCTTGATCGCAGGGCACTAGCCTCAGAGGGTCTCGCTCTGGAGGGCGTAGGACGGACCCGGTCTAAAGGGCGCGCGCTTGGAGAGGCTCCACATCGACGGTGAGCGCTAAGCTCGACCTTGACCGCAGGGCACTAGCCTCCGAGGGTCTCGCTATGGAGGGCGGAGGACGGACCTAGTCCAGAAAGCGTGCCCTGCGGTCGAGGTCCTGCTCAGCGCTCACCCGTCGATGTGGAGCCTCTCCAAGCGCGCGCCCTCTAGACCGGGTCCGTCCTCCGCCCTCCAGAGCGAGACCCTCGGAGGCTAGTGCCCTGCGTCGAGGTCGAGCTCAGCGCTCACCCGTCGATGTGGAGCCTCTCCGAGCGCGCGCCCTCTGGACCGAGTCCGTCCTCCGCCCTTCAGAGCAAGACCCTCGGAGGCTAGTGCCCTGCAGTCGAGGTCGAGCTCAGCGCTCACCTACCGATGTGGAGCCTCTCCGAGCATGCGCCCTCTGGACTGAGCCCGCACTCTCCATCAATGTGACCGCACGAGCTTGAAGCAACCAGCCCGGAGCAAGCCCTGCCATCCCGGGACACCGGCGGGCCACCCGAGGACCATGGAACGGCGTCCCCCATGCCGCCATCACTACCTATCCGGCCGTACTTCCAGGAGGATGTGCCAGCCAAAAAGCACGAACCCCTAGAGCGGCGACCCTCAAATCGAGGCTCTGTCAAGCTTCTCGGAATGGGGCGACCGGAGAGGATGTCAGAATGAATGGAAGCTTCCCCTATCACATGTCAGGAAAGGCATCTCGTCTATGGCACGGAATCCTGCCGCACGCACCTGCCAACCCAACGAGGATCCCGAGGCAAGCTCCAAACGACCAATTTTCAACTACAAAGAACAGTCGACACCCCCAAAAAGGGAGGGAGGTAACAACGACAATCCACCACCAACACAAGCGCAAGCTCGACCAAGAGGGCGAAGCACCACCACCAAAATCACAGCTGAGGGAAAACGAGAGAAACAAGGAGAAGCGAAGTAACAGGAAACCCCTCTGTCCCCGCTATTAGTCTCCCCTTGCTATGTTTTTGCCTTCATACACATTTTTCACTCCTAGTGCGGAGTCCATCAAGAGGGGCCCAACCAGGAAGATCTGTTCCCCTGGATCGTCACTGACTTGATCGTCGGAGTGCCCCCACCGAAAACCCCGGTCCGGGTCACTAACCCCTATTTCGCAGGTCTAGGAGCAGATGACTGACAGACCACGAAGGGAGCGCGCTCCAGCACCGATAGCAGCTACGGGCCGTGACAGTCTTGGCGGCAACACATATCATCCGTGGCTTGGTTTATAACTCTCAAAGTTTCATAAAATTGCTAGGGATGCTATAAGATTACTTAAAATGGTCGAAATAATGTTACGACACCTCAATTTAAAATCTACGTTTCTCTTGTTAAAAAACTATGACATCCATATAGAAATTGTAAAATAAAAGATTCTAATCCCTTCTATCTCTAATACGTGTTATCCGTGACTTGGTTTATGACTCCCAAAGTATCATAAATTTATCACGGATGCTATAAGATTACTCAAAATGACTGAAATAGTTTTATGATATCCTACTTTAAAAACTACGACATCCTAGTTAAAAAACTATGATATCCATGCAAAAATTATAAAATAAAAATTTGTAACCCCTTCTACCTGTAATACATGTCATCTGTGACTTGGTTTATGACTCTCAAAGTATCAAAAATTATCATAGATCTATAAGATTAATCAAAATGGCCAAAACAGTTTTACGATACTCCATTATAAAAACTATAACATCCTAGTTAAAAAACTATGACATCCTAGTTAAAAACTATGATACTTTTACAGAAAGTATAAAATATAAGTTTCTAATCTCTTGTACATATAATATATGTCATTCGTGGCTTGGTTTATGACTCCCAGAGTATTATAAAATTATCACGGATGCTATAAGATTACTCAAATTGGTCGAAATAGTATTACAACATCCCAATGTAAAACCTACGACATTCATGTAGAAATTATAAAATAAAAGTTTGTAATCCCTTTTACCTGTAATACATATTATCTATGATTTGGTTTATAACTCCTAGAGTGTCAAATTACCAGGGATGCTATAAAATTAATCAAAATGGTCGAAACAGTATTACAACACCTCAGTATAAAAACTATGACACTAGTTAAAAAACTAGATACCCTTGCAGAAAGTATAAAATATAAGTTTCTAATCCCTTGTACATGCAATACATATCATCTATGGCTTGGTTTATGACTCCTAGAGTATCATAAAATTATCATTGATGCTATAAGATTACTCAAAATGATCGAAACAATATTACGATATTCTAGTATAAAAACTATGATATCCTAGTTAAAAAACTATGACATCATTGTAGAAAGTATAAAATCAAAGTTTCTAACTTTTTATACCTATAATTCTCATGATGACACCTCCATGTCATAACAAGCCTATGTGAAAAGAATCAAGAATAATTATCCGAAAAGGATTGTAATACCCTAGTTCAGGATTCATGACATCCTACTTCAAATATTATGATACTTTGTACATTTTTATGCTTGGATGGCTTACATTTTTTATAATAGTTAGTTAGAACTTATTGTTTAATAACTTACATTTATTTTTTACTTATGTTTCAGTGATCTTGCAATAGTTCAACTGCCTAGAGTGAAGGCTTCGCAATTATTTAAAAACTATTGCAAGCTAGAAGTGTACATTGAAAAATTATGGAAGATGAATTTTTCTAGTCTTCATTTAGAAATCATTTGAAAGATTCCATTCGGTGTGTTCGTTGACATGTAGCCGTTTATAGTCGACGGGCGACTCCTAACTAAAATTATTAGATATTACAAGAGATGTGATAAGTTTATTTTTTGTGGCAAGGAACTTACATTCAGTATCGAAGACGTGGCCCTGATTTTGGGTATGTCATTTCTTAGAAACAAGATTGCAATGGAAGGCCAAGATAAAAAGGGAAGGTTATTCTTAAGATTTGGTAGGGAATTAAATCTTTAGAATAAGGGACTAGAGAAGTTGATAATGCAACTTCATTCATCAAACATACAAAAGGATATCGATGACACCATAATATTGGGAATTATGTCTCAAAGCCAATCGCTTAGGTTGTAGGCGATTGTGCTTAGTATTGTATTTTGTATATGAATTAATAAAATTATATTTTGGCAGCTCATCACATTATTCATTTCCCTGTAATGAAGTCCTTAGGACTGCACTGACTTCAATATAGAGAGGATATATCGAGTGGTCCTTCAAAAGGTTCACAACCAAAGGATACATTATACAGGATGGCAATGTATCAAGTGTAGGTTGTTGTGGTTCACATCGTTTGGTTGTCCTCTTAAACAAATGAGTGTAGTGACACTGATATGATCTGCAAGTGGGATGTGTGACATCTCATTGAACGTGACTCCGTGGAGCTCCTTTCTGTCAAAAGAATGCTCGCGATTGGATATGGGTATATGTGTCCCTCCGACCAGAGGTCACCATGGTAGCTTGCAAGCAACTCCCTATGCTTTGGTGTGGACTATCCGGATTTCTAATCCGGTGACGGAAGGTTTCTGGGTACAGGCAAGTACTTGTGGAGCAGTGGTGGACAAAGATGGAATTGACATGTCCAAGTTGTTTGGATTGAATGTCTCGCAGTGTCTCAATTTAGCAAATCCTCGACTGGGATAGTCCTAGTGAGGAGTCACTGGACTTGCGAGGTTGAGACATGTTGTGGATTGATTCAGTTAGGGTTGGCAGTTTAACCCTAGGTCATCTTGAGCATTGGAGGTCAAAGAGATGAATTATACGGTAACCATATGCCAGAGGTTCGATAGATTGCTCTCACATCTTCGGCTTATCCGGACGTCGGGATCCATTGCTAGATGGTATCTTGTGCTGGTACTGGAAGTGTTCCAGTGCTATTGTTTATGTTCGAACCTAGATCATACGCCATAGAAGATTTCTTCCTGATCCGGGAACCAATCAACGATTGGGAATCATTTCGATATTAAGGTCAAACGGGCTGATTGAATACACATTGGATTTTCTGGTTTGATTTGGATCTACCAGAATTGGTTTGGGTCAACCAGGAATTATTCCTGGTAGACCAGGACTGGATCCATTTTTTTACTAATTCGGATTTGGTCGGACCGGGGTTTAATAAACCGGTTTTTATCTTGGGATTTTGTTTACACGGTTTTTATTCTCCCAGCGTTTTATAAAAACCAGTTTGATGTCTTGCCCTGTTTCCCTTCTCACGCTTTTGCCGGTCCAGAAAATGAGTTTCACGGTATTTTTCCCGCTTCCCCTGCTCTCAGTTTTGCCGCTTGATTTGGATAAGTTCAGCGTGGAGATCGCATCCTGCTTGGACTCTTTGATCACGGTATTGCCGCTCCTATCCGAGACTGTTTATCACGGTGAACCCCTGTTTCTACGTTGTTTTGTTTTATCCATTCTTTCCCCTCTCTCTCTCGTTTTGCTTTGTTTTACCGATTGAATAGGATAAAAACAGCGCGTTGATCGTGTGCGGCTTGGGAGATCAGATTTCATCCTTAGCACTGTGTTTTGGATGGGGTCTTGTGTGTTTTCTCCCGCACGACTTTCCCCCCTCTCGCTCGTGGTTTTTCACGGTGTTTCAGCTTCTTCCTCCTGCGGTTCCCTTGCTTCCCAACCGATCAAGACCCTTTGCAATAGGAGTTGATTTTGATCTGCCACCTCTCACGATCTCTTTCCCTTGCCTTCACGTGTTTTCCAAGTCCCTTATTTAAGGTAGAAGGCCTTGCGTTTTGAGGTAATGAGATGAAAGAAGAAATAAAGGCTGTGTGAGAGAGAGGAGGAGAGAAACAGGGCATGCGTCAAGAGAGGAGCAGAGAGCTGTTTACTATAAGGCCGTGAGAGGAAGAGAGAGCGAGAAACGGTGTCTTCCTTTTTCCTTCATGGGATTTTTCTCCGCTGGTTTTATTCTCTCTGTTGCAGGCCGTGGGTGTTATGGGGAGGGGAAGAAACAAGGGAAGTAACAGGGCTTAGAGAGAACCCGTGAGACAGGTTTTGTTCTCTCTGTTGCAGGCCGTGGGTGTTATGGGGAGGGAAGAAACAAGGGAAGTAACAGGGCTTAGAGAGAACCCGTGAGACAGGTTTTGGGATAAAAATCTGAGTGCAGTATTTTTGTACTGCATCCCGTGTATTGCTTGTTGGTTTTATTGTTTCCTTTGTGTGTTCTTCAAAAATTTTGGATGGTCTTCTCATAAGGATTTGTTTAGTTTTTTTTTGCTCCACTTTGTCGTGACCAGTTTTTGATTTCCGAAGGACTAGCATCTTGGATTAGTGAGAGTCTGTGCATGGATACTTTAGAGGATGGACATTTGGACATCTCGAGAGATTGTACCGATCCTTCCCTCTTCTTGCAGTAGATCTGATTTGCTGTTGAAGAGTTCAACAGGCTGCTTCAATTTGCTATTAAAGGAAGCTCTACAAAGGCATGTGATTTACTTTTTATTAATCATGCATGTTTAGATCTAGATTTTATCATATTATTTATGATTATTGCAATTGCCTATACATGCCTATGTTTCAATTTCATACATCATGTTATGTTAGATCCTGTGCATAAGTAGGATTTTTTCGTATGCATGTTTAAAAGGTTTAATTATGCAATACCTACTTCTTAGTGTATTATGCCTAGGGTGGGCGTCCGGTGCACTGGTTTTTTTTCACGTAAGACTTTGGATCACATATATGTTTGTACTATTCTTATTTCCAAAATCAAATCAAGCTTGTCCAAGATATATCATTCCTTACTTGGATGATTTATCTCAGCTGGGATAAATAGATCAGCTGGGATAAATAGATCATGCTTCTATAATAAAGAAGTTGACTGTTGTGGCTCTCCCAGATGCAGCTTATTGCTTGAGATTTGAGGAGCCAGTCCAAACCAAGAGAAGTGATAAGTTTAGGAGGCAGCCTATCTTTTATGGATGTTCAGCTGCTTTGGTGGTAAGGATCATTAATATTAAGGATCATTAATATGCAGTAAATATGTAATTACATTTATTTTAAATCTTCCATATCTTTAAAGTACATGATTATTATATACCGGTTTGGTTCCTCAAGCATAGCACCTTAAAAGCCCCAGCACATCCAAATAAGCTAACTAGGCTATTAAAGGGCTATATAATAGCCAGTTGAAGATACAAAATGTTCAGCTTGCGAATTTGTAGCCTCATAAGTTGGTAAGATAATCCATTATTTCATAAACGTAATAAACAAAATATCATTATCATCAATATAAAGTTATTTTGTTATTATTATTGGCTTGCAAGTGGAGGGAGCTATTGAGCCAATGATAATGGAACAATGGCTTATCATTAAAGAAACATTAGTATCCCCAGAACCCGAAAATAGTTATGCAAGCTGTGCACAGTTGAAGAATAAAGTAGAAGATATAAGGAAGAGGCTTGCCATAGTTGAAACTCTCAGTTCATTGGTAAAAAAAGATACCAGTGCCAATAAAAAAGAGCACAAAAGGGTGGAGGGAGATGATATTGGGGATAAAGTGGAAGTCATGGGGCACGATCAACCTATGATGGAGAAAAAAATTTATAACATCCCTGTAACCGAGGTTGAACATAGGATAGAGAAAAAATTGAAGGACACTCCTTTGAGCAAGGATGCTGAGGGAGAGAAAGAAAAATCTCTGGTTCTTTCACTTATCAAGAGGTGAAAAATCAACCTAGGCTGTGGAAGGCCTCATAAATGATAGTAGATTCTGCTTTCAAAATAGGCCAACTCAAAAAAAGACGAAGATAGTAGGCACATCTCAGTCTGATGAATCAAATTTGAATCTTCAATTTGATGATAATGAAAATTTGATCAAAACTTTTTTGAAAAGAAGACCAACTCATAAGTTATATCTATTTTTTATTATGTATGCTATTTTATGATCGAAAATATATAATATCCTTTATGAGGTCATCTATACCAATAAATTTGGAGGTACTATTACAAGAAAAAAATATTTTCAATCTGCTAATAATGACATGATAGTTGATGATGTAAGCAATGGAGTATTACTTTATTTTATTCTTATTCTTTATATATGTTATAATATATTTTTTAATAATTATTATATTGATTTTCATAATTGTATGAAATCATATTACTTATAATTAATCAGTTTATATTGCATTGCCAAATAATTGATGCCGGGTAGGAGTTCATTAGAAATAACTGGATAGAGCATCCGGATATATATCATAAGTGTATAATTATACCTGTAATAACCTCCGGCATGTGCCTAACATTAGTAGCATAGTTTTAAGAACTTGCTGGAACAGCAGGACTATAATATTTGATTGAGTCAATGATCAAGATACGAAGGAATTTTGGTTTCCATTCATCATCATCAATTGAGACAATTTTCAGTAGCATCTAGTTGCGATTGACATGCAAACAAAGGTATTGATGAATCTAAATTCAATAAAATACAATTCTAGGTATAAAGTGAATGCAAGAAAGTGGCACAAGATATTCGTGCCAATGTTTTATATATTTTGTGACAATGTTGAGGTAAAGAATTGGTCCATGCTAGAGATTACTGAATGCCCTTCCCAACCTACAGGATCACTAGACTGTGGATTGTATTACTTGAATACTTGGAATTCCTTACTCATAGGGATAAGCTTGATAGTTGGGATTTCACATAAAAAGATATATCTACCGGCACCAGTTAGCAGCAAGATTATTGAGAGAGAGCTTGAATCAGAAGATTGATAATACTGTTAAAATTTAGCATGTAAAAATAAATTTTGTTTAATGTACTTATTCTCTTCGATTTATGTACTTCTATAATATATTACAGGAATTTGTAAGTCAATTGATATTTATATTTTAAGCATAATTTTCAAAAAAAAATCTATAATTCATTCAAAAATAATATTTCAAATATCATTTTTGCATTATATGAAGTTTTTGTATTGATGTTATGTTTATTTTCAGAATGTTAAATTTTTTCATTAATGTGATGATGTTATAAAGGAATATTATGTTTCTTGACAGGATATCATAGTTTTCCAATTTGAATGTCATACCTATAAATCTAGGATATCGTAATCATGTTTCAATATTTACTTAAACTTTATTTGTTAGAAGTCTATCATGACATTGTAAGAGTTTTAATTTAGATTACAGGTGACATATATTACAGGCAGAAGAAGTTAGAAACTTTGATCTTATATTTTCTGCAATGATGTTGTTTTTTAACTAGGATATCGTAGTTTTTAAACTGAGATGTCGTAATACTATTTCGGCTAATTTGAGTAATCTTCTATTATCCGTGGTAATCTTTGACACTCTGGGAGTCATAAACTAAGTAACGGATGATATGTATTACAAGTAGAAGGGGTTAGAATATTTTATTTTATATTTTCTATAAGGGTATCGTAGTTTTTGAATTTGGATATCGTAATACTATTTTGGGCTATTTGATTAATCTTATAGCATCTATGGCATATTTTTATACTATGGGAGTCATAAACTAAGCCACGGATGATATGTATTATAGGTTGAAGGGGTTATAAAGTTTTATTTTATATTTTGTACATGGATATTATAGTTTTTTAACAAGGATATCATAGTTTTTGAACTTGGATGTTATAATACTATTTTATGATATTTGATTAATCTTATAGTATTCATGGTAATATTTTATACTTTAGGAATCATAAACCAAGCCACGGATGACATGTATTATAGGTAAAAGGGGTTAAAAACTTTTATTTTATATTTTCTACATGGATGTCGTAGTTTTTTAACTAGGATATCATAGTTTTTGAACTAGAATATTGTAACACTGTTGTGGCCAATTTAAGTAATCTTCTAGCATCCGTGATATTTTTTGATACTTTAGAAGTCATAAACCAAGCCACCGATGACATGTATTACAGGTAGAAGTAGTTAAAAGTTTTATTTTATATTTTATATATGGATGTCATAATTTTTTTAACTGAAGTATCATAGTTTTTAAACTGGGATGTCATATTATGGTTTCGGCTAATATGAGTAATCTTCTAGCATCCATGGCAATTTTTGATAATTTGGGAGTCATAAACCAAATAACGGATGACATGTATTATAGGTAGAAGGGGTTAGAAACTTTGATTTTACATTTTTGCATAGGTATCATAGTTTTCTAACTAGGATGTCGTAGTTTATGAACTTGGATATCGTAATACTATTTTGGACTATTTGATTAATCTTATAGCATTCGTGGTAATTTTTGATACTCTGGGAGTCATAAACCAAGCCACGGATGATATGTATTACAAGTAGAAGGGTTTAGAAAGTTTTATTTTATATTTTATACATGGGTATCGTAGTTTTTTAATAAGGTATCGTAGTTTTTATATTGGGATATCGTAATACTATTTCAGCCTTTTTGAGTAATCTTATAACATCCGTGACAATTTTGTGATACTGTGGGAGTTATTATTCAGAGCATGGATGATGGAAAGTATTGTTAGGAGTAGTTATGTACATTAATTTCTTGTTTTATACTAGGGCATTCTGTAAATGGATGTCATCTATTATATCAAGAGATGTCATAATTCTATTATCCTTGTTTTAGTCTTTTACTACTTAAAGTAGTACTAAAATTTATATTTGAAATAAACAGATTCAATCACATATTCAATATATCTTATTTTAAATTTATTCGGATAATATAAATGTACACAAGACTGTACGAAAATTCAGCATTTTATATCCTCTCTTGTATTAGTTGACTGCATACATAAGCATCAAATTCATCTAAAAAAGGATCGAAAGATGGTACAGTGGGTTCAATTACTTGTTCTAGTACTTTCACTGAAGTTTGCCTCTTGCTTGTACTACCTCTTCTTTATTTTACATAAGAGTGTCAATGGAAGCCTTATCCATATTTTTTCTTGATCTTTTTGACTTCTTCTCGACTCCACTCTTAATTCTATTCTCTCTTGGATGACCTTTCATAGTAAATTGGTCAGGATCTTGGATTAGAAGTTGTGTGCTTTGCTTAGCTGTACAGTTAGCATCTACTGCTCTTCTGAATAATGATGTAAGATCTTCCATCACTAAATTAAATGCATCTTCAGAATGAAGGCTAGCTCTGCATGCTTTATCATTCGACGACTCATCAAAGCATATCTACGATCAATAAAATATAATATTTGTATTAAGATTTCATGACATATGATAGGTTTATGTAAATACAAAGTAAGACATCTGAATTTAAATAATTCATTGACTACATACCATGATTTTCATGTGCTTTTATCATAAAATTAAGTATTACATTCAAAATTGTCGAATTGGTATTTCATGTCCTTGCACCATCTATTCAAGAAATACTTTTCCGGGATACAAAATATATCACTTTGATGAATAACCAATAAGGCATGCCTACAAAGATGACTATTGTACTGAAAGGACCCACACTGGCATTGAATATCCTCCAAAATTTTGTCATATGAAACCACATAATTTTTTATAATCTCCTTCATTCCATCAACTTCAATTCTTTCAAATGATTTAATAGAATATACATCACAGTTATCAACTTCATTAATTAATTTAGCATTTGATGTAGATGTTTCAAGGACCACATTCTGAAATTTTTTGAATATACGTCTTGTATATTTTTCTGTTGCTTGCTTCCCAAAAGGAGAAAATGTCTTTAGGAAAGTATTTTTCTGTTGCTTGTCTCTCAAAAAGGGATGATGTCTTTAAGAAAGCATTTGTTTGTAATGTTTTATTATCTTTTTCATTTTTTGTTTCATATCTTTTCTCCAAGGCATCTTCATACTTATCGATGAATTCTTTAAGTGTAGTCGTTGAGTTTATAAACCCATCAAAAACGTGATTGATGCTCTCACTCTTTTATAAAGTTGATATTTCTATTTATAAATATTCAAAAAATAGAAGCATTAAAGATACAAAGTTTGTTGAAAATTTACAAACATGAACATTGATCAATCATAATAATTTACAAACATGCAAAGAATGTATCCTTAAGGTAAACTAGAATCTATTTATCCTGATATTTATAAATATTATTTAACCAATATACAGCCTTGCATTCTTCATATTTCTCTATTAAATGTGCCTACCTTTTCTTGAAAGATACTATGGTAACTGGATTATATATCGTCTCTTCAAACTCAACAATAAATTTGGGATTTGCAAAGCAAATATGGCCAATCTTTTCAATAATCTTTCTTAATATATGCCAAAGACAAAATCTATGTCATGTATTGAAAAAAACATCGCTAACAACAGCCTCAATTGCCTTATCTTGGTCAGTTATGATGGCATTAGGTGGTTGACTATCACTTGCATTCAGCCATAATTGAAATATTCATTTAAATATCTTAATCCTCTCATCTGATAACAATACACAACCAAGCAATATGGACTATCCATGATGGTTGACTCTGATAAATGAATAGAAAGGCATTTAATATGCATTTGTCAAATAGATTAAGTCAAAGGTCAGTACATCACTAAAGTAAGTACTTGCCAATTTTGACCTACGATGGATCCAGAAGACAGACCTGAGCTGTCCATTATAATTCAGGTCCAAAGTATAAAAAAAATAGATTTTTTACTTGCATTTGTGTGAAATGGATTATCATTGATTGTGCATATCCTTTTTCAGCTGACTCTGACATTCTCAACAGATAAAATTATGAGCATCATTCTTTGTGAAATCTAATTATCTTCCATCCTCTTTTCTTAAAGCCATGGCAAGTATATTTGAGTTATGAAAATATTCATGGCATGTAAATTACTGATCTCTGCCTTTTCTAGTGTGCCCATCTTCCTATGGGACCGTAGATGACCAGTTGATGATATGGTGGTTATGTTCTAGAAAAATATCATCCAATATTCACTTATCATTTTTAGAATTTAGTCTTACTTTTATCAAAAGCCTTATAATCAATTTTGCCAGTTTTCCTAGGATTCATGAAGTTATCATTTTTTTTGGATTTTCCCTACCTCCAACATGCCAGGTGCTTGAAGTATATTTCTTTATTTTTATTGGACCTACTACACACTGTTGTGATTCCAAAATCTACTTTCCTTGCATATCCATTGTAGAAATTATATACATCATTTGTAGAATTGAACTCCATTCCAATTTTAGGATCAACATACTCGTTCTCTATGTTCGGGATGATAGGAGAAGGTGCATTCTTATGAACAACACTGGCAACCTCATCCAAATGATCATCTTCATTTTTTTCTAGATTTTTAATTTTAACACCATATGTAGAAATATCTGCAAAAAAAATCATAAATATTAATATAGATAGTTTTAGATGATATTTTATTTATAGCATAATAAATAATATGTTATGCATTGGATAGAATATGGCATGATAGTATAATAATATGGGCATAGAACCAAATATTTCTAAAAAAACATATTTGAACTTATGACACCTTAGATAAAAGATTATGACACTCAATCATAAAATATAAATCTAAATATATTAACCCCTCCTACTAGGAGAATCTATCATTTGTGGACTGAGTTATGACTCTTGGGATGTCATAACATGCTACGGATGCTAAATGATCACAAATATATGTTGAAATAGTATTACGGCATCTTAGTTCAAAAACTACGATACCTTAGTTAAAAACTATGACATCCCATCTTAGTTAAAAAACTATGACATCTCTGTACAAAATTATAAACAGGATATTTTGATCCTCTATAATAGAAGTATTTCAGTATGCATTGCTGATATATGACATCCACATAGCCATATTGTAATAAAATATTTTTGAAAAAATTTCAGTATCAAAAACTTCAAAACATGAACAACTCAGTACAAAATAGAAAATGAAGGCTTTTGTCCTTTGTCATAGGACATTTCAACTATGCATTGGCTTGAATAAGATTGTTAGATTGTGATAAAATGATCAGGAAAAAAAATATTTCTAAAAAAGAATTTTCAAGAAATGATATTCTAGTTCAGAAGTTACGACACCCTAATTAAAAGATTATGACACCCGATCATAAAACATGAAACTAAATATAATAACCCCTTTTACCAGTAGAACTTATTACTTGTGGACTGAGTTTTGACTCATAGAATGTCATAACATGCTATGGATGCTAAAGGATCATAAATATATACTGAAACAGTATTTCGATATCCTAGTTCAAAAACTACAATACCCTAGTTAAAAAACTATGACATCCCTGTATAAAATCATAAACCAGATATTTTGATCCTCCGTAATAGAAGTGTTTCAGTATGCATTACTGATATATGACACCCATATTGTAATAAAATGCTTTTGAGAAAAATTTAGTATCAAAGACTTTGAAATTTGAACAACTCGGTATAAAACAAAAAATAAAGGTTTTTGTCCTCCGTTATAGGATATTTCAACTATGCATTGGCTTGAATAAGATTGCTAGATTATAATAAAAAGATCAAGAAAAAAAATATTTCTAAAAAAAGAATTTTCAAGGAACGATATCTTAGTTCTGAAATTAGACATCCTAGTTAAAAGATTATGACACCCGATCATAAAATATGAAACTAAATATATTAACTCATACTATCAAGAGAACCTATCACTTATGGATTGAGTTATGACTCGTAGGATATCATAACATGCTACGGATGTTAAAGGATGATAATAATATACTGAAATAGTATTACGATATTCCAGTTCAAAAACTACGACATCCTAGTTATAAAACTATGACATCCATATAGAAAACAAAACTATGACATCCATATAGAAAATATGAAACTATATTTATTATCCCTCCTATCAGGAATACTTATCACCTGTGGACTGAGTTATGCTCTCAGAGTGTCATAAAATTTTATTGATACTAAAAGAGTATTATATGGTTTCCTACATCATTAACTTTCTTTAACTACCAAAACACTTGGTATAATAAAGGAACCATAAAAAGAAAATTAAACAAGATTCTATAAAGGCTTGGTTTACTTCCTATTGGAGATGACATTTTGTTTTGAAGTTTTAGAAGAAGTCTTCGGTGGCTTATTCCAATCTCAGACCAAAACTGAGCACTTTTTCAAAATAAGGAAAAAGCTTATATTAACATTCGAAAGTTAATTCCTATAACAGGACTCTCAGAGCATATTTCAGAGCGAGAGAGATTTTTCCTTCAACCTTTAATTGATTTCTTGGACCAAAGCTAAAGAATATTTTAGGCTGAAATATTTAGCTAGAAGTACTAGGAACAATGTTTTAGATTTACCAAAATCCAAGCAAGATGGTAGGAAAAAATAGGCAAGAGGGAAATGATATTTTGGTCTACACAAAAAATTCAAAAAATATTTGAACGGTAATTAATGAATATCACGCTCATCTTTTAATCTGTTATACTTGCCAGTGATATGGACTCCCGTCCCGTTCCAACAAGCCAGTTAGGATTGATGCGGACTAATAAGAAACAGCAATGCAGGCCATGTTGAATTTCCTGCACCGCACGCAGTGCACAAAGACTTACTCATAGTTGCCGAGTACTTGAGAATGGATTGCATACAGCCCTGCAATTGCTCTCTCTCTCTCAAGGCCCATTTAATTGAAAAATCTTGGGGTAACCTTACAACACTACTAGTAGGAGAATGGGCGTTGCCTCGACTGGGTGCTATTGCAATGGTTGGCCCATACTTGTTTCTTTGCACCTAAGTAATGACATGGCCTCCATCACTTGGTCCCTTCTTCCGTTTACGCATCTCTTTGTCCCTTTTTCAAGGCTCCAAACAATTCCAAGACATGGTTCCTCTTGGATTCAACTCTGCCTGCATCAATATTCTAAGTGTTGGGAATTGTGTCCCAAAGCCAATCGCCAGGGTTGTAGGCGGTTGAGCTAAGTATTGTATTTTTTCAATGAATTAATAAAATATTATTTTTGGCAGCTCATCACATATTGAATTTCCCTGAAATGAACTCTTTCCTATGTGATGAAGTCCTTAGGACTACACTGACTTCGATACAGAGAGGATGTATCGAGTGGTCCTTAAACCCGGTTCACAACCAAAGGATATATTGTACTGGACGGCAATATATCAAGTATAGGTTGTTGTAGTTCACATCGTTTGGTTGTCCTCTTGACCAAATGAGTGTGGTGACACTGATGTGATCTGCAGGTGGGATATATGTGATATCTCATTGAACGTGACTCCGTGCAGTCCCTTTCTGCCAAAGGGATACTCACGATTGGATATGGGTATAAGTGTCCCTCTGACCTGAGGTCATCGCGGTAGCTTGCAAGCAACTCCCTGTGCTTTGGTGCCGGACTACCCGGATTTTTAATCCGGTGACGGAAGGTTTCTGGGTACAGGCAAGTACTTGTGGAGCAGTGATGGACCAAGATGGAATTGACCTGTCCAAATAGTTTGGATTGAATGTCTCGCAGTATCTCAATTTAGCAAATCCTCGGCCGGGGTAGCCCTAGTGAAGAGTCACTAGGCTTGCGAGGTTGAGACACGTAGTCGACTGACTCAGTCTGGGTTGGCAGCCCAATCTCAGTCGTCCTGAGCATTAGATGTCAAAGGGATGAATTATACGGTAACCATATGCCAGAGGTTCGATAGTTTGCTCCCGCATCTTCGACCTATCCGGACGCCGGGACCCATTGCTAGATGGTTTCCTGTGCTGGTACTAGAAATTGTTCTAGTGCTACCGTTTAGGTTCGAACCTATGAGGTCACACGCCACAGAGGATAACTCTCTGATCCGGATACTGATTACGATTAGGAATCGTCTCGGTTTTATGGTCACAGTATTTTTTAGCACTCTTTTTCCCGTCTTGCCCTTGTCTGTGTCAACCGGAAATTGTTCCAGGCTGACCAGCGTTGCACCAGGATTTTTCTGAACCAGTTTTGAACTGATTCGGAGCTTGTTTCGGCCTCCAATTGGTTATGAACCAATTGAACCCAATTTTATTGGGCTTGAACCGGTTCAATTGGATTGAACCAATTATTTTTTTTTGGGATTGAACCGGTTTTGTTTGAACCAGTGTTTTTCCTCTCCTTGAATCGTTTACACGGTTTACTTTTCGTTGGAATTTTTTCCAACCGCTGGGAGTAGAATTCCAAGCGTCAAATCAAGCTGGGCGTTCCTTCCTCTTCTCCACCCGTTGGCATTCACTTTCTTTTGTTGGTTTAATGGTTTTTAACTTGGGTTAATGGCATTAAACCTATGTTAATGGCTGTTAATTGGAATATATTGCAAGCCCTGCCTCTTGGCCTCCCCGCCTCTCCCTCTCCCTCTCCCATTGCAGCCTTTTATAAAAACCTTTGCAGCCCCTGTTTTGTGTGAGAAGTTTTCACCGTGTGAATTTTTTTTTAGCCGTGAAAAGCCCTGGGTGTTTTTCTTTGAAAGGTTGTGAGATCCCTTGGGTGAAAGCTTAGTCTTATGCTCTTATAGGCTGGGTTTAGGAGCTTGTGAGGGAGAGAAACAAGAGTTTTTTTTTTTTCCCATCGTTTCAAGTGCTCATAATCCCATTTCAGCAAAGCTCTGTTGCTGAAAACTCCTGTGACCGTGAAGCTCTTTTCCGGCGGCTAGCACCGCGCGTGGAGAGGGATCGGAGAGCCCCGGGCATGTCTCCCCTCTAGAGGGAGTATTCTTCTACTCCTCGGAGCCAACCACGCGAGCCGGGATCGCTCCAGTTGCCCGAAATCCAACGACGAAGGCTGCTACTCCGTTCTGCTGCCATTTTCGTGCAGCAGACTTCGGCGAATTTTTACGATTTATTGGCTTAGTTTTTCTTGCAGAAACCAGTGCCAAATCGAAGAGGACTTCCTTAAGAATCTACAGCTCAAATTTGGGAGCGATCGGAGGTCCGGAAGGCGACGTTCCGGGGACTTTTCGGAAGCCCTGTTTTCAGCCCAAGGTGGAAGACGATTGGAATAACTTTATTCCAGTTATTCCAGTCTATTCCAGGTTTATCCCAGACTTATTCCAGCTGGGAATAAGGTATGTTTTTTGGTTTTAATTTCGGTGCATGTGTAGATCTAGACTTATTAAAATGTTTATAAATATTATATGTCCTGAAGCATGCCAATACATGCATCTTGCATATGCTAGATCCTGTGCGGAGTAGGTTTTTTCCGCACTTATTTTAAAAATGTTTTAAAATATTTACCTGCTCCCTGTGCCGTTGCATGCTTAGCGTAGGCTTTACTTTCAGTGGTATCAGAGCCAGGTTCTAGAGTAACATATCTTGATGCATGTATAGTAGATTAAATTGTTTAATCTTGGGATTAGAGAGTACTTTTAGGAACCTAGTTGAGACCTTCACCATGGCCATGTGTCTTTGACACGATGTGGTTCGTCTGTGTTGACCTCTTCAGAAGGATCCTTTAAGGAAATCAAAAAGAAATTAAAATTATAAATTTGGCATGATTTATAATTTTGTTATTTGGGTTATATAATATTTATAAAAGTATAAATCTAGATATGATGCATAATTTAAGATGTAAAATTGTTTTACATAGAGACTTAATTAAAAAATATTTTAATTAAGTATTTGGCTTAATAAAAAAATTTTAGGCTTATGAAATCTAATAAAATTTGCATAAGCCAAATTTGGTTAATTGGGTTAGCTGATTAGTTGGGTCCATCACTAGGTTAGACCTAAGTTTAGTTGAACCGGATTAAAAGAAGATTAAACAAAAGTTGTTTAAGGTCTTTCTTTAGAACTATCTAATAGTTAGATTAGTTGATCCGTTCATCTAAAATGGATCCAATTAGTGGCTCAGTGGACGCCCGAGTCTTTAGGCTAGTTTGATCGAGTCTGGTAAACCGACTGGTGTCGAGGCAGGTTTGGCAATTGTGATCATGGTTGTATGAGGCTACCTCTTTCCTGGCCAACTTGGTTGGTGTCTAGGAAAGATGGTTAATGGCGGATACTCACCCATGATCTCACCTACCTGGCTAGTCGAGTCGACCAGAACTGATTGGAAAAGCTCAATGACTCGAGTTAACCCATGTCACCCAGGTTGATCGGTCTGACTGATCAATAGGTGCCCATGGATCAATTGTTGATTTAATTCAACCCTCCTGGAATCTGATTGATTCAGTGGGAGGATGATCCATGTCCTTCCCTTTTTCTTCTGTCAAAAAAAAAAAAAAAAAAAAATCCTCTAAAAATTATTAGGTCCTTAAAAAGACTAAGTCAAGGAGTTGACAGTGTCTTAGCCTCCCATTAAGTTGGATAGAAATGTGTCCACTAGCTTGGTGTGCATCGGCAGTTCCATAGAACGGGTGTACATCCGGCGATTGGAATTTCTATCTGATCAATGATGGTTCAGTGCAACCTCCTTAACGGGACCAGGTGGGCCGGCCATAGTCGGGCTTGGTCTTTAGTTAGCTGGAAGCATTGGATTAGTCATTTTAATGGTTGGACCTAACCAGAGACCCGCAATAGGAGGCCCCTAGGCCGATGGAGGTGTTCTCTGGGGCAAAATAAAATACTGACAATTGTTTAGGGAAACAATTGGTTTACGAACCTACCTTTAGGCTCGTATGGGTGAGCCGGCCATAGTCGGGCTCATGCGTGGCCTATTGGATTTCAGTACCCACTTGAAAAATGTTATTTTCACAGATTGGAGTCAGAGGCTACCAATCTGAAAAATTAGTGGGAGAAACCTTTAGATTAAAGTCCAAGTCTTTTGGTTAATTTATTAATTCATACACTAATAGGTCTAATTTTCTTTTCAGATGTCTTCAAACTTGTCGCTCCGGTCACTTCTCGATAACGAGAAGTTAAAGGGTTACAACTTCGATAGTTGGTATCGAAAGTTGAGAATAGTTCTGGAGCACGAACGGATCCTGTATGTGATAACGGATCCGGCACCTGAAATCCCTCCCGCTAATGCACGGAGTACGGTCAGAGATGCTTATTTGAAGTGGGTCTCTGATCGCACTACTGTCCGGTGCATTATGTTAGCAGCGATGAACGACGAGTTCAGTCGCAAATTCGAGGAAGCCCAACCTGATGAAATCCTTCAAAAGTTGAAGGAATCCTTCGGCACCCCGGATGATGTAGAACGGTACAAAGTGTCTTGTGCCATCTACAACTCCAAGATGCCGAATGGCAGTTCAGTCACTGATCATGTATTGTACATGATCGAGTTGATTGAAAAACTGGGCAAACTCGGATGCCCCTTGCACGAGCAGCTCGGCAAGGATGCGATCCTGAATTCTCTTCCCTCCTCCTATCTTGACTTTCTTGATCATTATAGAATGAACAAGCCTGCAGTCAACTACCATGGTCTTTTGGGGTTGCTACAGACTTTCGAGAAAGACCACCAACTGAATAAGGGGGTGGTGAATTTAGTGGGAGGTAGTAGAGGTCGTCGTCCCTTTAAGAAAGGGAAGAAGAAAATAAATAAAAAGGGAAAGAAGGTGCATAATGCTCCTGGCCCGAATCAGACCAGGAAGTTTAAGGCTGATCAGTCTTCTGCAGAGTGCTTCCACTGCAAGAAGAAGGGACACTGGAAGAGGAACTGTCCTCTTTATATAGCATCCCTTGATCCGAACAGGCCAAGAAAGCAGAAGTCTGCTGAACAAGGTATTTATATGATAAGACCTTGTAATTACTCAATTGTTGATACTGCTAACTGGGTATTGGATACTGGTAGTCCAATTCATGTTTGTAATTCGTTACAGGGACTTCAAGTTAGCAGAAGATTTGAAGATGGAGAACAATTTCTGAGCGTCGGGAATGGAAATCGTGTTCCAGTACTGGCGGTTGGAGTCCTGCGTCTTGTCTTTGAGTCTTGTACTGTCGAACTAGTCGACTGTCACTATTGTCCTAGTTTCATTATGTGCATAATCTCTGTAGGCCTTTTGGCCAGTTGTGGTTTTGAACTATCAATAAAAGGAGATTTTTGCAATGTTATTTTGAATAACTCTGTTATAATGAAAACTAGATTAAATAATGGCATATACGTACTATCAAGGCTTGTTAGTGTAATGTACACTTCTAGCAAACGTCCAAGGTTAGATAATGTCAACGATTTGTATCTTTGGCACTGTAGGCTAGGTCATATTAACCAAAATAGGATAAACAAGATGCGAGGAGATGGACTTCTCGAGGTCAGTGATTCTGAATCACTGCCCACTTGTGAATCCTGTTTACTTGGTAAAATGACCAAGTCACCTTTTACTGGAAAAGGTGAACGAGCTACAGAACTTCTAAGTCTAATACATACTGATGTATGTGGACCGATGACAGTTAGTGCTATAGGAGAATACAAATATTTCATTACTTTTACAGACGACTTTTCAAGGTTCGGTTATGTCTTTTTAATGAGACATAAGTCTGAGTCGTTTGAAATGTTCAAACGATACCGTAATGAAGTAGAAAAGCAAACTGAAAAAAGTATTAAAACCCTTCGATCTGATCGAGGTGGCGAATACTTATCTGGTATTTTTTTGACATATCTTGAGGAGAATGGAATTCTCTCTCAATGGACTCCTCCAGGAACACCACAGTTGAATGGTGTGTCCGAAAGGAGGAATCGAACCTTGTTGGACATGGTTCGCTCCATGATGGGCTTTGCAACTTTGCCGCTATCCTTTTGGGGATATGCGCTTCAGACAGCCTGTTACTTATTAAATAATGTTCCAAGTAAATCTGTTGTCTCCACTCCGTATGAGATGTGGAATGGACGTAAACCATCAATCTCACACCTTCGGGTCTGGGGTTGTCCGGCTTACGTAAAGCGTTTAGACTCAGACAAACTTGGTCCTAGGTCTGATCGGTGTTTATTTGTTGGTTATCCTAAGGAAACCAAAGGGTATTTCTTCTATTTGGAGAATGAACAAAAGGTGTTCGTTGCTCTTAGAGCTATCTTTTTGGAAAAGGAGTTCCTTGGAGAAGGAACTATAGCCTCTAAGATTGAACTTGATGAAGTTCAGCCAATAGAAGAACCTACACACTCTAAGGACATCGTAGAACCGGCTATGATTGAATCACACCCAGAACCCATTAGGAAATCCGGTAGAATACCGCGTCAGCCGGACAGATACTACGGTTTCTTGGTCCGGGATGGAGATCCCATTGAGCTCGATGAGAACAATGAGGATCCGATCACCTATATGGATGCACTTCAGAGATCTGACTCTGAGGCATGGCTTGGAGCCATGCGATCCGAAATGGAGTCCATGGAAATCAACAATGTTTGGACATTGGTTGATCCGCCTGAAGGAATAAAACCCATCGGGTGTAAATGGATCTTCAAGAGAAAAAGGGGTGCAGATGGGAAGGTAGAGACCTATAAAGCCCGTCTGGTTGCCAAGGGGTATCATCAACGATATGGTATCGATTATGACGAGACATTTTCCCCTGTGGCAATGCTCAAGTCTATTCGGATCATGCTTGCTTTGGCAGCATATTTTGATTACGAGATCTGGCAGATGGATGTCCGAACCGCTTTCCTAAATGGGGAGCTGGAAGAAGAGGTGTATATGATACAGCCTGAAGGGTTCACATCCACAGATGAATCAAAAGTATGCAAATTGCATAAGTCCATCTATGGACTCAAGCAAGCATCTCGAAGTTGGAACTTACGGTTTGATAGGTGTATCAAATCGTACGGCTTCGTTAAGAACGGAGAAGAACCGTGCATCTATAAATGGATTAATGGTTCTGTGATTGTATTCCTGGTACTGTATGTTGACGACATTCTCTTAATCGGGAATGACGTCGCAACATTACAAGGAATAAAGGTCTGGTTATCATCTCAGTTCTCCATGAAGGACTTGGGTGAAGCTTCTTACATACTAGGTATGAAAATCTATAGAGATAGATTTAAGAAGCTTTTGGGATTGTCCCAGTCTACATACATAGACACCGTGCTGAAACGGTTCAGCATGGAAAATTCCAAGAAAGGCTATCTTCCGATAGGTTCTGGAATTACTCTTTCCAAGAAGGATTGTGCGACAACTCCTGAGGAAAGAGAGCGCATGAGTAGAGTACCTTATACTTCTACAGTAGGCTCTATCATGTATGCTATGACTTGTACTAGACCAGATGTGGCATACTCACTAGGAGTAGTGAGTAGATACTAGTCTGACCCAGGTGAGGCGCATTGGAAGGTGGTTAAGTCCATCCTCAAGTATTTGAGAAATACTAAAGATCAATGGCTGATTTATGGAGAACCTGACTTGAAACTTGTGGGGTACACTGACTCTAGTTTCCAGTCAGATAGAGATGATAACAAGAGTGTGTCAGGGTTTGTTTTTACCCTGAATGGAGGAGCGGTCTGCTGGAAAAGTTCCAAGCAGGCAACTGTTGCAGACTCGGTATGCGAAGCAGAATATATTGCAGCATCAGATGCAGCAAAGGAAGCTGTGTGGTTGCGAAAGTTCCTTGGAGAGCGAGGGGTGGCACCTTCCCTAGATGGTCCTGTTCCGGTGTACTGTGACAGCACTGGAGCCATTGCTCAAGCTAAGGAGCCAAAAGCTCATCACCGCACCAAGCACATCCTGCGGCGCTACCACCTCGTACGAGAGATCGTGGAACGAGGCGACATCAATCTTTTGAAGATCGATGGAAAAGAAAATCTGGCCGACCCTTTCACTAAAGCCCTCGGAATAAAAGAGTTTGACTATTGTAAATGGGAAATGGGTATTAGATACTCTTCTGATTGGCTTTAGTACAAGTGGGAGTTGTTGGGAATTGTGTCCCAAAGCCAATCGCCAGGGTTGTAGGCGGTTGAGCTAAGTATTGTATTTTTCAATGAATTAATAAAATATTATTTTTGGCAGCTCATCACATATTGAATTTCCCTGAAATGAACTCTTTCCTATGTGATGAAGTCCTTAGGACTACACTGACTTCGATACAGAGAGGATGTATCGAGTGGTCCTTAAACCCGGTTCACAACCAAAGGATATATTGTACTGGACGGCAATATATCAAGTATAGGTTGTTGTAGTTCACATCGTTTGGTTGTCCTCTTGACCAAATGAGTGTGGTGACACTGATGTGATCTGCAGGTGGGATATATGTGATATCTCATTGAACGTGACTCCGTGCAGTCCCTTTCTGCCAAAGGGATACTCACGATTGGATATGGGTATAAGTGTCCCTCTGACCTGAGGTCATCGCGGTAGCTTGCAAGCAACTCCCTGTGCTTTGGTGCCGGACTACCCGGATTTTTAATCCGGTGACGGAAGGTTTCTGGGTACAGGCAAGTACTTGTGGAGCAGTGATGGACCAAGATGGAATTGACCTGTCCAAATAGTTTGGATTGAATGTCTCGCAGTATCTCAATTTAGCAAATCCTCGGCCGGGGTAGCCCTAGTGAAGAGTCACTAGGCTTGCGAGGTTGAGACACGTAGTCGACTGACTCAGTCTGGGTTGGCAGCCCAATCTCAGTCGTCCTGAGCATTAGATGTCAAAGGGATGAATTATACGGTAACCATATGCCAGAGGTTCGATAGTTTGCTCCCGCATCTTCGACCTATCCGGACGCCGGGACCCATTGCTAGATGGTTTCCTGTGCTGGTACTAGAAATTGTTCTAGTGCTACCGTTTAGGTTCGAACCTATGAGGTCACACGCCACAGAGGATAACTCTCTGATCCGGATACTGATTACGATTAGGAATCGTCTCGGTTTTATGGTCACAGTATTTTTGAGCACTCTTTTCCCCGTCTTGCCCTTGTCTGTGTCAACCGGAAATTGTTCCAGGCTGACCAGCGTTGCGCCAGGATTTTTCTGAACCAGTTTTGAACTGATTCGGAGCTTGTTTCGGCCTCCAATTGGTTATGAACCAATTGAACCCAATTTTATTGGGCTTGAACCAGTTCAATTGGATTGAACCAATTATTTTTTTTTTGGGATTGAACCGGTTTTGTTTGAACCAGTGTTTTTCCTCTTCTTGAATCGTTTACACGGTTTACTTTTCGTTGGAATTTTTTCCAACCGCTGGGAGTAGAATTCCAAGCGTCAAATCAAGCTGGGCGTTCCTTCCTCTTCTCCACCCGTTGGCATTCACTTTCTTTTGTTGGTTTAATGGTTTTTAACTTGGGTTAATGGCATTAAACCTATGTTAATGGCTGTTAATTGGGATATATTGCAAGCCCTGCCTCTTGGCCTCCCCGCCTCTCCCTCTCCCTCTCCCATTGCAGCCTTTTATAAAAACCTTTGCAGCCCCTGTTTTGTGTGAGAAGTTTTCACCGTGTGAATTTTTTTTTAGCCGTGAAAAGCCCTGGGTGTTTTTCTTTGAAAGGTTGTGAGATCCCTTGGGTGAGAGCTTAGTCTTATGCTCTTATAGGCTGGGTTTAGGAGCTTGTGAGGGAGAGAAACAAGAGTTTTTTTTTTTTCCCATCGTTTCAAGTGCTCATAATCCCATTTCAGCAAAGCTCTGTTGCTGAAAACTCCTGTGACCGTGAAGCTCTTTTCTGGCGGCTAGCACCGCGCGTGGAGAGGGATCGGAGAGCCCCGGGCGTGTCTCCCCTCTAGAGGGAGTATTCTTCTACTCCTCGGAGCCAACCACGCGAGCCGGGATCGCTCCAGTTGCCCGAAATCCAACGACGAAGGCTGCTACTCCGTTCTGCTGCCATTTTCGTGCAGCAGACTTCGGCGAATTTTTACGATTTATTGGCTTAGTTTTTCTTGCAGAAACCAGTGCCAAATCGAAGAGGACTTCCTTAAGAATCTACAGCTCAAATTTGGGAGCGATCGGAGGTCCGGAAGGTGGCGTTCCGGGGACTTTTCGGAAGCCCTGTTTTCAGCCCAAGGTGGAAGACGATTGGAATAACTTTATTCCAGTTATTCCAGTCTATTCCAGGTTTATCCCAGACTTATTCCAGCTAGGAATAAGGTATGTTTTTGGGTTTTAATTTCGGTGCATGTGTAGATCTAGACTTATTAAAATGTTTATAAATATTATATGTCCTGAAGCATGCCAATACATGCATCTTGCATATGCTAGATCCTGTGCGGAGTAGGTTTTTTCCGCACTTATTTTAAAAATGTTTTAAAATATTTATCTGCTCCCTGTGCCGTTGCATGCTTAGCGTAGGCTTTACTTTCACTAAGAGCACGTAGCCAGGGGAAGATGGAGGGAAAAAAAAAAAAAAAAAAAGGGTGAAGAGAGGGTGGTAAAGAACGAGAAGAGGGATCCAAGAAAAGGTTGCTAGTGATCGTGGCGAGATGGTGGTTGTGGCAACCGTCTTAGCCTTTTAGACTCCCAGCAGTCATGTTTCTCCTCCTTTCCCCCATCGACAGTGTCAATATCCTTTTTCTCGTGGTGGCGACAACCCCGGCCGATGGTGAAGAGGTGGTGATCGGAGGGCCTTGGTCAAGATCACAACACAAGAAAAAGGGAAGGAGCCAAACCAAACCGACTCCCTCGGAAACCCACCGTTGGGTGCATTTTGCTCACCAGCGACACCGCCGAACGTGGCGACCGGCCATCCTCAGCCGGTCCTAGTGGCAATCTTGCCGGTCTTTGCACTGACGGGATGGATCTAGAAGGGGCGGCGGTGGTCAAGTCCCTTGTTATTTTGATGTCGTGGGAAAAAAGATGATGTATATTGGGTTTTTGATTTGAACCCAAAATCCAAAATCCAATAATCCAAATTCTTATAACAAAAAAAAAAAAGGGACCATTTTGCATTTAGGCCCCTAACCTTTCTGGTATTATAAATTAGTCCTTTTGTAATTTATTCCATGCATAATTTATATTTACATATTGGTCCAACAATCATTTTGCATTTAGACCCCTAACCTTTTTTAATATTATAAATTAGTCCTTTTATAGTTTAGATTCTGTAAAATTTATATTTATATATTGGTTAAAATTGGGCATTCTTTAGATCCTTTTGCTTATTTTATTTAAGTTGGAATGCTGTGGTATTTTAAAATTGATAAGTGGGTACATGTTGATTAGTCTTCCATTTATAACTGATCATTTAGAATATACATGTATTTTTTGAAATATCCTTTTTGTTTTGGCTTGGATATTTATTCCCTATATAAATAATTTATGGATTATCATAAATATTTATCACCAAAGTAGTTTATTTGTGTCAGTCCATCGAATTTTTTCATCATGTTGGGGAAATTTTATGGTTATGGCATATAACCCTCTGTCTAAAGGAGTCCATTGAATTTTTTCATCATGTGAGGGAAATTTTATGGTTATGGCATATAACCCTCTGTGTAAAGGGGTTGTTATGTGTTTTAACTAAGAAAATATGGTATAGAGTATTGTGTTGCTGAGGTACTCTAGCTTTCAGGTATCTGTCTGTCCAAAAGAAATAGGTTCATGAATGCTAAAATATTTTGATTAGCTTGTGACTTCATGTAAAGAGTATTATGCATATTGCATATTCTGTTTAAAGAAAAATATGTGATATTGTATTTGGGCTCTTGTTTATTATTATGATATGATATTTTGTTATATCCGATAATTGATATTTTGTAAGTGGAGGCAAGACTTAGAGTTTGCTCTTGGAATTGTTGATATTGATCTTGCATTAGATAAGACTAGATCCGATGATTTAAATGATTAAAATACCCTTAAATAAAAGGATCACTTTGCCAAATGGGAGAAGTCAAACAAACTGAGTCTGATTGCTATTAAGAGGTCAATTTTCGAGCATCTCCTGAGCAGTCTACCTAAGTTTGATAATGTAAAAGTGTAAAAGAGTTGCTTGATGCTATTGAACGAGGTATCTTATATCCAATAATGCTGAGATCAGATCCTTAATAAAATAATTGACAACAATGACATACAATAATGTTGGAGGTGTCAGAGAGTATATTTTGAAAATAGTTCATCTCCAATCCAAGCTCAAGGATTTGAAGATTGATCTACCGGATTTGTTTTTATGGAGTGTTAATGATTTGATCATCAAGTGTATTATTGAAGAAGAAAGGTCAAGAAAAAAAAAAGGTGATAGTGCTCTTCTTACTCTTCAATCTCAACATCAATTTGGCAAGCATTTTATGAATAAGAAAAAGAGAAAGCCTACCACTCATAAATAGCCTTAGGATTCCAAGAGGGTTGGAAGAAACCATGATCAAAATCATTTTGTAGGAGGTCCCAAAGTTGCCTTTAAGAAGAAAGTCAAGTACTTTCATTGTAAGAAGAAAAGATATATAAAAAGACAGTGCTTTAAATTCAAGTCCTGGTTAAAAAAGAAAAAAAAATAGAAAGGTAAGCCCCTAGCTTTAATCTGTTGTGAGTCTAATATTATCAATGTTTTATTAATTCTTGATGAATAGATAATGGTGCTTCAACTCATGGTATCATTTCTTTTTAGAGGCTGATAAACAAATGGAAGCCAAGCCTGAATAAAAGCAAGTTGAAAGTTGAAAATGATTTAGAAGTTGAAGTAAAGTGTGTAGCAGTTATCAACTTGTCCTTAGAGTCTAGTTTTGTAATTACTTTAGAAAATATATTTTATATACCTTCCTTTAGAAGGAGTTTAATCTTTGTTTCTTCTTTAGATATGCTTGGTTTTGGCTTTATGTTTAGTAATAAAAAAGTTGATTTGATATTCAATTAAAAATTATTGGCTATGGTATTTTGGTTGATGGTTTATATAGATTGTCTTTGGCCATTGGTAATTCTAATGCTTCTTTTAAGTGTTGAAAGTATTGTTGCCAAACATCCTAGGATTAATGATAAATCTTTTATGTTATGACATAGACATATATCTAAAAAAGAATAACTAGATTAATTAATGATGATATCCTACCTGCCTTGGATCTTGCTGACATTGAGACTTGCATTAACTGTATTAAAGAAAAATTAATCAAGATCAGAAAGAAAGGGGCAATTCAAAGTTCAAACCTTTTATAAATTATTCACACTAACATTAGTGGACCTTATTCTTCTATAATTTGTGATAATAAATATTTTATCATATTTATTAATAATTTTTCTCGATATGATTATCTTTATTTAATTAAAGAAAAATCTGATGCCCTTGAAAAATTTAAAATTTTTAAAATTAAAGTTGAGAAATAATTGAAAGTTGTCATCAAGATTGTGAGATTTGATCATGAAGGTAAGTCCTATGGAAAACATGATATGGCAGTGTAGCATATAGGTTCGTTTGCCAAGTACTTACAGAAATGTGGGATTGTTTCTCTATATACCATGCTTGGAAGTCCTGAGCAAAATGGTATAGTTAAAAGGCGGAATTGCACCCTTAAGGATATGATGAGGAGCATGATAAGTAGGTCTAACATGCCATAATTTTTATGGGGTGAAGCTATCAAAACTGTATTATACATTCTCAACAGAGTTCCCAGTAAATCTGTATCAAAACATCTTTTGAACTCTGGACTAAAAGAAAACCTAGTTTGAATCATTTTCGGGTTTGGGGTTGTCCTACAGAAGTAAAATTGTACAATCCTACAGAGAAAATAATTAATCCCAAAACGAGTCATTGTTACTTTATTGGATATCCGAAACATTCTAAAGGATACAAATTTTATGGTCTAGGGAGAGATAACAGAATTGTGGAGTCTCCTACTACCAAATTTTAAGAACTTGATGTGGCTGAACTTGATGTGGCTGATGAAGGATCTTCCCTAACTGTTGATAATGATAATGTCCAAGCCGAGACTGTTTCTATTCCTATATTTAGTCATAGTGAAAATATAATTCCTGCTCCTATTAATAGAATGGATAATGAAACCCTTGATCTTCCTGCTCCTATTCAAAATCTTTAACCGGTTGAAGAAGTTCAAGTAAGAAGATTTGTTAGACAAAGAAGATCTGCTATTTCAGATAATTTTTATGTCTATCTTAGAAAAAATGATTTTGATATTGGGCATATGATTGATCCAGTTACTTTCTTTATGTAGTTGATTTTTTTCAATCTGATTTATGGATGAGTATTATGAAAGAGGAGATACAGTCTATGGCTAATAATGATGTGTGGGAGCTTGTTTAGCCTCCTAAGGGTTATAAACCTATAGGATGCAAATGGGTATATACAAGACTAAAAGAGATTTCAAGGAAAGAATTGAGTGTTTCAAGGCTAGATTGGTAGCCAAATACTTTACTCAAAGAGAAGGAATATATTTTATTAAAACTTTCTCTCCAATATCTCAAAGGATTTCTTCGAATTATTATGTCATTAATGGCTCATTATGATCTAGAGGTACATCAAATGGATGTTAGACTACTTTCTTGAATGGTAACCTCAATGAAGAAGTTTACATAAAGCAGCTAGAAAGTTTTCAAGAAAGTGGTAAAGAATATTTGGTATGCAAATTAAAGAGATCCATCTATGGTCTGAAACAAGATCACGATAATGGTAATTGAAGTTTAATGAAATTGTAACATCTCTTAGTTTTGAGAAAAATAAAGTTGATCAATATATCTACCTCAAAATTAGTAGGAGAAAGTTTATCTTTCTTGTTTTGTATGTCGATGATATCTTACTCGCAAATAGTGACTTTGGTTTACTTTCTGAGATCAAACAAATACTGTCTAAGAATTTTGATATGAAAGATCTTGTTGAGGCATCTTTTATTTTGAAAATTGAAGTTCATAGGGACAGATATATTGGATTTGTCACAAAGAGCATACATTGACAGGATTCTTCAAAGATTTAATATACAAAATTGTAAACCATGTGATTCACCTATTATTAAAGGTGACAAATTAAGTAAAGATCAATGTCTAAACAATCAGCTTAAAAAAGATCAGATAAAAGATATGCCTTATGCCAGTGTTGTAGGGAGTCTGATATATGCATAAGTCTACACCAGAGCAAACATTGCCTTCATAGTGAGTGTTCTTAGTAGATATTTATCAAATCCAGGCTATCAATATTGAGTTGTTGCAAAGAAGCTAATGAGGTATTTACAGAAAATCAAAGATTATATGCTCGTGTACAGGAGAATTGATAATCTTGAGTTGGTTGGATATTCAGATTCAAATTATGCCAAGTATCTTGATGATTTGAAATCAACCTTAGGGTATATTTTTATATTGGCTAGTGGTGCATTATCCTGGAAAAGTGTTAAATAGACAATGACTGCTTTTTCTGCCATGCAAGCTGAATTTATCTCTTGTTATGGAGCTGCTACTCAAGCTGTTTGATTAAGAAATTTTATAGCTGGACTTCAGATTTTATATTCAAGTTCTAGACCTGTAATGATCTATTATGATAATAAAGTAGCAGCATTCTTCATAAAAATAATAAATCTTTCAGTAGATCTAAACATATCGAGTTGAAATATCTGACCGTCAGAGATCTTGTGAAGAATGGAGATATAACTATTGATTACATTGATACATAGTCTATGTTGGCTGATCCTTTAACTAAAGGTTTGAGACCTATATGCTTTACAAAACTTATTAAAATATGGGTATATTAAACTCTTTTGATGTACTTTATTAGTGAGTGTTGCCGCCAAGATTGCCGTGGCCCGTAGCTGCCGGCGCCGGAGTGCGCTCCCTTCGCTGGCTGACGGTCTTCTGGTCCTGGACATACAAAATAGGGGTTAGTGACCTAGGCCGGGGTTTACGGCGGGGGCACTCCGACGATCAAGTCAGTGACGATCCAGGGAAACAGATCCTCCTGGTCGAGCCACTATTGATGGACTCCACACGAGGAGGAGTGTGTTGTGTAAAAGTGGGTCGCAAGTGTGTCGGAGGAAGTGCGGCCTGGTTAGAGGGAGTCTCTGTGTGGCCCTTCTTCCCGACCTTGCTCTGGAATGCTGATGGTGCCATGCCCTCTTCCTGGTGGGGCTTGCGCTCTTTTTTTTATTGTGTTGTTCTCTCCTTTCTTTTTTGTCTGTTGGTATTGTTGTGTTACCTCCAAGTTTGTTGCAAACTAGGTTATCGTTGGGCGTCCGTCTCGGGATCTCCACCAGGCTGTCAGGTGCATGCAGCGGTGTCCCAAGGAGCCTTTCCCGATTCATGATAAGGGGAGCTGTCATGCGCTCCGACACTCCTCTCAGTTGCCTCATTCCAGGAAACCTGGTAGTACCTCAAACGGCGGGCCGCCGCCCCCGAGATTCGAATCTCCCGATTGGCCTCCTCTCTTGGATGATCCAGGTGGTTAGTGAGGAGAGTGGTGTCTCGATCAGTGTGCTTCTCCCATTTCTAGTGTAATCGGTGGCTGCAGGCGGTCAGTACAGTCTGGGAGGTGCTCCAGTGTAGTCCTCGGGCAGTTTGTCGGTGTTCTGGGCTGGCGGGTTCCACGTCCAAGCCGGGGCTGAGCTGGAATGGCAGGGGTCGCTCCGATCTAGATGCCCTGAGCTTGCGGGGTCGTCTTGGTGGAGGGACGCTCCGACCTAGGCGTCCCGAGCTCGTGGGCCCGACCTGGCGGAGGACGGAGCTCGGCTCGCTGTCTCGAGGGAGCTCAGCTCAGCTTGACAGTGGAGTCCGAGTAGGAGGATTGACGCGGCATCCGACGCGGCGTCTTCTCTTGACGTGGTGCCTGTCGACTCTCCCATGTCAGCGGTCCCGCCACATCAGTGAGAGTGACTTTATAATTAAATTTTATTATCATTATAAATTTATTTTTTATTTACATCTATCATGAGTATTTATATATATTATTATCATGATAATTGATTGGTTGATTCCTATATATTTTATGAGCACATGTGAAATAATAAAATACAACATAATATCTCAAGATTGTGTCTTTGTCTTGAGAATGATAGTTGTATGAATATATTTCATTTGATAATTATGAGATCTCATTGAGCTTGGAGACATACAGATTTCTTTTAAAGTCGTGGAATTTCTCTAACTTGTAATAAAGCATGTGGTTAAAGAAAAATTATGATTGATGGTATATTTATTTTAATTTATTTTGATTATGAGATACTCTTTTGGTTATGTACCTAATTAAGATCAGGTGTCGAGTCTCATATATGTTGTACTGTTTTATTATTGACACAATGTTTGAATATGTAAAACAAAATGGTTTATTGTTTGATGTCATTAAATTTTTTTTCCTTATTTTGTTTCTAAGCATGTTGAAGAGAAATTGGAGGACTGATAATAAAAATAACATGTTTTGTTTTGGATCACCTTGATGCTATTTTCTTATTACACTACAACATCAAGACTCATATCGATAGCAATTATAATGCTTGTAACTATTGATATCGGATAAGTGGTACAATGACTCCCATGATTCGACATGATGAATATTATTGGATCGAGTCATTTGTAGGTACTGTCTATGGATCATATAGTGACCATATATTATTTTCAATCTAAGAGTCATTTTTAAAAAAAATATTATTAAAAAAATCATCATTGATATTGTCAAAGTGGGAGAATATAAGATTTTTCTTCTAATTTGGGATAACATTAATTGGTAGTTATGTTTTATTAAAATTGAATTGATTTTATGGTCCATGTTGGTAGACATGTGTTGAGCTTAATGTTATGTGATCATTATGTTTGGGCTACAAGCACCTCATGTGAGTTGGTGCGGTTGAGACGGCATAGTATAGGCCTTAACATGACTTGACTCGTGATGGGAGGGTTGATTTCGATATTTTTATTCTATTAGCTAGGTCCCCTCTCCAATTCTTCTCCACATCTTCTAAATATATGATGTGAGTTATATTTCATGATAATTTTTTCTATCGAGAGCTGCCTGTTGCATGAGGAAGATTAGAGAGAAGGATTCTGCCTTCGGTGTTCGCGCAAGCATCGGGATCCAATTTTGGAATTATGATGAATATAGGTATGTATCGCAAACTTCTCTTATAACAGATCTAGGTTTGTATTCCAATCTTCTTGATTGATCCAACGGGATTAATAAAAACTTTTCCTATATTCTCCATCTCCCAATTGCATCCTTCCCCTGGCGATGTCCAACCCGTGGCCTCCCCTTCCCTTGGCTAGCCCTCCACACATCATGGCGGCATGCATCCCCTTCCCCTGTCCTTCTTAGGATGAAGGACATGGGATCTTTTTACATAAGTTGAGATTTGTTCCATTCTATAGTGATGTGAGGTCGTGGGGGAGGTTCAATTGTAGTATTAAATCTAGTATTTAATCTTGGACTTCTTTTCTATTTGAAAGTCCAGTGATGGTTAAAGGGTGGAAAAGAAGTAAAGCTTTTCTTCATCCCAGTGGCGCTACCAGTTTCGGTTTTATATGAAGGTGAATGTATGTGTGAGTAACATACATACAAAGAGCGATACTCTGATATGCCGTACTTGTGCAGAATGAATATGTTTTTTTTTTTTTTTGATGTAATGCAGAGTCTTTATGTTGTTTTGGAACATTGTTGCCTTTCCAAACAAGGTTTTTATAATCAAATCATAAACAACAAATATTTTCACAAAACTTATTTGTTGTGGATGATAAGAGGCCAGCTTTCAAAAAATTTGACATCAAAAATAGCTCCTAATCATTACGGTGTGCATTCAATCCACCCTCTTGGGAATAAAACTGTGAAAACCCAGTTTATTGGACCGGCCTAAAATGGCCTAGATCGTGGCTTCACGCGTGGCAAGGAGAAGAAGACTTCGTTCAAGAATCTTCTTCTTGAGTTTGATGGGGATAAGGAATCTAAAGCTTCCCAATACTGGTAAAATTCCTGGACCTCATCTATAAATAGTAGAGCCCTTCCCCTCTTTGACTCCACAAACAAAACCCCAAACCAATGCCACTGATCTCAAATTTTTCTTCCATAATCTATTCTTTGGAGAGACCACCGAAATCGTCATTTTGGCCTCACCGGACTCTGGTAAAGGATTCAATGCACCTTCCTTTCTCTTTCCCCTATTCTAAGGCCAACATTCTACCTTGATTGGGAGTTAGAGAATTACCGGTGATAGATTGCAAGGGATTTCAGCGGCAAATCTTTTGGAGTCTCCAATGGTCGACCATTGGGACTTCGCCGGAACTAAGGTAAACGTATTTGTTCCCTTCTTCTGGATGGGTTGCCATGGAGTTTCAGCCAATGGAGCTTTGGGCTGGAGGTCCAAAGAGGGCCTTCCTTATTTCGGCTCCCTTCTTCTCTTGATCCGCCGACCATCGAGAAAGGGAGCAGTCGTCGGGATGGTCTCACCGTCATCGAAACTACTGCCGGTGGCAAACCCAAGGATCCCCACTACCGTGAATGGGAGGGAGGAAGAAAGGGGGGTTTCCCTATTGGCCAAGCAGGAGAGGGGGAGGAAGAAGAGGAAGAAAAGAGGAGAGAGGAGGAGAGGAGAAGAAAGGAAGAGGGGAAAAGAAAAGAAAAGAAAAAAAGAGAGAGAGAGAGGGGAAGATCTCGGTTCGATGGAGAAGAAGAAAGGGGAACGGAAAAAAGAAAAAGAGGAATAAGAGGAAATAAGGAAAGAAAAGAAAAAGGAAAAAAAGAGGAAGAAAGAGAAAAAAAAAAAAAAAAGAAGAGAGAGAAGAGGAGGAAGAGGAGAGAGAGGAGAGAGAAAGAAAAAAATAATAAATAAAATAGTGAGGGGAGAGATTGAAAAGTCTCTTTCTCTGAAAATTTGGGGAGTGAGGGTTTCAAGGAGAGGATCACTGATAAATTCTGGTAAAAAGGTTTTGGATTTTATAATTATTCTAAGATTATTTATTTATATTTAAAATTATTATTGTAGAAAAATAGCCTTCTGAGCAGAAGGGCATTGCGCGAATTCTGGATACGGAGTAATATTAGGTGCAGATAGTTGTCTCTTGAAAGGTAAGGATTTCTGGACTTGATCACCGGTTGTATGTATATATTTTACATGACATGATTTGATTCGAGCACATACACATTGGCATGCATAGTTATTTTCGCATTGTATAGTTTGATTTCTTGTGATAAATAATATAATTGTTGTTATTATTATTTCTGTTTCTGTATACTATGTTTATCAAGTAAAGTGATTTTTCGATGGGTTGGACCATGATGCCGATTATTGAAAAACTGTAAATAACATGATTTGATTGCATGAAGTGAGTTGATGAAGTATTAATCAAGTAAATACGGTATTTGGACTAACCACGCCACGGGATAAAGGTTACTAATATTGTCAGTCACAAGCTGGACAATGAGTGTGCTAGTCACAGGCGGGATTGTGACAAATTATGTGCCAGTCACAGGTGGGATTGTGATAAATTGTGTGCCAGTCATAGGCAGGATTGTGATAATAATGAATCAGTCATAGATGAGAGTATGACAATAGTGTACCAGTTATAGGTTGGAGTATGACTGTGGTTAGTCCAAAACCCTAAAAAAGAAGGATAACTAATGCAAACATATAAAGAAAATATAATGTTGTCAAAGGTTTCGTTATACTTGATATTTGAGTTGTTTTGGTTGCATGATCTGATAAACTACTATTTTTCAGTTATTTCCAAGTTATACTATTATTGGTGTACTGTTTGGAGACTTTACTGGATTGTAAAGCTCACAACCTCCTATTTTCTTTCTTCTTAGAGTTGTGCTGGATATTCGAGCTTGGTAGTGGATTGGATCGTGGTGAAAAGATACATAGCAAGGATCGGACTAGGCATGAGATTGAACTTAAATTTTTAGATATTTAGTTAGTTTTATTTAATAAGATATTTGTGTTGATACATAGCAAGGATCGGACTAGACGTGAGACTGAACTTAAATTTTTAGATGGTTTAGTTAGTTTTGTTTAATGAGATCTGTTATTGATACTTATGTAATAACTCAGTAAATCATTTAGTAGTTTTAAATTGAATAAATGGTTTCTTTGTTATTATTAAATTATTTAAATAATGTTGGTTTAGTTGCTACGATTTTAAATAAAGTAACTCTTATGTACCTAGGCGTTACATGATCTCTAGAATGTATATAGGGTTTATGCGGCTTGTCGCGTGTCGAATCCGGTACTAGATTTGGGACATGACAGAGTGGTATTAGAGCTTGGGTTATAATCATTTGGGGCGGTGATACAAGTGGTTAAAATAATAATAATAATAACATGATGATTATTAGGATATGACAAGAATAGTGTCAGAGCTTAGGTTATGATGATTTGGGACTATGGCATAAGTGATTAGGATAGATATAAGTGACATTGAAATTCAGGTCATGATTGTTTGATACTGGGACATAAGTTATTTGGAAATTACATGGTGGTTATTAGGACATGACAGAATGATATCAAAATTTAAGTTATGATCACTTGAAATTGTGGCATAAGTACTTAGGATACAATTTGAATGATATTGAAATTATGGTTATGGTCAATATGGACTGTGATTTAAGAAGTATTTAAATTTAGTGTCATGATTAGTCGGGATATGAAGTTAGAAAAAAAAAGATTCGAAGTTTGGATTTCTAATCCTTAGATATTATACATAAGATCTGGCATATGATTAGCACCAAAGAGGAACATGATTTTTATTTGTAATATAAATAGTGAGATTGATCTAAGACAGATAAAAAGGGCTGGATAATTTGTACTCCTTGATCATGATAAGTAAGCATATAATGGATATAGAAGAGCTGGATGGGATGTATCATTGCCTTTGATAAGTGGGTTTGACCCAAGCATCAAGAGTACTGGCCTAAAATTATAGTATGTTATGTTAATGGGTGATGCTGAATATATATATTTAATTATCAAGTGAATGATTTTGGAATCTTGAACTTGATAGGGATGCAGATCATGATAACATGCCAGTTTTGTGTTAATTATTAAATTTTAAATTTTGGGACTATTGTAAGAAGATGTTTAGAGTATAAGTTATGAAGTAGTTCAATGATATTAGAAAAGATATATTTTTGATGAATCTATATATGGATTATTATTGAAAATATATAAGAAAAAATATTTGGAATGATGTATAGCCTTGTAGCTCTCTTTTGGTGGATTAGATTTCATTATATTGGCATGGCATATATATTTTAATAGAATCTTGATAGTCTATGTTAGCAGATTTTGGATTGGATTACTGGATCTATCTTATAAGTGTTGGGAATTATTGAGTATGTCAAACTCCAAGTTAAATTAAGATCTATAGGAAGGTCTAGTTTATCATGCTACTGGATTACATTAAGCAAAGAAATTGATTTTGGAAGACTTATATGAGTTTAGCTTATGAGGAGCAAGATTTCAAACAGTTGCCAACTGATATTAAGAATTATAAAATAGCTCTATGAGTAATGACTTGATCCATCATATTCCAAAGAACATTGACTTAGAGTTATTTACTTTGTTAAAGTTAATGATAACTTTCTAAGAGAAGAGTTGATCTAGATTGTCTAATTAAATTATCAAAGAAAGTATGATTAATTCAGACTTGGTTTAGAGTTATTGAGGTCATAAAAGGATGGTAAAATTTAAGCAAGGACTTTTAATATGAAAACTGGATCAGAATAAATCTTGATATGATATGCCTAAAATATAAACGAAATGAAGAGACTCAACAGCTTTACTTTAATAACTTGAGATCTTCCTGGTACTAAAATAAGATAAGTTTTTGGAGGGATTTATTTAATAAACTTAGATAGTTTAGTAAATTATATTAGAGTGCGTAGTGGAAGCATAGTGGTTTGAGTTACCTGAAATCAATTAAGAATATTAACTCTAATTTTAGAAGTGTTATGATGGGAGAACTGATTAGAATTTTAGTAACAAGATTTTAGTAATAAATGAAAAGATAATACTATTGATCCTTGGGCTAGTCTATAAGTGTTGGCAGGAAATTTTCAGTAATTGGTTCCCTAATGTAGAGAACTCTGGTAAAAAAAAAATTGACATTTCTAAATCTAGAATAAAGAAGTGCTAATCCTTACCCGACTAGGATTGGGAATATTTGTGTCACCAAGCTCCTTTAGTCATGACATTATGATTTCTCTATTTAAGGAGTACTCGAGGTTAATTGTAAAATCTTGGAGAAGCTTAAGAGAAAAAAGAATGCTAAAGACCATGGCAAGTAGCTAATACTTAAGCCTCCTTCAAATTTTTGGTTAAGAATAGAGTGGACCGATTATGATTTCCAGTAGAGTCAATCAAGAGAAATAAATCTTAGGGGCAAAGAATTGTATACTAAATTCGAGGTTGAGGCACTAATGTTCATTTGAAGGAAATTGAAGAAATCCACTATGTAGATAGATGGTGATGACCAAAATAAAAATGTTATGTCTTGTTGTTATGAAAAGGCCATATGAAGAAAGCATTCTAAAAGAGAAAATATTGAAAGCTTGAGGATGATGTTAAGATTGGGTATTTCTAAATTTAGACTATCATGATGTTTTTGTAAAGTTAATTAAGGATAATTAATCATATCAAAATGTTAATATTCTTTTGGAAGAGCTCAAGAAAATTCGATATGTATTGTAAATGGAACAGATCAAGTAGAATTTTATACAATTTCGTTATGTTAAAACTTGAGAAGCAAGTATCTTAAAATGTAGACTAATTGGAAGTTTGAGAATGACTTGAGGGTTGGATACATTTAAGGTTTAATATCTTAATCAAGCTAATTTCAAGGACGAAATTATTTTAACGGGAGGAGAATGTGAAAACCCGATTTATTGGACCAGTCTAAAATGGCCTAGATTGTGGCTTCACGCGTGGTAAGGAGAAGCAGACTCCGTTCAAGAGTCTTCTTCTTCTTTAGAGTTTGATGGGGATAAGAAACCTAAGACTTCTCAATACTTGTAAAATCCCTGAACCTCATTTATAAATAGTAGAGCCCTTCCCCTCTTTAACTCCACAAACAAAATCCCAAACTGACGCCGCTGATCTCAAATTTTCTTCCATAATCTATTCTTGGGAGAGACCATCGGAATCATCTTTTTGGCCTCGCCGAACTCCGACAAAGGATTCAACGCACCTTCCTTTCTCTTTCCCCTGTTCTAAGGCCAACGTTCTAGCTTGATTGGGAGTTAGAGAATTACCAGCAATAGATTGCAAGGATTCAACGCACCTTCCTTTCCCTTCCCCCTGTTTTAAGGCCAACGTTCTACCTTGATTGGGAGTTAGAGAATTACTAGCGATAGATTGCAAGGGATTTCAGTGGCAGATCTTTTGGAGTCTCTGATGGTCGGCCACGGGGACTTCGCTAGAACCAAGGTAAGTGTATTTTTTCCCTTCTTTTGGATGGGTTGCTATGGAGTTTCGGCCAATGGAGCTTTGGGCTGGAGGTCCAAATAGGGCCTTCCTTATTTCGGCTCCCTTCTTCTCTTGATCCGCCGACCATCGAGAAAGGGAGCAGTCACCGGGATGGTCTCACCATCATCGAAACTACTGCCGGTGGCAAACCCAAGGACCCCCACTACCGTGAATGGGAGGGAGGAAGAAAGGGGGTTTCCCTGTTGGCCAAGCAGGAGAGGGGGAGAAAGGAGAGGAAGAAGAGAGGAGAGAGGAGGAGAAGAGAAGAAAGGAAGAGGGGAAAATAAAAGAAAAAAAAGGAGAGGGGGGAGATCTCGGTTCGGTGGAGAAGAAGAAAGGGGAACAGAAAAAAATAGAAAAAGAGGAATAAGAGGAAAGAAGGAAAGAAAAGAAAAGGCAAAAAAGAGGAGAGAGAAAAAAGAGAAAAGGAAAAAAAGAAAAAGAAAAGAAAAAGAAAAAAAAGAAGAGAGAGAAGAGAGAGAGAGAGGAGAGAGAAAGAAGATGAGAAAGAAGAAAAAATAAATAACTAAAATAGTGAGGGGGGAGATTGAAAAGTCTCTTTCTCTGGAAATTTGGGGAGTGATGAAATTCTGGTAAAAAAGTTTTGGATTTTATAATTACCCTAGGATTATTTATTTATATTTAAAATTATTATTGTAGGGAAACAGCCTTCTGAACAGAAGGGCATTGCGTGAATTCCGAGTGTGGACTAATATCAGGTATAGATAGTTGTCTCTTGAGAGGTAAGGATTTCTGGACTTTATCACTAGTTATACGTATATATTTTACATAACATGATTTGATTCGAGCACATACACATAGCATGCGTAGTTATTTTTGCATGGTATAGTTTGATTTCTCGTGATAAATAATATGATTGTTGTTATTATTATTTTTGTTTCTGTATACTATGTTTATCAAGTAAAGTGATCTTTCGATGGGTTGGACCATGATGCCGATTATTGAAAAACTGTAAATGACATGATTTGACTACATAAAGTTAGTTGATGAAGTGTTAATCAAATGAATACGGTATTTTAACTAGCCACGCCATGGGATCGTGATTACTAATATTGCCGGTCACAAGCTTGATAATGAGTGTGCTAGTCACTGGTGAGATTGTGACAAATTATGTGCCAGTCACAGACAGGATTGTGACAATAGTGTGCCAGTCACAGGCAGGGGCGGACCACCGGGAGGGCAAGGGGGGCCTTGGCCCCCCTAATTTTTTTTAAGTTATTTTTTTTTGTAAATTTTTAAATATGTACAAAAATGGACGTTTGGAGGGCAAGGAGGCCCTTTGGCCCCCCCTAATTTTTTTAAATTTTGTTTATAAATTAAGATTTTATGTAAACTTTTATATATATATATATATATATGGCCTTTCTAAATTTGGGGATATTAAATATAATTTGAAGAATCTTAAAAAAAAATTTTAAATGAAACAAATACTATAAATCAACTTTTTCTACTTGAAAGTTGGATCACTACCAATTTTATTTTTCATTTCCATTAAATTTTTTTATAATTTTTTAGGAGAAAACAAAGAATTTTCTTTTTATTATTCAACCAGTATCCGTCTCCAGAATTTGCCATGGTCGAAGCCACTACACGCAGTCAGCACCATCCCATTCGCCACATCGATGGATAAAATGGCGGCCAAACTTGTCATGTGATGCGATCAATAGAACGCTCCCATGACGAGACCAGACAGTTGCGCATACACAAGACCGGATACCATCGATGCACTGGCCTATGACTGCCATCTTGGTAGCCTTCGTTGGCCTTGTTGCACTGACGAACATCGCATGCGGTGAAGCCGCGCACCGTCTTAGCGACGGATCCATCGTGTACCATAATTGGATCTTGAAGGGCACGGGCGGGTGGGCGCCTATCATGCCTCAGGCTCCCATCAATGCTACTGTACTCACACCTCATCATCTTTGGCACCATCATCTTGTGTAGCACCAATGATACTCGGCACAACGTTGCCACTGTTGTGGCCGATGTACGCGCATCCTCTACGAGTCCGTGACGTTTATTACTCTTCCGGTTTCAACTACTACTATAGAGAAAATATTTTCAAAAATAAAGATTATCGAGACCAGATTATGCAACAAATGGAAGATAATTTTTTTATTGATTATTTAGCCACTTATATCGATTAGGAGATAGTTGAAACTTTTATGGTACATTCAATTATTACTGAATTTAATCTTATAAAATAAGATAAATATAATTTAAATAATATTTATAAAAAATATTTAAATTAATTTTAATTATATTAATATTTTTATTTTTATATTTTTTTGCCCCCCCTCAGGAAAGTTGGTGTGGTCCGCCCCTGGTCACAGGCGGGAGTGTGATAGTAGTATAAAGAAAACATAATGTTGTCAAAGATTTCGTTATACTTTAATTGAGTTGTTTTGATTGCATATCAATAAACTACTATTTTTCAGTTATTTTCAAGTTATACTATTATTGGTGTGACTATCTGGAGACCTTACTGGACTGTAAAGCTCATAACCTCCTATTTTCTTTCTTCTCAAAATTGTGCAAAATATTCGAGCTTGGTAATGGATTGGATTCGTGGTGAAATAATGCATAGCAGGGATCGGGCTAGGTGTGGGACTGAACATAAATTTTTAGATGGTTTAATTAACTTTGTTTAGTGAGATCTGTTGTTGATGCTTATGTAATAACTCAGTAAATCATTTAGTAATTTTAACTTAAATAAATAATTTTTCTGTTATTATTAAATTATTAAAATAATATTAGTTTAGTAGCTGTGATTTTAAATGATATGATTTTTGTGTATCTAATACTTGTATGATTTCTAAAATATATTTTATGATTTGTACGGTCGGTCGTGTAGCCGAATCTGGTGGGCATGATAAAAATACAATCTCAACCTTGTATGATCTTTAAAATGTAATTAGAATTTATACGGTCGATCATGTAGCCGAATCCGATGGGCACGATAAAAATGCAATCTCATCGGTTCCTAGGAAGCATCCTTGACGAGCAGAGGATTTAGGGAATGCGATTCTTATAATAGAAAATATTATAATCCAAAAATATTATAAATTGATATAATAGAAAATCATAGTAAAAAAGAATGATCAGATCCAAAGTGCAAATTGCAATCAGAGATCGCTCCCATGCTGCTGGGATGAGTGAGCGATTTTATAGAAATGAGAAAAGCATAGATACAGGCATGTTTTAAGGCACTGAAAATGCAACCTTATTGACAAGCTTCATTACCAGAAAAAGGAAATGCCCAGGTACATCTCATCAGGACAACGAGAAACCAGAGCATAGCAAACCAAGCATTGCACATAATCCATCATTTCTTCTCTTTCAGTGTTCATAGCAAACACTTGGCAAGCATCAGGTACTGAACCAAACTTTTTTCTTTCTTTCATGCTCTTCCTTCTCCAAAATCGGGTCACTCACGGGAACCCGCCACTTGCTGATCACCGCCTCCCTTTCCTTGCACCGCACCGGGAACCTGCCGCCGCCGCCGCCATCCTCTTAGTGGCCAGCAGGGCTTTTTCTATCTCCAACGCTGGAGTCGAAGGCAGAAGGCCATCTCATCCAAATAAGCCATAATTTCAAGTTGAACTCATAATTTTCAGTTTTTGGATGAGTTGAAAGACAACCCGTGGATTCGATCCACGAGTTCTCCGATCCCTTTTTTTTCGAGTTAAACAATGCTGTGCCGGTTGCCAAGCAGAGAATAAGTTATGGATTCAAACTGCAACCATCGCATCCAAACAAGCTTAAATTTATAAATATTTTTAAAAATAACCTATTTTTGTAATCAGTTTTAAATAGTATTTTTTTTTTTTTGATAGAAAAAAAAAAAAAGAAAGTAGGGAGGTATGTCAGCCTAGCCTCACGATGCCGGAATTTCGACCGCGCAACCCTCAATCAGATGTCCCAGATTTAATATGAAATTTAATCGAGTCATCCGCGGGTTCATTTCTCAATCCGTGATCCCGGAATTTCAACCGCACGACCCTCAATCAGATATCCCAATCTTAATCTGAAATTTAATTAATCATCATGGATTCATTTCTCAAATTCATGATCAATGAATTATTCATAAAAATTTTCTTATGCTTAAGTCTTGACCGACCGTAATATAATATTTTTTATAAAAAGAGAATTCTACATCCACGGCTCGCAGCAATGTGAGTTGACACTGGTCAACAACATTAGACCCTATATTTTATACATATCTATCAACGAGTGTCGGTACTGGCACAGCGTTCTCGACGGCAAAGTCGTTCTACTATTTTAAAATCGAGGAAAGATCTTTTATATATTTATAAAAAATAAAACTTAATAACAATAAGATGAGTTTTAGAACTTCTAAAAAGGTGGAATTAATTATAGTTATTTCTAAAAATATTTTTTTAAAATAAATAACTAAAATTTTATAAAATATGAATGGATTGTTAGGATAGAGTATAGAATAATAATATATACAAAGATTATATAATCTATCTATTATATATAACTAAAATTCTACTATCTTGTTTAAAGATCATCATGTATCATTTTTTTATAAACACTTGAGTTTTTCATAGTTTTGTTTTTAAATTTAAAATTTTAAATAAATTTATTTTCATAAAATCTATCATTTTTTTCTTTCCATATTCTTTTATTTTTCTTCTTTCTTTTTTAATAGATCTTTAAATTTAAAATTTAAAATAAAAAAAATTGTTTTCTAAAACATCACCATTTTCTTTCCTGGTTTCGTATTCTTTTATTTCTTTCATTTTTTCTTTCTCCATAGGTTAACCAAAAAAAACAGCAACAAAATAAAAAAAAAAATTATCGATGATCATATAATCCATACATGAAATGGATACAATATAATATTTTAATATATTTATATTAATATAATATTTTAATAATAATATATGTCCAGGTTATATATTTATACTAATATAATATTTTCATTAATATTAATATAGTACTTATATTAATATATTAAAATTTTATTAACATAACATTATATTTAATATTATATTATATCTATATTAATAAATTATTATGTTAAAATATTAGCATTATATTAATATAATATTAATATGCATAAATTATTATTATTTAATATTATATTATAATATATTTATATTATTATAAATATAATATTATTATTTATATAAAGTTCGGGAGTAAAAATGTATTGTTTTATATTTATTAAGGATATAATGAATATTTTACATAATTCTTCCGTCGATGCTTGATCAAATATAAAATATATTTTTAAAAAATAATTATATATATTAAAAGAATTTAGAAAGTAATTTTTTAAGAAGTCACTTCACGAGAAGTTAATATTTGAGAGGAAAAATCCTTTGCACAGGCAATATGTCAATTGTTGCTCGGACCGGCAGGAAATTAATGATGGGTGGACGTGGTTCATCCAGTAATTTTTTCCCTTGACCGGACCAAAACTCGAACCATATGTCGTCATGCATGACACCATTCAAAAACGTGAAGAGCCGGCCACCAACGACCGGCCAAAAAAACACGTTCTCGGAACTTCATTTTGCCTTGGCCGCCAAGCCATTCCCAAGTTCTATAAATCCATCTCTCGCAGCCCACACATCACCAAGCTCTTATAGTTAGAGGAACAGGAGGAATTACTGGTAGTTGAAGAAGAGAACAAGAGGAAAAGGAAGGAGGAGGAGAAGAAGAAGTGTGTGTGCCTGTCTCCATATTCACTCAAGTCATGGCATCCATCATGGGAGGAGACCTCGCCGCAGCCTACGTCATGAGGAAGCTCTACAAAGAGAAGATGAAGAGAATGGAAGAAGAGACGGGAGGAAAGAGGTCCAAAGAGCAGAAGCCCAGCAGAGGTTTCTTTGGACTAAGAAAGAAGGTCCATCCCAACGGTTCTGTTTCATCAACCAGTTTCGAGCCCGCTCGGAATGCCGGAGATGCTGCAGTCGTCCATTGAGAGAGGATCGGAAGAGCAGTGAATATTTGTAACACTCCCTATGAATGGAATCCAACCTGGTTGTTTATGACCTTATGATGAATTCTTTGTGTTTCGTAGCTGTTTGTTTCTTTATTAATTTGAGGGAAGTTGTACGTACGTAATACTAATTATTTCTTATGTAGTGCATGAGATTTCCTTATTTTGTAATAGTTTTCTCTCTCTAGAAATTCTTTATAAGACACGGAGAGGAAAAAATCACCCAAATTCATTAAAAATGTGTATTCGAGCTGTTTGAAGCAATATAAAATGGTGTTGGTATTCTTATGGCATGTGTGATCATGATGGAATATATATGCATGGGTCTCACAAACTTTGGACATGAATAGAGAAATCAAGAAGCTCAATTTTCATCGGACCAAATTAATTTTAGTGTGGTCTAATTCCATTTGATGAAGAATAGATCCAAACTGTTTACATTCTAAATGAGCCAGCTTGAGATCTAAATCCTACTTTATAAAAAGTTGGGTTGGCCGCTAACAGAATTCCCATTTGATTGACAGCATTCTTGGAAGTGGAAGCATCGATGCTTGGTGAATTGGATACCAAAATGACCGGTCTCGATGTACAAAGAATTTAGTAGTTTAAAGCTGGGTGAAGTGGAGGCACAATTACCATTTTGTATATTACACGAAAAGCTTCAACATTCCAAGTATTCGGTGCAAGAAGAATTGATCCCATAAGTTTTAGGATGCTAGACTTCCTATCAGCAACTGAGAGATGGAGTTCAAAAGGAATGTGGAACAAACTATACTTTGTTCCTCGTAGTCAGGGGGAAAAAATTATAGGGACTGTCTGGCGAATTGAAACTATCAGGCAGGTTTTTTGCATGAAAAATTGTATCCGGTGATGAAGCAATTCATTGCCAGTGTAAATTAAGACTCTCATCCACAGGCTTACACATTACAAAACGTAGAGTGCAACCATCATGTCAATTTCTTATTCCATCACATTCAGACATTTTTTTAAAAAAAAAAAATGTAATTCAGAGAACCTGTTAGATGTACACCACTGTTTTTTTTTTTAAAAAAAAAAAAAAAACAATGTCACTATTAAATGGGAATTTTGTGATAGTTTAATTCCATAATACTCTTAGTTTATTATTAACCAAGTCCAATACTGTAATTGTCACTTAAACTAGTCAAAAAAAAAAAAAAACAATGTCACTATTAAATGGGAATTTTGTGATAGTTTAATTCCATAATATTCTTAGTTTATTATTAACCAAGTCCAATACTGTAATTGTCACTTAAACTAGTCATTTTTGGCTTTCATTTAAGTACTTTACTACAATATACCACTCCTTGATTCTTCATGGATCATGCGTCTGTCCTATCTCCAGAACCACCGGTTCACTTTGCCCTAGTATGTGGCACTAGATCTGGACCTGCATTTTGGTGCTACAAAAATTCTTGGTGCACCACTTGTAGTGTAGGAAATCCTAGCTGGTCCATACCGCATCTCCTTATTGGTCCATATCGATCCTACTTGGTTTGACAGCACAGGATGGGATGAGCACTTAATAGCAGGGATATCAGCATCAGTTTTGAACGTGACGTGCATTAATATCCGTAAGCCTTTTTTTTAATTTTTGAACAGACCAAAATATCATTTCCCTCAGTCACGTCCCGAATCCAATACCTAGATCGGCTACGCGACCGGCCGCACAATCCTAGACATCATCCTAGAGATCATATCAGGCCTGACCTTCAATTCAATATTCAAGCACTCTGGGATTAACACCTATACCCTAGCTCCTCACTGACTGATCCCAAATCCGATTGATTTTCGGATCTGCAACAAAAACACAGGAAAACAAGGATGAGCTATACAAGCTCAGTAAGTTATCAACACCTCCAGTATACATACATAAATATGCCATTAACAAATAGCAAGCACAAACACATCATACAACAAGATGTCCATCAATATAATAATATATATCCAGTAACATGATACAAATATGTATACTTAATCTCAACCGACACCGACACGACTATGGATGGCCAACCATTTACTTTACTCTCCTAGTCCCTCTGACTATGGCCACGATCGGCCCGTGGCTCGCCCCACAAGAGACTAAATCCTGTCTCACATACTGCTCAACAGTCATGTACCAGCGATCGTCCCACTGGAGGCCCACAAGAAAAACTAGCTCTGAGTATCACACGAGAAAACATGCATCCTTTGCATGTGCTTGCCATGCATGGCTAAAATAAAGCAACTAGCTCCTGTCTCACATACCGCTCGACGGTCATATTCCAGCGATCACCCCACTGGAGGCCCACGAGGAGACTAGGTCCTTGTATAATCATAGTCGGACTAGAGAACGACAACACCAATACAACGTATGCAACCCAATGCAATCCAATACAATCCAATACAAATTAAAATATATTACACATATTTAATATTTTATAAATACATAATATATTTGGTATATAATATCAGAGGTCAAGATAACTTATCGAAGAGTATCCACCAACTACGCACAATTCAAACACTAGACCTGATCTTCCAAGGACAACGACGATCCTGACCAACAATCTAAACATATAGTTAATTTCTATTTAATAAAATTAAAAAGAAAATGTTATCATGGGCACTCTCCTCAATCCAATTCCTATTCTGGTCCAGAATTTACCTTTCCTCCCTTTCTCTTCTCTCTCACTCTCTCTCCTCTTTCTCTCTCCTCTCTCTCTCTCTCCTTCCTCGCCCATGATGGTGGGGGACTCACGGGTGAGCCACCGAAAACCACCCCGGCGACGGACTCTCAGTAGGTTTCTCTCTCTTTTTTTTCTATTTCTTTTTCTTTTTTTTCTTCTCTTTTTCTTTCTTCTTCTCCCGAACTCCCCTGCTCTCATCCTTGATTCAACCGAACCACCCTCTCCCCCGTTGCCAGCGTCGGCCACGAGAGACGATCGTCGGAAAGGACTTGATGGACTAGAGGTGGACAGCGACGATGCAACCACCGACGATCCACGGCCCAAATAACCCAAAATCGAACAAACCGGATTTAATCCTTTCTAAAAGAATTAAATAAGGTAAACGAACTCGCCGGCATTTGAAGAAGTCCCCGTTGCTCGCCGGAGAGGAGGACGACGGTGCGGAGAGGCTCGATGGGCTCGGTAGGCGACAATGAGAAAAAATTAAAGATAAAATAATGATAAGTTCCCTCGCCGTTTGAAACTCAAACTCCGTCCAATCGAGTCCCAATCCATCACGAACTCATCGCCGGCCAGTTCCCTCTCCCCTCATGACTCCTCTCTCAAAAACACCGGCGAGAACTCCGACCGGATAAGGGAGGATCGGGTTCCCCTGTTCCCGTTCTTTCTTCTTCTTCATTTTTTTTCTCAGTCTCTAACTGAAGTCGGCAAGGGCTGCCGACTTCAGCCCAAGGGGCCTAGTGAAGCTGGGCCTCACATTCTTCTCTCCTAAAAAAAAATTTGTCCTCGAAATTTAAAAACATCTAAAGCTTCCAAAACTCAAAGATGCGCAATCCAATATTCACATGATTCACTTGTCCAAAATTCAGTAATCCCAAACAGAGCTCCTATTCATTCTTCATAATACACTTTAAATTAATCCTAATATCTGTAGTCCACCACTCTTCCGCTGCGCACTCTGATATAAAATTTCAAACCCTCTAATATTTTTGATACCATTTCTCCGCTCAAAGTAACATTAATAACAAGGTAATCTAAATCTTCTCATAGATCATAAATTTGACCTGGAGTTCAACATATCAAATAATTTCCAATATATATATGGAAGATCAAATAATATAATCCAAAACTGCTAACATAAACCATCAAAGATTCTATCAAAATATACATGCCATGTCCACATAATATTATTAAATCTGCCAATAGCAAATTGCAAATCTATACATTATCCCAAACACATTTCCATTATATAATCGAAAGATCCTCTCTCTTAATATCATTAAACTCCTACATCATAAACATATTGCAACAGTCCCCAAATTTATAATCCATAATTTAACAAAACTTGCAAGCTATCATGATCTTCATCCATATCAAATTTAGGATCCCAACAATATTTTAATTATGAACTGAATACACATATTTAGCATAACATAATACACTATACTTCCAGGTCAACACTTTTGAAGCTCGATCTAATCTATTTATCAGAGAAAAATATACATCTTATTTAGCCCTTCAATATCCATAATATGCTTACTTGTTATGATCAAATAGTATCAACCATTCAGTCTCATCCAAGATCAATCTCTACAAAAATCATATTCCAGATCTTATGCATAGTACCTAAGGGTTAGAAATCCAACTTTGAATCCATTCCAATTGGTCATAACTTTAAGTTCAAATATCATAATCCATAGTGATCACAATCTAAATTTTAATATCACTCAATCATATCCTAACTACTTATGTTGGTCTCAAGTGATCATAATCCAAACTTCGATATCATTAAGTCATATCTTAATAATCATCATACTAATTCTTAATCACCTATACCATAGTCTATAATTATATTAGATTTCCAAATTAAATCAAATCCATAATATAACTCAAAATATATCTCCATATATCCATTGCCTAATCTTGATGACAATCTTCCAAAAAATTAAGCTAGAAGAGTTTAAATCCAACATTTTATTCAAGCAAGCCTCCTATACTTAGCAAAACCCTTGAAACTATAACATACACCTATCAAAGGGAATTAAATAAATTCTCGGTATCAATAATTACTCTGGAATATTCAATCAAAATCCTAATTCTACCCACTCTCATTAACTAGGTCACTTGATCTTAAACCTTTGCTCTGATACCACTCTGTCACGTCCCGAATCAATACCTGGATCGGCTACGCGACCGGCGTACAACCCTAGGTATCATCTTAGAGATCATGCCAGGCCTAACCTTCAATTCGATATCCAAGCACTCAGGGATTAACACCTATACCCTAGCTCCTCACTGACTGATCCCAAAGCCTGATTGATTTTTTGGATCTGCAACAAAAATACAGAAAATAGAGGGTGAGCTATACAGGCTCAGTAAGTTATCAATATCTCCAGTATACATACACAAATATGCCATTAACAAATAGCAAGCACAAACACATCATACAACAAGATGTCCATCAATATAATAATATATATCCAGCAACATGATACAAATATGTATACTTAATCTCAACCGACACCGACACGACTATGGATGGCTAACCATTTACTTTATTCTCCTAGTCCCTCTGACTATGGCCACGATCGGCCCGTGGCTCGCCCCACAAGAGATTAGATCATGTTTTACATACTGCTCAACGGTCATGTGCCAGCGATCGCCCCACTGGAGGCCCACAAGAAAAACTAGCTCTGAGTATCACATAAGAAAACATGCATCCTCTGCATGTGCCTGCCATGCATGACTAAAATAAGGCAACTAGCTCCTGTCTCACATACTGCTCAATGGTCATATGCCAGCGATCTCCCCACTGGAGGCCCACAAGGAGACTAGGTCCTCATATGATCATAGTCGAACTAGAGAGCGACAACACCAACACAATACATGCAACCCAATGCAATCCAAAACAATCCAATGCAAATTAAAATATATTACACGCATTTAATATTTCATAGATACATAACATATTTGGCATATAATATCAGAGGTCAAGATAACTTATCGAAGAGCATCCACCAACTACGCATAATTCAAACACTATCTAATCTTCTTCCAAGGACAACGACGATCCTGACCAACAATTTAAACATATAATTAATTTTTATTTAATAAAACTAAAAAGAAAACTATGTTATCATGGAGCACTCTTCTCAATCCAATTCCAATTCCAATTCTGGTCCGGAATTTACCTTTCCTCCTTTTCTCTTCTCTCTCCCTCTCTCCTCTTTCTTTCTCCTCTCTCTCTCTCCTTCCTCGCCCACGATGGCAGGGGACCTCATGGGTGAGCCACCGAAAATCACCCCGGCGACGGACTCTCAGGTAGATTTCTCTCTTTTTTTTCTTTCTTTCCCCTTTTTTTTCTTCTCTTTTTATTTCTTTCTTCTCCCGAACTCCCCTGCTCTCATCCTTGTTTCAACCAAACCACCCTCTCCCCCGATTGCCGGCGCCGGCCATGAGAGACGATCGCCGGAAAGGACTCGATGGACTGGAGATGGACAGCGACGGTGCAGCCACCGACGATCCATGGCCCAAATAACCCGAAATTGAACAAAACCAGATTTAATCCTTCTTAAAAAAATTAAATGAAGTAAATGAACTCACCAATGTTTGAAGAAGCCCTCGTCGCTCGCCGGAGAGGAGGACGACGGTGCGGGAGAGGCTCGATGGGCTCGATAGGCGACGGTGAGGAAAAATTTAAAATAAAACGACAAGTTCCCTCGCCGTTTGAAACCCAAACTCCATCCAATCGAGCCCCAATTCCTCACGGACTCATCGCCGGCCAGTTTCCTCTTCCCTCACGACTCTTCTCTCGAAAACACCGGCGAGAACTCCGACCGGATAAGGGAGGATTGGGTTCCCCTGTTCCCGTTCTTTCTTCTTCTACATTTTTTTTCTCAGTATCGAACTGAAGTCGGCAAGGGCTACCGACTTCAGCCCAAGGTGGCCCACACCCTCTTCCAGCTTACTTTTTCCCGTCATTTTACTTGGATTTTACTGATTCTAAAACTAATATAAATGAGAAAAAAATGAAAAAAGTGTTATATTATTATAAAAAAATTAATTAATGAGAGATAATTTTGCCAATACAAAAATCTATCTCTCATATATTCTATATATCGTTCCTTTTTCCTTCTAATTTGTGCGAATATAAATTGCTAGGCAGAGACATAAAGTGGATAGACAATCCCTCCTTTTTATTAATCATTTTAAATTTTTTTAAACCAAATGATAAATGAAAGTTATCCATCATTCTAATCATATCCATCCTCGTGATCGCGACCAAATACAAAGTTAAAGTTGCTAACAAAATTGATCTTAATTGAAGGTGACATATCGTGCCTCATGACTAGTGCCTAAACCGTTAGTTATACACTAAACTTATGTAGTTTTATGCACCAAACATTTTGTTGAACTTACACAATGGGCTTGTAGAAACTGCAGGCCTCCGGCCAAGTCCTAGATTATATCTAAAAGCTGTGATTTAACTAATTTTGGTTCCAAAATATCATATTGGACAAGGTTTACTGTCAAGGTCTCAGCCTGGACAAATTAAGTCAAATCAATCAGGTCTGGGTGGGTTTGGTTCTCAGGTTGGGGTAGATTCGTTCTCTTAGCCATCTACCTTGACCTCGTCAAATACTCCACATTTGAACTGCTGAAAAATGTTGCTTGGCGGCCAAACAAAATTTATGCACACTAATACAAGCATATTTTGACCATTCCAAACCAAGTTTCCTCGGCGGCCAATCCACCTTTCAAAGTTTCAGCTCTTATAAATCCTTGCAGTCTTCATGGAATCAACACTACCACAGAGTCTTGCCAGGTAAAAGGAAGGAGGAAGAAGAGAAACGGAAGTCTCTGGAAGCCCCATATTAATTCTTGCTGGTCTTGGCTCCTATGGGTGTCGATGTAGCTGAAATATGTGTCCTCAAAAAGCTATACAAAGAGAAGATAGAAAGAAGAGAAGGAGACAACGGTTCCAAAGAGAAGAAGAAACCTAGGTGCGGTATACTTGGAATGGTTAAGAAAGTCCTTTCGGGTACTGCACCAAGGGTGAAAAATGACAAGTTGTGTAGTTAATGCGTGTGCCCATTTGGCTAGAGTGGCTGCTCCACTTGTATGAAATGCACTGTTTATAAGAGTCCATATATATAGTAGTCGATCATCAGTCACATTCTTTTTGTTATCAATGCGTAAATCTATTCATTCATGCATATGGCCAAGATTTCTCGTATTTCTTTAAAAAATGCTTCAGTTGATGTAGTGTTGTACAAGTTGCTGGTGGTAATTTGGTGAAGCAAGTAATCGGAGTTGAGCACACCAACTTGCATCCTGGCATTGGAGATCTCTACTCACCTATCATTTTGACGAGCCTATAACACAGCTTCGTCCCTTTCCAGTGGATGTCTGTTAGATGTATCTGAGCTTAAGCTTACTATCGTCCTCATGAGGTCGGAATTAAGCGCTATCAAAGGAGGTTTCTTCTTTGTCATCTACTTTATATGAATTCAGAAGAACGGTGGCTCTTTTTTTTTTTTTGATAAAAGAACAGTGGCTCTTTGATCTATGAGTTTCGAGTGAACAAGATTTCTCCTACAAGTCCGTGGATTTGGTGAAGTGATGATGCCGTCTCTCCAACATTTTATAGAAGACAATAATCTCCTTTGTTTTCAATATTTGCACCATGATACGTTGTTTCTAGGGTACATATAGCTCTGCTCTATTTTATCTTATCTTTTTAGAAAAAGAAACCTTATAAGGATCTAGTTTTAAAATCTTAAATATTACATACTTTAAAGCAAAGACTAGCTTCAGAAAACCAAAACTACCATTTCAATCATTCACCAATCTATAGACCTCATCTCTAGTTTAGGTAAAAATAAAATTTAAATTACAAAGACTATTTTTTGGAAAAAAAATCACAAAGCATATGTAATACATCCAACTGGTCATTACCTAATGAGTAGAGCTATCGAGTCAGATCCAGATCCGAAATTTTCAAGTATTTATCTAGCATCTCTGGATCTGATATTAATATAAGATCTGATATGAATATTTAATATCAAAATTAAATATATCTAAAATCAAAATAAAATTGCTTATTTATTTATTTATTAAAAATATTATGAACCGTTATATCTGGCCTGACGGTTCAAAATCTAGGTTAATGGTTAAAAACGCCGGCCCAACATCTCATCCTGTCTCCCTCCCTGCCTCGGTGGCTCCCACGCCACCACCCACCCCCCACCTCCTCTCCACCCACCAGCAGACCACCGGCCGTCTCCTCCCCTCCCCACTTCTCCTCCCTGCGGCTACGACCTTGCTGACTTCTTCCACCGCGAGTCCACCTTCCACTCCCCTTCCCCCGCTTCAGATCTCTTCCTCCGCCGCCAGCGCTCCGCCTCCGTCGCAGCCGACAATCTTATTCCCCTTCCGGCCTTCCCCTCCCCCCTCCCTCCGCCTCCCGTTTCAGCCTCGACTCCATCGCCGGCAAGGCCCCCTGCTGGATCGAGTTCTGGAGCGGCAGAAGGAGCTCCCTTCTCTCTCCGATACCTTCGGCTGAGGTACATCAAAGCCCCCACAAACCCAGCCAACGCGGCCACATACCAAACACCCCCTCCAACCACACAATCCAAACCCCCTCCCTCCAGAGACAAATCTTCGAATGGATCACCTCCAACCCCGAACCAATCAAACGCCTGGTCAAATCCGACATCCGCCATCGCATCGCCGACATCTCCACCCCCTCCCCCTTCTCGTCTCCCCTCGACGGAGATGAGGACTCGCCGAGACCTCCGACCGCTTCGCCGTGGTGCTGGGGAGGGATCAGGGTTGGTTTGAGGTCGGGATCGGGGAGGAGATGGAGGCCTTCGTGGAGGCTGGGTGGGAAGACGGAGCAATCATCGTAGGCGGCGCCGATGGCGACCACCTCCCAACCCCTGCCGTTCTCCTCCACCCCAGCCGCCGGAGCGGGGGGAGGCACCGGCTCCCACCCATCACCATCGACAGCGGCGTTTCCGGTGTTGCCGCCGGCGGCGCCGACGAAAGAGAACGGCGACATCATCTCGGCCTTCTCCATTGCCCGCCGGCGGCACCGAGATGACGCAGCTAATAAGACTTTGTTGCGGCGGTTACGAAAGAGAGGGTTCCGGCCTGGTAGGCACCTCGAAATCGGTCGATGAGGTGACGGCGTCTGGCCTCCTCGATGGCTTCGCCGAAGCAGGTATATTCCCGTGCTCCTAAGCCCCTGGTCTTCCAAGGGGTCTTCCATTTGGGTCCCGGATTTGGGTCTAGATATCCGAGACCCATTACGATCTAGATCTGGTATTTCAGAATTAGATGGTATTTGGATCGGATTTAGATTTAGATTTAATAATTAAGATGGAATCAGGATCTGGACATCTGAATTTCGATCCAAACCTGATTTGTTGACAGCTCTACTAACAAGTACCTGGTGATCAATTAGTGGGAGCACTGCCGTCGGACTTGGTGCAACGGTTGGGCCGAACTTATTTCTTCATGGCCAAGTAATGACGAGGCCTCGTCCGATCTGTCTCTTAGTCCTTTTTTTTGTTTTTTTTATAAGATTACACATCTCTTAGGCCCCTCAAGCCTCAAACAATTCCAAGACATGGTTCTCTTGGATTCAGCATTGCCCGCATCGGTATGCTTAGAGCACGAAGCAAGGAGAATATAAATAATAAATAATAATAAATAATAATAATATAATAATAATAATAATAATAATAATAATAATAAAAGAGAGAGGGTGGCAAAGAAAGAGAGAGGATATCCCAAGAAAAAGGTTCGTCCAAGTGTCTCTCCGGCATCGGTTTCCACCGGAGGAGCAGCATACTAAGAGGCTAGGAAGTGAAGTACGTCTACTACCATAAAAGAAAAAGTCAGGTGTGTTGAGTGTTTACTAGCTATGTGCCTATGTTAATTGTAATATGTAATTTAGTCCCTTATTTACTGAAACAAAAATTAGGGAAGAGGAAATATCTCGTGTCTTCTATTCTCTTTGTAGTTCATATTGGAGAGGCGTTATTGAGGCATGAAGGTCTCAAAAATTGGAAGATTACATTAAGAAGCCTTGATATATATCATGCAAGACCTTGTACGAATTATGAGTTCTGAATTTCCTCAAAAATTGCAAATGACAAAGTGCTTGTATTGAAACTTCTATGCATGGTCGGTACTATCTTGGTGACCATTTCATGATAACTTTCGAGAATGAGAATGTTTGTTATTTGGTACCATTTGGATTTAAATCTAAGATCTTTCAATTACCGAGAACAGCTAAGTTTATTGGCTTCATTGCATGGCAACAACATTAAGCTGACACAAGTTATTGCCCCCCGCTCCCCCCCCACCAACTTTTTTTTTAACCCTTTTTAATCATGCATTGAAGCCACCGCAGTCAACATACTAGCCATGCTTTTTGGTGTGACACCCAAGAAATTTAGTTATTCTGGATAAGGTTGGATAGGATGTTTTGAATTCCACACATAAAATATGTGCGTGCGTGCTTGCTTGCGTGTTTTTGAGAGAGAGCCGGTGGAATTATGTATCCGGTTCAAAAATTTTGGCGAAACATTCCCAGGATTCAAATAAAAACGTTACCTTCCTCCACTTCGGGGGATGTCCATTTCATACGAAATTCTGGACCACCCCTCTTTTTAGATTTCATACATGGCGATACAAATTCTTTCTTTTCGATATCTTATTTTATCACGCAAGGAGAGAGAGAGTGTTTGTAATATGATTTATAGCCTAAAGTACTACTTCCTTACTGGTGTTTTTTCTCTGATTCCTGTCCTTTGTATACTTCATTTGCTTAATGAAAATTATTAGGCTATCATCTAATCTCCCTCTCTAAAATATCACATAAGGAGAGAACATCAGTCAAAAGGTGTGGCAAAATATCCAAATATGCATACTACCTTTAAAAAATATACTAATAGATATTCTCCTCTTTGTGTTTGTCTCTAGTTAAGAGTACATGTCACGGGGGAATATATTTAACTAGGGAGGGGAAATGGATGGATTTAGTTCATTGTTTATGTAACAGGGGAATAAGAGGTGCAAATTGGTCGAGTTAGATTTGGATCTAGCATGGTTACATTTCTCACCTAAACAAGCTTTTTAAGTCTTTGATTCAATCCAAGCCCAGCCTATATAGCTGGGTGGGTCAGGGTGATTTGGATCCCATTTCTATTAGCTTACCATGAGGACTGGCTTTTATTTTTTTAGGAAAAGGGAAGCAAAATTGCCATACAAATTTATTAAATGGAATGATTACAATAATATGATATAACGGGTGTATTTGAGCCGGGAGCCTTTTAAGACTGGAAGTGGGTTCAGGTCGGCCTAATGGATTTTGAGCTGGCCCGACATCAAGTCGAGCTTCGGGCTAGGTCCAAAGAAAAGCAAACCAGGCTTGGACTTTATTTTAAAGTCTATTACATTTTCGGGCTGGGCTCGGACTTCTTTTTAGCTCGGCTCGGACCGGCCTGAACCTGGCTTGAAAATGGCTCGAAGGGATCGGGCCCGAACCAGGCCCGATAAAAGGCCCGGCAAATCCAAATCATCCTTTATAAAAGTTCTCTCTCCATTCTCCAAGACTCCGAGTCATCATCTCTAGTCTCTAAGGTTTTGCCGTCTCCGTCCGTCGGTCCCTTCCCCGCATTCCAATCAAGCGAGCGACAAGTGATCACCGTGGCTGGCCTTCCGGCTTCACCGTTCCGATCATCGTCTTCATCATTCCGATCATGTTTTCCAATGTATAATCTCCATTGCTTCATCACGAGCCCAACCCCGCCGCCGTCCCTGGTTCCGTGCGACCCTGCTGCCACCCTCGACTTTGTGTGACCCTCTCCGTCCTTGCGACCTCCCGGCTTCGATCTCCCTCCCCAGTCCCGGTGCACGCACCTGAGGTCTCGATGTCCCCTACCCTCCCTCGGCATGACCCCGTAGCCCTTCCCAGCTTCAATCTCCCTCCCCGGCCTCGGTGCACGCACTCGATGCCTTCTCCGTCCTCGCATGACACTGTAGTCCCCTTCTCGACTCCGATCTCCTTCTCCGGTCCCAGCGCCCATACCTGACACGGGATGCCCCTACCCCCATGTAACCCTGCACTACAACAAAACTATTCAATCATGATAGGTTTTCCCGACGCTTTTGAAGAGTGTCGGGAAGCTCCGTAGACGTGGCGACATTTTTGAAAAGCATCGGCAAAACCTCAGGGTAGCGACGCTTTTAAGTATCGGCAGGTCCCCTTTTCCCCGATCTGAGCCCCAATCGATCCCATTGTTTTCGCGCACCGTCGCTAGCTCCTCTCCATTTCCTCCTTCCCTCCCTCCTCGTTCATCTCCTCTGGTCATTCGTCGCTATCTCGTCATCGCCATCCCACGCCTCGTCGCCGTGTGTCGTCGCCGTCCCAACTAGAACCGGATCGCGCCAGCTCAAAGACCTTAGGTAAGATCCCATTTTTACTTTTTATATTTTTGTTTAAATATTTTGTTTAAATATTTAGATAAGATCTAGCCCTATGCTCTTGCTCCCTGCTACAGTATTAACCCCTTAGGGTTTTAGTATTTGGTGTTTAGGGTTTTACGGTTTAAAGCTTAGTTTTTAGAGATTCGGGTTTAGGGTTTCGAGGTTAGGATTTTTGGATTTTGGGTTTATTGTCGAGGGTTTGGGGTTTCGGGATTTAGGGTTTCTGGTTTATGATTTGGATTTTAGAATTTAGGATTTATGGTTTTATGGATTGGAGAATAGAGTTTAGGGTTTGGGATTAGGGTCTTAGGATTTGGAGTTTAGGGTTTACGCTTTTAGATTTTAGGGTTTAGTGTTTGGGGCTTGTGATTTAGGACTTTGACGGTGACCATCATATGTTTTATGATTTATGGCTGTAATTTGGTTGTATAATAAAAAGTTTATGTAACAGTGTTATCATGTCCATTATTTAACGGTATAACTATATGCTATAGAAATACAACCACGATGTTGAGAAAGGACTCTTATGTAAAAGTGCACCAAAAACTATATGCTACAGAAATTCAACCACGATGTTGAGAAAGGACTCTTATGTAAAAGTGCACCAAAAACATCATGATGGCCTTTAGAAATACAACCGCCATATGTATGCTACAAGTTGCCTTAAGTTGTAAAAGTGTTTTTGAGAAAGGATTGTTATGTATACTAGTGCTGCTGTCTGGTGGACATAACAACATGATATAATATAAATATTTATACTAACAAATATTTGTTATGATAATTTTACAAAAAAAAAAAAAAAGGAGGATTGGGGGGGGGGGGGGGGGGGGGGGGCGGTGGGGGACGCGCGGGCATGGAACCACATCTTTCATTTTGTATCTTGTTCACTTCTTTTATTGTTGTGAAAATTTCATAAAGATACTCCACTTTCTTTTAGGGATGGCAATAAAATTCAAATTTATGGATACCCGATCCGATCCAATTGGACCGAGTAGTTAATGCTTTGACTGGATTTGGATTGTGTTTGGATAAAACCCGAATGCTTAACTTTGGGTTTGGACCCAATAGATCCGGGTCTGGATCTCAATCTGGACCTGTTTACCCGGACTCAGATCTGGACCCGATTAGTCATAGATAAATGGATCCGGGACCGACAGACCCAAGACCCGATTAAATAAAATAATATGATATATAGTTATATAAATATGGGACATTGGATCATAATCGAACGGTTAAAAAAAAAGAATAGAATCCTCCACTCTTACAAGTCCATGGGCCATGGTGGTATTCAGGTCCGGGTTTGGGTCTGGATATCCGGGATCCATTCGGATCCGGGTCTGGTAATTTAAAATTAGATCCATCGGGTATTCGAGTCCGGGTACGGGTCCGGTAGCTAAAATCGGGTCCGGGTTTGGATATCTGGGTTCCGACTCGTTAACAGCTCTACCCAAATGAGTTGGTTCATGTAAAGTTTATATATAGTAGTTAGCAAGTCGTTACAAAAGCAAATATCCTTTGCCCTTTATATACTTGGTCATGAGGAATAGGTAGGGATGCAAATTGGTCGGGTTGGATTGAATCATGATGATAGTTAAATTCAAGATATCTTAAATAAGTAATGTAATAATGCGAGCGAAATCTTAGACGGACGTCTTATGCGTACAAGCCTTAAAATAGTTGACTAGAAATATAATTGTTCCCTGTTTTTTGTATATATATACTATGGGTTTGATGTGTTATGACATGGTGCATTGGCAATTTTTATTTTAGATTCTCTTTCAGTTTGGATTCCAGTCAACATTTATTAATTAGGTCAAGTCTTATATTTTTTACCCTCAATTTGTTTTGTTGATTAATGGCTTTGCTACCTCATGATTTTTGCTATTCAAGGATTGCAACAGAGTTGCCTACTTTCACTATACTTTTTTATACTATATATATTCTAAGGTTTTTTTTCTTAATTACTGCAATGTGCAATACATAAGCATTTATTATGGATGTATAGATTGCATGGAGGCTGGGACATGTTACATGTATTTTATGCAAATAATTATATTTAGTTACTTGTGTAGTAGTTAGAGAAGCTATGTGCTTCGTGATGGTTATGGATGCTTGTTGTTATGATTCTGGTTAAGCAGTCAATTATGCAAAGTCATATATTATATTAGTCCAAGTACAGGAGCCAGGGTTCAGACTTAAATAACTTGGTAATTGCATACCACTAAGAAAAATATGCTCTACTTGTTTTGTTATCTTTTTGTTATCAGGTGCTTGATTGCTTTGAGGGTAAAGAAGCTTTCTAACCTATTTTGAAATTGGTTTAAGGTTTGTATATGGAGGCTATGATGATTTTGGGATGTATGTTTTGCTGCTTCAACTGTTTATAATGGCAGCAATCTTGGATAGCCTTTTTTTATAGGCAACCGATTGTAGTCGTTTTGATTTAGTTACAGATTAAATAGTAGATCTGAGCCTCCTCATTCTTTTTTTTTCATTTATTATTCTTTTTCTTAGTAGATTATTTATGTTTTTTTATAAATTTCTCTTTGTAGGATTGATCCAGTAAAAGACTTTCTTTCAATTATCCTGATAGATCTTTATGAAAAGATAGTGATCCATGACTCACCTATCTTCCACCAATGATGTTGATTGGCATGTATTTATCATGATTAATGAACTTGCACAGCATGATATACATGTTTCAAGAATATTAAGGCTCCTTGGTGTATACCTGCATCTTACTCAACATATTATGCTTTAAGATTTATTCATTATTATAAATCCTTCATTTCAATACCATATATAGTTTTGCTATGATCAATAATGATTTTTTAAATATTTTTTATAAAACTTGCATTGCATAGAAACATAGACCCATCAATTGATTAATATACATATTCTATATTATCCGTACATTAATTTTATTTTTGTACGGGTGGGAGAATTATGTATAGTAGTTAATTAATTATCCAGTTTGGATAGTTTGAGAATTGCAAATAATTTTATAGGTACTTATAGTAATCAAGCGGTATGGATAGAGTTCCAGATATATTTCGAACAGCATTTTCTTTTAGTTCTCCTCATATATCTTTAGTCATATGGGAAGAACTAAATTAAAATGCTGCCAAAATTTTTTTGGAACTCCTATTGCGTATCGTTTGATTACTGTAAATTATCTATATAATTAGTGCAATTCTTGAATGGGATAGGACCTATCTTTACCTATTAGTTGGTGATAGGATGCATTTATTAGTTAACATATATTATTTTCTCTTTTTTTTAAAAAAAACTACTTGGTGCATTGTTATTGACTGAAGAATTTTTTTTTGTATTTAGATAACTTGAAAGTTGGATCATTTTATTCTAAAATGGATAAAAGCTAGATAACTAAACTGAGAAATATCAAAGAATATTTAGATGGAGTTCATGATTTCATTAAATTCGGTATGGACAAAAGTAGTTTAAATGAAAAGATTTCATGTCCATATCGACGATATGTTAACAGTTCTTGTCTAGATCCATAAACAGTTGAAGATCATTTAATATAAAATAGTTTTGTAAGAGGTTATACTCAGTGAATTTTTTATAAAAATTTATCTTGCCAGAATCAAGTAATCAACCCTTGTCTGATCCTGAATCCAGTAATATACAAGAGAATCCTGTAGAAGATGATGATATAACAGGTTTGATCGCAGATACTTTTCAACATGGTATTCAAAACTTTAGAGGTTCAACCGATACACATGAACCAACTGGAATATATGAAGGTTCTACATTTATTGAACAAACATATATCAAGGAGCAGATGCAACATCAACTTTTGAGTTAGCTCGATATCATAATTTAATGAAAGAAGCATATGAACAATTATATCCAGACTATTTAAAATTTTCTAAGATCTCTTTTTTTATATATTTATTCCATATAAAATATATGAATGGATGATCAAGAAGAGTTTTACTATGTTTCTAATGTTATTAAAGGATGCATTTTCAGAAAGTAATGGTTTACTATCCTCTTATTATGAAGCAAAGAAAGTTGTCAACAATTTGAATCTTGGATATCAAAAGATTCGTAGTTGTCCAAAGACTGCATGCTTTATCATTGTGAAAATGCTGATCGAGAGTCGTGTAATGTATGCGGATCTTTATGATGGACAACTCACAAAAGAGATAAGGATGATGTAGTGAATGGAACAGATACACTGCGGCTACAAAAAAATTGATGAAGGAAGTGTGTTACTTTCCTCTTATTCCTCGATTGAGAAGGCTATATTCATCATCGAAAATAGTTTCATTGATGAGATGGCATCATGAAGGGCATACGAAGGATGGAATGTTGAGACATCCAACAGATAGTTTAGCATGGAAAGCATTTAAGGCTAGGTATTCTGATTTTACCTCTGATATTCATAATATTTGGTTGGGTTTAGCTTTAAATGGTTTCAATCCTTTTCAGACTCTAAATTCTATATATAACACTTGGTCAGTTGTTCTAATACCATACAATTTACCACCATGGTTGTGCATGAACAATCCTCACTTATCTTATCAATGGTTATTCCAGGTGATAAGGGTTCAGGAAATGATATTGATATTTTTTTACAACCTTTAATAGAGGAATTGAAACAGTTGTGGAAAGGTGTCGATGCAATTGATGCTTCTAATGATGAAATATTTAAACTATGGGTAGCTTTGTTATGGACTATTAATGATTTTCCAGCATATATCAATTTATCTAGCTGGAGTACAAAAGGGCAGGTTTCATGCCCTTATTGTGTAGTTTTGACATATTCAATTTGGTTAAAACATAAAAATTCTGTTATATGGGATATCGTCGATGGTTAGAATCAAATCATCTGTTTTATTTTCAGCAAGATTTATTTGATGGTACCATAGAAATGGGATGTGCACCTATTTCACCTTTCGGAACTAATGTTCATAGACAAATAGATTCCATCAATTACATATATGGTAAATTCTTAAAGTCTTCTAAAAAAGGAGGAAGGGATGATCAAGAAGAATTAGTAGAAGAAGTGACTACTAGTACTATGGATGCATAGGTATTTGAAGATCTTGATAATTTTTTTGAAAATAAAAATGAGGAAGACATATAGATAGCATCTACAAATCAGTCCAGCAAGCATTTATGGAAGAAAAGAAGTATCTTCTTTGACTTACCTTATTGGAAATATAATCTTATTCGGCATAATCTTGATGTCATGCACATAGAGAATAATGTATATGATAATCTGCTTGGAACATTGTTGAATCTTGATGGAAAGACCAAAGATAACATGAAAGCCTGAATGGATTTACAAGAATTAGGTATCCGACATGAGCTTCATTCCAAAATGCTTGCTAATGATAGAATTTACTCCTGCATCTTATACCATGTCTGCTCAAGAAAAAGATAATTTTTTGATAGTATTGAACAATATTAAAGTACCTAATAGATATGCATCTAACATTTCAAGGTACGTGCATCTTAAAGATCGAAAAGTTTTTAATCTCAAAAATCATGATGGTCACATATTGATGCAAGATATCTTTCAAATAGCTTCAAGATCATCAGTGCCTAAACAAGTTCTTACAGTTATAATTTGATTATCATCATTCTTTAAGGCATTATGTTCAAAGGTTATTGATCTTGAAGAGCTTGATTAGTTATAGTCGGATGTTGCGATTACACTTTATCAGATGGAGAAGATTTTTTCACCTGAATCTTTTACTATTATGGTACATCTATTTATTCGCTTAGTTGCAAAAGTCAAGCTTGGCGGACCGGTACACTATAGATGGTTGTATTCTATTGGGAGGTGTTGCCGCCAAGATTGTCGTGGCCCGTAGCTGCTGCCGGCGGTGCCGGAGTGCGCCCCATTCACTGCTTGGTGGTCTTCTGCTCCCAGACCTGCGAAATAGGGGTTAGTAACCCGGGCCGGGGTTTCCGGTGGAGGCACTCCGACGGTCAAGTCAGTGATGATCCAGGGGAACCGATCCTCCTGGTCGGGCCCCTCTTGATGGACTCCGTACTAGGAGGAGTAAAAGATGTGTGTGAAGGCGAAAACGTGGTAGGGGGAGAATGATAGCGGGGACAGAGGGGTTCCCTGTTCCTCCGCCTCTCCTTGTTTCCCTCGTTTCTCTTCAACTGTGGTGGTGGTGGTGGCGCTTCGCCCTCTTGGTCGAGCTTGCGCTTGTGTTGGTGGTCGATTATTGTTACCTTCCCCCTTTCAGGGGTGTCGACTATTCTTTGTAGTTGAAAATTGGCCGTTAGGTGCTTGCCTCGGGATCTTCGCTGGGCTGGCAGGCGCATGAGACAGGATTCCGTGCCGTGGACGGGACGTCTTTCCTGACATATGGTATGGGAAGCTTCCATTCGCTCTGACATCCTCTCTGGTCGTCCCATTCCAGGAAGCTTGGCAAAGCCTCGATCCGGGGGTTGCCTCCCTAGGGGTTCGTGCCTTCTGGCCGGCCCATCCCCCTAGAAGTACGGGCAGACAGATAGTTATGGCAGTATGTAGGGCACCGTTTCGTAGTCCTCGGGTGGCTCACCGGCGTCCCGGGATGGCAGGGCTTGCTCCGACCTGGATGCTCCGAGCTCGTGTGGTCACCTTAATGGAGGAGGGAAGAGTGCGGGCCTGGTCCAGAGGGCGCGCGCTCAAAAGGCTCCACGTGGTGGGTGAGCGGTGAGCTCAACTCTGACCACAGGGCTCAAACCTCTGAGAGTCGCGCTCTGGAGGGCGGAAAGCGGACTCGGTCCAGAGGGCGCGTGCTCGGAGAGGCTCCACGTGGCGGGTGAGCGCTGAGCTCGACTCCGACCACAGGGCTCAAACCTCCGAGGATCTCGCTTTGGAGGGCGGAAGGCAGACCCGGTCCAGAGGGCGCGCGCTCGGAGAGGCTCCACGTGGCGGGCGAGTGCTGAGCTCGACTCCGACCACAAGGCTCAAACCTCCAAGGGTCTCACTCTGAAGGGCGGAAGGCGGACCCGGTCCAGAGAGCGCGCGCTCGGAGAGGCTACATGTGGCGAGTGAGCGCTGAGCTTGACTCCAACCACAGGGCTCAAACCTCCGAGGGTCTCGCTCTGGAGGATGGAGGGCGGAAGGCGGACCCAGTCCAGAGGGCATGCACTCGGAGAGGCTCCATATGGCGGGTGAGCACTAAGCTCGACTCCGACCACAGGGCTCAAACCTCCAAGGGTCTCACTTTGGAGGGCGGAAAGCGGATCCGGTCCAGAGGGTGCGCGCTCGAAGAGGCTCCACGTGGCAGGTGAGCGCTAAGCTCGACTCCTACCACAGGGCTCAAACCTCCAAGGGTCTCGCTCTGGAGGGCGGAAGGCGAACCCGGTCCAGAGGGTGCACGCTTGGAGAGGCTCCACATGGTGGGTGAGCGCTGAGCTCGACTCCGACCACAGGGCTCAAACCTCCGAGGGTCTCGCTCTGGAGGGCGGAAGGCGGACCCGGTCCATAGGGCGCGCGCTCGAAGAGGCTCCACGCGGCGGGTGAGCGCTAAGCTCGACTCCAACCACAGGGCTCAAACCTTCGAGGGTCTCGCTCTGGAGGGAGGAAGGCGGACCCGGTCCAGAGGGCGCGTGCTCAGAGAGGCTCCACATGGCGGGTGAGCATTGAGCTCGACTCCGACCACAGGGTTCAAACCTCCGAGGGTCTCGCTCTAGAGGGCAGAAGGCGGACCCAGTCCAGAGGGCGTGTGCTCGGAGAGGCTCCACATGGCGGGTGAGCGCTGAGCTCGACTCCGATCATAGGGCTCAAACCTCCGAGGGTCTCGCTCTGGAGGGCGGCTCCGGCCAAGGCGTTCCGAGCTTGAGGGCCCGACTTGGAAGAGGACGGAGCTCGGCTCATTATCTTGGGGGAGCTCAGCTCAGCTCGGCAGAGCGGTCCGGGCTGAGGTGTTGCCTTGGCGTCTGACACGGCGGTCTCCTTGGACACGGCGCCTATCAGCTACCCACGTCAGTAGTCTCGCCACATCATTTTCCCCCCACTCCCGAGGTTCGTTAGTGTGCGGCACTCGGGCCAAAGGGAGTAATTGTGGTGCTGACGTAGAAAGGCGGAAATTCGGCGCGATGATGGCCATGGTTGCCGGCGCTTCGAGGGATGGCCCTGCGGGCCAGTGCAGGGGTGCCACGTGGCCATGTCCGAGGAGTAGTTAATGTTGGTGCAGAATTCAGAGTGGTCGGGATGCCTTTTTCATCGATGTGCAGCACGTGGCGCGGATCGGTTGGCGAGGGGGTCATAACAGTGCGGATTTGATAGGCCCTTTCAAAGTGAAAAGAAAATGTTTACTCAAAATTCTCATTCTTTCAAATCCTTCGTGCTTGTTGCAGTACCCAGACCCTTCCTTCTCCGTGATCTGCTCTCGCTCTTCTCTTCTCTAGAGGATTAGATTGGCCCTGTTCTTCTTCCTCCTTTCCTTTTGAGGCGGGCTTCTTCTTCTGAGTCCGGTCTTCCTTCTTCTTAGGTTATATTTGAAGGATGTCTTGTCCCGATCCTTCTGTACAGGGGTAGTGCTTTCCTCCTCCGACGAGGAGTCGGATGGGGCACGGTTCAGGATTAGTAGGAGACTGGCCCTTCCCGACTACCCCGTGTCCGTTAGGGATCCGGGGCTATTTCTTCTTGTCCTACCTACCTTCCTCTCCTACTCGAACCAGCTTTTGAATCTGTCCGGTCGATTGGTCTGGGCGGGGTCGCCTCGACAATTTCTGCCATGGAGCTGGGGGCCATCCGGGATGCCTATGGCATCCCACCTTCTGTCCGGCTCATGATCCCCCGCCCGGGGGAACGGGTCACTTCCAGTGGCTTGGGCCGTCTCGCCTTTTATGAGGAGACCTTCCCCGGGGGTCTCCGATTTTCCTTTTACCCCTTCTTCCTATCTGTTCTGAGCAACTACCGTCTAGTCCTAGCACAGTTAGTGCCGAACGCCATCAGGGTCATCTTCTCCTTCATTGTACTTTGCCATGTCCACGGGTTCGTCGCCCGGTTTTCCTTGTTCAGGGTATTTTTTATCCTGAAACGCCACCCGACTGAGGATGGGTGGTGGTCCTTGTCCTCTCGCCCAAAGGGCATAAATTTTGAGCCCCCCTCTTCCATCAAAGGGTGGAAGAGCAGATTTTTCTTCGCGGCTGTCGAGGGGTCGACTGGGCCTGGAGCAAGCCGGACCGGTCCCCCAATCGGATCTCCGTGGTTGATGCAGCTGATCGGGATGACTATGAGCAGCTTCGCACCACCCAGATCCCCTCTGTGGAGGTCCTACTATCGGAGCAGAACCTTTTTGATGCCAGGATCGACTCATCGATGGGGCCGGGTGAGTCTGGTTCTTTCCCCTATGCATGTTTTTTCTTTTTTCTTCATCTTGGGCTAACCTTCTTGCTTCTGGGTACAGGGACGATCTTCTCGGAGGGCGAACTGTTGCCAATCTCCAAGAAGAGGCCACCCACCGGGATGGTTGCTGAGCCTCCTTCGAGGCGGGCCCGGATTAAAGGTGCACTGGCGTCTGCCCCCGCTGCGCCGGTCGCCCCGAGGAGGGAGCCCGAGGGGGCTCCCGTGTCATCCGCGATGCCAAGTTCGAGTCAGCAGGTAGTTCGGGAGGCCGAAGGATGGACGAGGCCACAGGCCGAAGTCCCTGTTCTAGAGCCTGAGGCGACCATCCAGGCTGATGCTGCTGTCACTGCCACGCCGCCCTGCTCTCCAGGTCCGAGGATGATTAAGGCCGAAAAAGGAAAGGCCCGTGCTACAGCTCCTCCTGCGATGGGGGATCCGACCGCGATGATGCCGGGTCCTCGACCAGTTCCTGGGGGTCCCACCATCGGAGGGACGTGCGCACCTACTCCCCGAGAGAGCAGGAGAGACGAGGCATGGCGTCGTCTCCCGTTCAAGTTGGGGTCGGAAGCTCCCTAGCTGACAATCGCACCCTAGCCGCTCGCATGATGGATTTCTCCATCCAGCCATGAGACCAGGAGGAGATGGCCAGGCTGCGGCTGGAGGATGTGATCGACAGTATCTTTCCCCAACTCTACACGGTAAACAACTTTATTCTTTCCTTCTTCTTCCTCTCTTTTTGCTCTCCCCTTTTTTTTTCTTTCTTTCTTTTTTTTTTTTGTTTTTTTGACCTTTTCATATGGTGCAGATCAGCATCGAGGCCCTTTTTATCAGGAGCAGCTGCTGGAACTGGGAGCGAGCTGAGCAGCAACAGGTGGTCGAGATTGCATCACTGAAGGCCGACCTGAAGGGGAACCGACTCCGAAGGGGTGCTTGACTGATGGGTCAAGGACCTCGAAAGGCAGCTTGTCGACTCTGAGGGGCGAGCGAAGGAGCTCCAGGAGAGCCTTGACCACGAGCAGGGGCAGTCGAGGAAGAAGGCCGAGGAGCTTGCCGACACCAAGCAGAGGTTGAGCGTGTTTAACATCGAGGTGGCCCGACAGAAGGGGATCGCCCAGTCCCTCCAGGCCCAACTGGCGATGGAGAAGGAGAAGTCGGTCGCGGCCCAGAGGGCGATCGAGGAGGCGGCCATGTTAGTTGTGGATGCCAAGCATGAAGTGGCCGCGGCGAGGAAGGAAGCCGAGGAGGCGGTTGCAAGGTATAGGGCCTCGGAGGAGTTCCTCGCCGAGATCCAATAGACGGCGTCGGACTCCTTCTTTAAGGGATTCATGTACCTGCACTGTCTGGTTGAGGGATTCATCTCGGCCGAGGGCCATAGCAGCCTCGACTATCCTGGCACTTCAGACCGGGGGGCGAGCGCTGAGGAGGCTGTTGCTCCCGAGTCTTCTACGCTAGCCAAGGTCGGGGCCGTGCCACCTGAACCCGGAGCCGCGCAGCCGAAAGTCCCTGCTGATGGAGACTCCCAGCCCGGCGGTCCAGCTGGAGAGTAGTTATTCTTAGCTTCCTTTGTATCTTGTTTCTTTTCTGTACTTGGCAGGGCCACCCGGCATGTCGGGGGCCCATAGAATGCTTGTAACTGGTACTTAATCAATAAAGCATAAACTTTCTTGCAACCAGTTTCTTTGTCTGGCTCTTCCTTTCTTTCTCTCTTTCTTTCACTCCCCTTCTTCTTTCTCTTTCTTTTCGGTGAGTGGGGAGATCAGAGAGGAGGGCCTCAGCTTGCGTTGGGTTGAGTTATTAGACTTCAACGTCAGCAAGTTGGGCGCAAGTTGATGACACTTGAGAGATGCTGGGCTTGAAGGTTCCTTGGCCGGAGATCTGAGCTCCGGTCTTGGGCTGGCATCCTGGAGCTGGGCTCGGGGATATGGATAACTGAGAGCTGCGTGGCTCGAAGGTCCCTTGGCCGAAGATTTGAGCTCCGATCTTGGGCTGGCATCCTGGAGCTGGGCTCGGGGACATGGATAACTGAGAGCTTCATGGCTCGAAGGTCCCTTGGCTGGAGATCTGAGCTCCGGTCTTGGGCTGGCATCCTGGAGCTGGGCTCGGGGACGTGGATAACTGAGAGCTGCATGGCTCGAAGGTCTCTTGGTCGGAGATCTGAGCTCCGATCTTGGGCTGGCATCCTGGAGCTGGGCTCGGGGACGTGGATAACTGAGGAGTAGTAGTTTTGTTGCCGTGCTTCCCTCTCGTTCTCTTTCTTTCCTTCCCCTCTCTTCTTTTTTTCTTTTTTTTTTTTTTGATGATGAGCGGGGAGATCAAAGAAGAGGGTTCTTGCCGTGTTTCCCTCTCATTCTCTTTCTTTCTTTCCCCTCTCTTTTTCTTTTTGAATGGGGAGATCAGAGAAGAGGGTTCTTGCCGTGTTCCCCTCTCGTTCTCTTTCTTTCCTTCCCCTCTCTTTTTCTTTTTGAGTGGGGAGATCAGAGAAGAGGGTTACTGGACTTGATTGCCTTGAAGCTAGGCTCGAGGCCTTCTTTGACGGAGAGCTGGACTCGGGTCCTAGGGTTGCCTGAGGGCTTGGCTCAGGTCTTTGGCGCCTTGGAGCTAGGCTCGAGGCATTGATGGGAGCTACTTAGCCCCATGATCCCTTGGCATCTTGGTGCTGGGCTCTGAGATGTTTGAGATTGAGAGCGGCTTGGCTCAATGATCCCTTGGTCGGAGGTCTGAGCTCTGGTCTTGGGTCGGCATCCTAGAGTTGGGCTCGGGGACGTCGTTGATTGAGAGCTGCATTGCTCGAGGTTCCCTTGGCCAGAGGTCTGAGCTTCGGTCTTGGGTCGGCGTCCTAGAGCTAAGCTCAGGGATGTTGTTGATTGAGAGCTGCGTGGCTCGACGATCCCTTGACATCTTGGAGCTAGGCTCGGGGATGCTTGAGATTGAGAGCTGCATGGCTCGATGATCCTTGGCCGGAGATCTGAGCTCCGGTCTTGGGTCAGCATCCTGGAGCTAGGCTCGGGGACGTCATTGATTGAGAGCTGCATGGCTCGAGGTTCCCTTGGCCGGAGGTCTAAGCTCCAGTCTTGGGTTGGTGTCCTAGAGCTGGGCTCGGGGACGTTGATGGAATTCTCATCATTGATAGTATTTAATAAGTTGCAGGCATTCCACATTCTAGGGAACCTGACGTCGCCGAGATCTTCAAGGTAGTAGGCCCCTTGTGAGAGGGCTTCAGCCACTTTGTAGGGGCCCTCTCGGTTCGGTGGAAGCTTTCCGCACTCCCTGGGTTGAGACACCTCCGCCCGCCGTAGCACCAAATCTTCGGGCTTGAAAGCTTTTGGCCTGACATGGGCATTGTAATACCGGGCCACTTATTGCCGGTAGGCCACCATTTGAAGCCAGGCTCTGTTCCTCGCTTCTTCAAGAAGGTCCAGATTAAGCAGGAGGTGTGCCGAGTTCCATGTTTCGTCATACTGTTGCACCCGTAACGTGGGCATGCCGAGCTTGACTGGGATGATCGCTTCAGCACCGAAGACAAGATTGAAGGGTGTCTCATTGGTTGCCGTCCTGGGCGTCATGTGATAGGCCCACAGGACACTTGGGAGTTCTTCCGCCCACCTGCCCTTAGCTTGGTCCAGCCTGGTCCTGAGTCCTTGGAGGATGGTTTGGTTGGTCACCTCGGCTTCTCTATTTGTTTGAGGGTGAGCCACCGAGGTGAATCGATGTTGGATGCCATGCTCGGTGCAGAACCCCTCGAACTCATGATTGTCGAATTATCGCCCGTTGTCGGTGATGATAGAGCGGGGGAGCCCAAAGCGGCAAATGATCGACTTCCAAAAGAATTGATGGACATTGGCTTCTGCGATCCGAGCTAGTGGCTCTACTTTGACCCACTTGATAAAGTAGTCGATCGCCACCAGCAGGAACTTTCGCTGCCCTGGTGCTGGGAGAAATGGTCCCAAGATGTCCATTCCCCATTGGACAAACGGCCAAGGGGCTGAGAGTTGGGAGATCGGCACCGCCGGCTGGCGCTGTATATTTGCGTGGCGCTGGCACTTGTCACATCTTTTAATGAAGTCAGCAGCGTCCTCCCTCATGGTCTTCCAAAAGTATCCCTGGCGGAGAGCTTTGTAGGCCAGTGTTCTCCCTCCCACGTGGTTCCCGCAGAGGCCTTCATGTATCTCTTGGAGCATGAAGGTTGCCTCGATGGACCTGAGGCATCTCAGGAGTGGGTAAGAGTAAGATCGGCGGTAGAGCTGGCCCTCCATCAGGACGAACCGGGAGGCCTTCTTCTTGACGAGGGTAGCTTCTGCACGGTCTTCGGGCAGGGTGCCATTAGTGATCTACCTGACGTACTTGTCCATCGTGCTCGGCTCGAGGGTGACTTGATGCACCCCTGCTGAGCTCTCGTAGCTGGGACTTTCGAGGTACTCGATGTAGGCGCGTCCAAGCGACGAGTCCGACAAGGTCGCAAGCCTGGACAGCGCATCCGCGCATGCATTCTCACTTCGGGGGATGTGGAAGATGCTGAAGCGTTGGAGGCCTGCCGTGCTTGCACGGACCTGCTCCAGGTACTTCATCATTTAGGCGTCCCTTGCTTCAAATTCTCCGGAAACTTGTCCGGCAACCAGCTGGGAGTCGGTGAAGACTTTCAAGTCCTGTACACCCAGCTCGTAGGAGACTCTTAGGCCCGCGAGGAGTGCCTTGTACTCTGCCTGGTTATTGGTTGCAGCGAACTTGAAGCGGAGGGCGCATTCCGCCACAACCCCATCGATGTTAGTTAGGATGAGGCCTGCTCCGCTCCCGCCAGAATTGGATGCTCCATCTACGTGGAGGATCCAGGGCTCTTCTCCTGGCCTGGGCTCCGTTGCTGTCTGCTTTAGCTCCTCGATGAACCCGGTGCACTCGACCACAAAGTCAGCTAGGACTTGGGCCTTCTGTGAAGACCTTGGTCGGTACACTATGTCGAATTCGCTGAGCAGCAGGAACCACTTAGCCAACCTCCCGGATGTCTCGGGTCAAGTGAGGATGGTCCTCAGCGGCTGGTCCGTCATGACCACTATTGGGTGTGCTTGGAAATATGGCCTGAGGTGCTTAGCAGACATTATTAGTGCAAAAATAAGTTTCTCGGAGCGAGTATACCTGATCTCCGCATCACGGAGGATTTTGCTGGTATAGTACACCGGCTTTTGAGATTTGTTCTTGTCTGTGCAGATGAGAACTTAGCGACAGCTCCCGATGTAACCGCCAGGTACAGCAGAAGCTCCTCCCCCTCCTCCGGCCTGGAGAGCAACGGGGGAGAGGCAAGGAAGTTCTTCAGCTCCTCGAAGGCGGTCTTACACTCCTCAGTCCAGTTGAAGTCATGCATATTGTGCAGTGCCTTGAAAAATGGCAGACAACGATCGGGCTGACCTCAAGATGAATCTGCTGAGGGTGGCGATACGTCTCGTTAGGCGCTGGACCTGCTTCTTGGAAATCGGGTGCTCCATGTCGATGATGGCCTGAACATTTTCCGGGTTTGCTTCGATGCCCTTATGAGTGACCATGAAGCCGAGGAGTTTTCCTGCCGCCACTTCGTCGGGTTCAGCTTCATCTGATGTTGTCGCAGGTTGTGGAAGGATTCGGCGAGGTCAGCTACATGGCTCGAGCCCGGCTTGCTCATGACGAGAATGTTATCTATATACACTTGCATGTTGCGATCGATTTGGTCCTTGAAGACCTTGCTGACCAAGTGCTGATAGGTGGCTCCCGCATTCTTCAGACTAAAAGGCATCATCTTGTAGCAGTATGTCCCTTGGTCGGTGACAAAGGCGGTGTGTTCCTCGTCTTCTGAATGCATGCGGATCTGATTATACCCGGAGAACGCATCCATGAAGGAGAGCAGCCGGTGGCCAGAGGTGGCGTCCACCAGCTGGTCGATCTTCTGGAGAGGGAAGCTGTCTTTTGGGTATGCTTTATTGAGGTCGGTGTAGTCTACACAGATCCTCCATTTGCCATTATTCTTCCTTACCATCACCACATTCACCAGCTTGCTCGGGTATTGGACCTCTCGAACGAAACCGACAGCCAGGAGTTTATCAACTTCCTCCTTAATTGCTGCCTGTCTCTCCGGGACGAAACTTCTATTCTTCTGCCGAACTGGTTTGTGCTTTAGGTCAACACTCAATTTGTGGGTAATGATGTCAGGAGGAATACCTGGCATATCCGCCGCCGCCCAGGCGAACACATCTGCATTCACCCGCAAGAATTCCAGCAGTTGGGCCCTCTCCTCCTCGGGTAGCTGGACTCCGATCTGCACCATCTTCGTGGGGTCATCTCCGAGCGGGTAGGAAAGTAGGCGCTCAACCGGGCCTTCCCTGGGGTCTTGGGCCCTTTGGTCGAGGTCATCCACACGGGGTCGTCCTGAGGGACCTTGGCCCCAGGGAGGGTTTGGAAATAATGCTGCACCGGCTGGAGTGCTCCTCTCATCTCCCCGACACTGTAGGGAGTTGGGAACTGTACAAGTAGCCTCTTGGTGGAGACAACGACATCGAGCAAATTGAGCCCGGGCCGACCCAATATCACGTTGTAGGAGGAAGGGAGCCTTACAACCGTGAAAGTCATCATGATGGTGCTCTGTCGAGATGGGGTTCCGGCAGTGACCGGGAGAGTGATTTCTCCTTCTACCCTTACGAAATTGCCCGTGAAACCAACAAGGGGCGTGTGCACGGGCTTAAGCTGATCGGGAAAAAGATTCATCCTGGAGAAGGCATCATAAAAAAGCACGTCTATGGAGCTTCCACTATCAACCATCATGTGCTTTACAGGGTGCTTCACGATCGTCATCTCGACGACACGGCATCGTTATTTATATTTTTCCCCCCGTCTTCCCCTTCCCTCATAAAGAGGAGTACATTCTGAGAGTCCCCTACCCCCCGGACCCTCTTGGATGCACGCGCAGCTCCCCAGGAGATCATGCCCACCGGCTTCTCGGTGGGGCGGTTGTCGATGGTTGGAGCTGGCGGGAGAGCGACGAGCGCCTGGGACTCCACTTGAGGTCTTCCCCCCACGAACCTTTTGAGGTAGCCTCTCTTGATGAGTTCCTCAATCTTCCACTTGAGGTTGCGGCATTCCTCGATGTCGTAGCCGTGGTCACGGTGAAAGTGACAGTACTTTATTTTGTCACGGCCAGTGGAGGGCCTCAACGGAGGCGGGCGTCTCAGGTAGTCCTTGCCTTCGATCTCCATGAGGATTTTTATCCTCGGGACGAGGAGAGGGGTGTAGCCCTCCTCGGGAATGAGAGTCCCTCTCAGTCTTGGTCGGTCTCTCCGAGAACTCGGAGCCTGGGGTGCTGGCTTCCGGGCCCCGGATGCTTCAGCGGGGGCCAGCTTCTTCAGGGGTCCTCCGTCGAGCTCCCGTCTCGTACGATCCACCTCCTCGACGCGGATGTACTTTTGGACTCAGAGAAGGAGCTCGAAGTAGGTCTTGGGGGGCTTCTTATCCAGCGAGTAGGTCAGGCGGGAGGTCCTGAGTCCTCGCTTCAGTGCCAGCATGGCGACTGGCTCTTCAAGATTGTAGATCTCCAACGCGACGGCCTTGAAGTGGGCCACGTAATCCTGTAGGGGCTCGCGGTCCTGCTACCGGATGGAGAAGAGGGTGTCTGCCTCTCGTGGTAACTTCCTGTAAGCGTCGAAGTGAGCCACGAACTTCTGGCCTAGCTGGGCGAAGGAGCTGATGCTCTCCGGCTCCAAACAGGTGAACCACACCCGAGCTGCCTTCCGGAGAGTAGCAGGAAAAGCAATGCAGAGGAGAGCGTCGGTAGCCCCCTAGACCCTCATGAGGGTCCGGTAGCTTTCCAGGTGGTCCAGGGGGTCGGTGGTCCCATCGTAAGGATGAAAGGCTAAATAGTAGCGAGCATGCTTTGTATTTTAAAACTTTTTCAAAATAACATGCTGCGAAAGCATGATAAAATGATTAACATTTAATCTAAGCATGCTTTAAGACTTTTTTATGCTACTTGTCCCAAGATCTTGTATGAATGATTAATATAAACAGTGAAATCATGAATTCATGCTATGAACATTTCAGAGCAACATATCTATATACGTAAAACCATACCTTGTATGAAATGGAGATGCTCTCCGCTGCGAAAGATCCAGGAGCAGGAGGAAGAACTCTGCTTAGCCGCACACGTGTCCGGCCTCTACAGGTGGTTCACACCAGGGCTCTTTCAAAATCTACTTCCACTCCAAGTGCTAGCTTGTTGTGGAACGATTTGATCGGGACTCATTTTCTTCTTTCGATGTCGGACTCTCCGAATGAATGAAGAAGCTCAAGAGGTGGAGAATGAGTGGTTCGAACCCTTCCCAAACACTCAATCCTAAGACCTAGATCTCTAGGTACAAAAAATGCACACTTTTCTCCAAAAATCTCACACCTATAAAACTAGAACTTTTTCCTAGTTTCTTCCCTTTCTTTCCTTTGATTTTTCCAGCATTTCTTTGCTGAATTTTTTCTTATTTTCATCCTCCCATTTCAGCCCCTTAAGTAGATGGAGAGGGAGAGGGAGAGTGGGGAGTTATAGGTGTGGTAATGGGTAGTTATGGGAAGTTATGGTCATGGGAAGTTACATAACTTCCCAAAAATGAATTTAAACTTATTTAAATTCAGATTAAATGTATTAATTGATTTTAATTCATAACTAAAATCAATTAGGTCAAGTGTGCATACATTGGGTTCAACCCGATTGGACCCAAATCCATTTTGAACCAAATCCTATTTGATTCGTTACAGATTTTTATAGCTCAATCAAATTGGGCTATCAAGTAATCACATTACTTAATTCACCTCCATGCATCACCAACTATTAGTACAAATTTCATGTCACAATTTTTGTGACATCAAGTGTCTACACTTGCGAAATCAACAAGTGTCGACACTTACACAAGTGTCGACACTTTCAAGAATATCAAGTGTTGACACTTGGATAAAGAAAAACCTTTTTTCTCTGTGAGTCCACGAACGATTCCCAATCGTTCTCCGATCACTAGATCAAGTAGAAACCCCTATGGTGTGTGACCCCATAGGTTCGAACACTAAGCCGGTAGCACTGGAACATTTCCAATACCAGTCAAAGTCGCCATCTAGCAATGACACCCGACGTCCGGATAGGTCGAAGTTGCAGAGCAACAATCAAGAACCAGGAGATATGGAAACCTTGTAATTAATCCCTTTGACCTCAATGCTCAGGAAGACTTAGGGTTTAACTGCCCAACCCATAAAGTCCATCAACAATGTGTCTCAATCTCACAAGTCCTGTAACACTTTACAGTGACTACCCTGGCCAAGGTTTTGCTAAATTGAAACACAGTAAAATATCTGCTCCAAACACTTTGGAGGGGTCAATCCCATCTTGATCCGATCACCGCTACACGAGTACTTAACTGTACCCAGAAACCTTCCGTTCCTAGATTAGAAATCCAGATAGTCCAGTACCAAAGTACAGTGAGTTGCTCGCAAGCTACCATGACGATCTCATGTCTGAGGGATAACTACGTCCATATCAAAACTCTAGGCAGAAAAAGTACAGACGGGTCACGTTCGATGAAATATCAAACACAACATCTGCATGCCATACCAGTGTCTCTACACTCTTTGGTTAAGAGGACAACCAACGACTATGGCACACAACGACCTATACTTGATATACTATCATCCTGAAATAAGTATATCATTTGGTCACGAACAATTTTAGGACTATATGATATATCCTCTCTATATCACATACAAATAGTCCTAAGGATTTCATCACTGAAGAACTCATTACAGAAAGATGAAATAGTGATGAACTGCCAGAATAAACATTTTATTCAATAATATAATTCATATATAATTACATCAAATGTACAACTGTTTACAGTAGAAATTGGCTTTGGGACACATTTCCCAACAAAGGATCCACCTGCGGCATCCGAAACTGGTGCAGGATTGGCTCCGCTTGGATTTCTTGGGAGAATGAGGGACGGGCGTCGTAGCCCGTTGGCTCACTAGTGGAGCCCTATATGTTGGCAAACCGGTGGGCAAACTCTGCCATCTTGCATTCATGTTCTTTCAGGCGTCTTTCTGCCGCGTGCCTGACGGTTTCATCAGTGGATCCCTCCACGGAAGGAGACGGAGAAGGTGACATGGATGCATGGCACCCGTGATGGGGGGTCTTGCCTCTTCTTCTTCGATGGGGTTTGGGCACCTCCTGCCCGAGGTTTGGCGAGCAGCTCTCTCTATCGACAGAGCCAGCTTGTTGTCTTTTCACTGGAGCTTGAAGGCTACCTCGGTTGTCGGTGGTGGCCCATGACTGCGACGGCCTTCCTTGGAAGGAGCACATGCTATTGCGAGGAGCCACGGCGTGGGTCGCTGGAGTCCCTGGCTGCTGGTGGGTAGCCACGGACCGGTGCTGGTGCTGAAGCTGGCGCACTGCCATGACGAGAACTTGCATCTGCTGGGTGAGTGCAACCAGCTGGGCTTCCTGCGGAGGTGGCTGAACCGGCATGGAAGGCTTCGCTTCTTGGCGGTGAGGGTTCCCCCGGGAGGGGGAGTCCCCCGCACGACTGGTGGAAGCCTCCCTTGCCTTGGTTGTCACCATCATTCTGTTTGGCTTGCCTGTGAAGAGATGGAGGGTTCGACTTGGATCAAAGATCGTTAACAATGTCGCTGCCCCTCTCCTGGCATGCCAATCTGTTGCTGCCAAGATCGTCGTGGCCCGCAGCTGCTGCCGGTGGTGCTGGAGAGTGCCCCCTTCGCTGCTTGGCGGTCCTCTGCTCTCGGACCTGCGAAACAAGGGTTAGTGACCCAGGCCGGAGTTTCCGGTGGGGGCACTCCGACGGTCAAGTCAGTGACGATCCAGGGAAACAGATCCTCCTAGTCGGGCCCCTCTTGATGGACTCTGCACTAGGAGGAGTAAAAGATATGTGTGAAGGTGAAAACGTGGCAGGGGGAGAATGATAGCGGGGACAGAGGGGTTCCCTGTTCCTCCGCCTCTCCTTGTTTCCCTCGTTTTCCTTCAACTGTGGTGGTGGTGGTGGCGCTTCGCCCTCTTGGTCGAGCTTGCGCTTGTGTTGGTGGTCGATTATTGTTACCTTTTCCCTTTCGGGGGTGTCGACTGTTCTTTGTAGTTGAAAATTGGCCGTTAGGCGCTTGCCTCGGGATCTTTGCTGTGCTGGCAGGCGCATGCAGCAGGATTCCGTGTCGTGGACGGGACGTCTTTCCTGACATATGGTATGAGAAGCTTCCATTCACTCTGACATCCTCTCCGATCATCCCATTCCGGAAAGCTTGGCAGAGCCTCGATCCAGGGATCGCCGCCCTAGGGGTTCGTTTCTTCTGGCTGGCACATCTCCCTGGAAGTTTGGGCGGACAGGTAGTTATGGCGGTATGGGGGGCGCCGTTCCATAGTCCTCGGGCGGCTCGCCGGCTTGCCGGGATGGCAGGGCTTGCTCCAGCCTAGATGCTCCGAGCTCGTGTGGTCACCTTGATGGAGGAGGGAAGAGTGCGGGCCTGGTCCAGAGAGCGCGTGCTCAGAGAGGCTCCACGTGGCGGGTGAGCGGTGAGCTCGACTCCGACCAAATGGCTCAAACCTCCGAGGGTCTTGCTCTGGAGGGCGGAAGGTGGACCCGGTCCAAAGGGCACGCGCTTGGAGAGGCTCCACGTGGCGGGTGAGCGAGGGTGAAAAGATAGTGATTGAGTGCAATGAGCTGGGGCAGCCAATTAAAAAATTTGCCAGCTTATTGAGTTCTTTTTAGGGATAGTTGCTCGGAGGTATCAGCTTTGTCCACTGAGTTATGCAAAGTAGAATGACATACTTCCGATGTATAAAATAGAGATTCTATGAGTTGTATAAGTAAAAAGTTGGTATTAAATTATTTATTATCTTACATAGTTAAAATATTATGTTATGTTTTGTATTCTTATTGATTTTTTTCTTTTGTAGTCCAAGTTTGTACTCCATCCTCTCATGATTTTGTACTAAAATCTCTCAACCAGAAATGGAAAGAATATAAAGCACATTTGAAGATGAAGTACAAGTTGCCAGATATGATAGAGAAATAGGTAGTTGGTACTTGTTCTCCTGATATATTCCCTTATCAGTGGGTGGAGTTGGATCATTATTAGTTTTCCAAGAGGGGACAGGTATCTTCTAATTTCTTTGATGCAAGTTTATTAAAATATTTAGTTTATATTGTACATTATATATATATATACATTACTTTCTGGATATAAAAAGTTATTTTTTTGATTTTGCAGATATATTCTAATATTGGTAGAGCTGTACGAGCAACTCTGTCTGTTTCCCATACATTAGGATCAAAGATTTACGTGCAAGTCGGATCGGAATTCATAAGTTTCTTAAATTTTAATATTAAAATATTTATACATTTTAATGAAACTAATATTATATATCGTAAAAAATGTATCACGATACATATATGTATCATGGACGATGTATCGCGGTACATATATGTATTACGGTACATATATGTATCGCGGTATATATTGTATCATGGATGATGTATCGCGGTATATATATGTATCGCGGATGATGTATCACAGTATATATATGTACCGCGATATATATATGTACCGCGATACATATATGTACCGCGATACATATAGGTACCACGGTACATATATATGTACCGCAATGCATCGTCCGCAATATATATGTATCGCGGTACATATAAATATATCATGGTACATATATATGTATCACGGTATATATAGATATCGCGGTACATATATGTATTGCGAATGATGTATCGCGATACATATATGTATCACGGTATACATATATATCGTGATACATATATGTATTGCTGACGATGTATCACGATACATATACATATCATGATACTTAAATAATTTTTAAATTTGTTTGAATTATTTGCTTAAAATTATAATTTTTCTTGTAGGTGGATGAGCATGGGAGAGAACCTGGTCATGTGGAGTTTTACCGGATGACTCGTACTCATCGCGACGGCACTTTTGTCAGAGATGAGTCGAAGGATATATGTGTAAGTTTTTATTACAATTTATTTATTGTAACAATTTAAATTTGATTTTGTTAGTCTTTAAGATCTAACTAATTTTTTAAAATTAATACAAGAAAGAGCTACAGCTTTTATTACCGAGCGTATTGATGATTCTATAGCATCTATGCAGAGTAGTCGTATTGAGACCGTGGTGTTTACAGAGTTGATGGGTCAGAGCACTATGATCGAGTGAGGGGTATGGAGTTGGAGTCACCTCCACTCAGTTATCTGCGGTCAGTAGACATACACGTGAGGCTACAGAGACTGCTCAGGATGCACGTATTCGCAGACTCGAAGAAGAGATAGAGAAGATATGAAAGAGCTGTGCTGTTGAGCTAAAGCAGATACGATAGAGCCGTGCCGCCCATAGAGCAACGATAAAGAAAATGAGAGAGCACATAAAGTGGCTTACATCTGTCATACAGATGTATGTTCCATATCAGGTACATATATATAATATTTAAATATATATTTTTATATTAAATCAATAATTTATGTAATATATTGCCATTCATAATTTTATAAATTAAATATTTTAAATATTTTTTATATAGGCTTCTGGAGTATCAGATCCTCACGGATAGGATGACGACCTACCTCCTGCAAATTATTGACCTCGACTTTTTATTATTTTATATCTTGTATTTTCATATATTTTTTAATTTTGTTTAACAGACATATATGTATCAAATTTTATTATATTTGATCGTAATGAATTTTATATTTGAATTTATATCTGGATGTGTGAATAATGCATGCAATGAGATATTTGGATGTATGGATTTATATTTGGATGTGTGGATTTATATTACTACATTATAATGGTAAAAAATATTATACAGATTTTTAAAATTTAAAATAATTATTTTATTTTTTTAAAAAAAAAGAATTCTCGATGCTTTAAAGTATCCGGAATAATCTTATCCTGAACTTATTCCTGATGCTTTTTAAAAGCATCAAGAATAAAGTTATTTCTGATGCTTTAAAGTATCGGAACTAACCTAATACCGGAGTTATTCTCGATGCTTTTTAAAAGCATCGGAAATAACTTTATTCTCGATGCTTTAAAGTATCGAAAATAATCTTATCCTGAAATTATTTTCGAGAGAATAACTTTATTCCCGATACTTTTAAAAAGTATCTGAAAAAACAGTCTCCACTCCTACATTTCCAACGCTTTTACGATGCTTCTTAAAGCGTCGGAAGGTTTTTAGCGATGCTTTAAAACATCGAAAATGATCTTTTTTTTAGCATCAGGAATAATCTTGTTTACTGTAGTGCCGAGCCTCCTTGCTCCGATCTCCATCTCTCGGTTTCGGCAACCATACCCGATGGCCAACGTCCAGAGACCATAATTTTTTTGGAGTTCCGATGATCTAAGGGGCCATTTTGGTTCGGACCGGCTCATCGAGCTTGGTCGGACTCGGACTTGGGCTCGGGTCGTGCTCGGACATAATATTTTGAAAATATTTTGGATTTAAATTTGGTTTGAAATCTAAAGTTTTTTTTGGGACCGGATACGGGTAGAGATGCGGTTCAATCCGATCCGGTCCCCCTTTCAGCCCCAGAGCCTTTACCGGAAGAAAAGAGTTGGAGTTTATAACAGAACTTTCAAAAGAACAAAAAAAAAAAACAGGGTAAAAGTTGATGTCCAAAAAAAAGTACCAGAAAACCATTCAAAAGCTGAGAAAGGGAATCTATTTGTAGGACGATGAAGTCATATCATGCAGTGGAGTATAATATATCGCACGATGAATAATTGTATACAGGTTTTTTTTTTTAAATAATATTTTTTAATATTTTATTTTTTAAATTAATTCTATTCTCATTTATTTATCGACTTGGGTATAAGGAGCTCCCAAAAAAATAAAATAAAATCATGAATAGAACCTATACAGATTTTTTTTAAAAATAATATTTTTTAATATTTTATTTTGTAAATTAATTCTATTCTCATTTTATTTATCGACTTGGGTATAAGGAGTTCCCAAAAAAATAAAATAAAATCATCAATAGAACCCCCGATTTCAAAAAAATAAAAAAAATAAAAAATAAATAAATAAATCCTATTTTTTATTGATTTAGGTGTACGAACAAAAAAAAAAAAAAAAGTAAACTCTTCAAAAAAAGTGTGCAGCGGAATTTTTTTTAATTATTTAAATATTTTTTAAAAAATAAATTATCAATGACATTTTTGTTATTAAATCAAAATTTATGAATGGCAGTTTCGTAATTAAATCAAATATTACGGAGAGTATTTTAAAAATTTTAAAAAAATACCCTTCATGATATTTGATTTAATTACAAAACTGCCACCCATAAATTTTGATTTAATTATGAAAATATCAGTGATAGTTTATTTTTAAAAAGATATTTAGGTAATTAAAAAAATCTTACCGTATTAAATGTTGCCTTAAATATTTTTTTAATTAAATTTTAATCTAATAAAATTTTAAAAAATAAATAACAAAATTTAAAATAATATAATAAAATAATTAAAATAATACAATAAAATTTAAAATATTTAAAATAACATAATAAATTTATAATATTTAAAACATTTAAAATTTTAAAAAAATGGGAGTTTGAAATCGCTAGTCCGCCTTGATCCTAGTGGCCGGACTGACGGTCGGACCTGTGACCGGATCCTGGCGACCGGATTGACGTCGGACTGGTGACCGACTGTCAGACCAGTGGCCGGACTGGCAGCTGACTGGTGATCGGACTAGCACCGATCTAGCTCTTGAACTGGCTGTCGAATCGATGGCCGGAGCCGGACTGACTATCAGACCGGTGGTCGGATCGACGACCGTGGTGTAAAATCATAAATTATAATAATTTCTAAAAAATTATTACAGTATCATATTATTATTTTTTTATTTTTAATTTTTTTTCTAATTATTTATTAATTTTTTTATTTGGTCGGATCGGAGGCCGGATACTGACGACTGGATCGACGGTCGGACCGATGATCGAATGTCAAACCAGTGACCAGACTGGCAGCTAGATCGACGATCGGACTGGCACTGACCTAGTAGCGGAACTGGCTGTCGGATAAATGACTAGAGTTGGACTGGCTATCAGACCGGTGGCCGAATCGACGACCGGACTGCAAAATCGCAGGTTATAATAATTTAAAAAAAATATTATAGCATCATATTAATTTTTTTTATTTCTATTTTTATTAAAATTTTAAATAAAAATAGATGACCCGTGATTTCAAGTAAATTTTTATTTTATTATTATTATTTTTTTTTTGTGAAATCGCAGATTTAGCTTACGATTTCATATTTTTTATTTTTTGAACCTGCGATTTCTTTTTTTTTTGTTTATACCGTTTATCTATATCGATAAATATATTTGAGTTGGCATTGATCACGGAAATAAAATTTTAAAAAATATTATTTAAAAAAAAAAAACCTGTATACAAGCATGCACTACATAGGATCCTAGCATTTTTAATGTAGTCTAACCATCATAGCAACATTAAATTTTGATTATGATTAATATTTTTTAAAAAATTTATTATTTTTAATAACAAAAATAAGAATAAAGAAAAAAAGATTTTTTTTTTTTTTTACTTCATCTACGGCTTGCGTTGTTATTGCAGCCATGCGGCAAGGTGAGTCAACACCGGTCAAGGTCATAGGACGTTCCCTATATTCTATACATATCCATCCACAAGTGTTGGTACCGGCACAGTACCGATGACTTGGTTTGGAGGAAATCCATCATGCTTGATGGGTCCTCCATGGCATGGTATTAGTAATATATATATTTTTTAAAATCCAGAAGAGGCATGCAGCGATCAAAAAGGAAGAATGTCCAGGAAACCTGCTAGCCAGGGCTACGCTAGTCAATTTTTTTTTTAAAAAAAAAAAAGAAAAGAAAATTTTAAAAGACAAATCTTCCGATATCAGCCTAAGCCATACAAGCTTTGTGTCGCTACGTGGCCTCTTCTGCTAGGAGCCACCCTTGACGGGACCTTCGAACCATAAATATGTCGTCATGCATGACACCGCGCATTCATATAACGTAAAGCCTCCACCACGAATTACCAACCAAAAACACGATCGTTGCCTTGGCTGCCAAGCCATTATATAATTTCCATGCTCTATAAATCATCTCTAGTGACCTACACATCACCAAGCTTTTAGATAAGGAGGAGGAGTTGGTAGTAGCTAGTTGAGGAAGAGAACAAGCGGAAAAGGAAGGAGGAGGAGGAGAAGAAGTGTGTACCTCTCTCTATATTCACTCAAGTCATGGCATCCATGATGGGAGGAGACCTCGCCGAAGCCTACGTCACGAGGAAGCTCTACAAAGAGAAGATGAAGAGAATGGAAGAAGAGATGGGAGGAAAGAAGTCTAAAGAGAAGAAGCCCAGCAGAGGTTTCTTTGGATTAAGAAAGAAGGTCCATCCCAATGGTTCTGTTTCATCAACTAGTTTCGAGCACGCTCGGAATGCCGGAGATGTTGCAGTGGTCCATTGAGAGAGGATCGGAAGAGCAGTGAATATTTGTAACAATCTCTATGAATGGAATCCATGCAACTTGGTTGGTTATGATCTTATGATGAATTCTTCGTGTTTTGTAGTTGTTGTTTCTTTATTTGAGGGAGATTGTAGCAATTATTTCATATGTAGTTTATAAGGTTTCTTTATTTTGTAATAGTTTCCTCTGTAGAAATTTTTTATAAGAGATGGAGAGGAAAAAACCACCCAGATACATTAAAAATATGAATTCAAGCTGTTCTGTAATTCTTTTGCATGGGTCTCTCAAACTTTGGACATGAATGGAGAAGTCTAGAAGCTCAATTTTCATCGGACCAAATTAATTTTAGTGTGGTGAAGTCCATTTGATGAAGAATAGATCCAAACTTAATTACATACTGATTGAGCGATCTAAATCTGGGTTGGGCGCTTTACAGCCTAGAGTATCCAAACTACACGTGTTTTCTTGCTTAACAAGGCTAACAAAAATCCCATTTGAGTGACTCCATTCTTGAAGTAGAAGTATTGCTGCTTAATGAATAGGATACTAAAATGACTGTTCCAATCAAATACCTCCAACTTCCAGAATGGAAAGAAAAAAGCCTTCTTTATATAATTTGGTCACCAAACAAATTAAATCATAATAGTGTGTAGACTCAGAAGTTCATTTGGAACATTGGATATATAGGCGCTCAGACCTCAAGTGGCTTGATATATGCCATGTTTACGTGTGTAATAGAGGTTGATTCCATATGGCGTGGAGACAGATAAGAGAGAAATATATTTTCTTGCCATTATGAAAAGGAATAAAAATTGCACCATGTTTCCATAGATGCAAATTCAATGACTGCTGATTCGGGTACCAATCGGTTATAATAATTCTAAGATGAAATTGGTGAGCACTCAAGCTCTCTACCTAGTCTTAAGCAATTCTAAGATGAAATTGGTGAGCACTCAAGCTCTCTACCTAGTCTAGAGCATTTGGATTCTCTCATCACTTGGAAGTATAAAATACGCCTATTTATGTCCATTCTATTTCCTTTTCCTCACAAGAACAAGTTCTTAAATTTTAAACATCTCAAACATAAAATTAATAATCTAAAAAATTAGGCAGCATGACACATATATGGGAAATGTGTTGTCGAAGTCCGTATTACTTGATTTCCTCTAAGAGACCAAAGCTCTCTAGACTTAGTAGCAAGACACCTCCTCGTAGCATGGCGGCATGTATCTAGATCATTCTTCAGAGGCCAGGCTGCTCACTGGCACATGAAAAATGCTTCGTTTCGACATGCAAAACACCATCCAAACCTTGTACGCTACTTATTATTACTCCATTTTGCCTTGGTCACCATTCCAACCGCAAGTTAGCCCTACAAATTCCCATCTCCTATTTCCCATACCTGCATTTCATCCAAAGAATGGTAGCACAAGAAGAAATGTGTTTTAGACTTTCCAATTCCAACTCATGGAAACCATGAAGGTGACTTTGCCAAAATCTACGTCAAGGTCCGCTAGCTGGACTAGTACTTGCTGATAGCCAGTATGTATTACACCGAGTTGGGGTGAATTGAACGATTGAAAGGGAAAGGGAGGAGAGGAAGGAAGAGAGAGAGAGAAGAGAGACGAAGGAGAGAGGCTACCTTACAGTGTTGAAGAGGGTAGGGAGGGAGAGAGTGACATTGAATGTGGAGAGAAGACATATGACGATGGAAGAAGAATTTGGAGAGAAGGGGTGGATAATTAAGAAGAAAAGTCCATCCAACTGGTTTGGTGCCATTGAATTGTTCTGAGCGGTCCCAAGAAGATTTGGCCATATATAGACCGGTGATTTGAGGAATGTAGTGATAGTGCCCATCGTTTTGAATTAAGTGATGGTTGGTTTGTGTCAAATATATGATGATGTTGTAACAAGGCATCCAGTGGCTCCTTTTTGACTTTTATGAACGATTATTTGGAGTTATTTTCCCTCGTGCTAGAATTTCAAGTTCTTTCTATGGCCGATAGCTCCCTTGATAAAAACTTGCAACTCGAGCATAACAAGATACTTTGGATAGGGAAAGAAATTTTCTTTTTATCCTTTATCTCCTGTACACCCCGTTATAAGTTTAACTTACAAGTACCGAGCCTGCCTCATAAACCATGTAAAGCAAAGGCAATAATATTATTATCAATTTAAGAAAATACAGAAGAAAAATCTCTTATCACAAAAAATAAAATAAAATAAATAAATAAATATAATTGCATACATTTCACTGGTTATGGGGGCACAAGAATTCTACATATCATTCTTTCTGAATCAATTGCATGCGTAGCATGTATCAGAATATTCATGCATCCATGATATATATACTTGGCGCGAGGAATCAGAAAACTTCCAATAAAAATCTGGTGCATTGCGTGTGATTTGTGATAAAAGGGCTCTTGCCTACATCTCAGAACCCACGAGGGAAATCAATCGATCCATATCCATAATATCAAGACTTGTCCCAACCATACCCAACCAAAACAAGGGATTCTCATAAATAGAATCAATCTTTGAAAAAAGAATCATTCAATAACACCACGATCATAGCAAAGTAGCAACAAGTTGCTTTTGGTTCAAAACTCCCAGTTATACAACCACAACAAGCTTCCAATTCCTCCTGCACAATCACATGGGATAAACCCCAGAACCTTAGCAAAACTCTAGTCACATAAAAAGATGACTATCGTTTATCACGTATGCCATGGCTATGCCATTTGACTATGCCATTTGACTGGTTTTTTGCAGGCAGCTAATCAACTAACCGTGAAAATATTGCCTCCCCACAGAGCCGGCTGGAGATGATCCAAGGAACTACAATCTGGTATCACAGGATTGTGCATGCACATCTGTTCTGCTTCGGGGCATTTGCGAGTTGTTTCTCTGTAGAAAACAATGATCCATGTTAGTATTGTACAGAATCAATGACATCTTCATGTTAGCATGATTACATGTATGGCATCCATGATGAAACTCATGAATGATAGATAACAATTATATTTCGTTAAACATAAATTCTATATCCAGAATAAAATATATCGACACTATACTAGAATATATATTGAAATCAGAGCATTAAGATTCTAAATTCTCTATCAAAACAAATTCTAAATTCAAATTAAATGTTAGATACTGTTGAACAAATGAACAGCATCATAAACATCTGCCCACGCATTTCCAATTCTATCCGAGGATTTCAGGCTTGGATATGCCTAAAGGGATCCAACCATAGCGGTGTCGGGCTCATCCTTGGATTGGTCAATTATTTGTTCCTTCAACGAATCAAGTTTCTGGGTATTCTTTCTTCAGAGATCAATGATCTAATCTTCTAAGATTTGGTAGCCTGCTTTATTAGGGTGAAATTCAGTCTTTACTAGGATGAACCCTTAGTTTAATCCTTATGGAACCCATATTTCCTAATTTAGTTCCTTCTCTAGTGAGATAAAGATTTCAACCACTCCATACCTTGTAAATTTATTAGGATTGGATATGCTCTGACATATATTGAAAACTTAAGGTCAAAGTCTTGTTTTGTTCCACGAAGAACCTACATTTTCTTAAGCCCATTTGAGGAAGACTAGGGGCTATATCCAAGTGTGTAGATGCTGGATAATCTCTAGGTAGACATCTAGATTGCTCTTTAGATAACAAGTTGCTCACATTGTGTGACCATTCCTAAAAACTTAGCAACTAATACATCCAACCCCATCCCCTTTCCTCTTCCACACTCCTTTACACATGATAGATACCCATAATAAATGCCAAGATAAACACCCCTAACACATCACCCATTTGCTCCAATAATTAACATCTCCTTAGATAATCCATTAAGAACCCAAAGGGTCCTTATTTCCATCCTAGATCAAGCAAATTCATTTTTAAGAGATGCATGAAACTTAACAAGCTTCCTGATGATTAAGGGGGCAGGTTGTCTGCGATACCTGCAATGCACTGTACAGTACAGTACATTGTGCGCACCGTCCATTGAATGATGGATGGTTGCATGCGGGCACACATGGCCATCCATCATGCAATGGATGGTGTGCACGGTACATCGCAAAGGATCCACGTGCTATGATTAATCTCTCCTATTAGCATAAGCCAATTTACTCCTGCAAAAATCTTAATCAACTTGATCCTAGAAGGATATTTATAATATCATAGCTTATCTACTTTGTTCCTAAAAGAATCTAAATCTTAGCTTGCCTTATTCGGAACCTCGCACCTTATTCGGAACCTCGCACGCCCCCCCACCCCCCCCCCAAAAAAAAAGAAAGCTGGAGTTATTTTGCTCTTGCAAAAACATGTTCTACCTATGCCTCCTATTAAAATTGAGCTTTTTTACTCCGAAATGAATCTACACCATCTGAGATAGAAACATTTTTCAATGAGAACTCCTTGTCTTAGAAACATTTTTCAAAGAGAACTCCTTGTCTCTTTGCAAGTCATTTGCTCCCTTTTAGATCACCATGATTCTAAAACAGGAAAAGTTTGACCAACTGTTACACCAAAGCTCCTTCATGCCCCATCACTTATGTAGCCTTAGAGTTGCCTTGCTCTCCCAAAATAAGGAAGGAATACTTGTCTTTAAAATAGAACATTCTCAACCTCCTTAGCTTGGCAAGATTGGTTCATCCTTAAACTGAGAAACCATCATGTCTACACGTTGGAACCTATTAGACCAATTTCAGCAATGTAGGATTACCTTGTAGTTTGATCTCATGATTGTCAACCATTAGGTGCTTAAATTTGCAATCCATCGTGTCCTTATATTGAAGTCCACAGCTTAAATATAGTCACCTAACAACTCCCTTTTGTGTTTGTAAGAAAATCTGTTATGTTAACTTTTGCCACTAACACATATGTCTTCCCAAGTTTAGAAAGTCAAGTAATATCAGATCAATAAAATTCATACTACACTTTTTAATTGTTAAGCTTTCCTTTTTTTAAACAAAATATGTTATTGAAACTCCTTATATTCATTTCTCCCTTGGATTAACCTCTGCCACCTAGGCTTACTCATTTCTTTTTGTACCCTATAATCGAGTAATTTGATAAGACTATATGCATTTGGCTTACTCCTTTAAGATGAAGGTCTGTACATCCATAAATGGTGAACATCTAGGTCCTTAAGTTATCAGAAGTGGGAGTGGGTGCAGGTGTAGATACAAGAAAGGGGCTTTCACTAGAAACAAGGAAATGTTTAGGAAGTGGGAGCAAAAACAAGTTTCCAAAGAGATTTTGAAGCGATGCATGACCATAGGTGGAAGATTCCTGCTATTGCCTAAGTCCATGAACTAGCAAAATTGCATGCCTTTAGATTGGAGCCTTTGTGGAAGGTTACTCTAGTCCAACCCAACTTTCTTGATAGTTGTAACAATGCTACATCTCTCAAGAGCAGCAACATTCAACAAACAATATGGTCAACAAGATTCTCTATAGAATGGTTCATAGCAAGGTTAGCAATCTCGATACTGAATCCCACACCAGTACCATGTTGATATAGTGTAGGTACGCCTAGAGCAGGAGTCGGTTCAGCATACTGAGACTTGGTAAGATTCATTATAAGCCACCTTTCTAAGGTCCTTCTTTCATGGTACCGTCAAGATAGAGCTGTGAAGTCAACTTTGCACACAAAAAACTACGCCTCCGATACCAAGCCTAGACTGGGTATTGGTGTGATGCAATACACCCAGCACAAGATGCTATGCACCAGTACAGAAAACCTTAGTACCTAAAATATATTTTTTAGCAAATAGTAAAGAAATCATACAAGCATAGGGTGTGCCACCTTAGAACAACACATCCTCAATGTCAGTCCAATGAGAAGGTAGGTGATCAACTCTCTTTTTCATAAAAAGAGACCTAAATCAGATATACAATTTCGTAAATGGCTTGAGAGGAATGACAGCATCTACAATGACAGGAAAATGTTGCAGGGAGCCCAGCTGAAATAAAGTTCTCTTCTTGTTACATGACTAGACCAGGCTTATCTCACAAAAGAATCACCACTACATGTGTTTCTTTCTTTCAAGGTCTCCTAGGAAAATCTCTTTTTCCTCTCTTTAACTTTTTCTTCTTTCCTTTTCTTTCTCTTCTCCTTTGAGAGCATGTGCCTTACATTCTCTTAGTGAATTTAGGATCCAGCACATTTCCTCTCTCTCAAAAAAGAGAAGAAGATATTTTCACTTAAACCCATGGACAATTTAATAATTCATTAAGAGTCCACCATTAGAAACCCCTTTCTACCTGTCAACCCCATGAACTCATCATTTTTTGCTCCCTTGTCTTCAAATCTCCTCTTCATGACTTATAGAAAACATAGATAGGAGCAATGTTAATGGAAATCCCTTCAATCCAGGTCTGCTGCAGTGGGAAGTAAATAAGTTGTTTCATTCATAGAGGAAATCTTTTTTCTTAGAAACTAGTGAACTATTTCATCTAATACATGGTAACTTGTTTCTAGAGAATAAAAACTTGTTCAAGCTTCCAATTATATATTTAGGTCCTTTTTTAAGTAATTAGAGAGTAAGTCTTAACAAATTTACCACAAAATGTGAATGTGGGCAAAATGTTGAACACAACCGTGTCCAGTCAAAACTTGATAGTGTAATTCACTTGCATAACCATAATCGTGATCTTACACCTGATCACCTCCAACTAGGATGATCCTTTCTCTGAAACTACAGCAGGCCAATGTCATAACTCATAACCATACTGTACAATTTACAACCAAGCCCAGTTTTAATATCCAATCCAATAAAGTTCTAATTTGCATATTAAACTGCAAATTAACGTCATGTTAACTCAACCAAACTTTGTTACACTTGCAGACCATTACCAATATTGGCTAATTCCTTGCTTCAAACAAGTTAGTAATTTCCTAACAAAATCCAAGTTGAATTACAAATGAGGCATCAGAATCCAAGTCCAATGAGAAAATAGTCCCAAATTCCAAATGGCTTCTCATCAAGAAATGTAGGTGGGACTAAATATTTACTGAAAGCCCAGAGGCTGTAAGATGCAACTTGGTTAACACTAACAAGCCAACATGCATGACCTGGCAAAAGTCTGACTTCTTGACCCCTTTTCCAGACAGCAAACAGACCCATTCCTGTATAGCTCATTGGTTGTTCCAATATCATGAAATAAGGGTTCAGAATATAAACCACTCAATTAGCATCATATTCTGCTATGCAATAGCCAAATTGAAATTTAGAGTTATAGCCAGCAATAACAGCAGTTTTCAGTACACACAGATTAAATTGCAAATGTACATGCCATTTTATACTAATATATTCAATAATAAGGATGAATTCCACTTTTTGCAAAGTAGTCTGAGAACATATGAACCAAATAAAATATGATAAACAGAAAGGAAAAAAAGAAGATACCGTTGTTTTTGTCAAGTTGGGGAGGTCGCACAACAACATGCATGGTTATTACCCCACCTGGAAGCTCTCCAACTGGTACCCTGGACTCTGCAAGAGTCCTGTTGTTCTCCAATATTTTCCCAGCATTGATGAGCTTCAAATCATTTATTGTTTTTGGAGCAATTTCTTTGTCTATCAGTTTAGCAATTTTTCAGCAATAAAGCATTTAATCAATAACAGAAAGACAAAATCTTGAGTTATAAGATATTGAATGTTTCATCATCATCATCATAATAATAATAATAATAATAATAATAATAATAATATATTAAAAGGCAAAAAATTATCATCAGCAGTCAAACAAGTAACTCGAGGTACTTATCTAAGCAGGCTTGTTATAAAAGATGTTTTCCACAGAAAAAGCCTGTGATGATTTTCTTTATGCAACTCTTTCCTTGACATTGAGGTATGTGATGACATGTTGTTACTGATCCATCTGAAATTAGGTATCAATTTCCATACTGGACAATATTCGCTGGCAATGCATATTAGACTGAGGAGATACCAATAATATGAATGCCCCATTACAGTCAAAATAAGGCCCAGAAACAAAGGATTCCACTTTATTAAGGTTGTTTTACTATTCTTTGTCGATATATACTTCTCAGTGGCTAATCATAACACACAGTTGCCCTTCCTCACAACCTTCACTGAATTAACATTTATCTCCCCTGTCTATCCTTCCTAGTAGCATATTACATGTCACAACTCTAACCTCAGATCCGATTCTTATAAAAAAAACCCATTCAGTAGGGTGAGTTTGCTAAATATAAATCCATACCAAGGAAAAGCAAAAGACTAATAGCAAAGCAGGATAGCCAGCAAATACAGTATTCACTGACATGAATTTCATCTTCAACTACAAGTTAAAAAGAGAGATATCATAAAGTCACAGAAGCATTTGCATGATTAGGAAACACCATGCATAATGATCATAATAGATATTACTTATAGAACATGAACCTCCAAGAATCTTGATGAAATTGGTCTGCAGATTTTATGGTCAGTACAGAAAAAACAGTACCTAAACGAGGTCATCTTAAAATTGCTACCTTTACTGTGGCACCAACTTTTATATCAGAACAAATGCATATTAATATTTCTTGCCATTCATTTCATCAATAATGATAAAGGCATTCAGATGCAATTAGATGATGATCCAGTAAGATGCTTTATACCAGATAGAAGAATGCAACTTTTCTTCGTAGCAAATTTACACTTAACCAGTTAAATTGCAAGACTTGCTACTTTACTTAGCTCTTATTTGAAATATATTTATAGATCATGTTTCTTTTTGGTTCATATACGCACCACAGCAGAAAAAAACAGCATGATCATGTAAAATTTTCCATTTTAACACCTTCTGCTAATAACATAAGTTTAGAAGATCATGTTTCACACATTCAGGACAGAAGATTCCAGCATCAACAAGTTGAAGAAACAGATATAGGAACCACAGTACCCATAACTTGATATGGGTTTTGTGTTTTTTCAAGGAAAAGGTATCACACTTGAGTAGTAGGATGATTTGCAACTGAATGTTTCATTGCTCAAACATCAATCAGGTAAATTTATCTAAGATTAAGCTTATGAAATTAGGGAAGCAACATAGCAAAATTTGAGCATTTAAGAGCTACTTCACAAGCCAATAGATGCATGTAAATGGATAAGGCTAATGAGGCAAAATCAGAAAGGAGGGAATCAAAAATAGAGACAAGACCAACTAAAGAGACATTCTACCATTTTTTGGAATGTTACGACTTAAGTAGGAATAAGCAGATGCCAAATATGTTGAGAAAGAACCAATTGATGATCCTTACATTGAGATTGCCCCATATTTCAATAAGGAAATCATGGTCTTCAAAATGTGAACTTAGAACCACCAGCCATCGTAGTTGGTGGAACTGGTAGGTACAATATGTTAAAGAGAACCAAAAAAACCAGCTAAAGCAATCATCAAGAAGTAATCTCTTCCACGAAAAGAAATGTTCAACATCTCTTCAGACACACAACTAGGAGCAAATGCTGAGGTGACAGGTTCAACAACAACATTTCTGTGAGGGCCATAGCAGGAAGGGAAAAAAGCAGAAAGTAAACTCATATTGCGCACTACAAAAGGATTTTGCATTGCCGAGCGTAATTTAACAAATATCAAATATTATGACAAGTAAAAATCGAAGGAAGTTTATGAGCTTTTAAAAAAGCAAGGAAACCATACATAAATTTATTGTCTCCCTCGTGCATAAAGATCACTTGCAGAAATATAAAGATACTAAGCTAGTAGGACAGACATCTAAAGATGAACTCTGTACGCCATCAAACACATGCACGAACGCAATAAACTAATCCAATCAGAGACCCAAGATATATGTAATCGATTTTCTGAATTAAATCTCAGCACGAATTTCATGCTAAGGAAGAAACTAATCAGCAGTTATCAGTAAATATGCAGAACCACAGTTAGAAGAAAACAAATCAAACAGCAGAGACAGGCGCCTGGTACCATCAAAATCTCACCTTGCGGCCATCGAGACAGGATGGTTTCTTTGAGAGATGCAACGGTGGTCGAAGGATCATACTTGTTTGGCCCGATGTCCGTGCCATCAAAAAGCCTAAATTTGAGCTCAATCAAATTATCTCCAGCCATTCGAAAACCACTTTAGATGAAGAAAGACAACCCTCCACTCAAATCTCCATGATCTCCTGCCCACAATTCAAATCAATCCCTCCAAAAATCATAAATTCCGACGACTTCTGGTGTCCACAAAGCCAAATCTCTCACAATTCGGATCAAATTCAAGGATTCGTAATGGATCTTCAAAGAAAATAGCAATCAGCAAGACCCCATGTCAAATTACAAGGTTCCTCAACCAGCAACACAATTCTTCGAAATCCCGGACGAAAAATGGCCTTGTCGCCTCGAAAACCAAATTTTGGTCAATTTCGACGTCGACCGAGATCGAATTTCCGGATCCCAGAGCGACAAATTAAACCCAAACCCCTACTACCACGTCACTTTTCGCATAAAAATTGGATTTGAGGGATTTGAGGAATCCCAATTGGAAACTCCCCACAAATTTCGTCGAAATCGGTCAGAGGAACGACCCGAAGAAGAGCTCGCTTCTCCCCAAAACGCCCCCCCCTCTGCCCTCTGCTCTTGTAACCAAAGCCAAACTTGCAATTTTCTCCAAGTGAGGTATTTGACTGAATCTATCCTCTAACCACGGAGCCAAGGCAAAGCAAAGGTCTTTGTAGTATTTAAATTAATCTTTTATTTGTATTTACCTAACTTTTTTTATATAATTTCAAATCTTGTATAAAAAGATTATTAAAGGTTTGCTTGCATAATGTTGACCCCGGACCCCCACCCAAAAAAAATAAATAAATAATAATAATAATAATAATAATAATAATAATAATAATAATAATATATAATAATAATAATAATAATAATATTAATAATAAATAAATAAATAAATAAAATTGCACATAGCCACTAGACATTAAATTCACATGTTGATACTTTAACTTGTCACATATAATCGATGATAAATGGTATCCAATTATTCCTGTAACTATCTTACAAGAAAAATCAATAACTAAAATCCTTAATTTTAAGTTGTATGTGCTAACGATGGAAAGCAATATGAAGATTTCAAGAAAAAGATTCATAAGGATGGTAGCATAATCATAGTGACGTGGAGCATCTAAATTTATATTTTTCTTTGTTCATGTATGGTTAGGATGGTAGTTATCCACATTTAAATAGCACTCAACTATCTTTGTATCAACCTTGACTATTAGCAAATATACTAATGAGATCAAAAAAGTTGTCATCCCAAACTAGAACCCTAACTCTTAATATACTATGATGATAAAGATAATATTAAAATAATTAGATAAGATTCATAGAGGTAGCAACATAGTTCCCCTATTGTGGTACATATAAATCTTCACTTTTTACTTCTACATACAATAAGGATGGCAATTATCCATTCATAAGTGGCACTTGCTATCCTTCCATCAGTCTTGATCACTAGCAAATATCTATATAATTTAATGTTTGTAATGTGAGAGATCAACAATCGGAGCTGTTGATGCTGAACCTTTGTTGACCGGATGGAGTGGTTCTTCAACCGGATCACCGTCGACCGGTACCTGCAAAAGAAGTCCATGACCGGAGATTTTCCGGCGGGGGACACTCCGATGCCTAAGTCAGAAGAGCCCAGGAAACAGCAGAATGGAAAGTTTTGAAAGCAAGGAGGAAAAGAGAAATTTGCTAAATGCCAAGAAAAAGAGAGCCCAAAAGATCCCCTGAGTATCCCCCTCTTACTAGTATTTATAGGCTCCAACGTAACTACTTACGGTTATAGAGGTTGACGAATGCAACCACTTCATAACTGTAAGTAGTGGCTGTCGAAAAAGCCGTTGCACTCGGAATTTGTTCAATATGAGGTTTTAGACCATGGGTGGTTGCAACAACCCAAACAGATTAACTGTTTGTCCAAGAAACCCACATGCTTCAGAATCTTCTTTCTTTTAAGAATAAATCTGAAGTGAACTTTACATTCTCTTTAGTAGCGCTCCTAAAGGGAATATTAGCACTTCGGATTCTTTTGAATGTAATAAAAATAAATACTTATAGTCTCCGGATCACATTGCGAGAATAAAGCTGAAGATATTTGCCTGGGAGGTCAGATCTTCGGATCAAGACAATTGTATAAAGCCGAAGACAATGGAGTAAATAAATTTATCTCCTTGATCATAGATACGAAATCATAGATATTAGGCATAGTCTTCGGATCAAGGTGGGTGTACGAAGCCGAAGACCCAGGGTTAATAATATCTTCCGGAACAGATAAAGCCATAAATATTGAGCATGGTCTTTGGACCAATTTAATAATACGAAGCCGAAGATAGAGTCAAAATTCCTCAAGGAGCTTATTAACTTCTTCATCGATTGCCTTCTGCCTTTTTGGAGCAAAATTCCTCTTCTTCTGTCGTACTGGCTTAAAATTGGGAGAGACTTCCAAGTGATGCGTAATCACCTCAGCAGGATTCTAGGCATATCTGAAGCTGTCCAAGCAAAAATATCAGCATTATCTCGAAGAAAGGAAATTAGTTTTACCTTTGACTCCTCATCGAGTAAGCTGCCAATTTGCAGAAGCTTGGTTGGCTCATCTTCGGATAATGGTATGAAAAGTGTCTTTTCCAATGGTTCTCCAGAGTCTTCGGATTCATCTCTTGGATCCAGCTGGTCAAGTGCCAAAGGCTTGGATGATTGTTTACTTTGAATCATTAGACATTGGTGAGAGATCTTCTGATCTCCTCTTACTTCTCCTATGCCTGTCCTGGTAGGAAATCGAACCAACAGATGATATGTTGAAACTACGGCTCTGAATTTATTCAATGCCGGATGCCCCAAGATTGCATTATAAGCTGAAGAAGTTTTGGCCACAATAAAATTGATTGGAAGGGTCCTTTGAAATGGTTCGGACTCAAAAGTCATGGGCAAGACCATTTCACCCTCAACTCCAACTTGATTTCCACCAAAACCAGTTATTGGAATGAGGGATCTTCGCAATTCATGTCCAGACAATCTCATCCGAAGAAAAGCATCATATAGCAACACATCAACTGAGCTTCCATTATTAATCAATATTCTTTTTACATCAAATTTGGCAATTACTGCCGAGACCACTACAGGGTCATCATGCGGAAGTTGTACATCTTGAATATCCTCATCAGTAAAAGTGATAGAGTTTTTCCCTTTAAACCTCTTCGGTACATTCTCTTCAGCTTCTCCATCCCATGCTGATGACCGATGAAGCAACCCAATATCTCCAACGGTTGGCTTCTGGTGAGGCAAATCAACTTCTTTGGATATTCTTGGAAGGGCAGTTGCTTCGGCTTGAGACTCCGGGCGGTTGATATATTTTTTCAAATATCCTCTTTTTATCAAATCCTCGATAGCATCGGAAGCATTCTTCAGTGTTATGGCCATGATCTCGATGATATCGGCAGTATTTGCTTTTGTCCCTTGCTTTTGTCGGTGTCTTCAGGGGGGTGGCCTTTGGAAATATTTTTCTTTTTCAATTTCCAGTAGAATCTTCTCCCTATGCAAGTTGAGGGTGTGTAGGCATCGAATCGGTTGTTCTGTTGTCTGGACCTGGGGCTGCTCCCAGAAATCGAAGCATTGTTAGAGGGTGCATTCGGTTATTTGATACTTTTCTTCTTAGGAGGGAATCTCCCCTTCGCCAGTCTTCAGCTTGCCGCTTGCTCCTCAGCGGCAGCATACTTCTGAGCCCTCGCCAACAGCTCGGCATAGCTCGTTGGGAATCGTTTGTCTAAGGAAAAAGTGAACCTGGACAATTTTAAGCATTTCTTCAAGGCAGACATAGCCACATGTTCATTTAAATTCGAAATTTCCAGAGTGGCCGAATTGAAATGGTGGACAAATCCTTTCAAACGTTCTCCTTCTTATTGCTGGAGAAGAAATAAACTGTCAGTATTGCGCAGCATCTTCTGGCACGTCCTGAAGTACAAGACAAATTGTCGCTCCAACTCAGCAAATGAATGAATTGAGTTCGGAGGTAAACTCGAATACCACATTCAAGCAGATTTCCTCAAAGTGGCAGGAAAAGTAATGCATTATAGAGCGTCAGTTGCTCCTTGTACCATCATATATACTTTGTAACTCCCCAGATGGTTGAGAGGGTCTGATGTCCCATCGTAGGCTCTAATTGTGGGATCTTGAAATGCCTAGGGATAACTTCATCCATGATCTCATCAGAAAAAGGGGGCTGAGAGTTGAAAGTTACAACCTCATCATTTCTTCTCAGTTCTGTAATTCTTGCTATCTACGCTTGCATAGCCTTGAATTTCTCCTGCACCTCATGATTAATCTCTTTCTGCCTTGAATTTTCTGGCACAAGCTTCTAGAAGAAACAGAGGGAGATCGTCGAACCCTCTTCTTTTCAGCATGATTCTTCGCTTGTCGATCTGGTGGAGAGGTGTAGCGGCCACGAGATGGCCGGATCTGTGAGAAGTTGGGGGTGATCTCTCGGTGTTGACCCCCTTCCCTCTCAAGTGGACCGTCAGATCGTGGAATAGAGGGAGAGCCTTGTTTTTGAGCTGCAGCTTTATGTAAGTGTTGCACCAGCACCGTCAAGGTCTCTACCTTGTTCACCAGATTTTTGAATTGTTGCTTCTCCACCATTATCATAGGAGGCTGTGATCCCTGAACCGACGGGAGGATGTTGACCAGAGGTCCATTTGATGGAGGAGCCTGTTGTTCCTGACTCGTAGAAGCATTCTTGTTTTTTCTTTTCATCATTCTTGCTTAGCAGAAACTTTCCTTCAAAATAGAGGAATCAAACTTCTTCCCCTTCCTGGCGCGCCAATCTGTTGATGCTGAACCTTTGTTGATCGGATGGAGTGGTTCTTCCACCAGATCGTCGTCAACCGGTACCTGCAAAAGAAGTCCTTGACCGAAGATTTTCCGGCGGGGGACACTCCGATGCCTAAGTCAGAAAGAGCCCAAGAAACAGTAGAATGGAAAGTTTTGAGAGCAAGGAGGAAAAGAGAAATTCGTCAAATGCCAAGAAAAAGAGAACCCAAAAGATCCCCTGAGTGTCCCATATTACCAGTATTTATAGGCTCCAACGTAACTACTTACGGTTATGGAGGTTGACGAACGCAACCACTTCATAACTGTAAGTAGTGGCTGTCGGAAAAGCCGTTGCACTCGAGGTTTGTTCAATCTGAGATTTTGGACCACGTGGGTGGTTGCAACAACCCAAACAGATTAACTGTTTGTCCAAGAAACCCACATGCTCCAGAATCTTCTTTCTTTTAAGAATAAATCCGAAGTGAGCTTTATATTCTCTTTAGTAACGCTCCTGAAGGGAATGTTAGCACTTCGGATTCTTTTGAATGTAACAAAAATAAATACTTACAGTCTTCGGATCACATTGAGGGAATAAAGCTGAAGATATTTACCTGGGAGGTCAGATCTTCGGATCAAGACAATTGTATGATGCCGAAGATAATGGAGTAAATAAATTCATCTCCTTGATCATAGATACGAAATCATAGATATTAGGCATAGTCTTCGAATCAAGGTGGGTGTACGAAGCTGAAGACCCAGGGTTAATTATATCTTCCGGAACAGATAAAGCCATAAATATTGAGCATGGTCTTCGGACCAATTTAATAATACGAAGCCAAAGACAGAGTAAAAATTTATATCCTGGATCATGATATGAAACCATGGATATTAGGTATAGTCTTCGGATCAAGGTGGGTATACGAAGCCGAAGTCCCAGAGTTAATAATGAGAAGACGGTAATATGAAACCGAAGACTCCTTCTTTTGCCAGCTAATGTGACCAATAAAATAAGAGGAGAAATAATTAATTGGACTAAAATCGGGATGTCATAACAGGAGCCCTAATTCAAAGTATAATATAATTCACAAGGATGGTAGTACATTACCAATAATATAGAGCATCTAAACCTCCATTCTGTATTTTTTTATTTAAAATAGCTAGTACAACATGTGTATTTGCAAATAATTATTTTAAAAAAAGAGGACTTTGAAATGTATTAACAATTTGAATGACTCAATGGATAGGGTCTAGAAGGAGAAGAAATTACTTAAAGATAAGTACGATAAGAGGTAGTTTAGTTACTACGTATGAATTCTCTAGCATTTGCACTAATACAACATGAGAATAATTTTTGTTGAATAAATGTTGACCGGAAAAAAATCAATACTAACCTTGGTAAAGCATTTGTTAAATATACATATTCAACGAGTTCTAAAGTTCTAATTATTAGAATATAGACATATAGATGTAATTTAAAGGATAAAATTTAGGATTACAAATAAATTCTTTACTTTTTGGTATTTTGTATATGTATCAAAAGATTGAATATATAACAAAACAAACTACAATACATGAACATTTTGTTGCCAAATACATGAATTAATAAACAGTTCCCTTTTTCATCATCAAAAAGGCAAAGTTGAAGCTTGCAAAATAAATTTTTAAAAACTGAAAGATAAAGAGATAATGCAAAAGTGAAGTGATCATTTAAAACTTAGAGATATGGTTGCATGACCATAAAAATTGTTAAAGTAGAGCAATCATAGAGTTTTTCATTATAGAAAGGGAATGAAAGTACTAAAGTTAGATAGGCCTTCAACAAAGAGATTAGATAGGCCTTCAACAAGGAGATTGAGAAACAATTAAACAAAACCTATCTTGTCATTTAATGCCATGCTTGCATGACACAGTGGAGCCACCCCTACTTGGTCAAAAGATCATGTTAAACCTCATGTTTGAATAACTCATGTATAATTAATTGCAAGGATTTTTTTACAGCCAATTGGATTTGCTAGGACATGTATTTAACGGTTAGAAAGCAATGGATTTATGAATATTGCTAAAATATATCAAGGATTACATATAAACAAAGCATGTCATTAGCATTAAATTCATGGGTCATGCCAAAAGTTATTTTATGATTGTATGGAAAACTTTCTTCTAAACTTTGTGTTGTTTAATAGCTCTAATATGCTAAATCATACTGACATTATTATCTATCAAGAGAAAAATCAAACAATAGCTTAGTGCAATCATGGTCCCAATCAAACTTAGCACATATCTAAAAGGGCAAGCACAAAAAGTAGAATAACAATTCTTTTCTGATTTGGGGCTAAGAAGCAAGTTAACATACATGAATGTAATGTTCTGAATCCTTATTTGAGACAATATGTTGACGGATAATTTGTACTACTATAAGCTCGATCACATTATCTATGACCATTTTTGTAAGTTAAATCAGACCATCAAATTGGTGGACACTTTTGCTGATTCCACTGGCATCGGTTATTCAGGGACTGCCACAAAGTACATTAGTTATTTGATTTCCAGGCACCTCTTGATTAATTAGAAATCAATGACAATTTTATAATCATAGTATCAAATCAACATATCTGGCCCCCTTCTAAAATTCATACTAGTGAGTAGTGATCAAGAACTAGCAACAAGGCAATTGGTCCACCACCTTGGCTAGAAAACTTCATAATCCTTGGTTTTAAATATGCTGATCGAGACATCACACCTAAATTTCCAGAGGAAGGAAATTGTCAGGTGCATATCAAGAAATAAGAATTAAAGGCAAAACACATCTTAGATGCCTTGCGTGATTATAGAATCCACAAGGCTTTCTATTTTATTGCAGGCAGGTAAGAGTTCAAAGCACGTAATCACACATCATCAAGAATAGAAGTGCAAGTTTTCTTAACCTCAAATAACAGCGATTAGAAATTGCTTTGATTTTGCTTGTAGTTACAAGCATGCTTGTTTATTTGGAGTCAAGTAGGCAAGTGTAGGCTATGCAAAATTATTCTAACTCTTACATCAGTTACTCATTTTATGGTCCTAAAGAGGTGGTGATGACTATGGTTACAAGTTTAGCCAATGTCAGGAAAGCAAGGGATAAACATCATCATCATCACCATCCAGGCCATTACCCATCAAAAATTAAAGCATCACGAGTGGAAGCCAATTATAGGGTCCATGATGTCAAAGCAAGATGCTGAGTGCTACGGGATAGCTACATCAGGATTTATCCGTCCCTATTTTTTTTATAAAAAAAAAAAAAAGAAAAAACAACGGGGAGGCAAGATGCGAGTGGCATGTCAAATTATAAAAGCAACAACTCGGTTGTTGTGATGGCTCTGCCAGCAAGACCATTAGGCCATATATGAAATGGTATTTAAATTGTCACCGAAAATTGGAAAGAATCCTGAACCAGGGGTCATTCCTACAAGATAACAAATAAGAGAGAGCAGATTCCTAGGTGCTGGTTCTGATGTCCACTTTGTTTGCCTCGAACGTAAAGGGATGATTCTTCCGCAGCCTCAACAAAATATCATATGCCCTGTCCTCTTAAAATAAAGGATCATCACCAGTGCCATCTCATTTATCCCGGTTGGAGACTGATCGCTTCATGAACCAAGGTATCGGTTCATCGCAGCTGAGATGAAGGGTTGAGAAGTCCTGAGAAGGACCAAGATGGATATCTCAGTGGAGATATCCTGAGGATTTAGCCAATATACAGCAATAATGATATCAAAGTACAAGCCTGTATAGTAAAGACAATGTCATGTCATTTAGGCATGGAATTCAATATTTAGTAACCGAAGAACGCATGCAGAGATAGCAAAAACAAAGGTTAAACAAACTCGACTTACTCTAAAACCTTGCTTCCGAGATAACAGGGGCTTAAGGTTTATGTATATATTATGTTGATAAGCACCAATACAAACTGATATCTCCACAAAGATGAAAGCATATACCCATAATCAAAGTAGAAACAGAGGTGGTTGGGACATCAAGAAGTACTGCAGTTCCTAATTCCTTTTGTTGATTATTAGTCTTTGATAGTTGCCTGTGAACCACCAGACTCCACCATTAATACAAAATTTTTAAAAAATAATGATAATTTGAACTAATGATAGGGGGGCTCCACAGCTCCCACCCACCACTCCCTTGCCCATATTCTACCACTGATGTTGGTAATATCACATCAGCATCAGCATCAATGTCACTACATTGAAGACGTCAATGTGCAGTTGCTTGGCATGCAGTCACCTCATTGCCATATTCCATGTAATGCGAGAAATGTGCAGTTGCTTGGCATGCAGTCACCTCATTGCCATATTCCATGTAATGCGAGACCCACCTGGGGAAAGCATCAAATTACGTTAGTGCAAGAAACCCCACTAGATGCAGTGTAGGAATTGAACACTTCGAGAAACCAGCAACGGAGGTTAAAAAAAAACAAAGGCTCTTCTTGGAAACAACATTTCCTTGGACAGCAAAATATTCAAAGATTCTATGGCTGGCATTAGCAAATAACGGGATGGGTGGTAAGATCTGTGTGGGATCTATTTTAAGCACACAGATCTATTTTAAGGAGGAACTTACTTGCTAATCAGCTTGATGCATCAGAAAGAGAAAAGAATCTTAAACATTAGAACAGAGTATTAATATGATGACCAGCAGAGCACATACATGGGATGACAATAGTGGGTAGTAGTCATACTCTTTCAAGTTCGCATATTAAGGCTCTTCTAAAGAGTTGCCCATAAATAAAGAGCAAATTAGAGTTAAATTAAAATAATCAGGTGGTAAAGAGTATGCAATTTAAGAATTTGAATAATTTTTCTTTGAAAAGTTAGATGATGATGGCAATCCTGGAATCCGAAATGTCATTGGGAATGGTTTGGAACCAATCAAGATTCAGAAGCAGAAGATATAAGCAAACTAAATAGCAATTCATCTCAAACATTTACTATTAGCCGGCCATAGTTTTCCAGGTCTTGGTCAATTCAGCTAATTTTGATGTCAGTGCAACAAGGTCACATGAGCACTCAGGTGTGCTAAATGTCCGTGATAGCAAAGTTTTACTGCTTGCATTATTTCTCCAAGCAGGGTGTAGTGAAGTTCATGACATGGCAACAACATCCAACTGCTGATACTGCCATTATATGAAAAAAAATGAAAATTGAACCTTTCATTAGACTAAAATATTCAAACTAAAGAGAAATGCTTCTGTCGAATTGTCTCTAGTTCCACTGCCATTATATGAAAAAAAAAATGAAAATTGAACCTCACATTAGACTAAAATATTAAGACTAAAGAGATATGCTTCTGTCGAATTGTCACTAGTTCCAAAATCTCTATTGTTTACAGATCTAACGATTTGCAAACATCTGAGATATAATGCTATTATGTGCAGGTGCTGAATAACTTTTTCACTGCAAGAATGTAAGGAAGCATATGCCTTCGAACCGTAACAAATGGCTTTTGTAAAGTTGCAGCGCATGCAAGCGAATGAAAAGCTATTACATTCTCTAAGCAACCATAAAGAGAGCACTTCAATGATAAACAAGAAGCGCACTGTGAAGCCCAGCTTGTAAATTGACTGCCTTGGGCTGAAGTCGATAGTCCTTCTCGACTTCAGTTTGGAACTCAAAAAGAAAAAAAGAGAAATAGGGGATGGAGCCCCTATTTATCCCACCGATGAGCTCGCCGAAAAACTCGGAAGGAAAGCCGTGGAAGGGTTGGAATCTGCCGATAGAGTGTCGTGAAGGGGAGGGGGATCCGATCAACCGAGTTTTCTTTCTCCACAGTAAGAAAATCCCATCAGTTTCTTCTTTAAAACCCCCTTCCACCGTCGCTAATGGCACTTAATCAACCCTTGTGCTACCATCTTCCTCCTCTCCGGTGGGCGGCCGTGAGCTCCCTCAATGCCGGTAAGTCTCCTTCCCCGTAAATATTTGTTTAGAAATAGGATAAAAATGATATGTTTGATCTCGGCCTCTTTGAACCGGATGGACACCGGTGCCTGCCGCCCAACTACCCTCCATCTGGCGATGATCAGCAAGTCCTTTCCCCCGTCTACCACCTCCCATAGCATTTGATGACCATGGGAGGCCTGTTCTATCGAGCCAAGGAGAAAGCCGGGGGGGGGGGAGAAGAAAGAAAAGAAAAAGGAGAAGAAGGAAAGGAAAAAAAAGAAAGGAAGAAAAAAAAAAGATGAAAGAGAGAGAAAGAAAGAAGGAAGGAGAAGAGGAGAGAGAAAAGAGGTTAGAGAGAAAGAGAGGGAAAAGAGAAAAGAGAGAGGAGAGAGAAAGAGGGGATAGAAAGAAGAGAGAGAAATAGGAGAGAGAAGAGAGGGGAAAGAAGGAAGGAGAAGAGGAGAGAGAAAGAAGGAAGGAGAAGAAGAGAGAGAGAAAGGGAGAGAGGATGAGGAGAGAGAAGAAAAGAATATAAATAAATAAATAAATAAATTTTGTGAAATCAATTTGATTTGGATATTTAGACTGTTTTCTTGTTGATTAATCTGATTTTCATCAACCGAACCTAAATATATATCTAGATCGAGCCTAGTCCTAGATCAGACCAAAAAATATTTTATCTTATTTAGATTCAGGATTAATTATTTAACTTATTTTGTCTGACCCTCATTATCTTTATCAATATGGGAATATCGAGGATCTAGGATTCAAGTCGCGTGTTCCTAATGGAATCAGTTTCAGATAAGTTATCTTGATCTCTAGTATTACATGCTAATTATGACCTGAATGATATGAAATGTTAAATATATGTGGCATAATTTGATCTGTATTGAATTGTATTCATTATTATGTATGTTGGCGTTGATGCTCTCTAGTCCAACTATGATCACATGAGGACCTAGTTCCTTCCAGGCCTCTAGTGGGACGATCACTAGTACATGACCGATGTATGGTATGTGTAGTCAGAAGTTAGTTATCTTTTCTTTATTATAGTTACTGGCACATGCTGAGGATGCATATTTTCTCGTGTGATATTAGAGTTAGTTTTCTTCCGGGCCTTCAGTGGGGCGATCACTGGCATATGACCAGTTTCAGTATGTGTAGTCAGGATTCTAGTTTCTTTCAGGGCTAGTCACGGGCTGATTGTGGCCATAGTCAGAGGTACTAGGAGAGTAAAGTAAATGGTTGGCCATCCATAGTTGTATCATTTGTAATTGAATATGCATATAATATGATATTGCATTTTATTTTGTCATGTGTTGGTTGTTTTGTGATGTATGATTTATATGTGTTGCAATTTGTTATTATCATATTTATGCATATATTAGAGGTAATGATAACTTATTGTGCCTATATAGCTCCCCTGTTTTTTATATTTTTGTTATAGATCCGAAAGAGCAATCGGGCTTTGGAATTGGTCAGTGAGGAGCTAGGATTTAGGTATTAATCCCTTAGTTTATGATTTATCCTTAATTTTTAGTTGAGTTTTACTACCTTTTAACCTTGATGGAAAACTCTAGAATTAAATACATAACTAGTAAATTTATTCTTTATCACTGCCTGATTGTTATTTAGTAAGATAGGCCTTGTATATTTGACGGAATTGAACTCTAAGGATATGTGGCCATATATCGTACGCCTGGCTCGAGCTTCGGAACAGGACATGACAGATTTAATGGTATCAGAGCAAAGGTTTAGATCAAGATGACCTAGTGAGTGAGAGTGTGGTAGAATTAGGATTTTGATGGAATATTTTGAAATAATTATCAATACTAAAAGTTTATTTAATTTTTCTTTGATAGGTGTATATTATAGTCCCAAGAATTTTGCTAAGTATAGAAGGCTTGCATGAATAAAATGTTAGATTAAACTTTCCTAGCTTAATTTTTGGAAGAATGTCACCGAGGCTAGAAAATGGATATATGGAGGTATATTTTGAGTTATATTATAGATTTGATTTACTTTGAAAATCTAATTTTGAATAATTATAGATTGTGATATAAGTGATCAGAAATTAACATGATGATTATTAAGGCATAACTGAATAATGTCAAAGCTTGGATTATGATCACTTGGAACTGTGACATAAGTGATTAGGATATGATTTGAGTGATATTAAAATTTAGATTATGATCATTATGGATTGTAACTTAAAAGATATTTAAACTTAGTATTATGAGCAGTCAGGATATGATAAAAGTTGCAATAATGGATTCAAAATTGGATTTCTAATCCCTAGGTATTGTGCATAGATCTAGCATATGATTATTGCAAAAGAAGAACATGATTTTTATCATGAGATTGATCTTGGATGAGTGTAAAAGGCTGAATGATTGATATTATTTGATCATGATAAGTAAGCATATTATGGAGATTGAAAGGCTAGATCAAATGTGTCTTTATTTCTGATAAATGAATTTGATCGAGTTTTAGAAGTGTTAACCTGGAAGTATAGTGGTTATGTTATGTTGAATATATATATTCAATTATTAATTAAAAATTTTAGAAATATAAACTTGATATGGATGAAGATGATGATAGCTTGCAAGTTTTATTATTAATTACTGGATTATAAATTTTGGGGATTGTTGCAAGATGTTTATGATGTAGGTTATGAAAGAGTTTAATGATATGAGGAAGGAGAATCTTTCGATGAATCTGTATGTGGATTATTATTGAAATTATGTAATGAAAAATATGTTTGGGATAATGCATAGATTTACAATTTGCTTTTAGCGAATTAAATGATATTATGTGGACATGGCATGCATATCTTGGTAGAATCTTTGATATCTTATGTTAGCAGTTTTGGATTAAATTTCTGATCTTCCATATATTTGTTGGGGATTATTGGGTTTGTTAAACTCTAAGTTAAATTTAAGATCTATGAGAAGATTTAGATCACCTTTCTATTGATGTTACATTGAGCGAAGAAATGGGTATTGGAAGACTTATATGAGTTTAGTCTATAAGGGATAACATTTTAGATGGTTTGTTAATTGATGCTAAGAATCATGGTAAGATCGATCTATGAGCAATGATATGATTGATTATATTTATAAGAGTATTAATTTAAAATCATTTACTTGGTTAGAGTTAATGTTAACTTTTCAAAAAAAAAAATAATCTAGATTATCTAACTGAATTGTTAAGGAAAGCATAAATAGTTCAGATTTGGATTAGAATTATTGATGTATTGAATGGATGATACAATTTAAACAAAGACTTTAAATGTAGGAAGTTGATCAAGGTTTAAATTTGATGTGATATGCTCGAGATCTAGTCAGGACAAGAAAATTTAATAGTTTTGAGCTCATTTATTCAAAAAATATTTGAAGGTGGATTTTATTATAAAATGGTATCCCTTTTAAATTAGGATTAATTAAAGCATTAGAGGATTTGATAATTTATATCGGAGTGCACACCAGAAGTGTGGTAGACTAAAGATATTAGGATTAATTTAAAGTATATTATAATAGAAGAATAGAGGCTCTTATTAGGATTACTGAATTTGAACATAATGATACATGTGAATATTGGATCACGTATATTTGAGTTTCTAAAGACTTAGAATTTTTTTTAAATTTCGAGACCAAAAATTTTTTTATAGAAGGGGAGAATGTGAAGTCCAGTTTGTAATTGGGCCGCCTTGGACTAAAGTCGGCAGCCCTTGCCAACTTCAGTTCGGAACTTAGAAAAAAAGAAGAGAAATAGGAGAACTCGGAAAGAAGGCCGTGGAAGGGTTGGAGTCTGCCGATAGAGTGTCATGGAGGAGAGGGGGACCTGATCAACCGAGTTTTCTTTCCCTACAGCGAGGAAATCCCATCGGTTTCTTCCTTAAAATCCCCTCCACCGTCGCTAATGGTACTCAATCAACCCCTGTGCAGCCATCTTCCTCCTCTCCGATGAGCGGCTGCGAGTTCCCTCGACACCAGTAAGTCTCCCTCCTCATAGATAATTATTTAAAAATAGGGTAAAAAGGATATGTTTGATCTCAGCCTCCTTGAATCGGATGGATGCCAATCCTACCGCAAGACTACTCTCCATCTAATGATGATGACAAGTCCTTTCCCCCATCCACCACCTTCCATAGTTTTTGATGACCATGGGAGGCCTGTTCGACTGAGCCAAGGAGAAAGCCAGGGGAGGAAGAAAGAAAAAAAGGAAGGAGGGGAAGGAAAGGAAAAAAAGAACGGAAGAAGAAAAAAGAAAGAGAGGAAGAAAGGAAGAAGTAGAGGAGAGAGAAAAGAGGTTAGAGAGAAAGAGAAGAGAGAAAAAGGAGAGAGAGAGGGGAAAGAGGAGAGAGAAATGAAGAGAGAAAGATGAGAGAGAAAAAGGAGAGAGAAGGGATGGAAAAGAAGAAAAAGAGAGGAGAGAGAAAGAAGAAAGAGAGGAAGAGGAGAGAGAATGAAGAAGAGAGAGAAAGAGGAGAGAGAAAGGAAGGAAGGAAGGAGAAGAGGACAGAGAGAGAAGAGGAGAGAGAGAAAGGGAGAGAGGATGAGGAGAGAGAAGAAAAAGAATAAAAGTAAATAAATAATAAATTTTGTGAAATCAATTTGATTTGGATATTTAGACTGTTTTCTTATTGATTAATCCAATTTCCATCAACCAAACCTAAATATATATATCTAGATCGAGCCTAGTCCTAGACCAAACCGAAAAATATTTTATCTTAATTAGTTTCAGGATTAATTATTTAACTTATTTTGTGAGAGTTCTCATTACCTTTATCAATATGAAAATATTGAGGATCTAGGATTCGAGTCGCGTGTTCCTAATGGAATCAGTTTCAGGTAAGTTATCTTGACCTCTAGTATTACATGCTAATTATGATATAAATGATATAAAATATTAAATATATATGGCATAATTTGATCTGTATTGGATTGTATTCATTGTTATGTATGTTGGTGTTGATGCTCTCTAGTTCAACTATGATTACACGAGGACCTAGTCTCCTTCCAGGCCTCCAGTAGGGCGATCACTAGCACATGACCAATGTATGGTATGTATAGTCAGGAGCTAGTTGCCTTTTCTTTGCTGCTATTGCTGGCACATATTGAGGATGCATGTTTTCTCGTATAATATCAGAGCTAGTTTCCTTCCGGGCCTCTAATGGGGCGATCACGGGCACATGACCGATTTCAGTATGTGTGGTCAAGATTCTAGTCTTTTTTGGGGCTAGTCATGGACCGATCGTGGCCATAATCAGAGGGATTAGGAGAGTAAAGTAAATGGTTGGCCATCCATAGTCGTGTCGTTTGTAATTGAATGTGCATATAATATGATGTTGTATTTTATTTTATCATGAGCTGGTTGTTCTGTGATGTATGATTTCTATATGTTGCAATTTGTTATTATCATATTTATGTATATATTAAAGATGATGATAATTTACTGAGCATGTATAGCTCACCCCTTGTTTCCTATATTTTTGTTACAGATCCGGAAGAGCAAATTGACTTTGGGACCTGATGTGGCGAGACTGTTGACATGGAGAGTTGACAGGAGCCACGTCAAACGAGGCCGCCGCGTCGGACGCCAAGGCAACACTCCAGCCCGGACCGCTCTGCCAAGCTGAGCTGAGCTCCCTCGAAATGGCGAGCCGAGCTTCGTCCTCCGTAGGGTCAGGCCCGCGAGCTCGGGATGCTTAGGCTGGAGCCGCCCTTCGCCCTCCGGAGCGAGACCCTCGGAGGTTGAGCCCTATGGTCAGAGTCGAGCTCAGCACTCCTCCACCGCGTGGAGCCTCTCCAAGTGCACGCCCTCCGGACCGAGCTCGCACTCTGCCCTCCAGAGTGAGACCTTCGGAGGTTGAGCCCTGTGGTCAGAGTTGAGCTCAGTACTCCTCCGTCACGTGGAACCTCTCCGAGCACGTGCCCTCCGGACCGGGCCCGCACTTCGCCCTCTAGAGCGAGACCCTCGGAGGTTGAGCCCTGTGGTCAGAGTCGAGCTCAGCACTCCTCCATCACGTGGAGCCTCTCGGAGCACGCGCTCTTCAGACCGGGCCCGCACTTCGCCCTCCAGAGCGAGACCCTCGGAGGTTGAGCCCTGTGGTCGGAGGCGAGCTCAACACTCCCCTGCCACGTGGAGCCTCTCCGAGCGTGCACCTTCCGGACCGGGCCCGCACTCCGCCCTCTGGAGCGAGACCCTCGGAGGTTGAGCCCTATGGTCGGAGTCAAGCTCGACACTCCTCCGCCACGTGGAGCCTCTGCGAGCGCGCGCCCTCCGAACCAGGCCCACACTCCACCCTCTGGAGCGAGACCCTCGGAGGTTGAGCCCTGTGGTTGGAGTCGAGCTCAGCACTCCTCCACCACGTGGAGCATGTCTGAGCGTGCGCCCTCCGGACCGGGCCCGCACTCCACCCTTCGGAGTGAGACCCTCGGAGGTTGAGCCCTATGGTCGGAGTCGAGCTCAGCACTCCTCCGTCACGTGGTGCCTCTCCGAGTGCTTGCCCTCCAGACCGGGCTCGCACTCTACCCTCCGGAGCGAGACCCTCGAAGGTTGAGCCCTATGGTCGGAGTCGAGCTCAGCACTCCTCCGCCACGTGGAGCCTCTATGAGCGCACGCCCTCTGGATCAGGCGAGCATTCTGCCCTTCTTTACCAAGGCAACCCCACAAGCTCGGAGCGTCTAGATCGGAGCAAGCCCTGCCATCCTGGGACACCGGCGAGCCGCCCAAGGACTACAGAACGGCACCCCCTCCATACCGCCATGACTGCCTGTCCACCCGTACTTCCATGGGGATGGGCCAGCCAGAGAGCACGAACTCCTAGGGTGGAGACCCCCGGATCGAGGTTCTGCCAGGCTTCTCAGAATGGGACGATTGGAGAGGATGTCAGAGCGAATGAAAGCTTCCCCTATCATATGTCAGGAAAGACGTCCCATCCACGGCACGGAATCCTGCCGCATGCGCCTGCCAGCCTAACGAGGATCCCGAGGCAAGTATCCAACGGCCATTTTTCCAACTAAGAAGAACAATCGACACCCCCGGAAGGGGGAAGGTAACAACAGCCCACTACCAACACAAGTGCAAGCTCGATCAAGAGGGCGAGCCACCATCACCACCACCATAATCGAACGAAAACGAGGGAAACAAGGAGAGGTAGTAGAACAAGGAACCCCTCTGTCCCCGCGATCATTCTCCCCTTGTTATGTTTTCACCTTCATTCTCACATCCTTTACTCCTCCTAGTGCGAAGTCTATCAAGAGGGGCCCGACCAAGAGGATCTGTTTCCCTGGATCATCACTGACTTGACCGTCGGAGTGCCCCCGCCGGAAACTCCGGCCCGGGTCACTAACCCCTGTTTCGCAGGTCCAGGAGCAGAGGACCGCCAGGCAGCAAAGGGAGCACACTCCGGCATCGGCAGCAGCATGGGCCATGGCAATCTTGATGGTAACAGATTGGCGTGCCAGGTAGGGGGCAGCGACATTATGAACGATCTTTGATCCAAGTCGAGCCCTCCATCTCTTCACGGGCAAGCCAGGCGGGAGGATGGTGACAACAAGGGCAAGGGAGGCTTCCACCAATCATGCGGGGGACTCCCCCTCCCGGGGGAATCCACACCACCAAGAAGTGGAGCCACCCATTTTGGCTCAGCCACCCCCGCCGGAAGCCCAACTGGCCGCACTCGCCCAGCAAATGCAAGTCCTCGCCACGGCAGTGCGCCAGCTTCAGCACCAGCACCAGTCCTTGGCTACCCACCAGTAGCTAGGGACTCCGGCGGCCCACACTGCAGTTCCCCGCGACAGCCTGCGCTCCTTCCAAGGAAGGCCGTCGCAGCCGCGGGCCACCACGGACAACTGGGATAGCCATCAAGCTTCGGTGAAAAGACAATGAGCTGGCTCTGCCAACAAGGAGAGCCGCTCGCCAAACCTCGGGCGGGAGGCACCCAGACCCCACCGAGGTAGAAGAGGCAAGACCCCCCGCCACGGGTGCCATGCATCCATGTCACCTTCTCCATCTCCTTCGACGGAGGGGTCCATTGATGAAGCCATCAGGCACGTGGCGGAAAGGCGCCTGTAGAAACATGAACGCAAGCTGGCAGAGTTTTCCCATCGGTTTACCAACATGCAGGGCTCTATTAGTGAGCCAGCGGGCTACGACGCCCGTCCCCCATTCTCCTAAGAAATCCAAGCGGAGCCGATCCTGCACCGGTTCCGGATGCCGCAGGTGGATCCATACGATGGGACCACCAACCCCCTGGACCACCTGGAAAGCTACCGGAACCTCATGAGGGTCCAGGGAACCACCGATGCTCTCCTCTGTGTTGCTTTTCTCGCTACTCTCCGGAAAGCAGCCCGGGTGTGGTTCACCCATTTGGAGCCGGAGAGCATCAGCTCTTTCGCCCAGCTAGGGCAGAAGTTTGTGGCTCACTTCGACACTTGTAGGAAGTTGCCACGAGAGGCAGACAGCCTCTTCTCCATCTGGCAGCGGGACCGTGAGCCCTTGCGAGACTACGTGGCCCGCTTCAAGGTCGCCGCGTTGGAGATTTATAATCTCGATGAGCTAGTTGCCATGCTGGCACTGAAGCGAGGACTCAGGACCTCCCGCTTGACCTACTCGCTGGATAAGTAGCCCCCCAAGACCTACTCTGAGCTCCTTCTCCGGGTCCAAAAGTACATCCGTGCTGAGGAGACGGATCATACAAGGCAGGAGCTCGACGAAGGATCCCTGAAGAAGCCGGCCCCCGTCGAGGCGCCCGGGGCCCGGAAGCCGGCACCCCAAGCTCTGAGCTCCCGGAGAGACCGGCCAAGACTGAGAGGGCCGCCCATTCCCGAGGAGGATTACACGCCTCTCCTCGCCCCGAGGACAAAAATTCTCATGGAGATCGAAGGAGGGGATTACCTGAGGCGCCCACCTCCATTGAAGCCCTTCACCAGTCGTGACAAGATAAAGTACTGTCGCTTTCACCACGACCACGACCACGATACCGAGGAATGCCGCAACCTCAAGTAGGAGATTGAGGAACTCATCAAGAGAGGCTACCTCAAAAGGTTTGTGGGGGGCAGACCTCAAGCGAAGTCCCAGTCGCTCGTCGCTCTCCCGCCAGCTCCAACCATCGACAACCGTCCCACCGAGAAGCCGGTGGACATGATCTCCTGGAGAGCTGCGCGTGCATCCAAGAGGACCCAGGGGGCAGGGAACTTTGAGAATGTACTCCCCTTTATGAGGGAAGGGGAAGATGGGAAAAAAAATGTAAATAATGATGTCGTGGTCGTCGAGATGACGATCACGAAACATCTTGTAAAATGCATCATGGTTGATAGTGGAAGCTCCATGGACATGCTTTTTTATGATGCCTTCTCCAGGATGAACCTTTCCCCCGATCAGCTTAGGCCTATGCATGCACCCCTTGTTAGTTTCACGGGTGATTCCATAAGGGTAGAAGGAGAAATCACTCTCCCGGTCACTGCCGGAACCTCACCTCGGCAGAGCACCGTCATGATGACCTTCACGGTTGTGAGGCTCCCTTCCGCCTATAACGTGATATTGGGTCACCCCGGGCTCAACCTGCTCGATGCCGTTGTCTCCACCAAGAGGCTACTTGTACAGTTCCCTACTCCCTACGATGTCGGGGAAATGAGGAGAGCATCCCAGCCGGTGTAGCATTGCTACCAAACCCTCCCTGGGACCAAGGTCCCCGAGGACGATCCCAGTGTAGATGACCTCGACCAAAGGGCCCAAGACCCCAGGGGAGGCCCGGTCGAGTGCCTACTTTCTTACCCGCTTGGAGACGATCCCACGAAAATGATGCAAATCAGGGCCCAGCTACCCGAGGAGGAGAGGGCCCAACTGCTGGGGTTCTTGCGGGTGAACACCGACGTGTTTGCTTGGACGGCGACGAACATGCCAGGTATCCCTCCTGACATCATTACTCACAAATTGAGTGTTGACCCGAAGCACAAGTCAGTTCGGCAGAAGAAGAGAAGTTATGCCCCGGAGAGACAAGCGGCTATCAAGGAGGAAGTTGATAAACTCCCGGCTGCCGGTTTTGTTCGAGAGGTCCAGTACCCGAGCTAGCTGGCGAATGTAGTGATGGTAAGGAAGAATAATGGCAAATGGAGGATCTGTGTAGACTACACCGACCTCAATAAAGCTTGCCCGAAGGACAGCTTCCCTCTTCCGAAGATCGACCAACTAGTGGATGCCACCTCTGGCCACCGGCTGCTCTCTTTCATGGATGCGTTCTCCGGGTATAACTAGATATGCATGCATCCAGAAGATGAGGAGCACACCGCCTTCGTCACTGACCAAGGGACATACTGCTATAGGATGATGCCTTTTGGTCTGAAGAACGCAGGGGCCACCTATCAGCACCTGGTCAGTAAGGTCTTCAAGGACCAAATCGGCCGCAACATGCAGGTGTATGTGGATGACATGCTCGTCATGAGAAGGCCAAGCTCGAGCTATGTCGCTGACCTCACCGAGTCCTTCCACAACCTGTGACAACACCAGATGAAGCTGAACCCAGCCAAGTGCGCCTTTTGGATGGCGGCAGAAAAATTTCTCGGCTTCATGGCCACCCAGAGGGGCATTGAAGCGAACCCAGAAAAGGTTCATGCCATCATTGACATGGAACACCCGACTTCCAAGAAGCAGGTCCAGCGCCTGACGGGACGTATCGCCGCCCTCAGCAGATTCATCTCGAGGTTGGTCGACCGTTGCCTGCCATTTTTTAAGGTGCCGTGCAAGATGCATGACTTCACCTGGACCGAGGAGTGCAGAACAGCCTTTGAGGAGCTGAAAAACTTCCTCGCCTCTCCCCCGCTGCTCTCCAGGCCGTGGTCGAGTGCACCGGATTCGTCGAGGAGCCGGAGCAGACAGTAATGGAGCTCGGGCCAGGAGAAGAGCCTTGGATCCTCCACGTGGATGGAGCATCCAATTCTGGCGGGAGTGGGGTAGGCCTCATCCTAACTAACAGCGATGGGGTTGTGGCGGAATGCGCCCTCCGCTTCAAGTTCGCCGTGACCAATAACCAGGTGGAGTATGAGGCACTCCTCGTGGGCCTAAGAGTCTCCCGCGAGTTGGGTGTGCAAGACCTGAAAGTCTTCACTGACTCCCAGTTGGTTGCCGGACAGGTCTCCGGAGAATATGAAACAAGGGACACCCAGATGACAAAGTACCTGGAGCAGGTCCACGTAAGCACGGCAAGCCTCCGATGCTTCAGCATCTTTCACATCCCTCGAGAGGAGAATGCACACGCGGATGCACTGTCCAGGCTTGCGACCTTGCCGGACTCATCGCTGGGACATGCCTACATTGAATACCTCGAACGTCCCATCTATGAGAGCTCGGCGGGGGTGCATCAAGTCACCCACGAGCCAAGCTAGGTGGACAAGTACGTCCGGTACATCACTGACAGCTCCTTGCCCGAAGATCGCATAGAAGCTACCCTCGTCAAGAAGAAGGCCTCCCAATTTGTTCTGATGGAGGGCCAGCTCTATCGCCGATCTTACTCTTACCCACTCCTGAGATGCCTCAGGCCCGTCGAGGCAACCTTTGTGCTCTAAGAAATACATGAAGGCCTATGCGGGAACCACGTGGGATGGAGAATGCTGGCTTACAAAGCTCTTCGCCAGGGGTACTTTTGGGAGACCATGAGGAAGGATGCCGCCGACTTTTTTAAAAGGTGCGACAAATCCAGCGCCATGCAAATATACAGCATCAGCCGGCAGCGCTGATCTCCCAACTCTCAGCTCCTTGGCCTTTTGCCTAGTAGGGAATGGACATCTTAGGACCGTTTTCCCTAGCACCGGGGCAGCGAAGGTTCCTACTGGTGGCGATCGACTACTTCACTAAGTGGGTCAAAGCAGAGCCGCTAGCCCGGATCATGGAAGCCAATGTCTGCCAGTTCTTTTGGAAGTCAATCATCTGCCGCTTCGAGCTCCTCCGCTGTATCATCACTGACAACGGGTGACAGTTCAACAATCGTGAGTTCGAAGGATTCTGCACTGAGCACGGCATCCAACACCAATTCATCTCGGTGGCTCACCCTCAAACAAATGGAGAGGCCGAGGTGACTAATCGGACCATCCTTCAAGGGCAGGTGGGTAGAAGAACTCCCAAGCATCCTGTGAGCCTACCACACAATGCCCAGAATGACAACCAACGAGATGCCCTTCAGTCTTATTTTCGGCACCGAAGTAGTCATCCCAATCGAGCTCGGCATGCCCATGTTGCGGGTGCAGCAATATGACGAAACACAGAACTCGGTGCACCTCCTGCTTAACCTGGACCTTCTTGAAAAGGCAAGGGATAAAGCCCGGCTATGGATGGTGGCCTACCGGCAATCAGTAGTCCGGTATTACAATGCCCGCGTCAGGCCAAAAGCTTTCAAACCCGGAGACCTGGTGCTGTGGCGGGCAGAGGCGTCCCAGCCCAGAGAGTACGGCAAGCTTTCACCAAACTGGGAAAGCCCCTACAAAGTAGCTAAGGCCCTCTCACAAGGGGCCTATTACCTTGAAGATCTCGGTAGCATCAGGTTCCCTAGAACATGGAATGCCTGTAACTTATAAAAATACTACCAATAATGTAAGGTTTCCCAACAATAATAATGACAATGGTTTTTTCCTTGTGCAAGTGTTTATCTGTCTTGCAGGAGAATCCCATCAGCGTCCCCAAGCCTAGCCCCAGGACATCAAGGGAACCTCGATCCATGCCGCTCTCAATCTCAAGCGTCCCCAAGCCTAGCTCCAGGACATCAAGGGATCTTCGAGCCATGCCGCTCTCAATCTCAAGCATCCCCGAGCCTAGCTCCAGGATGTCAAGGGATCTTCGAGCCGTGCAGCTCACAATCAACAACGTCCCCGAGCCAAGCTCCAGGACGCTGACCCAAGATCGGAGCTCAGATCTCTGGCCAAGGGATCATCGAGCCATGCCGCTCTCAATCTCGAACGTCCCCGAGCCCAGCTCCAAGACGTTAAGGGAACCTCGAGCCACACCGTTCTCCATCTCAAGCATCCCCGAGCCTAGCTCCAGGATGTCAAGGGATCTTCGAGTCACGCCGCTCTCTATCTCAAGTGCCCCCAAGCCTAGCTCCAGGACGTTAAGGGATCTTAGAGCCACGCCGCTCTCAATCTCAAGCATCCCTGAGCCTAGCTCCAGGACGTCAAGGGATCTTCGAGCCACGCCACTCTCAATCTCAAACATCTCTGAGCCCAGCTCCGAGATGCCAAGAAATCTTGGAGACAAGCAGCTCCTATTAACGCCTTGAGCCTAGCTCCAAGGTGCAAAAGATCTGAGCCAAGCCCTCAGGCAACCCTTGGACCGGAGCCCAACTCTCCGACCAGGAAGGCCTCGAGCCTAGCTCCCAGGCAATCAAATCTTGCGATCCTCTTCTCTGATCTCCCCACTCATCAAAAAAAAAAGAAGGAGAGAAAAAGAGAAAAGAAGAGAGGGGAAGGAAAGAAAGAGAATGAGAGGGAAGCACGGTGATAAAACTATCAGCTCTTAGTCATCCACGTCCCTGAGCCCAGCTCTAGGACACCTACCCAAGACCGGAGCTCAGATCTCCGGCCAAGGGACCTTCGAGCCACGCAGCTCTCAGTCATCCACGTCCCCGAGCCCAGCTCTAGGATGCCTACCTAAGACCGGAGCTCGGATCTCCGGCCAAGGGACCTTCGAGCCACGCAGCTCTTAGTCATCCATGTCCCCAAGCCCAACTCCAAGACGCCTACCCAAGATCGGAGCTCAGATCTCCAGCCAAGGGACCTTCGAGCCATGTAGCTCTCAGTCATCCACGTCCCTGAGCCCAACTCCAGGATGCCAACCCAAGACCAGAGCTCAGATCTTCGGCCAAGGGACCTTCGAGCCACAGCTCTCGGTCAACAACACCTTCGAGCCCAGCGACTTTCAAACATCATAACCTTGCGCCCAACTTGCCGGTATTGAAGTTTAATAACTCAACCCTAGGCAAGGTGAGGCCCACTTCTCTGATCTCCCCACACACAAAAAAAAACAGAGAGAAGAAGGAAAAAGAAGAAAGGGGAGTGAAAGAAAGAGAGAAAGAAAGGAGGAGCCAGACGAAAGACAGCTTGCAAGGAAATTCAGGCTTTATTGATTAATTACTAGTTACAAGTATTTCGCGGGCTCCCGACATACCGGGTGGCCCGGTCGAGTACAGAAAAGGAAGCAAAATACAATAGAAACAAAAAATAACTACCCTCCAGCTGGACCGCCGGGCTGGGAAGTTTCGTCACAAGGGACCTCCGGCTGTGCGGCTCCGATTTCGGGTGGCGCGGCCCCGACCTCGGCTGGCGTAGAAGGCTCGAGGACGATGACCTCCTCAGCACCCGCCTCCTGGTCTGAAGTACCAGGATAGTCGAGGCTGCTACGGCCCTCAACCGAGACGAACCCCTCAACCAGGCGATGCAGGTACATGAAGCCCTTGAAGAAGGAGTCCGATGCCATTTGTTGGATCTCGGCAAGGAACTCCTTCGAGGCCCTGTACCTCACGACCACCTCCTCGGCTTCCTTCTTCGCTGCGGCCACCTCACGCCTGGTGTCCCTAGCTGACCTGGCCGCTTCCTCGGCCGCCCTTTGGGCCGCAGTCAACTTCTCCTTCTCCGCCGTCAACCAGGCTTGGAGAGACTGGGCGATCCCCTTTTGCTGGGCCGCCTCGGCATTGAACATGCCCAACCTCCGCTCGGTGTCAGTGAGCTCCTCGGCCTTCTTCCTCGACTGCCCCTGCTCTTGGTCGAGGCTCTCCTGAAGCTCTTTTGCTCACCCCTCAGAGTCGGCGAGTTACTTCTCGAGGTCCTTGACCCGTCGGTCAAGCGCCCCTTCGGAGTCGACCTTCCCCTTTAGGTCAGCCTTCAGCGATGCGATCTCAGCTGCCTGTTGCTGTTCAGCTCGCTCCCAGTTTCGGCAACTGCTCCTGACGAAAAGTGTCTCGACACTGATCTACACCATATGAAAAATCAAAAAAAAAAATGATGAAATTGCTTACCGTGTAGAGCTAAGGGAAGATACTATCAATCACATCTCCCAACCGCAGGCCAGCCATCTCCTCCCGGTCACATGATTGGATGGAGAAATCCATCATGCGAGCGGCTAGGGCGTGGTTGTCAGCCAAGGAGCTCTCCGGCCCTAGCTTGAACGGGAGACGATGCCTCGCCTCGTCCCTCCTACTCTCTCGGGGAGCGGGTGCGCCCATCCCTCCGGTGGCGGAACCCCTAGGGACCGGTCGGGGACTCGGCACCATCACAGCCGGAGCTCCCGTTGCAGGAGGAGCTCCAGTACGGGCCTCTCCCCCCTCGGCCTCGATCATCGTCAGACTCGGAGAGCGGGAGGGTGCGGCAACGACAGCGACACCAGCTCGGGCGATCACCTCGGGCTCCAGAACGGGGACCTCGGCCTACGACCTCGTCAACCCTTCGGCTCCTTGAACCACCCGCCGGCTCGATTCTAGCACCGCGGATAGCACAGGGGCTTCCTCAGCCTCCCTCCTCTTTGAAGCAACTGGTGCGGCAGGGGCAGCCATCGATGCGCCCTCAACTCGGGCCCGCCTCGGGGGAGGCTCAGCAGCCGTCCCGGTGGGCGGCCTCTTCTTGGTGATTGACAACAGGTCACCCTCCAAGAAGATCATCCCTGTGCACAGAAGCCAAGAAGGTTAACCTAAAGTGAAGAAAAAAGAAAACACATACGGAAGAAAGAACTAGACTCACCCGGCCCTCTCGATGGGTCGACCCTGGCGTCAGCGAGGTTCTGCTCCAAAAGCAGGACCTCGAGAGAGGGGATCTGGGCGATGTGAAGCTGCTCATAGTCGTCTTGATCGACTGCGTCAATCGCAGAGATCCGATTAGGAGATTGATCCTGCTCACTCCAAGCCCAGTCGACCCCCTCGATGGCCGCAAAGAAGAATTTGCTTTTCCATCCTTTGATGGAAGAGGGGAGCTTGAATCTGATGCCCTTTGGGCGAGAGGACAAGGACCACCACCCGTCCTCAATCGGGTGGCATTTCAGGATAAAAAATACCCTGAACAAGGAAAACCGGGCGACGAACCCGTGGACATAGCAGAGGACGATGAAGGAGAAGATGACCTTGATGGCGTTCGGCACCAACTACACAGGGACCAAATGGTAGTTGTCCAAGATAGATAGGAAGAATGGGTGAAAAGGAAACCGGAGACCCCTAGAGAAGGTATCCTCATAAAAGGCGAGGTGGCCCGGGTTGCTGGAAGTGACTCGTTCCCCCGAGCGAGGGATCATGAGCTGAACAGAACCTAGGATGCCATAGGCATCCTGGATGGCCCCCAGCTCCGCGGCGAAAATCGTCGAGGCGACCCCGCCCAGACCTGTTGACCGCACAGACTCAGAAACTGGTTTGGGTAGGGGAGGGAGGCGGGTAGGACGAGAAGAAGCGGCCCTCGGCTCCCTAATGGACACGGGGCGGACTGGAAGGGCCGGTCTCCTACTAAACTAGAATCGTGCCCCCTCCGACTCCTCATCGCAGGAGGAAAGCACCAGCCCCTATGCAGAAGGATCGAGACGAGACATCCTATGGGAAGAATCCAAGGGGAAGGAAGACTGGACTCGGAAGAAGAACCTTACCCTAAAGGGAAAGGAGGAAAAAGAGTAGGACCGATTTGGTTCTTTGGAAAGAGAAGGGCGGAAGCGGATCATGGAGAAGGAAGGGCCTGAGTACTACAACAGGTGCAAAAGGTTTGAAAGAATAGAAGTTTTGAGAAAAAAAAATTTTCTTTTCACTTCAAAAAGATCCATCGAATCCGCACCGTTATGACCCCCTCGCCAACGGATCCACGTCACGTGCTGCCCATCGGTGAAAAGGGCATCTCGGCTGCTCTGAATTCTACGTCGACATTAACTACTCCTCGGACGTGGCCACGTGGCATCTCCGCACCGGCCCGCTGGGCCATCTCTCGAAGTGCAAGCAATCATGGCCATCATTGCACCAGATTTCCACCTTTCCACGTCAGCACCATAATTACTCCCATCGGCCGGAGCGCCGCGCACTAGCGAGCCTCGAGAGTGGGTGGCAAATGATATGGCGAGATCGCTAACATGGAGAGCTGACAGGAGCCACGTCAAAGGAGGCCGCCACGTCGAACGCCAAGGCAACACTCTAGCCCGGACCACTCTGCCGAGCTGAGTTAAGCTCCCTCGAAACGGTGAGCCGAGCTCCATCCTTCGCCAGGTTGGGCCCGCGAGCTCGGGATGCCTAGGTTGGAGCCGCCCTCTACCCTCCGGAGCGAGACCCTCGGAGGTTGAGCCCTGTGGTCGGAGTTGAGCTCAGCACTCCTCCACCGCGTGCCCTCCGGACCGAGCCCGCACTTCGCCCTCCGGAGCGAGATCCTAGGAGGTTGTGCCCTGTGGTCAGAGTCGAGCTCAGCACTCCTCCGCCGCGTGGAGCCTCTCCGAGTGCGCGCCCTCTAGACTGGGCCCGCACTCCGCCCTCCGGAGCGAGACCCTCGGAGGTTGAGCCCTGTGGTCGGAGTCGAGCTCAGCACTCCTCCGCCACATGGAGCCTCTCCGAGCACGCGACCTCCGGACCGGGCCTGCACTGCGCCCTCCGGAGCGAGACCCTCGAAGGTTGAGTCCTGTGGTCGGAGTCGAGATCAGCACTCCTCCGCCACGTAGAGCCTCTCCGAGTGCTTACCCTCCGGACCGGGCCCGCACTCCGCCCTCTGGAGGGAGACCCTCGGAGGTTGAGCCCTGTGGTCAGAGTCGAGCTCAGCACTCCTCCGCCACGTGGAGCCTCTCCGAGCGCATGCCCTCCAGACCGGGCCCGCACTCCACCCTCTGGAGCGAGACCCTCAGAGGTTGAGCCCTATGGTCGGAGTCGAGCTCAGCACTCCTCCACCACGTGGAGCCTCTCCGAGCGCGCGCCCTCCGAACCGGGCCCGCACTCCACCCTCCGGAGTGAGACCCTCAGAGGTTGAGCCCTGTGGTCGGAGTCGAGCTCAGCACTCCTCCGCCATGTGGAGCCTCTCCGAGCGTGTGCCCTCCGAACCGGGCCCGCATTCTGCCCTCCTCCACCAAGGCGACCCTACAAGCTCGGAGCGTCTAGATCAGAGCAAGCCCTGCCATCCCGGGACATCAGCGAGCCGCCCAAGGACTACGGAATGACGCCCCCTCCATACCTCCATGACTGCCTGTCCACCCATACTTCTAGGGGGATGGGCCAGCCAGAGAGTGCAAATTCCTAGGGCGGCAACCCCTAGATCGAGGTTCTGCCAGGCTTCCCGGAATGGGGACCGGAGAGGATGTCAGAGCGAATGGAAGCTTTCCCTATCATATGTCAGGAAAGACGTCCCGTCCACGGCACGGAATCCCGCTGCACGCACCTGCCAGTCCAGCGAGGATCCCGAGGCAAGCATCCAACGGCCATTTTTCCAACTAAAAAGAACAATTGACACCCCTGGAAGGGGGAAGGTAACAACAGCCCACTACCAACACAAGTGCAAGCTCGATCAAGAGGGCGAGCCACCACCACCACCACAATCGAATGAAAACGAGGAAAACAAGGAGAGGTGGTAGAACAGGGAACCCCTCTGTCCCCGCTATCATTCTCCCCGTGTTACGTTTTCGCCTTCATTCTCACATCCTTTACTCCTCCTAGTACGGAGTCCATCAAGAGGGACCCGACCAGGAGGATTTGTTCTCCTGGATCGTCACTGACTTGACCGTCGGAGTGCCCCCGCCGGAAACCCCGGCCCAGGTCACTTATCCCTGTTCACAGGTCCAGAAGCAGAGGACCGCCAGGCAACAAAGGGAGCGCACTCCGGCACCGACAGCAGCTTCGGGCCACGACGATCTTAGCGACAACAGGACCAGTCAGTGAGGAGCTAGGATTTAGATGTTAATCCCTTAGTTTATAATTTATCTTTAATTTTTAGTTGAGTTTTATCTACTTGTTAACCTTGATGGAAAATTTTAGAATTAAATGCATAATTAGTAAATTTATTCTCTATCATTGCCTGATTGTTGTTTAGTAAGATAGGCCTTGCATATTTGACGGGATTGAACCCTAAAGATATGCGGTTGTTACAGTAGTAACCAACCCATTCAGCCCTGACACAATGGTGGGTCCACTTGAAGAGATCAGCCCACTTCAGGCAGGCCAGGTCGGCACCTCGGCCAGCCCAGTTCGACCATGCCTAAAGCCCAACTCGGCCGGGCTGGCACCTCGACCAGGTCGGCAGCTTGGCCAACCCACTTCAGGCATACATGGGGCCCGGCCAGGCATGAAGGGTAGCCCATTTCGACCCACAAAGCTCTTCGGATCGGCCCGGCTCTGCTCCACACGGTCCAAGCACCACCGGGAAGCAGTCGTGCTCCAGCCCAGCACCTTCGCACGGCTTCACCCTGCGAGCACCCGCAAGCATGTCCTCGGCACCCTCTCCATGCCTCGATCCACGTGCACGTTCGTGCCAAGGCAAACCCATGCCTCGGTCCACGTGCAAGGGAGGCGCGACCCCGGTCGCTCCAGCTCTGCACGGTCCAGTCCCGGCTCCCACTACCCGGTGCCCAGTCTGGCCAGGCCTCCGCCCGCACCTTGGTCCGGCTCCCTCGGCTCATGCTCCAACAGCAGGGGAGGAGCCCGTCTGCCCGACCTCGCCGGCGTGCCCAAGATCCGCCCGCATCCAGTTTGGCACCTCCGAGCCCAGCGCGGCATGCCCAGGGCAGCGCGCCCCCATGCCCTGCTCCATCCGGTCCACCTACGAGAGACCAAGGCCACCGAGCCCCGGATCCTCCGGCTCTGCCCGACCTCGCCGGCGCGCGCTAGATCCGTTTGAGTCCAGCTCCAATCGGCTATGGCACGTCCACGCCCAGCTCCATCTGCCCGCGGCACGCCCCCGGCGTCCCTGCTTCTGCCTCAGCTCCTTCCGCGCCCGCTCTGGCATCCAACCGACCTCGGCACGCCATGGTATGCCTGCCTGGTTCACCCATGATTCAGCCCGGCACGGTCCCCGCTCCGCTCTCGGCAGGATGCCACCTTGGCGAGCCCATCTCCGGCCGGCTCCACCTCGGTCATGCTCAGCCCAACTTTGCCTGACCCAGCGCTCCTGCGCCCCAGGTCCGAGCCATCCGCCCGCAGCGGCTCCAGCGCACGCGAGCACGCGTGACGCCCAGCTTGGCATGCCCATGTGCCCGCATGCCCAGTCTAGCATGCCCACGCGGTGCCCGGTCCAGCACTCCTGCATGGCCACATCCATCCACACCTGCTCCGCGCCCCAGCATGCCCACAGTCCAGCTCCGCTCTCCCACAGTCCGGCTTTGATCAAGAGCAGCGCGTGGATCCGCAACGCGTGGGTTCGCACCCACATGTATAGAGCCTCGCACCTTGCCTCGACTAGCATGCACGGAAGCCTTTACAGGCCTTCTCTCGGCCCACGTGCCCGCATAGCAGCCTAGAGTAGCGCCCTAGCTAGTCCAGCACTTCAGCATCTCAGCCCATCTCGGTCACTGGGTGCATTGCATAATTCGATCTCATTCATATGGGCCCGACACGTTTCCCAAGGGGCCCATCCACATGGGCCCGGCACTCTTTCCAATGATCCCCCTCCACGTGGGTCCTTTGGCACGTCGCCTAACACACTGCCTGCAAGGAAGGTTTGCATTTAAGTTTCCTAAGCTACTGTTTATACTAACTGGTGAACAGCGCTCTGCCCAAGGCACGGTACCCCCGCATCAACTTCCTGAACTATCTAGAAGAAGAAGGTTCACCAGCCCATCATAGCCTCACAGGCTATCCTAGCATGACAAGTCTACATCAAGACCAACACACCTCCCCTAAACGATAGGAGCCACTCATCTACACAAAGACCGGTATGAAGAGGTAAGGGGAGGTAAGAGACAACACACTCTTTGGATCCTTACATGATATTCCATTTACTATCACCCTCTGGCAGCGAAGAGTCCCCCAAGCTCTCTGCCTCAGAGGTCTCTTATTTCCTTCGATCGTCCCACTGACTTGATCGTCGGAATGCCTTTGCCGGAATCCCTGGCGCAGGTCTCCCCTATTTTACAGGTCCGCCCGACAGAGAGACGATACAGAGAAGATTTCTCCCACCGGAGAGGCCCACATGATAACCACTACATAGTATCAAGCCCCTTCATCCCTACAACGACCCCTCCGAGCACAATGGCTCAACCGAGTCCCGTGGCAAAGGATATGTTCCCCTTGATCGTCTCCGACCGACAAGCCCGGTGATGCTGGCGGGGAGCCCACTCATTCGAGCCACGTAAGAAGCTGCAGGCCACGACGATCTAGGCAGCAACAGTTTGACGTGACAGGTAGGGGGGTAGATCCATGCTCCTTAACAAGGTGGGACGACGGTTTCTACCTTTGTCCTTAGTCCCCAGGGGGCAGACCTGGGGCGCGAGGATGGGGGCATAAGAACTTCTCCCTCTCTCTCGAGGCTCTAAGGAGCGGCCTCAATAAAAAAAAATAACTTTGATTTTTGATTCTGATGAAATAAAGATAGGTGTAGGTCTGGCGGTAGGTGGATCAACAGATATGGCCAAAGTGCTGGTAGACGAAAGCATCTGAGTAGCCGGAGTCACTCCAACATCAGCAGATCCAGCAGCCTCCATACTATCCTGAGGCTCACCAACAGGAGGTGTGGCGTGATAAGGTGCATCAGTACAATGTATCACCTGTCCCTACTCCGCATGAGTGCCAGTACCAGTCCCAGTGCCCGTGCCAGTCGCTGTGCCAATTGCTGTGGAAGTAGAAGGTGCATGCTGGCTGGCCGTAGATAGCTGTCTCGGTGAAGCCATAATATCATGAAACCCTGCTACATCTCGGACTGAAGTGAACTAATCCTCCTATCAGTGTCAGTCCTGAGACAAGAAATCTCCTCCAAGACTCTCTGAAGTCTATCATCAGTATCATGTCTAGCAGCAGTAGGAGTCCTGACTGGTGAGTGAGGTGAAGCAGGAGCTGGCTCGGATGGTCCAACCTCATCAGTCTATGCCTCAGTCTCCTCACCATGTCCCTGAGTAGCCTGTACATCATCATCTAAATCCTCTGAATGTGCTACAGGAACACCTGATGTCTTCCTGATCCAATTTCCATCAACTTTAATAAATCCCATTCTGGTCACGGATTTCACAGTGTACCTGTCGGTGTGCAGCAGCAGACAATAGTCCTCTCCAGTAAGATCAATATCAGCATCCTGGAATAACGAAGTAAACACCATCCCGTAAGGCAAATAGGCTCGTGCCCTATGTACTGCCTCTCTCATCTGAGAAATCATAATAAATGGAAGGTTGAGGGGCTCCTCCTCAATCAGTCACCTCATGAATATAAGATCTCTCTCACTAATCCAATCGAATCTCCCCGTCCGGGGTAAGAAAATCCTGCTAATGATATTGTGCAACAGCCTCATCTCCAATGAGAGCTGATTTGCACTTACATGAATAATCCTTTTCACATTAGATCTTCCCAAAATGAGTCTAAGTGTCTTCACTTTTTCCTTCATAACTAAATAGCATTCTCCTTCTTTAGGTATATTCAGTAAATTTGAAAGCCTCTGCTCACTTATTTCTATGAATTTCCCTTTCACTGTTCTTTCCAAATGAAAAGCTCCGAGTGACATGCTCTCAAAAAATTGCTGAACCAAATTTGGATAAGTTGGAACATTCAATTGACAAAAATCCTTCCAACCCTGTTTTTCAAGCCAAGCACCAATACTCAACTGTTCTTGTTCTAGAAAACTGAAATCGATGCACCTACCAGGGGTGACTTGTCGATTTTCCATGGGTATGACTTATCGGGGTGCATGGACTTCTTCTTCTTGCTCAATTGGCTGATCCTCTTACAGAATCGAAGTATCCAGTCACCTCTTGCTCCTCCGTTCCTCAGCCACAGACCGAACTACTCTCCTTGCTTTCTTTGCCACAGCCTTGCGAGGTGCCATTTTGCAAAGATTAAAGGTTTGAAGAGGTTTGAGAGGGTTTTTGGAGAGTTTCCTAGTGTGGAGTGAGGAGTCGGCTAGAATGAAACGGTCAAAACCTAAAAAACACAATGAATAAAAAATACGAAAACCCTACTTAAAAAGCTTTGGCTCGACCTACGAGTCGGCTCGCCGAGAGCCCCGAGAACTCGAGTCGGCTCGAGCAAAAATTCAAACTAAAGGTCAAAAAGGGTCAAACTCATTTTCTAAAGGTTTCTAGAGTCTAAACTAGGTTGTTCTATGCTCTAAAGAAAAATTTGAAATTTATAGATAATTTTTCCTTAATTTACAAAAATTAGGTCAAATAGGTCTAAAATGGGTCACATAGCCCTAATTCTCCTCTAATTTTCTCAAATCTATCTTGACTTAATGGTTTAGTAAAAATGTCCGCTAGTTGGTCATCAGTAGGTACAAATTCTAGTTCAACAACATTGTTTAAAACATGATCACGAATAAAATGATGTCGAATTTCAATGTGCTTAATTCGTGAGTGCTAAATTGGATTTTTTAATAAATTAATAGTACTAGTATTGTCATATTTAATAGGAATTTTGGATTGGACAACTCCATAATCTTCTAGTTGTTGCTTGATCCATAACACTTGAGCACAACAGCTCCCAGCAGCTACATATTCTGCCTCAGCAATAGATAGTGCTACAGAGTTCTGTTTGCGACAGTGCCAAGAAATCAAGTTAACACCTAAAAATTGACAGGTGCCACTTGTGCTCTTTCTATCTATTTTACATCCTCCATAATCAGCATCAGAATAACTAATTAACTTCAATGATTTGTACTTAGAATACCACAAACCTACATTACAGGTGCCTTTCAGGTATTTAATAATTCTCTTAACAGCTATGATGTGTGATTCTTTAGGATTAGATTGAAAACGTGCACACATACAAACACTAAATAATATATCAGGTCTAATAGCTGTTAAATAAAGTAATGATCCGATCATACCTCGGTATAGCTTTTGATCAATATTTGTGACATTCTCATCTTTGTCAAGTCTACATGCAGGACTCATTGGTGTTCCATTTACCTTACTTGATTCCATGCTAAACTTCTTGATTATTTCTTTAATATACTTGGCTTGGTTGATCAGAATACCTTCTTTAGTTTGTTTAATTTGAAGTCCAAGAAAGTAACTCAATTCACCCATCAAGCTCATTTCGAATTCTCTCTGTATTAGCTTAGCAAAGTCTTGATACAAAGATTCATCAGTAGATCTAAAGATAATGTCATCAACATATATTTGAACAACTAAAATATCATTTTTCTTTCTTTGAATAAATAGTGTGGTGTCAACACTACCTCTTACAAATTCATTTGCAATTAAAAATTTACTTAGTCTATCATACCAAACTCTAGGTGCCTGTTTCAAACCATATAAAGCTTTATTCAGTTTGAAAACATGATTCGAGAAAGTATGATCGATAAAACCAGGAGGTTGCTCAATAAAAACTTCTTCAGATAAAAAACCATTCAAAAATGCACTCTTTACATCCATTTGAAATAACTTGAAATTCATAAAATATGCTAAGCTAGTAGCAATCTAATGGCTTCCAATCTAGCTACTGGTGCATAAGTTTCATCAAAATCTTTTCATTCTTCTTGATTATATTCTTGTGCAACCAATCTAGCCTTATTTCTAATTACATTTCCATCTTCATCTAGTTTATTTATATAAACCCACTTAGTCCCTATAACAGGATGATCATTGGGTCTTTCTACTAAGGTCCAAACATTATTTCTCCTAAATTGGTTTAATTCATCATGCATTGCTAATATCCAATTAGGATCAGTTTCGCCTTCTTCTATATTATGTGGTTCTACATGAGAAATAAAAGCAATTAAATCATGTGCATCTCTATGTGCAGATCTAGTTTTAACACCTTGAGATGAGTCTCCTATAATTAATTCCTTAGGGTGTGATTGTACATACCTCCATTCTTTAGGTATATCATCATGCTCTTTACTCACTTCTTCTTCATGTGGTTCACTTGATTATTTGTCTTTAAAAACCAAGTCTTTCATTCCATGTCGTAGAGTACCTGCATCATCATCAGCAAAATATTCCTTTCTCGAAGATGTAATGTCAGATTCATTGAAAATAACATAAATAGATTCTTCAACAGTCAAAGTTCTTTTATTGAAAACTCGATAGGCTTTACTATTTAAAGAATATCCAAGAAAAATAGCCTCATCAGATTTTGCATCAAATTTACCAAGATTGTCTTTTCCATTATTAAGAATAAAACATTTACATCCGAAAATATGAAAATATTTGATATTTGGTTTTCTATTATTCCAAAGTTCATAGGGGGTTTTTCTGATAATAGGTTTAATCAAAACTCTGTTTAAAATATAGCATGCAGTATTAACAGCTTCTGTCCAAAAGTATTTTGGAAGATTTCCTTCATAAAGTATTGTTCTGGACATCTCTTCCAAAGTACGATTCTTTCTTTCTACAACACCATTTTGCTATGGTGTTCTAGGTGCAGAAAAGTTATGATCAATACCATGCTTTGTGCAAAAATGATCAAAATATTGATTTTCAGATTCGGTGCCATGATCACTATAAATTGAATGACAGATAAGTTTTTCAAATTTGTAACTCTTTTGTAAAACTTTTTGAATACATTAAAAGTATCATCTTTATGTGCAATAAACAAAACCCATGTATATCTTGAAAAATCATCTACAATCACAAGTCCATATTTCATACCACCTAGGCTGGTAGTCCTAGTAGGTCCAAATAGGTCCATGTGAAGTAGCTCTAAGAGTCTAGAAGTTGAAACTATGTTTTTAGATTTAAAACTCCCCCTCACTTGTTTTCCTAACTGACATGCATCACAAACATAATCAAAATTAATTTTAAACTTTGGCAAACCTTTGACTAAATCTTTTGTAATAAGTTTAGCTATTGTGTCCATACTAGCATGACCAAGTCGCCTATGCCATAGTAAACTTGATTTCTTGTTCTTGTCATTCATTGCTACAAGACTTGTATTACTTGACATAGCTAGATCATTAAGATCTACCACATAAATGTTACCAAGTCTGTGTCCAATGAATTTAGTACTAGAGTCAAGTGGATTAACTACTATACACATTGATGACTTGAAGAATACATTAAAACCAATATCACATAGATGACTAATACTCAAAAGATTATGCTTTAATTTTTCTACAAGTAACACATTTTCAATAAATGTAGAAGGAGTAATTTTGATTTTACCAATACCGATTATCCTTCCTTTTCTATTATCACCAAATGTTACTATTTCATCATCCTTCTGTTCTAGAGTGAAAAATTGATCAGCATCACCAGTCATGTGTCTTGAGCAGCCGCTATCCAAATACCATCTTTTCTTTATACTTGTAGCTGCAAGACATCCCTGCAAAATAATCATTTAATAAATTTAGATACCCAAACTCTCTTGGATCCTTGCAAGTTAGTGGAAATGGTTCCTTTTAGAACCCAAACCTTCTTAATTTTTTTTTGCCATTGTATTTCAAATGACATTCAAATGCTTTATGACCAATATTATTACATGCATAGCATACAATCTTTGAATTTAAATAATAACCATGAGATCATGCAAATTTATGTCTAACATATTTTGAACTAATGAACTTAGGAGCATATGAAGTAGAAGTTGAAGATTTATTTGAAATAGAGCCTTTATAACCAATTCCAAATTTATTATTTATTTCTTTTTTATCCTTTAAAATTAATTCATGTTTGTTAGAACTTAGGGTTAATTTTTTAACCAAGGATTTCAATTTTTGAACTTCTTTCTTTAGGTCATCATTTTCATTTTTCAAAACCATATTTTTCTCAAAAAGCTCTTCTTTTTTAACTTGAACAATCTTAAGTCTTTCACAAACCAAATTTAATTCCCTTTGTAAGATTTTGTTTCTTTCACAAAATTCATTCTTGTCTTTTTCAAAAACATCACATTGATTTTTTAAATCTCTCATTTTTAAACCAGCCTTTTTGTATTCTATCAAAAGTTTTAAAAAAGCATTATGCAATTCATCATAAGTGAATTCTAAATTAGGTTCAAAAGTACTTACCTCGCCCTCCAAACCCATAAGACAGATTTGTGCCGTTTTTGTTGTCACTTCATCCTCTTCAGTGGATGTTGTTACGGCCATTACAATGACGTGGCATATCTCAGATTTTGCTGGTCGTGATTCGAGCCATGTGGAGTTTTTTTGGCAAGATCCGATGTGGCTCCGCCTCGGTCGAGGTCGAGGTCAGTCCAGGCCTTCCCGCCGCTCCGCCAGGTGTCCACCCAGGAGGGGTCCACCTCGATCGAAACCGGCGGCCCCCCTGCCCCCTCGCCAGGTGGCACCCTGAGACGGTCCCACCTTGGCCGAGGTCGAGCCGGGCCCCTTCGCTCCTTCGCCAGGTGGCGCCCGGAGACAGGACCACCTCGGCCGAAGTCGAGCGCCCCTCTGCCGCTCCGCCAGGTGTCCACCCAGGAGGGGTCCACCTCGGCCGAAGCCGGCGGCCTCCCCTGCTCCCTCGCCAGGTGGCGCCCTGAGACGGTCCCACCTCGGCCGAGGTCAAGCCGGGCCCCTTCGCTCCTTCGCCAGGTGGCGCCCGGAGACGGGACCACCTCGACCGAAGTCGAGCGCTCCTCTGCCGCTCCGCCAGGTGTCCACCCAGGAGGGGTCCACCTCGGCCGAAGCCGGCGGCCCCCCTGCTCCCTCGCTAGGTGGTGCCCTGAGACGGTCCCACCTCGGCCGAGGTCGAGCCGGGCCCCTTCGCTCCTTCGCCAGGTGGTGCCCGGAGACGGGACCACCTCGGCCGAAGTCGAGCGCCCCTCTGCCGCTCCGCTAGGTGTCCACCCAGGAGGGGTCCACCTCGGCCGAAGCCGGTGGCCCCCTGCTCCCTCGCCAAGTGGCACCCTGAGATGGTCCCACCTCGGCCGAGGTCGAGCCGGGCCCCTTCGCTCCTTCGCCAGGTGGCGTCCGGAGACGGGACCACCTCGACCGAAGTCGAGCGCCCCTCTACCGCTCCACCAGGTGTCCACCCAGGAGGGGTCCACCTCGGTCGAAACCGGTGGCCCCCTGCTCCCTCGCCAGGTGGCACCCTGAGACGGTCCCACCTCGGCCGAGGTCGAGCCGGGCCCCCTCGCTCCTTTGCCAGGTGGCGCCCGGAGACGGGACCACCTCGACCGAAGTCGAGCGCCCCACTACCACTCCGCCAGGTGTCCACCCAGGAGGGGTCCACCTCGGCCGAAGCCGGCGGCCCCCTGCTCCCTCGCCAGGTGGTGCCCTGAGACGGTCCCGCCTCCGCCGAGGTCGAGCCGGGCCCCCTCGATGCTTCGCCAGGTGGCGCCCGGAGACGGGACGGGACCACCTCGGTCGAAGTCGAGCGCCCCCTGCTCCCTCGCCAGGTGGCGCCTTGAGACGATTCCACCTCGGCCGAGGTCGAGCCGGGCCCCCTCGCTCCTTCGCCAGGTGGCACTCGGAGATGGGAACACCTCAACTGAAGTCGAGCGCCCCTCTGCCGCTCCACCAGATGTCCACCCAGGAGGGGTCCACCTTGGCCGAAGCCGGCGGCCCCCTGCTCCCTCGCCAGGAGGCGCCCTGAGACAGTCCCACCTCGGTCGAGGCAGGCCAACCTGTGTGGAGAAGCTTCCGAGGAGCGGGAGCACGAGCTCCAAGATTGCCCCTCGAGCCGTGCGCGCCGCACCCCGAGAGTAGTGCTCGTACGGTCGGCAGCGACACACGAAACATCGCTTACATTGGCCCGACAGGTCCTGCAGTCGAGAGGCGAAGTCCTGACAAAATAGGACCCAATAACGGGCATCGTCGGCGCTTGGGAAGAAGAGCGCTCGTGCTCGGCCCAAGGTCTGGTCGGCTGTCTGACCGGCGCCCTCCCTTTACTCTTTCCTCGCTAGGCTCGGCAAGCAAGGCGGGGAAGCCGCCTGGTTCTTTGATCCAGATGGGGAAAGGGAAAAGAGATGGAGGGGAGGAGGTGAAAGCGACGAAGGAGCCTCCCAAGGGCGGCAAACGAAAAGGCAACATGAGGAGTTAAAAGGAAGGGGAGAGTAGACGATAAGGTGTTAAAGAAACAAAGGCTGGGAGAGGGGATTCCGTTCCAAGAGCAGGATCCAAGATCCCGAGAGGGGACCTTTAGTGTGAGCTCAGTGGAGGAACCCGGCCGGATTTCTATTCTTCCTGGGACCTTTTTTGCTAGCACGATCTCTAAGTCTAGGACTCCTTCGGGGGCCCGTCTCAGAGATTATGTTACCTCTCGTCGTTTACTAACTTGACCGTCGGAGCTCCCTCGCCGGGATCCCCGGCCAGGATTTCTGACCTTGTCTTACAGGATTGAGAGCTAGGAGACCCTGGGGCGAGACGGTCTAGTCAAATCGGCAGCTCCAAAGCCACAGGCGCGGCGACGAGATCGGCAACAGATTGGCGTGCCAGGAAGGGGGGCAGGACAACACCCCCAGTGGGAGCTAGCCTTCTGTGGACGAAGCGCGCTCCGACCATGGTGGTCACGCGTGGATGCGAAGCGTCCACCAGCCGAATTGGGGAGGTCCCCTCCCCTCAGGAGCCACGCAGCTCGAAGAGGGAGCTTCCTGCTCCCCCTCCTTTTCCACAACAGCCGACCTCGGCGGACAGACCCTTTGCGGCTGTCATCCAATAGTTGCAGACCTTGACTACGGCAGTTCGGCAGCTACAACATCAACAGCGCTCATTGGCCACGCAGCCTCAGCCAGGGACCCTCGCAGCTCGGGCCGCGGGGTCACGTGGGAGCCTGCGCTCCATCCACGGCAGGCCATCCCAACCGCGGGCAGCCTCCAATCCCCGCGGGAGCCACCAAACTCTCGCAAAAAGAAATTACTCCGGTTTGGCGGATCACGAGAGTCGATCCCCGACCGATGAGGCCAAGACGGTGCGTCGCAGCAAGCGACGCCGAGGCAAGACCCTGCGCCGAGATCGATCGGTGCCCCCTCACCAGCGGCCTCGGTAGAAGATTCCACTAACGAGGCCATCAGGCGCAAGGCCGAGAGGCGCCTGGAGGAGCACGAGCGTAAATTGGCGGAGTTCGCCCGCCGATTTGCTGACCTGCAGAACTCCTCGGCCAACCCGGTGGGCTACGACTCCCGTCCCCCCTTTTTCCAGGAAATCCAAGAGGAGCCGGTTCCAAGCTGGTTCCGCATGCCACAGGTGGACCCCTACGACGGGATCACCGACCCTTTGGACCATCTGGAGAGCTACAAGGCTCTCATGAGGGTCCAGGGGGCCACGGACGCTCTTTTGTGCATTGCCTTCCTCGCCACCCTTCGAAAGGCTGCTCGAGTCTGGTTCACCCGCCTCGAGCCCGGATCCATCTGCTCCTTCCATTAGTTGGAAGGAAAGTTCGTGGTGCACTTCGACGCCTGTCGGAAGGTGCCAAGAGAGGTGGACAGCCTCTTCTTCATCCGTCAGCATGACCAGGAGCTGCTTCGGGACTACATCACCTGCTTCAAGACTGCTGCCTTGGAGATCTACAGCTTGGACAAGCCCGTTGCCATGCTGGCTTTAAAGCGCGGGCTTAAAACGTCCCGCCTGACTTATTTTATGGACAAAAAATCCCCCAGGACGTACTCCGAGCTCCTTCTCTGCGTCCACAGGTACATCCGAGCGGAGGAGGCCGATCGCACCCGTCGAGAGCTGGACGGGAGGACCTTGAAGAAGCCGGCTACGAGAGATGTTCCAGGATCCCGGCGGCCTGGGCCATCTACTGACCCTCGCCCAAATCAGAAGCTGAAGGGCGAGGCCGTCCCGGAGTAAAGGTTCACCCCTCTCCTCGCTCCCAGAATGAAGATCCTTATGGAAATTGAGGGCGAGCACTACCTCCGCCAACCTCCTCCTCAGAACCCAAGAAGCACCCGTGACAAGTCAAAGTACTGCCAGTTCCACCGCGAGCATGGCCATGACATGGAGGAGTGTCGTAATCTGAAACGGGAAATCGAGGAGCTAATCAAAAGAGGCTACCTCAGGAAGTTCGTGAGGAACGAGGTCCCGGCGGAGGGACAGCCGCTCGCGGCCTTACCCCCGGTTCCCGCGATCGACAACCGTCCGACGGAGAAGCCAGTGGGCATCATCTCTTGTGGAATCAGGCGGGCGGCGAAGAGAGCCCGGGAGGTCGGGAACCCGAAGGATGTACCCCCTTCTGACGAAGGGAATGAAAACAAGAATGTAAATAACGATGCTGTGGTGGTCGAGATGACCATCGCAAAGCATCCTGTACATCGAATTATGGTAGATAGTGGAAGCTCCGCTGACATGCTTTTTTATGATGCTTTCTCTTGAATGAATCTGTCCCATGATCATCTAAGGCCGGTGCACACCCCTCTTATAGGCTTTACCGGGGACTCGGTGGGGGTCGAAGGGGAGATCACTCTCCCGGTCACCACTGGATCCCCACCTCGACAGACCACAGTCATGATGACGTTTACCGTCGTCAAGCTTCCTTCGCCTTACAACGCGATCCTCGGGCGCCCGAGGCTCAACCAGCTGGATGCCATGATTTCTACAAAGCGGTTGCTAGTGCAATTCCCCACAGCCTCCGGACTTGGGGTGATGAGGGGGGCGACCCAACCAGTCCAGCATTGCCTTCAGACGGTCCCAGGTGCCCGGGGCGCCGAGCTCGGCCCCGACGTCGATGACCTCGACCTAAGGGAAAGGGAACCCATGGGAGGACCCGTAGAGCATCTGTTGACTTATCCCCTCGGTTCGGACCCTTTGAAGACTGTGTAGGTGGGGGCCCAGCTCCCGGAGGAGGAACGGACCCGCCTGCTGGATTTCCTCCACATGAACGCGGACGTGTTTGCCTGGTCTGCGGCCGACATGCCGGGCATTCCCCCCGAGGTCATTACACACAAGCTGAACATGGACCCGAGGTGCCGCCCGGTCCGCCAGAAGAAGAGGAGTTTCGCCGCGGAGAGGCAGAGGGCCATCAACGAAGAAGTGGAGAAACTCCTCGCCGCCGGTTTTGTGCGGGAAGTTCAGTATCCCAGCTGGCTGGCGAATGTGGTCATGGTGAAGAAGAGCAGTGGCAAGTGGAGGATCTGTGTGGACTACACCGACCTCAACCGAGCCTGCCCGAAGGACAGCTTCCCTCTTCCAAAGATTGACTAGCTGGTCGACACCACCTTGGGGCATCGCCTCCTCTCTTTCATGGATGCGTTCTCCGGGTACAACCAGATCTGAATGAACCCGGAGGATGAAGAGCACACCGCCTTCATCACCGACCGCGGAACTTTCTGTTACAGGATGATGCCGTTTGGTCTCAAGAACGCCAGGGCCTCGTACCAACGACTGGTCAGCAAAGTCTTTAAGGACCAGATCGGCCGCAACATGCAGGTATACGTGGATGACATGCTGGTAATGAGCAAGCCCCTCTCGGATCATGTTGCCGACCTGGGGGAGACCTTCGACAACCTCCGACTTTATCAAATGAAGCTGAACCCAGCGAAGTGCGCCTTCGGCATCTCCGCCAGAAAATTCCTGGGGTTCATGGTAACCCAAAGAGGGATTGAAGCCAACTCGAAAAAGGTCGAAGCCATCCTGGACATGGAGCGGCCCGCCTCCAAGAAGCAAGTGCAGCGACTCACCGGCCGGATAGCCGCTCTGAGTCGGTTCATCTCAAGATCGGCCGACCGCTACCGGCCCTTTTTCAAAGTGCTGAGAAAGATGAACGACTTCGCTTGGACTGAGGAGTGCCAGGAGGCGTTTGAAGAGCTGAAGAAGATGCTTGCATCGCCCCCACTACTTTTCAGGCTCGAAGAAGGAGAGGAACTCATCCTCTACCTAGCGGTCACCCCGGAGGCCGTCAGCTCGGTCCTAGTTCGGACCGACGACCAGGGAGTCCAGAAGCCGATATACTACACCAGCAAACTTCTCCGCAATGCGGAGCTCAGGTATTCCCGGCCCGAAAAGCTCATTTTTGCATTAATAGTGTCTGCTCAGCATCTCAGGCCCTATTTCCAAGCGCATCACATTGCCGTCCTGATGGATCAGCCGCTGAAAGCGATACTCAGCCGACCCGACATATCGGGGCGATTGGCGAAGTGGGCACTCAAGCTCAGCGAATTCGATATCGCTTAAAGGCCGAGGTCGACCATGAAAGTGCAAGTGCTAGCTGACTACTTGGTCGAGTGCGCAGGCCTGGGCAAGGAGCCAGAGTGGGACTCTCTGCACTAGCAGTTGAAACTAGGACCCGAGGGACTCGAGGAGGATGCCTGGATCCTTCACGTGGATGGAGCCTTGAACTCCGGCAGGAGCGGAGCCGGACTCATTCTCGCCAACGGTGGTGGAGTCATCGCCGAGTGTGCACTTCATTTCCAGTTTGCCGCAACTAACAACCAGGCGGAATATGAGGCGCTCCTCGCCGGGCTGAGAGTCTCCCGCGAGTTGGGCGTGGCCAACCTCAAGGCCTTCACTGATTCCCAGCTAGTGGCCAGACAGATCTCCGAAAAATATGCTGCGCACGACCCTCAAATGGTGAAATATCTGGAGCTCGTCAAAATGAGCGCGGCCGGATTTCGGCGCTTCAGCATCTCCCATATACCCCGCGGGAAAAATGCCCGTGCGGACGCTCTCTCCCGGCTGGCGACCCTGCCGGACTCGTTGCTGGGTCGCGCTCATGTAGAGCGCCTCAAGGCCTCGAGCTACGAGACCCCTGTGGAGGTCCAATAGGTCAGCCATAAGCCCAGCTGGATGGACAAGTACGCCGAGTACATAACCGGCGGCATCTTGCCGGAGGACCGTGCAGCGGCCCGCCTTATTAAAAAGAAGGCCGCGCGGTTCGTCCTAATGGATGGGCAGCTATACCGGAGGTCTTATTCCTATCCCCTTCTTAAGTGCCTGAGACCTGCGGAGGCCACACTCGTGCTCCAGGAAATCCATAAGGGCATCTGCGGGAACCACGTGGGGGGTAGAGCGCTAGCCTAAAAGGCCCTCCGCCAAGGTTATTTCTGGGAGACGATGAAGGAGGATACCGCCGATTTCGTGAAGAAGTGTGATCGGTGCCAATGGCACGCCGTGGTGCAGTGGCAGCCCTCCACTCCACTCTCCCAGCTCTCGGCTCCGTGGCCGTTCACCCAATGGGGGATGGATCTCCTAGGATAATTTCCCCCAGCGTCCGGACAGCGGAAGTTCCTGATCGTGGCCATCGACTACTTCATGAAGTGGGTTGAGGCCGAACCCTAGCGCGGATCACAGAGGCAAACATCGCCAAGTTTTTTTGGAAGTCATTCATTTACCGTTTCGGCCTCCCCCACACCGTGATCACCGATAACGAGCGTCAGTTTGACTACCGGGAGTTTGAAGAATTCTGCAGCGACCTCGGCATCCACCATCGCTTTACCTCAGTGGCGCACCCGCAGACGAATGGAGAAGCCGAGGTGACGAATAGGACCATTTTGCAAGGCCTCCGAATGAGGCTGGATCAGGCCAAGGGCAGGTGGGCAGAAGAGCTCCCGAGCATCCTATGGGCGTACCACACCACCCCGAGGACGGCCACCGACGAGACCCCGTTCAACCTCGTCTTCGGAGCCGAGGCGATTATCCCGATTGAGCTCAGTCTACCCACCCTGCGTGTGGAGCAGTACAACGAGGCAGAGAACCCCGCCAGGATGATGCTCAACCTGGACCTTCTCGAGGAGACAAGGGACAAGGCCCGAGTCCGAATGGTGGCATACAGGCAGCGGGTGGCCAGGTACTACAATCCTGGGTGCGACCAAAGTCCTTTCACCCCGGAGATTTGGTGCTCCGGCGCACTGAAGCTTCTCAGCCACGAGAGTGTGGGTAGCTCTCCCCGAACTGGGAAGGCCTGTATAGGGTGGCGGAAGTCCTCCCTCACGGGGCCTATTACCTGGAGGAATTAGGAGGATCCAGATTCCCTCGGACTTTGAACGCCTCGAACCTAAGGATGTATTATCAGTAATGTAAGGTTCCTCCAACTCCTGCAATAAAATTCCTTTACTTCAAATGCCTTTTCTCGCCTCGTAGGAAAATAGGCGTCTGGATCTGAGTTCGGCAAACACGGCTATGGCCAGAAATCGGAGAAAACGAGAAGTCCCGGACTTAGGTCTGGAAGGTGGGGCAGAGCCCAGCTCGCCCACGCGATCATGGAGAACAGCTCGGCAAGCCACGCAATGCTTGGATAAAGCCCGCGGCCCCGAGGTTCAGTCCGGAAGTCCCGGACTTAGGTCTGGAAGGTGGGGCAGAGCCCAGATCGCCCATGCGATCACGGAGAACAGCTCGGTAAGCCATGTAAGGCTTGGATAAAGCCTGCGGCCCCGGGGTTCAGTCCGGAAGTCCCGGACTTAGGTCTGGAAGGTGGGGCAGAGCCCAGCTCGCCCACGCGATCACGGAGAACAGCTCGACAAGCCGCGCAAGGCTTGGATAAAGCCTGCGGCCCCGGGGTTCAGCCTGGAAGTCCCGGACTTCGATCCGGAAGGTGGGGCAGAGCCCAGCTCGCCCACGCGATCATGGAGAGCGGCCCGGCAAGCCCAAGGACTCGTGTAAGGCCTGCTCTACTGTCGCCCAACCGGGAGCTCTGAACTTTGACCTGAATGCTGGATGGGACCCAGTCTACCCGCGAACTCAGCCCGGAGCAAGCCACAGGGCTTCGTCTCGGCACTCGATACAAACATCTCAACAATACGCAAAAAAAAGGAGAGAGAAAAAGAAAAGGGAGACAAGGTCGATACTTAACAAGATCAGATCTTTCATTACTTTGAAAAAGTGCTACAACGGAGGAGTCCCGACAGGCCGGGAGTCCTCAGAAAAAAAAAAATAAGAGAGATATAGCTGGGGGCCTAGTTCGGCGCGGTGGCAGGATCTTCGGGCCGGGGCGCACGCTCCCGTCTTCGCCATCGGCGGTTGGCTGCTCGAAGGGCTGCTCTGGAGCTGCAGCCGCGTCGCCCGCTGTAACTGAAGCCTCGTCGGTGGGCTCCTGCCTTCTACCCCCAAGCACCACTCCACTGAGGTCAAGCTCGGGGTAGAAGGAGCCCACCTTCTCCAGGCACACCTGGAACCCCTTCAGAAAGGAGTCCACGGCAGCCTCCCAGACCTCTGAGACGTATTTGTCGAAGGCCCGGAATCTCGGGATGGCCTCCTGCGCCTCCCGCTTCGAAGCCTCCAGGAGCCCGTTGATGTAGGCGCTCCGCTCCTTGGCCGCGCTCGCCTCCCTCCGGGCCTCCTCCAACTGGCGCTCCAGCGACTGGGACTGAGCTCGGAGATGAGCCCTCTCTGCCGCGTCCTCCTCCATGCGCCGCTGGTTGGAGATCCTCTCCTCAGACAGAGAGGACTCCAGTTCCTTGATGCGCCCCTCGGTGCGCGCCAGGTCCGATTGCAGGGCCTGGTTACTCCCCCGTAGCTCGACCCCCTTCTCCATGAGGTCTTTCACATCAGCTGCGAGCTTGCCGAGCTTCTCCTCCTTCTCAACATCTTTCTTGGCGTACCCTGTGAGGAAATTCCTCAACAGGAGCACGTTAGTCCCGATCTGCACGAAAAGGTGAATTGGTCAGTAAGGAGTTAGCTAGAATTGTAAAGGAGAAGGATCTGAGCTCGGACTTACCGTGAAGAGCTGCGGGAGGATCCCGAGCTCGGACTTACCGTGAAGAGCTACGGGAGGATCTCGAGCGGAGCATCGGCATAGTCCCGGCCACCCCGAAGTCGGCGGTCCCGGGAAGTGTAGGCGAACTCCATCACCCTCTCCGCGAGCCCCTGGTCGTGGATCACAGAACACCGGCTGGTAATTATCGGTGGCGGAGCGGACAGGTCGGCGGCAGGAGCGACTGCCCCCCCAGGCGGGACTGCCACCGGCGGGGCGGCTAGAGTCGCGGGCGGCGCCGTCGGAGCTGCGGAGGAGGCGGGCACTACCTGGGAGGGAACCGGGCCTCCCTCTTCTGCGGCCCCGTCAAGACAGATGACGGGGGCGTCGGCAGATCGGGCCCGAGGTGGCCTGGGCACGGGAGCTGTAACTGCTGGACCGGGGGCGGGCGTCGGCACGGCCTCCTGGCTCGCCTCGATGCGAGCCCTTTTCGCCGCGAGCTCATCTCTCTCGACGGTGTCCCTCTGAGCCGCGCCCTCCAAGAGATTTTCCACCGAGAACTTCATACCTGCAAAGGAAAGAAGATCGGTTAGCCCAGTTAAAGAAAGAAGGGGAGAAAGGGAGGAAGTGCAGAGTAAGAGAAAAAGCTGAGCCTCACCCGGCTCTCGGATGGGATTGATCCCCGCCTCGAACAAATTCTGCTCCGAGAGCAGAACATCGAGCAGGGGGACCACGTCACTCAACAGCTGGGAGTAATCCTCCTGGTCCGCCGGCTCGACTTGGGAGTTCCGGTTCGGAGACCGATCCGGTTCGCCCCAGGCCCAGTCGACGTCCTCGACCGAGGCGAAAAAGAACCGGTTCTTCCAACCCTTGATGAAGGGAGGTCGAACCGGAGGCACCTAGGCTAGGGTAAAATGTACCACCAGCCATCATCGGTGGAGTACCGCTTTAGGATGAAAAGGGCCCTGAAGAGGGAGAAACGGGCAACAAACCCGTGGAAGTGGCAGAAAACAATGAAGGAGAAGATGACCCGGATGGCGTTGGGAGCCAACTGGGTCGGGATGAAGCGAAAATGACTGAGGAAAGAAAGAAAGAAGGGGTGCAGAGGAAATCGAAGACCCCCAAAGAGGAAGTCCTCGTAGAAAGCTATACGGAAGAGAGAGATGGATCGACCCCGGGATGCCATAGACTTCCCGGAGCAAGGAAAGGTCACCTTCGGTCATCGTTGAAACGTGACCGGAGGGACCGACAGAAGGAAGGATCGGAGGAGGAAGAGAAGAGATAGGACGTGCAGAGAATACGGGGGGAGACCTAAGACCCCTAGGGATGCCTATGGTGATACTCCTAGGCTGGAGTCGCCTGCGGGTCTCCTCCGGGATCACCTTCGCTTCCGAGGAGGAAGACGATGGAGTCCTCGGCCGGGATGGACCGGCCTCGTCCGGGTTGGACGAAACATGGCGGTGGCGCGTCATGGAGAAGAAGGTGGTGAGGAAAAGTCGCTAAAGGAAAGGGACGGAGCAAGAAGGAAAACGGAAGCACTCACCGAAATGCACTGTGCAAAAGAGACGGCAACCCGGGGGAGTGGGAGATAGCATGCTGCAAACCGCCGATGGAGCGTGAGAAAGGGAAAGGGCCTCGTTTCGAAAAGTCCCCTCTTTTTCAAATTCGATCGACAGCGACCGTACACGTCATTCCGTTCCAGACCATCGGATGGATGCCGCGTGGACGCACGCCAGACACCGACGCTTTGATTGCAGAGAAACGGCCTATGTTTCGAAGCGATGGATTAATTACGGCCGGAGAGACGACACGTGGCAGCCTCTTATAGGGCTTTGGGCGCAACGAGGAACGGCGATGAGGATAGTGGCAATCATGGCGCGAGATCTTCTCCTTCCCCATGTCATCTCCGTATTTAAATCCTCGCGTTCCGAGCCATGACGCCTCGACGAAACGGGGGGATGGGGGCAACTGTTACAGCCATTACGATGATGTGGCATATCTCAGATTTCGCTAGTCGTGATTCGAGCAATGTGGAGTTTTTTCGGCAAGATCAGATGTGGCTCCGCCTCGGTCGAGGTCGAGGTCGGTCCAGGCCTTCCCGCCGCTCCGCCAGGTGTCCATCTAGGAGGGGTCCACCTCGGCCGAAGCCGGCGGCCCCCCCTGCTCCCTCGCCAGGTGGCATCCTGAGACGGTCCCACCTCGACCGAGGTCGAGCCGGGCCCCTTCGCTCCTTCGCAAGGTGGTGCCCGGAGACGGGACCATCTCGGCCGAAGTCGAGCGCCCCTCTACCGCTTCGCCAGGTGTCCACCCAGGAGGGGTCCACCTCGGCCGAAGCCAGCGGCCACCCCTGCTCCCTCGCTAGGTGGCGCCCTGAGATGGTCCCACCTCGGCCGTGGTCGAGCCGGGCCCCTTCGCTCCTTCGCCAGGTGGTGCCCGGAGACGGGACCACCTCGGCCGAAGTCGAGCGCCCCTCTATCACTCCATCAGGTGTCCACCCAGGAGGGGTCCACCTCGGCTGAAGCCGGCGGCCCCCCTGCTCCCTCGCCAGGTGGCGCCCTGAGACGATCCCACCTCGACCGAGGTCGAGCCAGGCCCCTTCGCTCCTTCGCCAGGTGGCGCCCGGAGACGGGACCACCTCGATCGAAGTCGAGCGCCCCTCTGTCGCTCCGCCAGGTGTCCACCCAGGAGGGGTCCACCTCGGTCGAAGCCGGCGGTCCCCTGCTCCCTCGCCAGGTGGCACCCTGAGACGGTCCCACCTCGGTCGAGGTCGAGCCGGGCCCCTTCGCTCCTTCGCCAGGTGGCGCCCGGAGACGGGATCACCTCGGCCGAAGTCAAGTGCCCCTCTGCCGCTCCGCCAGGTGTCCACCCAGGAGGGATCCACCTCGGTCGAAGCCGGCGACCCCTTGCTCCCTCTCCAGGTGGCACCCTGAGACGGTCCCACCTCGGTCGAGGTCGAGTCGGGCCCCCTCGCTCCTTCGCCAGGTGGCACCCGGAGACGGGACCACCTCGGCCGAAGTTGAGCACCCCTCTGCCGCTCCGCCAGGTGTCCACCCAGGAGGGGTCCACCTCGGCCGAAGCCGGCAGCCCCCTGCTCCTCGCCAGGTGGCGCCCTGAGACGGTCCCACCTCGGCCGAGGTCGAGCCGAGCCCCCTCGCTCCTTCGCCAGGTGACGCCCGGAGACAGGACCACCTCGGCCGAAGTCGAGCGCCTCTCCTGCTCCCTCGCCAGGTGGCGCCCTGAGACGATTCCACCTCGGCCGAGGTCGAGCTAGGCCCCCTCACTCCTTCGCCAGGTGGCGCCCGGAGACGGGACTACCTCAGCCGAAGTCGAGTGCCCCTCTGCCGCTCCGCCAGATGTCCACCCAGGAGGGGTCCACCTCGGTCGAAGCCGGCGGCCCCTACTCCCTCGCTAGGAGGCACCCTGAGATAGTCCCACCTCGGCTGAGACAGGCCAACCTGTGCAGATAAGCTTCCGAGGAGCGGGAGCACAAGCTCCAAGATTGCCCCTCGAGCCGTGCGCGCCGCACCCCGAGAGTAGCGCCCGTACGGTCGGTAGCGACACGCAAAACATCGCTTACATCGGCCTGACAGGTCCCGCAGTCGATAGGTGAAGTCCTGACAAAACAGGACCCAATAACGGGCATCGTCGGTGCCTGGGAAGAAGAGCGCTCGCGCTCGACCCAAGGTCTGGTCGGCGGTCTGACCGGCGCCCTCCCTTTACTCTTTCCTCGCTAGGCTCGGCAAGCAAGGCGGGGAAGCCGCCTGGTTCTTTGATCCAGAAGGGGAAAGGGGAAAGAGATGGAGGGGAGGAGGTGAAAGCGACGAAGGAGCCTCCCAAGGGCGGCAAACGAAAAGGCAACATGAGGAGTTAAAAGGAAGGGGAGAGTAGACGACAATGTAAGCAAGAAACAAAGGCTGGGAGAGGAGATTCCGTTCCAAGAGCAGGATCCAAGATCCCGAGAGGGGACCTTTGGCATGAGCTCGGTGGAGGAACCCGGTCGGATTTCTATTCTTCCTGGGACCTTTCTTGCTAGCATGATCTCTAAGTCTGGGACTCCTTCGGAGGCCCATCTTAGAGATTCTGTTCCCTCTTGCCGTTTACTAACTTGACCATCGGAGCTCCCTCGCCGGGATCCCTGGCCAGGGTTTCTGACCTTGTCTTGCAGGATTGAGAGCTAGGAGACCCCGGGACGAGACGGTCTAGTCAAATCGGCGGCTCCGAAGCCACATGCGCGGCGGCGAGATCGGCAACAGATGTAGTTTCATTACTATCACTCCAAGCAGCTAGCATTGCCTTCTTCTTCTTTTTAGAGAATATCTTTTTCTTCCCTTTAGGACAATCAGGATGGATGTGTCTTGGCTTCTTGCATCCGTAGCAGATAGGTACTTGATCTTTATCTTTCTCTTTATCTTTTTCCTTTTCTTTTCCAAAGTCACCTTTTCTATAATGCTTTCTCCATCTGTTTATTTTTCTTCTGCCCATAAACATTTTAAATTTCTTCATGACTAGGGCAATTTCATCATTTCCAAGATCATCATCCTTTGATGAATCAGATTCTTCATTCTTATCTTCCTCGGTAGCTTTAAATGCAATGGCCTTCTTTCTTTTTGTATCTTCTTCAGTCCTTTATTGCATAACCAATTCATGTGTGATTAAGGATCCAAGTAGTTCATCTGGTGGCAGTGTATTTAGGTCCTTTGCTTCTTGAATTGCTGTCATTTTGGCTTCCCACTTATCTGGCAAAGATCTTAAGACTTTTTGGACAAGATCAGCATTAGAATAAGTTCTACCTAGACTCTTGAGACCATTTATGATATCAGTAAAATGAGTATATATAGCAGATATAGTCTCACTAGGATCCATCTTAAACAGCTCATAATTATGCACAAGTAGATTGATTTTTGATGTCTTAACTTGAGAAGTGCCTTCGTGTGAGATTTCTAATTTGTCCCAAATTTCTTTAGCAGAATTGCAAGTTGAAATTCTGTTAAACTCATTTGGATCCAAAGCACAATACAATAAATTCATTGCTTTGGCATTCAATTCAGCTAATTTCATATCATTCTTGTCCCAATCCTCTTCTGGTTTGGGAACTTCTACATCATTAACTTTAATTGTGGGTGTGTGAGATCCTTTCATGATAATTTTTCATAAGTGAAAGTCTACGGCTTGAATGTATATTTTCATTCTTGCCTTCCAATAAGTGTAATTAATTCCGATAAAAAGTGGTGGTCTATTTGTAGATTGACCTTCGACCAATGAAGTGCTCATGAGATGTGCCATATATCTTTACTCTAACTAACTTTCAAAGACTCTGCTCTGATACCACTTGTTGCCCAGGTGGCTTCTCAAGAGGGGGGTGAATTGGGATTAAAAAACTTTTACAAGTATGTGCACTTTGAAATTCTTTTAATATAGAAGTGAAGTGTGCAAAGCGGAAGTAAATAAATTGAAACAATGAAGCAATGAAAGCACAATCACAAACACCAAGAAATAGAGTGGTTCGGAGCAACCGGCTCCTACATCCACTACCCAAGGACCACTTGGGATTTTCACTATATCCCCTAACCGGAATACAGTCGGATTGTTTTACTAGGCTCACAATCCAAACCTATACACTTTGGTTTTACCAGGATCACCAAAGAAACCCTTACTTCCTTTGGTTTTACACGGGATCAACAAAGAAAACCCAAACACTTGGTTTTAAACCGGAAAAACCAAGAACCCAAACTTAGGTTTTAAGAGGTTCACCTAAAAACCTTTAAATCTTTCTTAAGACACAGTCCCTTACTGTTCTTAGAGAGTAAACAAAGATAAAGACAATGTAATCAAGCAACTACAACAAACCAAGTTTGTTTTGGTGTTGCCGATGTAGATCAAGATGAAGTCAAGCCTTAAGTGCTCTTCAATGCTGCTTCTTCCCTTCTTTAATGAGTGGATTCAATGATGGAGTAGAGTTGGTGAAGCTTTGAATCCAACTTAAATGCTCTTTGAGGTAGGTAGTTGAGTGACTTGAAAGCTCTTTGATTTCTCAAGAAAATTCAATAATAAATCTCTAATAATTGTTTAATCCTTCAAAAATAATCATCTTTATAGTTTTCTATGAGATATGGCCATTGTAGGGCCTTGGAATTCGTGAAATGGCCGTTGGAGACAAATTGGGGTTCAAATTTCAATTTTAGCAATTAGCTGTTGGAGTGCAGAAAACGGCTCCACGAGCCGGCTCGAGCCCCAGGAGTCGGCTCGAAGTGTCAGACAGGCCAAAAACAAACTTCTGTAGGAGCCGGCTCTTCAGGCTGGAGTCGGCTCTTGCCTTCTAGCTTTCAGTCAAGTCAAAACATACATACCTAGAGTCGACTCTTGGACTAGGAGTCGGCTCTAGTTCTCAGAACTTCAAAAAATATATTTCTGGAAGAGTCGGCTCTTGGACTGGGAGTCGACTCTTGGTTCTGAAACTTTGAAACTTTCTCCGTGCCGTGCCACCATGAGTCGGCTCTTGCAAGTTTGTAAAAATTGCTTCAAGCTTCTTCAAAAATCTTCAACATTGAATCAACTAGAAGCTAATCTACATACTCTATCAAATTTTCACAATTTTAAGCTCATTTTACATGATTACAGCACTCATAAGTTAAGATTTTTATAAACTCAATTGAATTATCCTTAAGTAAATTTGAAAACTATTTTAAATAAAGGTAACCAATTCCTGCAAAACTTTTTAAACAATTTGAGAAGAGTTAGTATCAAATACATGCTCTAATGTTTTGTGATCATCAAAATCATTCCGGTGGTTAACAAATTAAGTATTAGCCTATGAGAGAACCAGCCAAATGAAACCATAGATTTTGGTATCTCTAGCAATAACCTTCAATTTCCTTCAAATATAATGACAAAATAATTTTTAAAAAAATAGAGAAGGAGACTGCCAAAGAAAGTTGGAAGGATGGGAGAAGAGAAAGGTATCAAAAACCAAGAACTTAGAGAAATGGATGCGGTTTACATGAATAAAATATTTAAAAATTTGTAAAAAGTTTAGTAAAGAAACTATGAACTATCCATGTTCTCTTATTAATAACTGTCATAATATGATTATTTTCATTATAATTAATGAGCGTAATGGATGGATTATTTACTGCTTATTTTGATACGTGGAAGAGCAACGTGAATACAAGTGACGGTTTAATATATATATATATATATATATATATATATAGAAGGTTTGGTGTCGTCGAATCTATCGCTCAAGTCCGGTGCTTTGAAAAAATCCCTAAAAAATAAAAGTTTGTGAGAAGCATAAACCATTGCTCTATTTTTCTCTTAAAATCCACCTATTTCTCGAGCTGAAAGAATCCAAACTCTAGATTTCCCGCAAAACTTCGTTCCAGAACTCCCTGAAAAAAAACCCTATTCTCCTTCTTCCTTAAAGTGAAATTGTTTATTTCTACTTTTTTTTTTTGCCATCTTCTCTCCAAAATCCCTTTTATGTTCTATATCGATCCCCCAAAAAAATCTGTTCTTTTCTGTATAAACCCTTCAAAGTAGGCATTTTTATGGCAGTCTCGGAGGAAACAGTGGTTCTGATCACAGGATGCTCCGAGGGCGGTATTGGCTATGCGCTTGCCCGGGCCTTTGCTGCAGAGGGATGCCTTGTTGTTGCGACGAGCCGGTCTCTGAGCTCCATGAAAAGCCTCGAGAATGATTCCAGGTTCTTCCTCCAAGAGATCGATGTTCTCTCGGAGGAAAGCATTCGGAGAGCTTTGACAAACACATTGGAGAAGTTTGGCCGGATTGATGTTCTTATTAACAATGCCGGGGTTCACTCGGTTGCGCCTCTCGCCGAGGTTCCGATGTGTACTTTCGAGCATGTCTTCAATACCAATGTCTACGGTAATCGTCTCTTTTAATTCGGTGGAAATTTGAAAGTTTATTTTTGGGGTTTTTTCTGGCCATTAGCATCTATTTCTTATCTTGATTTGTACCAAATTGTTGAGGATTTTCTGTTGTTGTTGTTCTTTAGTTTTGGTTATTGTGATCATGTACCATTAGTGGTTGCCATGTGTTAGTTTGGCGTGTATGTTATTTCTATGATTAATTCTATGGAAATTGTTGAATTGAGATGTTTTTGATTTTGAGAATTATTATTTGCGAATGAATTTTTGCCATTGTGAAGTGATTTTCACTCGATTAGAGATCTGCCTTTCAATCAATATCTGTTCGCGTCTTCAATGTTGCTTTGTGATATTGCTGACTTTTGCCCCGATAATTAAGATCTGGAAACATTTCAAACATTACTTCCAAGTTAAAGGGCACCTGAAAAGTGGGGATTGGTGCTTCAAATAATCATTCTTACAAACTCGAAAGGTTTCTCTTTTGTTTCTGTAAAATCAGTTTGTTTCAAATAGGCTCCTTTATGGCACTATCAGAGGAACCAGTGGTACTTCTGATCACCGGCAGCTCTGAGGGCCAGTAATAAGCTATTCTGTCAGACTGTCACCAATTGTTTGCTTCAGAGGTATGCATTGTGATCACCGCAAATTGATTGCTGAAATCCATGTAAATCCTGCAGAATAATTCCATCCTGTCACTTCAGGAGCTTAATGCTCTTTTGGAGGACAGCATTTGAAGAGGTCTGAGAAACACGTTGCATAATTTTGTCTGGATACATGTTCTTGTCTCAACTTGGTGGAACTTTTGGTGTTTTTTCCTCCAGCACCCGGCATGGATAAGGGGCTTGTGGTACTTATTTCATTGGGTTCTTGTATTTGTGAACAGTTTAATGTTCCTATGAGTTAATTGGTACATCTGCCAATTCTCTGATTAGTTTGGTGGAATTGGTTATTGAGATTGCCTTGGATTTAAAATTTATAATTTTCTAGTGGTTGTTGTTTGAACTGGATTTGTTTTGAGTGGAGAATCAGTGCTTAGTTTGGTGTATATGCATTTATGGAGTGTTGTCTGTAATATTGTGAATTTAGTTGCACAAGGATCTCATTTCCCACTATTTAAGATGATATGTTTCTAGTTCATGGATAATGTTATGAAACAGTCATTTGAATCTATTTTATAACTTCAGTGCCATGCTTAGTTATATTTTCATTGATAGTCGAATATAGAAGCTGAATTTACAATTTTGGAGGTTGCGTTTTAAGAATTTTGTGACAGAAGTCCAACATGGTTTCAAAGTCATTTGAATATTGTTAGGATTTTTTTTAAAAAAATTCAGGTGTACTGGAGATTGATAGAAGGAATATTTGATGGTACTTTTTGTTTGGCATAACCACATAAGCTCTATTGAGAAAAGTTAACAATAGCAAGCTTGGTGAGACTAGTGGGCAAAGCCAGACAGAGTGCTAGAAGGGTTTTTGTGGATGGTATTCTTGATGGTGATTGTCTTCATTGATGAATGCTTTCTTGTGGTGAGCTTTACCATGGAAGGAAGATAGTTGCTTTTTATTGGATACTAATTGTACAGGTTTTTTATAGTTTTAATATTACTCCATGGTCCATGGCTCAATCTCTTAGGATCTTCAGAACATGGACTTAACCTAGTTGGAGGTGCAACATCTATAAGTCTGCTTTCGTGGTAACTTTTCTCTAAGCATATTCTTATAATTGCTTCATAATTTACTACATTGCAGTGGATTTGCAGGGAATAGAATTATGATAATTGCTACCAGAGCCTCAGGATTAATGGCAAAAAAGACTACAAGCAACTTAGTTAGGGAACTTTAGTGTGAAGCCTGTTTAGCTTTATGGTAGCAAAAAATGAACGATGCCAACAATGACTAATGGAAGATGTGACACAAGGTCAAATAAACAAGTATGCAAGATGATGAGGAGCAGATGAGAATGACACTGAGCACTATCTGACCTTTACTGATATATGCAATGTTATTTATTGGGATATGGCTCCTGATTATGGTTATAATCTGAGAGTGTTAATCATGTCATAAGTATTGTTTTTATCTTAAATAATAGAAGTACTTGTTGTACATGAGTGTGCAAATTAATATGGACCGTTTGTATATGCTCAGCAAGGATAGCAATAAGTTTCTAGTACACTAGTTGAGGTAGAGGACAAAGCCATTGAGTTTTTTTTCCCCCCTTTTTTCTTAAGAAAACCTTATGTTGCTGTATGGAAAGAACACTGTTGAGTTAGGGCCACAACAGACATTTTCCTTTCATAGATATGAAAGGAGCTCGGCATTTAAGAATTTAATGATCAATTGGATGCAGTGAGGGACATTAAAAGACCAAAGGCTAAGTCCCCTCACTGTTCATTTGGGCATGGTATGAGCTGAACTTGTCTACTCAGCAGCATTTTATGATATTTGTACTTGGACTGAGCCATGAGCATCATGAGTTTGGATTTGCAAAAGTTTGCATTGAAAGAAGTTGTCTATATGAAGTTTAATGGTGAAGGGGAAACATAAGTCGGACTTACGTGTTTCCATTATGGTTATGTATTTTAATCTTAGAATTATCCATTAGTTGAGCAAGCCATATATAAATTTAATGTTTAATGTGTTTTCCTTGTTCCTTATCTCAATGAATCAGGTGGTCTCCCTCCCTTTTAATTAAAAAATAGTTTAATGTTTGTTTTTTTCCATATTTAAGCAAAAAATAACAAGTTCTTGGTGAAATTTGGAAGTGCCAAAATAATGTGTTTTAGGCCTGCAGAAATGATCTAGAAGTAGAAGGTTAAGTAACTCTAACAAGATTAAGCAGTTGTTTATGGAGTTCTATTTTTCTCAAAATGACCAAAGCTAGGTGTCGTTAATGAAGTAGTTTGAGCAATGTTGTCACATCTACCTTGCTGGGCATCTTGGTTATTCACCATGTTTCAGATGGAGTAAACTACTGGCTTTTAGCACTTGTTAATTACCATTGATGCAATGTAGTTTGAGCATGAGGCATAGGTGCCAAGTTTCCTAATGCCCCTGCTGTTCAACATGACAACTTCTAACAACAGACAATTATATTTGGTTGGAAATCATATGACTAATGAAGATCAATCCACTTTGCCACTTTGAATATTTGATAATTGAAAATCAAGCGCTTTGTTAGTAGTTTGTTTAGTAGGGAAACTCCGTAAACCTATGATATGTGTCTGCATATGGGCATCTGTAAAAGATACCTGTTCTTAGAGTGCCAAAAAATGTTATTCTATGTTATCTTGAGCGCAAATATTGACAATTATTGATGAGGGTTCTGGTAACACTGTCTTCTTTCAGACTGCTGGTCCGTATGATGAACAATACCTCCCGCCTTTGACCTCGGGCATGCACAAAAAACTTTATGCTATTACTAATTTGCTTTTGTTATCTATTATTGGTATGTTCCTAACATGTAATTGTTCTGTTTATCTAAACAATTTGGGGTTGTCTGGCTGAACCAAATTACCTGTCTTGATTTCTTTCTCAAGTAAAATAGTTTAATTTCTTTTCTGTAGTGGTTATTCTATTTGATTTGCGATGGCATTTAACATTGAGAATGATGACTTGCAGAAGTGTTGGATAATCATTCCTAGCTGATTGTTGGCATGATCTTCTCTCTTCATTTTTTGTTTTGCTTACAGGTCCCATGAGGTTAATTCAAGCTGTAGTTCCCCACATGGTGACGAGGAGAAAGGGTAAGATAGTAAACGTGGGAAGTGTTACTGCCTTGGCTCCTGGACCATGGGCAGGTGTTTATTCAGCATCAAAAGCTGCTCTTCATGCATTAACTGATACTTTGAGGTCTATATGAGTACACCTTTTTCACTTTTCTTACCCATCGAATTCCAGAAAGCTTATCCCAAATTTAGTGCCTTCTAGTTGCCATATTTTTATTCTGCTTTTAACCAGTTGTTGGTTCTCGTCTAACTGGATGATGGTTTGAATACGGAGTGGGCTTGCCAACAATAAAATTGATAAGAATGATTGCTGAAAGAGTTTGGCAAATATGTCATGCAATATTAACCCTGACCAACTGGTAGAATCAATTGCTTTATTACCTTATGCATGATTAATAAACACATTTTAATTAAAAATTATGTCATCCTAAATTTTCTTTTCTGGAGATTCAAATGCATTCTAAGTGATACCAACCAAGATAAAGTAAGATTCCATTAGAGCAGAATAGCTGTTGTGGCTTCTTGTTTAATCTATTATGTACAGAGCAGGAATTTCATGTGGAAATTAGTAAAAAAAAAAGGTTTTTTGTTATTTATAAAAATATGATGCCAAGTGTTCTATAGTTGGGTGAAGTCACAGAAAAGCTGGCTCCTTTTGGTTCCCCTATCATGGACTTCTATTTTTGGGTCATCAGATTATTTGTCAGACAATCTTTTTATTGTCTTATCATCTGAATATTCCTGCCTGCTGTGTTTGAAATGATTTAGATCATGGTGCAATTATGTTATAAATTTCTAATTCCACATCAAAGTTAGGCTCACTGCATCAACTTTATTTGTTTTCCATTGAAGGTCTAAATTGTGAAACCCAGCAGGTCTGTGATTGCACTTCTTTTATCCCAAGATTCCCTGTTTCTTTTTTGTTGTTTTTCTTTTTCCTTAATGTCAGCTGAGTCAGAGATATATTTTTTGCATTAGTATTGGTTGCTTGCTAATATGGTGTATATCAGCAAGTTATTGTCCCGACTAACATGAACCATATGTCTCAAGATATTGGCTCGTACCGTATAAATATATCAGCAAAGATTATTTAATCAGTTCCTTGCATCTTGCAAAGTTTTTTGGTTAACAAATATTAAGATCATTGCAGTAAATTATTGTCACTTTTTTGCTCAAAAAATGTTAATCTCACTTCTGCCATGTTAGCCAATATTTTGATGTCTTGATATTTGCTTATCCCTGACAGTCAAAATTTCTTAGCTTCCATCTTGGCCAAGATTATCCAGAATTTCTGTTCATCACATAGCAAGATATTGAAGATTAAATGCCTTTCTCTTGTTTATTAACTTCTTTTGTAATCTAGTTCATGATGCTTATTTTCATAGACCACTTTGTACTTGCCTGCTGCTTAGTTCTGTAAGTTTCAGAAATTCCATCAATGAATCATATGCTGTAATTTATCCTTTCAGATTGGAACTGCGAACTTTTGGCATCAGAGTCATAAACGTAGTTCCTGGTGCTATCAGATCAAATTTGGGAAACTCTTCAATAGCTACCTACAGCCGGATGCCCGAGTGGAAGTTGTACAAACCATTTGAGGCTGCAATCCGAGCAAGGACTGATATCTCTCAGGGCCCCAGGTCTACACCAGCAGAAGAGCTTGCAAAAAGGACTGTTGCATTGGTACTCAAGAAGAATTCACCAGCATGGTTCTCTTATGGGCGTTTCTCTACAATTCTAGCAATTCTCTACTACCTCCCACCATCTATTAGAGATTACTTCTATAGGAAGGTTTTGAAATGTTAAATGGGGTGTTTGCTTCTCTATGGTTCAGTAGAGTTAAAACTGAAAATGGTAATGTAGGTTTGCATGTAGTAGATGTTCTTGTAGCAGATCATCTCCAGGTGGAATATTAGAATACTGTAATGTTGTGGTTCATGCTGTAACCAAAATAATGTGTTATTTATAAAATAATGATTGGTCTCAAATACTCATGGTTCTCTTTTATTGTTTTGTTTGGTCAACTCTCTTTCTTTTTCCAGCACGTGCCGTGGGGAGGAGTGCTGGCTGCCAAACTCTAGTCCCATTGGCGTTTGATCAACTGCTTTTCATAGGCCAAAAATCTGATCTTTTTAGTGTTCTCCTTGTGGCTAAGAAACAAAACTGGGTTCTTCTGCATTGGATAATGTATGCCATCGCATGCAACTGTATTAGCAAAATAGGCATTGAATTTGATTCTCCAGATCTGCATGCCACCTTGTGTTACAGTATGAGGTCATTCTAATTTCAGCAAATATATCTGTCATTTAATGGTGCCATAGCTGAACATGTTTGCCAATTATTTATCGCTTGGTTGCTATACTTCACTGATGGTAGATTATTACTGTGTCTAATCTCCTAATGTTTATTTCACTGTTTCAATATTTACGCTATTGATATAAATAAAATTAATGTTGGAGGAAAGACTAATCTAGGCATGGTCAAAGAACTCTTGTTTAACATTGGCACAGGTTACAAAAGTTTGATCATATTGTAATCTAGTAGGTCAGGAATTTGAATTTTGTTCTGAGAATTGTGAAGATAGACTAGGATATGCTGCTTTCATAAGTTCTCCTAATAGTCAAAAACTGAATTTATCTATGAGCTGCTGTCGTCAATAATGGGGTTTTCCCTGAAAATAAGTCCCAATCACTGGGAGTTAGATATCTTCCGCGGTTCTGACTTTTGGGGGAAATGTATGATGTGCAGGGGTGGCGTTGTAATACTAATGTGTTTACCCATTAAGGCATCAGAGGGGGAAAGAAACAAAAAAGAGAATATGTTTTGCATCATCCTCTGTCATTAATTCATATTCAATGCCAGAACTTCACTGAATGCTTTGCTTTCTATTTACTTATTTATTTAATGTCTATTTTGCTTTCATAGTTTTCACAAAAAAAAAACAGAAAAAAAAAAGAGCATTACAACCTTTTTAGGAACCTTTGGAGGAAATATGTGCCCCACCTCTTGTTGTCTTGAGAGGACAATATATGGTTTGAGCATGGATGTTTTTGCCTTTCGTATTTTAAGTATTGTTCAAATTAAAAGTGGATCAGTTTGGACAGTATTTTTGATGGCAGGATGAAGAGATTTGGTGAAAGAATTTGCAAACTTGTATACATGCTTGGCATGACATAATGTTTTGCAAATCTTTTTCAAATCCTACTGCCTAGAAAAGCTTTAAAATCTATAATTTAGTGCGAGTATGAATCATAATAAACAGTTTCTTTTGATGAGAATGTGTTCATAGTATTTGTTGGCTCTTGTAATAAATTATTTTCTTTTTCTTTATTTGAATTCAAAAGATAAACCAGGATATGACATCTTGATAATTCACACCTAGAAGCCATTTTGAGCAAATTTTATTTTATCAGAGCATTTTGGTAAATTGAGCATAAATTGTGCTTAGATATTTTTGGTAAAATTATTTATCTTCTATATCATAATGTAGAGTAAGATTTAGTTTACTGGTGGTCACAATAATTGTTGATAAAGAATATGACATGGGTTCCACCGAAAATATTTAGAATATTTATATAGACCAAGAAGTCTAAATAATATCTTTCAGTTAATTTTTATTGATGAGATCGTGGATCGTTATAAATAATATTAAAATTGATCTTATTCATAATGGTCTACATGGATTAGAGGATATTGTAGTACATATTTAATAGGCTGACTATGACTTAATCATTATAGTTTATAAATGAACGCATGGATTTGAACTTTTAGTCTAGTGATGATATCGAGGTTTAAACATATATTTAGTCTCAATTATTTATTGAAAAGATCTTGGATATTTATATAGGATCAAAAAATCTAAATAATATATTTCGATAAATTTTTTGTTAAAGTTTTGAATTGTTATAAGTTTTAAGATTGGATGCTGGAGGCTTACGAAGACAAAAAGATAGAGGCAAGAGAGAGGAAATTCCTTTTTAGTTAAGATGATAAAAGATCAAATATTTTTTGAATGTCATATAAATAACATATTCTATTTTTTAATCCCCTCCTATTTCTCTTTCGGAATTCTTGTTGCAAAAGCTCATTTCAAACTCCACCGCCGTATGCAACTAATATTGTTAAAATTATTTTGATTGCTTTTTTTTTTTTTTTTTTTTTGAGATCACCATATTTCTCCTCCAACTCTTTTAGCACAAACTACATTACTTTTTACCCCTCTAATTAGCCATGGCACTCAATTTTGAAACCGCTACCATCCAATGCTCAATTTACTATCTTTAATATAATTCATGTGTTAAGTATTTAGAAACTCTTTATTATACAATGCAAATAATCATACTTCACTTTTAACATTAAATTACCTTTTCGCCTTTCATTTGTTGCAGAAGAAAGAAGATCAAGAATTTTTTTTATAGGGTACACATAAGATTTTATTATCAAAAATTACATGAAGACTTTCCCTAATCTTTTCTTATCAATCGATCAAGGTAATATCCATCTTTTTTTATAGGAAGCACTTTGGATAAAGCTGACTTTTTTTTTTTTTTTTTTTTGCTACAGTAGAATGGTGGATAGCTTTTCTTGTTACCGTTGGATAGCCTTGTTCGAGAAAAAGTATCAGGACGAAAAATATATTTTTTATCATCAAGATGATAGTTCAGTTAATATTGATTAAAATTTTATTTATTTTTTATATTACAGTAAAATAGGATACTGCAGTAGAGTTTATTAAATAACAAATTATCTTGTTGACACGTGCAGAGACATAAAATTGATTATTGAAATAGCTGATATTTTGATGGTATCGAAATGGTATACTCATCCGTATCATTTAAACGTGATTAACTTGTGCAGGGATGTAAGATTGGCTATTAGACTAGCGATTGGTGGGATTGAAATGATGCGTTTATCTATATCATTTGGATATGGTGGGGATGGCCGTGTCGTCATACAGGTCATGCCGCTAATCAAGCCAAAAGTAATTAAATGAACAATAAGCCTCACTTTTTTTATTTTTATCCTGATTCTAAGATTTGAGCCAAGGTAGCCAGGCTCGGCCTGCCCGGTCTGGTTTCGCGAAGCTTCTTCCTTCCTCCTTGGCCTTTCCAGTTTCCCATGGCGGATGACCAGCACAGCACCACCTTTCTGGCGGTTCGTGTGGTATGTCAAATCTCTCTCTCCCCCGACCACCAGCCTTACTTCACCGTCGCTTTTCGGCCCGCACCTCCACCCACCACCATCGTCGCCCGACTTAGTATACCCGCCGCCGCCTCCCGACGGCCTCCACCCATCCAACGCTACAGCACCGCCACCACTCTTCTTCCCCCTGCCTTGCGCCATCAAGGGTGGAGAGATACCGATCAGTCCGGGCCGGCAGCATGAACCGGTGAGGTTCGGGCTGAGAAGGACATAAAATCCCAAAGTCCGACCGGGCCGGGCTCAGGCCAGCATATGGAGTGCTGCTTTGACTTTTATAATATTTGCATCGAGTTTTAACCGAAAACGACAAAATGTAATTCTATCAAGGATTACAGGCAGCTAATTTCTGCCAGTTAGGGCTAATTTTTAGGTGATTTACCATTGTCTTGGAATTGATCTGCGATTTCCAGAGGGCTATTTCGACATCTGGAGGATCTAATGGATTCAGTTTCGCCACCATCTTCGGTATCATTTACTACTTGGTTCCAACCAGTCTTGATAACGTACTTTCATCAGCATTATGCGGAGGGCCTTGTCCACTTCATGCTTGTAAGTCGTTTCCTTTTCTTTTCTTTTCTTTTGACAGAAACCTACATATTATAATCGAGGTAGGAAATGCTTCTTTGTTTTTTAGTGAGATATCAGGGAAGGATGAAAATAATGGATTTTAGTATGATTTGTTGAACATTTCCAATTTAATAATTCCATGTGATCAGTATCTGACGGTTGCTGGTTGGTGACTGCTATATGATAACAGGCTTTTCTCAATGTTTGGATGTTTTTGTGGAGTAGAAAAGATTTGCCATTTGTCATGTTTGATCTTAAACCGTCCTTATTATCATTTTTCAGTTGCATCGATTTCTTTGCTGCTGAGTGTAGCTGGCAATTTATGCACATTTATGGTAATGATCCTGAAGAGGCTAGGTGCACTTCTGCAGCTGTGCTCCAAGACCAAGGCTTCTGACCATGGCGCCGCCATTCATGCTGTTATCATCAATCTGGGTTTGGGATCTGACCTCGTTCTCTCGAATCATCTAATCAATATGTATGCTAAGTGCAGCAATTTTAAAGCTGCACATAAAGTTTTTGATGAGATGCCCAACAGAAACCTTGTCTCATGGTCAGCTTTGATTGCTGGCTACGATCAGTCTGGCAAACCTTTAATGGCTCTAAATCTCTTTGCTCGGATGCAACTCCAGCCCAATGAATATATCTATGCTACTGTGCTCAGTGCATGTGCAAGCATTTTGGCCCTGGACCAGGGCAAACAGGTCCATGCCCACTCACTCAAGTCTGGATATGATAATGTTTCTTTCGTTTCCAACTCTCTTATGTCAATGTACATGAAATGCGGTTACTTTGATGATGCCTTCATCATCTTTAGCAGTGTCACAGAACCCAATTCTGTATCTTATAATGCAATGATTACAGGTTTTGCAGATAGCTCGCAACTTGAAAAAGGTCTGGAGTTGTTCAGACTAATGAACCGACGATGCCTGCAACCAGATCAGTTCTCTTATGTGGCCGTGTGTGGAATTTGTACCAGCTTAGAGGATTTGGAAACAGGACGAGGACTCCATTGCCAAACGATCAAGCTTGGGTTGGACAGTGCAGCATTTGTTGGCAATGTTATTTTGACCATGTACTCTAGATGCAGTTCCATGGAAGAGGTGGAAAGAGTCTTCCGGTCAATCACAAAGAAGGATGTCATTACATGTAATACATACATTGTCGCGTGTTCCCATTTTGGAGAACATGCCAAAGGTTTGATGATTTATAGAGAGATGGAGGTGATGGAAAATGCCTTTGGCATCAGGCCTGATGACTTCACATCAGCCAGTGCTTTGGCTGCTTGTGCCGAGCTTGCTTCGATCCAATATGGTCTTCAGATCCATGCTCGTCTTATCAGAACTAGGATTGATTTAGATGTTGGGGTTGACAATTCTATCATCAACATGTATGCTAAGTGCGGTTGCATTGCATATGCTCATCAAGTATTTCAACGCCTCCTTAGCCGAAATCTTGTTTCTTGGAACACAATGATTGTTGGGCTTGGAAATCATGGCTATGGGAAGAATGCTGTGGAAATTTTTGAGCAGATGAAGACAGCAGGTGTAAAACCGGACTCTGTCACATTCATTGGGCTTCTAACAGCTTGCAGTCATGCAGGATTAGTAGATCAAGGTTTAGCTTATTATAATTCCATGCAGGAAATTCATTCCATATATCCCAAAATTGAGCATCTGTCTTGTTTGGTAGATATGCTGGGTCGAGCTAGGAGATTAGGAGAGGCCGAAGAGTATGTTAAAGTGTCTACTTTTGTGAATGACTTAGTCATTTGGGGTAGCTTGCTTTCTTCATGTCGGCTTCATAAAGATGTCATTGTTGGGGAAAGGGTAGCAAGAAAGCTGTTGGAGCTTCAACCTAGCACGAGCTCACCATATGTGCTATTGTCAAATTTGTATGCTTCAGATGGGAGATGGGATGGAGTTGCAGAAGCAAGGAGGCTATTGAAGGGCAGTGGAGTGAAGAAAGAGCCAGGTCATAGCTTAATTGAAATAAAGGGCATTAGTGAAAAGTTTACAGCTGGAGATTTTACACATGCCAGAATTGAAGAAATAATGGAGACCTTGGATATTTTAAATTTGAAGGCAAAGAAGTTTCATTTATAGTTTTTTTAAAAATTATTTAATTTATCTATTGTTAGCTTGATGAAGTAAAGATGTTGTATCAGACTTTCATATTTTGTTCCAGTGCAATCAAACACCTGAAATATATGACAGATACTGCTGTGAACTAAAATTGTCATATATTTAAACCATCAATAACCTAATTCTTACTTTGGCAAGATGGACAGAAGGCTTTCACTGTCAAACATGAGACTTAGTATTTTTGACCTGTTGCTTGGAGAGCGACCAACATCCGTAAGTATTTAAATCTCATTTTATGGTTAGGCCTGGATTGTCATTCTAAATATTTTAAGATTTGGACCTTTAATTCTTTTGTGAATATGTCTTGGAAGACTTGCTCATTAACCGTCAAAGGTAGCTAAAATTATTCATTGTCAAATCATTTTTTCTGAGAAAAATGTGAATTTCTCACTGCCATCTCATTGCAAGTGTGAAATGATACAACGGAGAAATCTCAAAATAGACCCCCAGAAAGAGAGAGAAAGAGAGGAGGAGAAATGGAGTACAAGGAGGCAACAGGTGACCCTAAGCAGGTGAGAACAGACTCCTTATCATTCCTCATCTTGCCCTGAGAAGCCTTGCTGTCTCCTCTGCTGCTCCATCTCCTCCACAAGATGGGAGAAAGAAAAACTCTAGAGAGGGGTATATGGGGCAAGGGGAAAGAGTTAATGTTCAAAGCATGGTATTCAATTTTCTGCCCTAATATACATGCTCAACAATTTGCTTGTGAGCTACTTATCATTATGAACATGCTCTTCGAACACTCAACAGACAAGATCAGTAAATGAGGTAAAAGTCCGGCACTATCCTAATCAATAATAATAGTACTTCTACCACCTGCTTTTTGTATTAGCAGCAGGATAGATATTGATCATTCTAGATTTATTCAGCAATTTGCTGTGGTTGTCTTTCTTCAAGCATAGAATGCCGGTGGGTGTATACCGTTTAGAATACATTCATGCAGTCGACTCTTGCTCTACCTTTCCTGAGTCCCATCATCTCTATTGGCACTGTCCTCTTTTTTGAATGGTATATAAAAAACCTGGTGCTTGTGAATTGTGATCAAGGCTGCAGACTCTTAATTCTAAGAGCATAGTCTCATGCATAATGCCTTCAATAATTATTATCTTAAAAACATAGAAACCATAGTCCATGATGACTTTGTCATTCAATGGTTCATCTAGTTTTGAAAAGCTACACTTTGTCTCATTTCCTATTTGAATTGATAACATTTAGTTGCCTCCTCCAGGATTCACTAAATGCTGAGACAGAGGCCTTGATACTACTCTCCCAATCATATTCTCTACAAGAGAACCCTGACATTTCCAGAAAAGGGGAGGGTGCAGATGCCTTGGCAATGTTTTCTAACAATAAATATATTATTTTGTGGCAAGAACTTTCACATTCTAAATGCGTTTTCTGCTAGTATGATACCTAGCACGCTTCCTTTTTGCCTTTCAAATAGCTCTTGGTTGCTTTCTTTTGTGATGATGAAGCCTTCAGTATCTACAACTGAAAAAACAAAGCAGACGAAAACTTCTGAAGATGGAGAAATAATACTTGATTTAATAGAAGCTATTCATCCTGCTGAAAGAAATCAAGATGAAGCAGATGCTTATATCTTTGCTGAGGAGAAAAGGAAGCTAAAGGTTTGCTTTATTGCATGATTCTTCATTTTTATTTGGAAATATTTTGTGTTTGGTTGTCTTTGTGTGCATGCTTGCATGCAGTGCTGTGCAGACTTTTCTAGTAATAGTAGTGTGGCACATGCAAAGGAACATAAAAAATAGAACTTATCTGATGAGAAAGAGATATCCAAATTATGGTACATGATGTATCACTAAAATAACAAAGGAAGGGTGGCTTGGTACATGAGGCTCTTGCCATTGCAAGGTCTGGGAGGGTCAAATGTACAATAAATGTTCTTCAGATTTTGTTTTTAGATTTTTTTGAAAAAAAAAAACTATTGATGCATTTTTATATAAAAAATCTGTATTGCTTCAGCATCACACGGTATAATGATTAAATTCATCTAGTCCTTTCCTTGTTTCAATATTTTGTTAATTTAGAAATCATAAGAGTGCTAACTTTTTTCCCCATAAACTGCTGATCTAATGTATTTTGTTCAAACTTGTTACTTTGTTCATTTAGTGTTACCAAGATGTATAATGTTGATAAAAACTATAGTTTCTTACCTTAAATTTTGTGATAAATGCACTTTTTTCAGACCAATTTCCTTTGCCTCTACATTACACAATTCAACTATAAAGATCCTCTAATCAGTTTTAGTATTCGGTTTTTGTTTTGATATTTTGCTAGTTTAGAAATCACGGTACCCATCTTTCTCAATAATCTAATTATCTGAAATCATTAAATAAATTTTGTTCAAACTCTTCTGTTTCTGAATGATCTAGTTAGCTTAACCTTTAAGTGGTAGATATTTTTCTTTCTAAATCAGATGTATAATATACAGTGATCTTGTTGATTTATGAACTTCCTACATTGATCAATGATCCATATCCAAAAGCTCACGATAATATTGACATTCCATTTAGTTATTTTATATGCACCTATTATATCATATTATTCATTCAAAGAAGTCATTTATTGCACTAAATATTCCGGCTCAGATAAGAAAACAAAAGTTGTGAGGTAGCTGCATTCCACAAATCTCTAGAAGCCATCGACAAAGATTAGATTTATCATTTGCATCTCACCAAAAGAAACATTAAACAAAGGAACAAAGTCAGATGCAATTGAATCAAAAGGCAAGTCAGATTATTCTCTTAGACTCATGGTAGCTTAGATTTTATTTTTCATTGCTCTTGCTACTGCTGATTTGCTGCTTTTCTAGATTTCTGCATGAATGCATCATTATCTGCTAGTGGCAAAATTGATTGGATGTATTTGCTATATTTAAATTGGTGATAGAACTTTCTATGTCATATATATATATATACTTGAAGACCGCTAATCTATCCTCCTTTGCTCAGCACCATTTTTTATGAGTATCGATTGTTAGTGATCTACAATACCGGTATGTTAAATGACAGGTGTTTGCTGATCTTTTTTTTATCTTTTATTACAATAATGGAATGTTATCAATATTCATTTGCATGTTGATGATGCATGAAGGGAAGGGATTAGAGAACCCCATAAGAAGATGTGAACATGTAAATAAAGCATTATTCATGTTGCAGAGGTTCCAATTCATGAGCAGAGAAGGGCCTTTTCTTCAATGCTATTATATTCTCAGATCTTTGGCTTTTTATAGGTTTATAGGCAATGGCCCATGCAATGGGGGGTACTATGACAAAGGCAGATCAAATCCTTGTCTCCAATACAACCATTAAGGGCCTGTTTGGATGTTTAAGATTTTTAAACTTTGGATAAAACTCACGTTAGGATATAGGGTTTGATCCTATAAGATTATACCTCATATTCTATTGAAAAAATATATCTCATATAAATAATCATATCTTATATTTGGATGATAAATTAAAATTTTCTTTGCTTCCCTTTTTCTCTTTTTTCTTTTTTCTTTCTTCTTTTATTTTTTCCCTTTCCTTTCTATGTTTGTATGAGTTTGTAGCATAAGGACAAACCTTGAGAAAAAAAAAAAAACGCTAAGTTGAGAATAAGATTATTGCATCTAAGTTTTCCAATGATAGATTGTCAACAGTACACAAACGGTGCCAGAGACGGATACAACAGTGATGTTGATGAGCAATGCAATGAACAATACAAACACAGTCTCCAATATGAATAATGATAGACATTTTAATCCAAAAATGTTGCCATATAAGTAATTTGAACTTGAGTCATTCCTCCTATCCCTTCGCATCAAGTATGGATCCATCTTCACCCTCCACATCACCCCAAGCCCGACCATCTTCATTACAGACCGCACCCTCGCCCATTAGGCCCTCGTCCAGGCCGGCGTCACCTTCACCAATTGCCCCCTCACCATCGTGTCCAATCACATCCTCTAGAATAATCGCCACAACATCATCTCCACCCCTTAAGGGCTCTCTAGCGCCTCTGCCACCGCAACCTTAATCTCAAAGATTTGGAAAGAGTTTTTAAAATTTTGAATTAAAATATATTTAGATTTAAAATTTATTTTTTGAATACTTGCTGCCATAATTTAATTATATATATATAAATAAATTTTTATAATAAATTTATTATCTATATAGGGAGTTGCTATGGTGCTCCATTTTTTATTATAAAGGACATTTGAGATATTTTAATATATTATTTTATTATTTTATTATTACAAAATACTTGGTCTTCCTAGCCTTTTTTCTATTAATAGCATGAATCGCCATGCCGACCGCTTCGACTTCACCTCTTCCCCTCCCCTCTGCACCTCGTTGCTTGTGGCTCTTCCACAACCCCCTGCCCCATGGCGCTTACAGCTCGTCACCCCATCGCCCACCCCCATCTATTGCACCTTCGCACCTCCCCACCCCACTAGCATGCAGCTCCTCTATGTCACTACCCCGCCCGCAACTCCTTAGCCGTCCAAGGTGTGTTATGGTATCAATTTACTTTGATACCGGTTGTTGTAGTACCAACTATATTGATACCGCTCATATTGGGGTATCTCTCTTGTGGGATACGAATTCTCATTTCTAGAATCATGATTATTGGTGTTGATACTATAAGAGAAAGAAGAATAGAAAAATAAAATATAAGACATAATTATTTGGGCATGCAAGATTTTACTACGAGAAAAATAACTTACAAGATTAGAAACTTTTATTTTCAATTTCATACAAATCTCTCAACAAAAAATTCTAAAATTTCTTGCATAAGCTCTCAACGCACAGCTCATGCAAGCTTTCTGAAGATCCTTCACCACTCTTTTGATCATCATACCTAGCTTGCTCCTTTGCTTATGGTTTTATAACCTTTGCTGCAAAGAGCATATCACCAGGAGTCCAACGATCCAAGCCACATCCAAATCGGAGTCTTGTAGCTTTTCCAATTAATATATAATTATAGATCAGCTCCTGGCCATCGATCAGTTTCAATCACATCAAAAATTATGCTCAAATCGAGTCAGATCGCATGAATCACATCACAAATGATGTCCGTTGTTCGATCCATGTGCCAAACACATGCTGCTACTTGATCATTTCATGGAGCGCATGGAACCATCATATTGTGCCAAATCTTGAGCGAAAAAACTTTGTAGAGGGATGAATGATTTGGAGCTTGGGCCTGGGCCAACCGGATGCTTGCCTGGGCTTGGGCTTGGGCCAGCCATGCACTTGCCTGGGCTTGGGTCGGTGCTAGCACCAGCATGCGCCGTTGGGCTGCGTAGTCAGGCTGGCTTGCTACGGGTCCAGGTGACCTGCGGGTTGAGCCTATGAGCCAAAGATTTTTTTTTCTTCTTCTCTCTCTTGGACTGGGCTTTTCATTGAGTTCTCCAATTGTTTAGGTTTTGTTCAGGGGCCAAATTTGAGACGTTTCCCCAATAATCTCCACCTTGACTTGATATTCAATCTTCACTTGACCCTAAGGGTTTCTTGAAAGATTTCGCATCCCTATACCCTGAGATAAATATATGATCATAGATAGGCAAATATAAAATTCGAGCCAGACCACTCGATACCATCTCCATTACGTGCCATGCTCACCTTGACCTGAGACCTACTTGGAAAAACCTCCTGCAGTAATAGAAACTTTACTTTGCAATATCGCCTGTCATCCTCACGAGTCTCGCATCCCGTACTCGATTCACCTGCTACCAGAGCTCTACCTCGCATTAAACTTTTGGTTGCACCAAGGACTCCACCTTGTACTAGAATCCCTGTTAAAAAGTAATGATCTTCATGCTTTTTTGTCCACAAAATGACCCTACTACCATGCAAGCCTTTATAACTCCATCACGCTCTCCACATGTAGTCGTTTGAGTCCAGTTTATTAAAAAAAATTAGATTTTTATAAAAATTGAATATGCATCAGATCTCGTCTAGTTTCTTCACATTCCATCATGCACCTCCAAGCTAACTATCCTAGTGCCCATGATTGCATAGCTCCATTCGTCTAGCAAGTGGACATCACCATCTCTACTCTTTAAAGAGTCCAATAGCTTCTCTTTGTAACATATGTGATGTTGATATATAGAATTTAAAATCCACTGAAAAAAAAGATACCGTGTTGGATACTATGAATGCATCACTAATGCATCCATCATCATTGTCATTGGCCACCGCTGCAGTAGCCCTCTTCCAATCTCTAAGTTACGGGCAATTTTTAATATGATATCCCAACTTATCACACCGAAAGTATTTGATCTTGCTTGCATCCTTCGATCTAGACTGCCTGCCTTGTGATCCTCTATTGCTCAGTCTTCTATCACCTGCTCCTTTAGAAACCACTAACATTGAGTTCCTGTCTGAACTCGAAACTTGATTCTCTTGCTTAAGAACTTAGTTTTGGAGTAACGCTGAAGTGACTTCCTCCATCTTGATAGTACTCTTTCCTACTAGAAGAGCTATTACCAAGGATTTGAAAAATTGCGATAGGGATGATAGCAAGACCAGCGTCCTGGTCTTCTCCTTAACTTTTTTATCGATATTGAGAAGATCGGTGATGATCCTTTAAATATTACTTAGGTGCTCTGCATACTCTGTCCTTTGATCATCCATAATTGGTAGAATTGCTTCTAAAGAAATAGTATGTTGGTAAGGGACTTTGCCATGTACAGCTCATCGAGCTTCTCCTATAATGCTATTAGAAAAGTTTCGCTCAGTACATGGATCACTATGTCATCCACTAAATACAAGTGAATTATGCTCACCGCTTGCATATGGAGCTGCCTCCAAGTCTTCTTCTCCATAGTGGCTGGTCTTTCATTGTATATGAAAGTATCGATCAGCTATTGCTGGATAAACATATCTTTCACCCTTACTTTTCTTGTCAAACTAGCTGTCTCAAAAACTTGATTATGCTTGTCCTCTCCATCTTCTTCGATTTTGAAAAATCATAGACAACCAGGACCTTGATACTAGTTGTTATGGTATCAACTTGCTCTAAAATTAGTTGTGGTGGTATGAACTACACTGATACCACTCGCATCACGGGATTTCTGGTATGGAATACGAATCCCCATTTTCAGGATCATGATTATCGATGCTGATGCCACAGGAAAAAAAGAGAAAAAAAAAATACAAGATAATTATTTGGGCATGCAAGATTTTACCATAAAAAAATAACTTATAAGATTAGAAACTTCCACTCTCAATCTCGTACAAGTCTTTTAACAAGAAATCCCAAAATCTCTCATTCAAGCTCTCAATGTACAGCCCATGCAAACTTTCTAGATATTCTTCATCATTTTTTTGATCCTTAGACTTAGCCTGCTATTCTGCACATGATTTTATAGCTTTTTCTGCAAAGAGCATTTTACCATGAGTCTAACAATCCAAACTACGTCCAAATCAAAGTTCTGTAGCTCTCCCAATTAGCTTCTGACTATAGACCAGCTCATGGCCATCGATCAACCTTGATCGTATCAAAAATCATGCTCAAATTGGATTAGATCATGTGAATCATGCCACGAACGATACCTGTCGTTCGATCAGTGCATCGAATGCACTCTATTATTTGATCATCATGCGGAGCGCATGGAACTGTCGAATCGTGTCAAATCTTGCACGAAAAAACTCTATAGAGGGAGGAATGAGTCAGGGCTCGGGCCTGGACCAGTCGTGCGTGCCTGCTTGGGTCTGGGCCGATGCCCATGCCAGCATGCACTGCACTGGGCTACGTACTCACCTAGGCCGCATGCCTGTGTGCATGCTGCTGAGCTGTGCGATTGAGCTGGCCTGCTATGAGTCCAGGCGACCTGGCCGAACCTTCGGGCCAAAGAATTTTTTCCTTTCTTGGATTGGGCTTTTTACTAGGTTTCTTCATTTATTTGGGCTTCGTTCAGGGACCAAATTCTAGATATTTTTTCTAACATGGTGAAAGCTATGCACCTATCAAGGCACCGGTGAAAGCTATGTCCCTGTCGAGGCACCTTCATAAAGAAAGTTTTTGATTAACAAAATTTAATTCACCTGTTTAAAATAATTCTAAATTTTGAGATATTTATTATATAAGGCATGCACACCAATTTTTTACCGATTAAAATCTAAATAATTTATTTTTAATCTAACAATAAAAAATAAATAAATATTAAAAATATTAAAATAAAATTTAAAAATATTATTATAAAATTTATATATATAAATATATATAATAATTTTTTTAAAATATATAAATAGTAAGAGAGTATAAGTATTTGCATCCTTTTTTTTTTCTTTTTTTTTTTTTTTTTGAGGGCCTAATCCCTGTCTGAACTACCATAATTATATATAATTAAAACTTTTAGTAATATATTTATTAAAACTCTTTTATATAAAAATCCAACACAAAGCCTTGGCCATCGTCCAACCTTCCTGTTCGTCACCCCATCGTCATACCCGGCCAAAGCCTCCCCACCTTCCCGTCCTCCCCCTTCGCCAACGTCGTCCTCCGCAAGAAACAGGCCTTCGGCTTCGACCCGGATGCTGGAGAATGGATCGCCCTGCCCCCCTCACCGCACCCCTCCGCCGCCGCCCACGTCGAATGCTTCTCCGGCGCTGGCGGATTCTTCTTCGCCGAAATGATCTTCCACGCCCAAGCCGAGCGCCACCCCTGCCGTTCCCTCGGCCCCTGCTCCGCCATCCTCTTCTAGGTCCCCTTCTACGCCGGCCTCTACACTTCCTCTGTTTTCCGTGAATCTGATCATGCTCTCCAAGTCGCCCTCGCCGTCGATTTGGCCGCCCACATCTTCTCCCACGCCTCCTTCCACCACCGCCGCGGCTGCGACCACTTCCCCGTCCTCGGCCGCACCGCCTGGGACCTCATGCGCTCCGACGGAGCCTCCTCTTTCTCATTCTCCTCTGCTCAGCAATATCAGGACGGGTACCTCCACCGACGAAGGCTCGTGGAGGTGGAGGGTGGGGGAAGGCCATCGGCAGGGAGAGGGAGAGGAGGCGGCGAAGGACGCCGAGGAAGGAGAGGGACAGTCGGGGGAGGGGGGGAGCAGGACGGGTACGTCCACCGGCGAAGGTTCGTGGAGGTGGAGGGTGGGGGGAGGCCGTCGGCGGGGAGAGGGAGAGGAAGCGGCGAAGGACGCTGAGGAAGGAGTGGGACAGTCGGGGGGAAGCGGGGAAGGAGGGCGAGTCGTACCGGGTAGAGCTGGTCGGGTTCGAATCGGAATCCAGATATCCATATCCAGACCTAATTTTAGCTACCAGTTTCGGATCCAGATCCGAATACTCGATGGATCTAATTTTAAGATACTAGATTTGGACCCGAATGGATCCCAAGTATCTAAACCCGAACCCGGATCCGAATATCACTATAGCCCATGGGCTTGGAAGAGTGGAGGATTCTAATTTTTTTTTTTTTAACCATTCGATTATGATCTAACATCCCATATTATATAAATATATATAAATATATATCATATATATTTTATTTAATCGGGTCTCGGATCTGTCGGATATGGATATTATATATCCAGATCCGGATCCATTTAACTATGACTAATCGGGTCCGGATCCGGATAAATGGGTCTAGATTAAGATTTAGATCCGAACCCATCGGGTCCAGACCCGTGAGTCTCGGGTCCGGACCCGATCCGTTGATAGCTCTAGTACCGGGGGTGCGCTGTCATGGACTTAGCCATTGGCTCATCGCAAGGGGTGTCGGCATGGACGTGGCATGATACTGCGAAGGGTTGGTATGGCAAAGAATTTACAATGCTCCTCAATACCTTGGAACCCCAGGGGTGGAGTTCGGCTGGATGCCTTTGGGGTAGTGAGGGGAGTAATGGTTCGCCATGAAATGGCACAATCGTGGCATAATATCGGGAGACTCGGGAAGCTTGATATTTGGCATGGCGGTGGTTCACCAAGATATATGTTGTGACTCGAGGGATCCTCTTGGTTTTGAGGAGGGATGCGGGGCTTTGGCCATATTCCCGACTCCCCGAGGCCCGTAGGATATGGATCCGTCGTGGCACAGTTGTAGGCAAGGAGGTGCCACGCCCGATTGGTTTCACGTGGAGACATTCGGGGTAATGTTGGTCGAACGAGTTGGCCACATTGTATGGGGATGGGGCTTTCCGAGAGGTTGATCCTCGAGGAATGGTCCAGGCTACTTTATGCGTTCTTGATCTTTGTGGTAGAGCAAAGAGACGATAGAGGATCTAGTCAAGTAAGGGTTGGCCTACCTGAACAGGCAAGTCTTGTGAGTATTGGCCAGGTTGATGTCTCGCGGGGATCCATGGGAGCCGGTTAGCCATGGAGTTAAAGTGTGGCTTATGTAAATTCGGTCGGATATATGCCTTGGAGCTTGGCCAAGGATCAAGGGTGACCAAGTGGGTCATGCCGAGGAGGGAACAGCGAGATGCAAGGACTAGCCGATCGAAGATATTTATTTGATGGACAGACTTGAATGCCAATATCATGGCAGTGCACTGGTTGCGAACAGGTCGAGGACATAAGATGTTGGACAGTATGGTCGCGGGTCTTCAGAACCGTGGCAATGCGTAGTGAGGTATGAACAGGCCATGAACATTGTCGAGCAGTATAGCCATTGATAGGAAGGTATGCTAAGGATGCAAGATCGGGATCAGAACACAAGAGCTTGTGGGGGAGCTGGGAAAGGTAGAATCCGGGAAAGCTTGGGAATGTGTTTGATCATTCATTATTCTACGGAGTGATGTGATGTGTCGGCTTGGCGGGTCGGTTAGGCGACACTGGAGATGGTTTACCTAAGCCTCATGCGGAGTGAAGGCATTGCATGATCGTGTCATGTGACTGGGGTCTGTGTATTCCTGAAGGGCAGCATGGTAGCTTACGGATTAGAGGCACAGTGGTTATGTCATGGCACGAAGGTACTCAGATTTGGGGCTACTTGGATGAGCAGTACTTGGCTTCAGGGGCAAAGCCATCATGTCAACACTGAGGTGCTGAGTTGCGGAGCACTCTTGAGAGGCGTATAATGTTATGGCACGGAAGTGCGCATGAGCGTTGCAGTTGGCTTGAGGGTCAAGTTGCTTGCAGGCACTTAAGGGTGTCGCATGGATTCAGTTTGACATTGTTGCTGGATAGGGGCATTGAGGTGCATGCTTGACTATGTGGCTGGATTGCTGTGCGTTTATTTGTATGTCCAAGGAAAGGACTCAGGAGGGCTAGCCTTGGTGTGTGGTATGCCGGGGCGCCGCACGAGTGTTTGAGCAAGAAAATACTCACCCCATGACAAGTGGTATCGAAGCGATGGTTGCTCAGTCGATGGTCGACATTATGCTGATTGTAGCTGTTGATACGGGGGCATCCAAAGCAGGAGAAAATTCAGAGAGAGCTGGAAATCCAGTGTTAGAGGAGCTAGATGTCTGGTCTATTGTGGGTGTCAACGACTCAGAGTGGGGGATCATATGTTGCAGTGGCGATGTGCTCGGTGCTAAATGCTTAAGGTTGCGCATCGATCGCATGTGTGGATGGAATCCCGCATATATGAAGGTCCACCAGTTGTGGCTACATGATGGAATTCAGGGTGAAGAGTGCTTGTGAATACTGAAGCAGCTGGGCTATATGCAAAGTGCAAGGAAGAGCATCTCGAGGGACCAGAATTTCCACGGAGGCAAAAGCTGGGGATATGGACTGAGGTACTAGGGTGTGTCTACAGTGCAAAAGAAAGATGTAGCATCCAAAATTTATAAAGTGCAGGCTGAGATGAAGACTTGGAGAGTCGAGGGTCCCAAGTGCACAAAAATATGGGACATTGGAAAGAGCCATCTCTTGTGTGGGCGGCTGTGATGTGGAAGTACTTGAATGGCAAATTTGAATTGAACTTCAGTGGAACTGCTCTCAAGGTGAAGGCATGGGAAGCCGAAGTACTAGAGACAGTGAAATTATTTTCCAGGTGAAGGCATTGATATTGGACATGCTGTGAGGCATTATCAGGCTCAGATGTCAGATGCAAGAGGGTGTCGGGATATTGGAGTCAGAGGAGTGAGGCAGGCCAATGGGGTAGCCTTACACTAGTACTTTGGGCTCGAGGTGAAGACACAAGAGGCAGTAAAGACAGGCTGAGTAGACCGGGAAGCAGCATGGATCGCAGTTCTGCAGAGACATATAGTTGGTGCTCAGAGTGAAGACTGTTATGTCGAGAGATTCGAGCAAGGTAGGAAGTGATCTTGATCGGATATTAGGGTCCTGCTTGGTAGCAGCTGTGGATTTGCATTGGTATGGATCAGTGCAAAGAAATGGAGGCGACTTGTTAGTACTTGGCATCGGTGCGGTGTGGAGGGTCCGAAGGCATGGTGTTGATCAAAAGGTCGGAATTATCACAGGGTCTCAAGGTGGGTATGAAGCAAGACCAACCGCTTAAGGAAGAGTTGCCAGGGGTGACTCATGGGGTTGGCCGCTTTTAGATCCAATTGGACAGGAATTAAGCCTTGGAGGCAGTCCAAGGTGTGCCATCTTGTATTGCTAAAAGTGAGCATAAGGTGGATTCTTTGGCAAAAATATGGCCACTCTCAGATCAGGATTATCGGGAGTTAAGCCTTGAAGGAGTTTGAGGAGTGCTGCAAGGATTTTAAGCCAAAGTTGATGGTGAGAAGACCATTAAAAGGAGCATAATGAATGCAATGGCTGCTCTTAGATTGGGACAATCGGGAGTCAAGCCTTGGAAGAGTCCAAGGAGTGCCAAGAAATTAGACGGTCAAAGGATCGCAAGGAGCTTAGAAGAAGTAGTGGCCGCTTTCAGATTAAGGTGATCGAGAGTCAAGCCTTGGAGGAGTCCAAGGAGTGCCACGAAATTAGACAATCAAAGGATCGCAAGGAGTGCCTTGCAGATTAGACGGTCAGAGGATTGTGAGGATGTCAAGGGCAGAGGCCGGCATCAGTTTATAGGTTCCATGGAAGAGTTAGTGTGGTGGTTGATGGATTCTCAGTGGCGAAGAAAGGATCATGGACACCAAGGTCGTGGAGCTCTGACTCAAGGAACTAGGGTCGCAGTGGCTACAAAAGATTTTGGTTATGGTGACCAATATTCCAAGCAGTGGTTTGGACATCGACAAGGACGTTGACAGTTTGAGTGGGGGAGAATTGTCACGGACTTAGCCATTGGCTCATCGTAGGGGGTGTCGGCATGGGTTTGGCATGGTGCTGTGAAGGGTTGGCATGGCAAAGAATTTGCAATGCTCCTCGATACCTTGGAAACCCAGGGGTGGAGTTCAGCTGGATGCCTTGTTGGGGTAGTGAGGGGAGTAATGGTTCGCCATGAAATGGCACAGTCGTGGCATAATATCAGGGGACTCGGGAAGCTTGATATTTGGCATGGCGATGGTTCGCCAAGATATATGTTGTGACTCGAGGGATCCTCTTGGTTTTGAGAAGGGATGCAGGGCTTTGGCCGTATTCCCGACTCCCCCAGGCCCGTAGGATACGGGTCTGTCGTGGCACAGTTGTAGGCAAGGAGGTGCCATGCCCGAATGGTTTCACGTGGAGACATTCGGGATAATGTTGGTCGAACGAGTTGGCCACATTGTACGGGGATGGGGCTTTCCGAGAGGTTGATCCTCGAGGAATGGTCCATGCTACTCTATGCGTTCTTGATCTCTGTGGTGGAGCAAAGAGGCGATAGAGGATCTAGTCGGGTAAGGGTTGGCCTACCTGAACAGGCAAGTCTCGTGAGCATTGGCCAGGTTGATGTCTCACGGGGATCCATGGGAGCCGGTCGGCCATGGAGTTAAAGTGTGGCTTATGTAAATTCAGTCAGATATATGCCTTGGAGCTGGGCCAAGGATCAAGGGTGACCAAGTGGGTCATGCCGAGGAGGGAACAGCGAGATACAAGGACTAGCCGGTCGAAGATATTTATTTGATGGGCATACTTGGATGCCAATATCATGGCAGTGCACTGGTTGCGAACAGGTCGAGGACATAGGATGTTGGACGGTATGGTCGCGGGTCTTCAGAACCGTGGCAATGCGTAGTGAGGTATGAACAGGCCATGAACATTGTCAAGCGGTATGGCCATTGATAGGAAGGCATGCTAAGAATGCAAGACCGGGATTAGAACACAAGAGCTTGTGGGGGAGCTGGGAAAGGTAGAATCCGGGAAAGCTTGGGAATGTGTTCGATCATTCATTACTCTATGGAGTGATGTGATGTGTCGGCTTGGCGGGTCGGCTAGGCGACACTGGAGATGGTTTACTTGAGCCTCATGTGGAGTGAAGGCATTGCATGATTATGTCATGTGACTGTGGTCTGTATATTCTTGAAGGGTAGCATGATAGCTTGCGGATTAGAGGCATAGTGGTTATGTCATGGCACGAAGGTACTCAGATTTGGGGCTACTTGGATGAGCAGTACTTGACTTCAGGGGCAAAGCCATCAGGTCAACACTGAGGTGCTGAGTTGCGGAGCACTCTTGGGAGGCGTATAATGTTATGGAACGGAAGTGCGCATGAGCGTAGTAGTTGGCCTGAGGGTCAGGTTGCTTGCAGGCACTTAAGGGTGTCGCATGGATTCAGTTTGACAGTGTTGCTGGACAGGGGCATTAAGGTGCATGCTTGGCTATGTGGCTGGATTGCTACACGTTTATCTGTATGTCCAAGAAAAGGACTCAGGAGGGCTGGCCTTGGTGCGTGGTATGCCAGGGCACCGCACGGGTGTTTGAGCAAGAAAACACTCACCCTGTGACAGCGCGGCGGGGCGGGGCAAGAGCCCGATAATCATGGGAAAAAAAGGGGGGAGTTGGGAGGTTGTTATTTTTTATCTTAATTTCTTCTTATTTATTTTTAATTCTATCGGTTCCCAAACAATGATTAAAAAATAAAATAAAAGTTTAATTCATAGGATCACTAAATTTTATAGGATGATCCTAAGGAACTTTACAAACAAGCTAAGCTAGGAGCTGGGAGAATTGTATAGTCATGTATTTAATCTTACATTGATTATTTTATAAATATCAAAATACTAATACAAGATCAAAAATTTTAAATAATAATATTTTATTTTTTTAATGAGGTTCTAGGTCCTTATAACTGGCATCAAAGCAGACCTGATCTATGGTTTATGTGTTGCCAAGGGACTGCAGTATAGTTTTTTTGATCGAGATTTTATATTGTGATAGGATGGGGGTGTCCTGGCTATCCCATTATATTTTTATAAAAAATAGGACTAGAATGAGATTAACTTCTAAAATCAATTCATGTAGGAAGAGCAAAAGAAAAGGGAAAGAAAGAAAGGAAGGAAGGTGAAAGGTTAAAAGTAAAAGAAAAGAGGAAGAAGAAAAATAAAAAGAGAAAAAAAAGAACGACAAATGGAAAGAAGGAAAGAAAAAGAAAAAAGAAAAAGAAAAAAAAAGAAAGGAATGAATAAGATAAAGAAAGAAAAAAAGATAGTAAAGAAAGAAAGGTAGAAGAAAAAGAAAGAAAAGAAGGAAAGAAAAAACAGAAAAAAAAGATAACAATGGAGGATATCTACTAGAATAGATTAATAGAGCAATTGCTGGAATGGGGATGGGTTAGGATAATGGGATGCTTCATTCTATAGAGATACCAAGACATCATGTTCCAGGAGATTTAAAACCTTGCTTTGAGACTAACCACAATGAGAGATTTTAGTTTTTCAATGAATGCTACCATATCCTCTCACCATTTAATATAATGGCTGCTAATATATGTTCCTATGCAACTATCCATCACTGTTGTATGCATGCTAACCTATCGGAGAATTGCATAGAATTTTTGAAAGTTATTCCTTTTTTTTCCTTGAATATACGAAGTTTAACTAATTATTGGCAGTGTTGAAAAAAGTGAATAGAAATTTTTTATTCCTAAACTATCCTTTGGGATGGGAAACTATCCTGTGGGAAGGGAAACTATCCTGTGGGATGGAAACTTTTAGTCCCACATGGAAAGATTGGAAAAAAAAGAATGCTCTTTATAAGAAAACATTTTTCCAAGCTCTTACTTCTAGGCTCACCATAGGTGGAGAGCTTGAGGGTGATGCGAAGTATCACCCGCACGCGCGTGTGCGACAGGCACTTCGCACGTACGCATCGTTGTGAGGAGCTTGAGGAGCTTTTAAATTTTTCCTGATCAAACATATCAGACGGTTGAGATTGATTGGCACCACATGACCACATCAGGGTTGCAGGAAGGAGAGTCGACTAGAGTGGTTTGAGCCAACTCGGATGACTGGGAGTCGATTCGGATCCACAGAACGGAAATACATAGTCTGGACGAGTCAACTTGATTAGGGTCAAGCTAGCTCGGATCCACAAAACCATATCATGCAGTCTGGATGAGTCGACTCAACCAGGGTCAAGCTGGCTCGGATCCACAAAGCCGTATCATGTGGTCTGGACGAGTCGACTCGAGGGAATCAAGCTGACTCAACCATGATGCTCTCTGCAACAAGAAGCCGACTTGGATGATGGGATTTCAGAATCGTGAAACAACGGATCATGCATTCGGAGACGTAATCACGCGTCCATTCATGGATCAACGTCTCTTCTGAGATCAGGGGTGCCATCAGATCATGAAATGATGCATTGAGAAATGTGCTAATCGTGTGATCTAGAGATCACGGTATTAACAGCGTATCATGGCGTCCGATCATGATTGAAGAAACTTATCGATCACGTAAAGGCATATCTCACTATGAAACGACATCGGAAACTCCCTCCGATGAAATCAGAAGGTTGCTTTCAAGGGGCACCTTAAGGCTATAAATAGGTCCCCATTCCTCATTAATTTCATTCAATTCGATCCAGTTTTTCCTTCCTTCTCTTAGGCATTTGCATACTCTGAATAACAGAGTATAGCTATAGTGCATCGTAAGTCTCTTAAGCATTTGCATATTCTGAAAATAGAGTATAGCTATAGTGCATACAAAGAAAGAAAAGCATTCATAGTTCGAATTTCTGGTGAATTGTAGTGCTGCTTTTATCAGAAGAAGACTGTTGTATCCTGGAAAACAATCATCATAAAACCGTAAGCACCATTACGGGACGAAATTGTCTTAAGGACATAGAGTGTAACTCTAGACTTGGTCTTGTCAATTAGGTAGCCATTGTTCATATACATCTACCACTAACAATCTTAAGACAATTTCCATACTGAAGTGTTGCTCAAGTGATGGCAACAATGGCGGCACCAGTTCAGGCCGAGAAGCCGAATAAGTTTACTGGCACCGACTTCAAGAGATGGCAACAGAAGATGATGTTCTATCTGACAACTCTGAATCTGGTAAGAGTTCTCAACGAAAATCCACCAGTCCTAAAGGAAGGAGAGAACGATAAGCAAATTATTGCTGCTGTCGATGCATGGAAGCATTCAGACTTCATATGCAAAAATTATGTCTTTAATGGATTAGAGAATACTCTGTACAATGTGTACAGTAGTATAAGTACAGCAAAAGAGCTATGGGCATCCTTGGACAAGAAGTACAAAATCAAGGATGCAGGCCATAAGAAACTTGTGGTCGGCAGGTTTCTTGACTACAAGATGGTAGATAACAAGACCGTCTTGGAGCAAGTTCAAGAACTGCAGATCATACTGCATGAGATACATGCAGAAAGGATGTCTCTGAGTGAGTCATTCCAGGTAGCCGCTATAATTGAGAAGCTACCTCCATCATGGAAAGACTTCAAGAACTACCTAAAGTATAAGCGGAAGGAGATGGGACGTGAAGATCTGGTTGTCCACCTGAGGATCGAGGAAGACAACAAGAGACATGATAAGAAGACAGGAGGACATCATGCTGAGCCTAAGTCCAACCTCATGGAAGGAAAGGTCAATAAGAAGAAATGCAAGTTTCCTGGAGAATGCTACAAACAAAAGAAAGACAATCCTAAGAAGTTCAAAGGAAAGTGCTTCATTTGTGATAAAATAGGTCACAAATCCAAGGATTGTCGTTTCAAGGAAAAAGAAAAGGAGTCAATACTGCTGAAGATACCCTATCCCATGAAGTATCAGGAATGATGTTGTCAGCTGATATGTTTGAAGCAAACATGGTTAATAAACCAAATGAATGGTATGTTAACACTGGAGCTACTCGACATGTCTGCTCTGATAAGAGTATGTTCTCATCATATACTCCTATCAGAGGTAGAAATCTACTAATGGATAACTCCGCTACATCGAAGATAGAAGGAATTGGCCGCATTATTCTAAAGATGACATCTGGCAAAGAACTTCTACTGAACGATGTACTGCATGTTCCTGACATCCGTAAGAACTTGGTATCAGGCTCCCTCCTAAGCACACATTGATTTAGGATGGTGTTTGAGTCTGATAAATTTATACTTACTAAAGGAGGGATCTTTCTAGGTAGAGGTTACTTGAATAATGGATTATTCAAGATGAATGTAATGACTGTATATCGCAACATTGAAAAGAATAAAGATTCTTCTTCTGTTTATATGGTTGACTCCTCTTATCTATGGAATGATAGATTAGGTTATGTGAATTTTAATTCATTACGGAAATTAATGAATTTAGAATTGTTACATAATCATGAAATCGATCCACATTACAAATGTGAAATATGTATTGAAGCTAAACTAGCCAAAACACCATTTTGTTCAGTAGAAAGAAATACTGAACCTCTAGATCTGATCCACAGTGATCTATGTGACTTGAAGTCAGTACAATCTAGAGGAGGTAAAAAGTATTTTATAATATTTATTGATAATTCAACTAGATACTATTATGTGTATCTACTAAAGTCTAAAGATGAGGCTTTAGATATGTTTAAATGTTATAAAAATGAGATTGAAAATCAGTTTGGTAAAAAGATCAAGGCTATAAGGAGTGATAGAGGTGGTGAATACGATGCACCGTTTAATAACTTTTGTCAAGAACATGGCATTGTTCATCAAACTACAGCTCCTTGTTATCTCAATCTAATGGACTTGCTGAATGCAAAAATCGAACATTGAAAGAAATGATGAATGCCATGTTGATAAATTCTGGTACATCACAGAATTTATGGGAAGAAGCAATTCTCTCGGTTAATCATATTCTAAACAAAATACTTCTTAAGAAGAAGGACATCACTCTATATGAGTTATGGAAAGGAAAAAAGCCTTCTTATAATTACCTAAAAGTGTGGGGGTGTCAAGCTAAAGTAGCTATTCCAGATCCCAAAAAGGTCAAAATAAGATTTAAAATGGTTGATTGTATTTTCATTGGTTATGCACAAAACAGTAGTGTATATCGCTTCCTTGTACATAAATCAGATATATCTGATCTACAGGAAAATACAATCATGGAATCAAAAAATGCATCATTTTTTGAAGAGATATTCCCTTATAAAAGGATATTTGGTACAAGTTCAAATAAACAACTTATGATAATTTGGCAAGTAGTAGTCATCAGGAAAAACATCCTGAAGATGAACCTAGACGTAGTAAAAGACCTAAAATTACAAAATTTTTGGTCCCAACTACATTACGTACATAATAGAAAATGTACCTCAGACATTCAAAGAGGCAATGTCTATACTAGAAGCACCTTTTTAGAAAGAAGCTATTAATAGCAAAATTGAGTCCATCATGCATAATCATACCTGGGATTTGGTAGATTTACCATCAGGTATAAAGCCTTTGGGGTATAAATGGATTTTCAAGAAGAAGTTAAAGGCTGATGGTTCAATTGATAAGTATAAAGCTAGATTAGTAAATAAAGGCTTTAAACAAAATGAAGGTCTAGACTTCTTTGATACTTATTCACTTGTAACAAGGATAACATTCATAAGAATGTTAATTGCTATTGCAGCCATTAACAATCTTAAAATACATCAAATGGATGTAAAAACAACTTTCCTTAATGGTAAATTAGAAGAAGAAATTTATATGAAATAACCTGAAGGGTTTGTGGTTCCAGGCAAAGAAAAAAAGGTGTGCAGACTTGTGAAACCCTTATATGGATTAAAACAAGCATCTAAACAATGGCATATAAAATTTGACAATGTCATGTTGACCAATGGATTCAAAATCAATGAATGTGATAAATGTGTGTATGCCAAAACCATACATACAGGGTATGTGTTAGTCTGCTTATACGTGGATGATTTGTTAATCATAGATAGTGATACTGATATGATTAAACAAACAAAGAAAATGTTGATCAAATATTTTGATATGAAAGATATGGATATCGCAGACGTTATACTAGGGATTAAAATCACTAGAACGTCTGATAGAATAATATTATCTCAATCTCACTATATTGAGAAAATATTAGATAAATTCAATGAGTATGATACCAGCCCGCTCAGAACACCTGTAGATATTAATCTACATCTTGCTAAGCATACTGAGCAACCCATATCATAATTAGAATATTCACGTATAATTGGCAGTTTAATGTATGTCATGAATTGCACCCATCCTGACATAGCATATGCTGTCAATAAGCTAAGCAGATTTACTAGTAATCCAGGTCCAAATCATTGGATAGCACTAGTAAGGATATTACGATATCTATGATATACTATAAATTCTAGATTATATTATACAACATATCCAGCTGTACTAGAAGGATACAGTGATGCTAACTGGATATCTTTTTCAGAAGATACTAAATCCACTAGTAGATATGTGTTCACCTTAAGAGGAGGTGCAGTGTCATGGAAATCCTCAAAACAAACTTGTATAGCTCGGTCCACTATGGAATCAGAGTTTATAGCTTTAGATAAAGCTGGAGAAGAAGCAGAATGGCTTCGAAATTTTTTGGAGGATATTCCATATTGGACAAAACCTGTATCTGCAATATGTATCCATTGTGATAATCAATCAGCTATTTGTAGAGCACAGAATAAAATGTATAATGGTAAGTCTAGACATACACGTTGCAGACATAATGCCATTAAGTAATTACTTGAAAATGGAATAATCTCTATTGACTACATTCGTCAAAGAAAAATCTTGCGGATCCATTGACAAAAGGTTTATCAAGAGATCAAGTAAATTGTTTATCGAGAAAATGGGCTTAAAGCCTACAACAAAGTAATCTTCATAGTGGATACCCAACCTAGTTGACTAGAGATCCTAAGATCTAGGTTCAAAAGGGACAACTAAATTATGAAGATATCAACGAAGCACTAAGGATGTAAAATCCTACTCATTCCTATGATAATTAGTGCTACCTGCTAAAGGTACTAGGATAAGCATAGCTTTTAATGATTCTTATGACATGAATATCATGTGGGATATAGCAGGATACTCTTAATAAGAATCACCTATGTGAGTGTGAACTGGATCAATTCTATGAGAATTTTAAAGGCTTTAATTCTCTAAAGCACTCATGAGACCAGGAGTTGTTTAGGGCCAAAATGAACACAACCATGAGAACCAAAAGGAATGCTTGGAAAGAAGTTGTGTGATTGTTATTGTCTTAGTTTACATCAAACGCTAAAAGTTCAAGACAATATGTTCACTTTTAGCAAATAAACTCGATAACAAAACACTAAGGAAGGTTCAAAGCAAAAGCTACCTATCCTAATACAACTTCATTCCACTTCTCTCTTTAAGTGTCTGCATATTTATTTGCATTTAAAACTCTATGTTTGTGGGAGATCGCCTTTACTGGTCTTTGATCTTAGTCCAAAATTTCATTCATGTGGGGGATTGTTGGAAAAAGTGAATAAAAATTTTTTATTCCTAAACTATCCTTTGGGATGGAAAACTATCCTGTGGGATGAAAACTATCCTGTGGGATGGAAACTTTTAGTCCCACATAGAAAGATTGGAAAAAGAAAAGGCTCTTTATAAAAAAACCTTTTTCCAAGCTCTTACTTCTAGGCTCACTATAGGTGGAGAGCTTGAGGGTGATGTGAAGCATCACCTGCATGCGTACGCGCACGTGCACGCGCGTGCGACGGGCGACAAGGACGCAATGGGTGCTTTGTAGGCGTACTTTGCACTTCATCGTCGCGAGGAGCTTGAGGAGCCTTTAAATTTTCCCTGATCAAACAGATCAGATGGTCGAGATTGATTGGCACCACATCAGAGTTGTAGGGAGGAGAGTCGACTCAAGTGGTTCGAGCCGACTTGGATCCACAGAACGAAAATACACGGTCTGGATGAGTCAACTCGACTAGAGTCGAGCTGGCTCGGATCCACAGAATCGTATCATGCAGTCTGGACGAGTCGACTCGACCAGGATCGAGCTGGCTCGGATCCACAGAGCCATATCATGCGATCTAGACGAGTCGACTCAAGAGAATCGAGCCGACTCGACCAAGGCGCTCTCTGCAACAAGGAGCCGACTCGAGAAATTCGAGCCGACTCGGATGACGGGATTTCAGAATTGTGAAACAACGGATCACGCATCCGGAGACGTAATTATGCGTCCGTTCACGGATCAATGTCTCTTTTGAGATCAGGGGTGCCATCGAATCGTGAAACGACGTATTGAGAAATGCACTGATCGCATGATCTAGAGATCACGGTACGAATCAGCGTATCATGGCGTCGGATCGCGATCGAAGTAACGTATTGATCGCATAAAGGCATATCTCATTACGAAACGACATCGTAAACTCCCTCCGATGAAATCAGAAGGTTGCTTCCAAGGGGCACCTTAAGGCTATAAATAGGTCCCCATTATTCATTCATTTCATTCAATTCGATCCAATTTTTCTTTCATTCTCTTAGACATTTACATACTCTGAATAACAGAGTATAGCTATAGTGCATCGTAAGTCTCTTAGGCATTTGCATACTCTGAAAATAGAGTATAGCTATAGTGCATACAAAGAGAGAAAATTATTCATGATTCGAATTTCTGATGAATTGTAGTGCTGCTTTCACCAAAAGAAGATCGTTGTATCCTGGAAGACAATTGTCATAAAACCGTCCTGCACCATTGCGGGACGAAATTGTCTTAAGAACATAGAGTGTAACTCTAGATTCGGTCTTGTCAATTAGATAGCCATTGTTCATATACATCTACTACCAACAGGCAGTTGATTAGTCACCTATAGAATTTCAACTTTTCTTTTGCCTTCTAATTTCTTTTGGTTTGCCAAAGTCCCAATTGATACTTAAGATGCCTTATTATCCCTTAAGAGTTAGACTTTTCAACCAAAACCGGGCACCTGATTCGGGGACAACTTTTCATTGCAGTTTGATTCCTTAAAGTGAATCCTTAGCCTTATCCCAGCTGGTGGTAGTGGCATCCTTGCTCATTCCGTAGCTCACATTGCATCTTCAATAAAGGTAACATATTGTAGCAGCATGATGCTTTGAACAAGGGATGCATTTCATCTACCATGGTAAATATTACAAAACGAACAATACACGAACTGTTGGAGGCAAATTCTTTTCCTTCTGGTCATTATTTAGGGGCTTATAACTTGGCAGTCCTTTCAGACTCAGGACATCATCTGTTGCTTTTTGGCAATGCAATAATTCAGCCACCTGTGGGTCTAGAATGATTGAACCATTTCCTTGACTGATCATAAAACTCTTACAGTCAGTAGGATATTAATCATAAAGTTATACTTCTAATTCCTTTTCCATTCGTTTTAGATGCAAAAAGATCAACCTGGATGTGGCCTCAGTCTGTCAACAGTGAAGCTGAGAATATTTTGCTCGAGGGAAAATTTGCAGAAGCGGCAGATGCCATAGTAGGAGTTCATGGCAGCCAAGCAAAGGAAATCATCATCAAGTGGGCGAGGCAAGCAAGGAATCATGCCATTGCAGAGCAAGCACTTTCTCTTCTTCAATCATACTGACATCTGTTACCTTTGCCCATACACCTAATGTTTACCATTCTGTCGGTCCCCTCTGGTTTGGACTAAGAAAAAAGAGAAACTTTTAGTGAACTATTAAAACTTTGTTCATTTCAATTTTGTGCTATTTGCCCATTGTGGGATGGATATGCAAATAAAATTTACAAACGAGTGAGATTTTTATATTAATCATCACTGGGAAATGCAAGTTGTTATTTCAGCAAGTGGTGTACTTAAAGATTATCACATTATTCACATTTAAAAAGGGACCAGTATGTCGCTTTTAAGTTTTAACTATGTTCTGTAAATCTGTTACCTAAAATATTTTTTAAACCCTGCAAAGTTGTGAGAAGTCAATGCTGCTGTGAGAAATTTTTATGTTGTTTTAATATCTTGTGCAAGATATGCTGAGAATGAGTTAGGTGGAAGTATTGGTCGAAAGGCATGTCCTACCAAACATTTTATTGGTAGGAAATAAGACAGTGGGTGCAAAGGGTTGCAATCATTAGGGGACAGAAAAAAAGGATGCCATACATTTTATGGTAGGAAATCTGGTGGTTCCTTGTTTGCTTGGACTACTGAGGATCTCAATTCTCCATTCCAGGAGGATGGCTTTCATTATCTATCTTGGTTTTGAAATAAAGAACCAGAATGAGCACATTTTGATGATGCATGATAGATCGCCTAAAATTGACTTGCATATCTAAAATAAATGATTGCTAAAATCCCTTTGGATGGATTATTAAGTATCACTCACCACCTTAGTCACAATCTGTATATCCAAAATTGCCTCTTTGAAGTCCTTGCAACACATGATAGATCATTTTAATCAGAGCTTTGTCATCTTTCCTTGGTTTCAAAACTGGAACTTGTCAATTAGTTTAGAATAGATATCACATATGCTGAAAACTCATCTTTAAGATTTTTAATTCAATGAATGCTTGCTTGCACATGGAAGAAAGCATGTCTTATTTACATGTAGGAGTCCATGAGTGACCTCAACCATTCATGGTGACAGTGTTTTAAGAAGCATACTAATATAATTTGTAGTTTTGGGCTCCAATTGGAAAAAAATCGAGCAAATTGATGGCTTATATCAGTAAAATGCTTGGATAATAGGAGATCACTTACTAATAAACTTGCTATAAATTATTAAAATAGTTAAACTGGATCAAAACGATGCAAAAACTATTTTCAGGATTAAGAAATTCATTTCACTTTGCTTCATAATCTGGCCATTGAGGATGATCTTCAGAGTTCACACTCTTGAAGCTAAACAAAAATTGTACTTCCTGCCATGTCTTTGCAATTTCAATTTAATCATTGGTATGTGCATCAACTACTTAACATCAACTTGTTTTATACCAATACAAACAAAAGGAAAGAAAGAAAAAAAAAGAACCGCGTATGATGGTAACATAAGAGTGTTAATAATCACAGCAAATAGCACAAAACATATAAAATAATTTTTTTATCAAAAAAAAAAAGCACAAAACATATAAAATAAATTCTGCAAGTATTTTGGAAATATCAATATAAAAAATGAGATCAGAATTTTGTGTTATGAAAATTGATAGCATAACTATAGACGGTAACTGTTATCACTCCCATTTGTTGTACCATCCTAATCGCGCCAAAAGAATCTGTTACCAAATCCCAATCAAAGCCACCACTTGTTCCATATAATAACTTGGTTCCTGAAACTGTTGTTGTGCTGATCCATGAATGCAACCCAAGGTCCGTGATGTCCATCCAATGGCTCTGGAGGGTCATCAATGATCAATTTTGGATGGCATTGATCCATGCAGGACATGGTAATCCAGTGTACCTGTCCCAGGTCCCCTCTTACAGCTGCCTCCCAACTGCATAGCGGTTGGAAAATTGCTTTTCTTCTGAAATTGTCCGGTGCCAGCCAATTTCACGGTCGCTGATCACCACCCCTCACTAGTCACCACCATTATCTTATTAGTTATTATATTATAATATGTAGCATTTGGTAACGTCCAGCGTTTCACCAGTTTTGCATGGGTGGTGAGAGAGAGAATCATCGCTTTGGCTAATGAACTGGCTAACCTTACTAATTATATATTAAAAAATATAAATAATTATAATATAAGGTTTAGAGATGAGGTGGTAATTTTATGAATGTGATTTATTACTAATAGAAAGGTATCATTAACTAAATACCTCTCCAAATTACTCATTAAAATGCTATCTATTATGATAATCCTGTTTAATATAAAATAACAACCGGTCCATCAATCGAACCTATTTCAAATTTTTGGTCTATTAGCTGAATCAATGCAACAAGGAACGTCTCTTCAGCCTGGTCCGAAAAGCATACTTTGTATCTTTCAGCCTGGTCCGAAGAGTATGACATTATTTTATTTCCTTTATCTTTGTATCTTCAGTCTGGTCTGAAGAATATAACATTATTTTATTTCCTTCAGCTTTATATCTTCTGCCTGGTCCGAAGAACATGCTTTGTAACTTTAGCCTGGTCCGAAGAACATTATATATTATTCTTTTCTTCGGCTTCGTATTTTCAGCCTAGTCCGAAGACTATGCCTTTGGAATATTTTCGTCTCTTCAATATTGCTGTAAGTAGTTGTTTGCCTTGTTCACTCTAAAGGGATACGTCCGAAGCATATAACTAATATTTTCTCGAGCCATTTCAAGGAAGGCCCTCCGAAAAGGTTATTGGATTTACTTCGGACTCTTCCAAAAAGGAGTATATCTGAAACTTTTAGGCAGTCTTTCAATTTAAAATGGTTAAAAACTATTTTGGTTGTCGTAATCGCCTACATGATCGAATAACTAATTTTTCGATGGCCACTACTTATTGTTATGAGGAGGTTTTCCTAACTAACTCCCATAACCGTAAGTAGTTACACTTGTGCCTATAAATACTGGTAAGAGGGGACACTCGAGGTAAGCTAACTCTGAGCAAACTTGAGCCATATTCTCCTTTCTTCTCACAACTCTCTGCTCTCGAGTTCTCCATTATGCTGCTGGATTCTTGCTAACTTTGGCATCAGAGTGTCCCCCATCGAAAAAATTCTGGTCAGGGAAGTTGTTTTGCAGGCTCCCATCGACGGTGAACCGACGAGCGAGCTACTCCATCCGATCGGCAAGGATTCAGCATCAACACTATCGATTGCCTAATACTTTATTATAGCTTTTTAAATAAGAGTATATATACTCCAGTTAGTTAAGCTATTGTTTAATTAAAAAAGAAAATAAAAGGCAAGGTAGATACTTATCATAAAAATGGGCATTTTAAGACATGACTATAATTAATTTATATATTTTTATAGCACCTACAATGCAAGTGCTTGATCGATAACATAGATATAAAAAATATAAAAGGAGAGAACAAGGATGATCCGGGTGATAAAAATAGTATGAATAATATTTAATGAGACCTGATTTTATATTTGAATCCATCGTGATATAAATTTAAATATCGAACTAATACCTATATCTATATCTATATTCATAAAAAAATATAAATATGAATATAAATAAATAACTATTCAATTGGTATCTAATTATGTGATTATACTTGTAATCTTATTTAATTTTACATGGAACTCATTAATTTTTTTAAAAATATGTAAGTATATTAATATATTCTAACTTGTTTTATTTTAAAATTAATAATATTTTTAATTATATAATTATATAGTTTAATTATCCGATTTATGTTATATTTATATTTTCAGTATCTAAATTATATTAGTATTTATTTAAAATAAATATAAATATAATTTTTTATATTTAATTAATATCTATATTTATATTATATCTGTATTTATTAAATAAAATAAGTATGGATATGCCGACATTCAATTCGTACTGTTTTGGATTGCGGCTCGCGCCGATCTGAGCCGAAGCCGCTGTCCCAAACTCGCGGTGTAGACTGTCGGCGGACGTCGGAGTGAAGGAAGAGGAAGCCCGAGCACACGATAATTGACAACTCATTTTACCGGACGAAATTTCGAATGCAAGCCTTTCTCTCCGCAGCTTCGGAGGCGGAGAGAGAAAAATCTCCGCCGCTGTCCGAAAGATCCCCACCCCACTCTTTTCTCCCTTTGGAATCGAAGCTTTTCTGCTGCTCGTATCCATCAAGGTTACTCTCGTCGAGTTTTTTGGATTTTTTTTTTTCTCATTCTTTTTGCTTCATTTTTCCGCTATTGTGAGAATTGAACTGGGAGTGGACGATCCGGTCTCCTACGGGGAATCTGACATGAATGCGCTCGTTTGCACTCCAGAATTTACTGAATTGTTGGAATCTTGGTGTCCTTTAGCCGGAGGTGCATGCGATCTCGGTGGTTTTTGAGAGATTAGAGAGGATCTGGGAATGTGAGTTGAATTTGGAGGGTTTGTTTGGATTCGGTTTGATTCCTGAGAACAGTTTGGGAACACTGAAATTATCAGATCTGTGGATGGAGATCACTGAGTTGATGATTTTGGAGTTGGAGCAAATGCAAGTGATTGAGATCTAGTTTCTTCAAAGTTTGGGGGGATTTTTTTTTTATAATTTTGAGGGGTTGCTGACGCTACTCATCGATTTAGATTTCTCTTCTGCGTTTTCCCCTTTTTAGCTTGTCCACAGATTTGATGTCCTTGCTACTTATTTACATTGTAGTGCAGATCCCAAAATATAGTTTTGTTTTAATTTGTTTTGGTTGTTTTGATTTCAGAAAAGGTTGAGGGCGAAGAAGAGAGCTGGATCTACTTAGCTGAGGGGCTCTTAAGCTACAGTAAAGCTGGCGGCGACACTAGCGTGGAGGTATACGAGCAGCAATGGCGGCAGCCACGGAGCTGCGGATCTGGTAGGTTTCCTCTTTGTTGTTCTGTAAGTGAGCCAATGATTGCTGTTGGCTCATGGCACTGTTGCAGTACCTCCCAGCACAATAAGTAATAGCTGGATAAAAATGGATAGGAAGGTTAATTTTCTTAGACACAGCTTCCTCGGATCTCATGGTTCAATGAAATTTATGGAATATTTTATTGCTTTGATGACATGATAAGAAAAGTAGCACTTTCTTTTAGATAGATCCCATATATATTTGGTCTAGAAGGAGGATTAAAAAAGATAAATTCAGGTTGGATTTTCCAAATCCCAGTTGTAGTCTCATGCCCAAATCACTCACTATCTTATTTTGAATTTGCAAAATGACCTAGTGGAATATGTCAATGAACTTTCTTTGGTGTTTAAGATTCCAATCTAGTGTTTATGAAACGGTCATAAAATGAGGCCAGTTCTGTTAGCGAGACTCATTGCCAAGAAGTAATTATCTGTATCGTGGCTTTTCCAATTCATATCTTTTTGCCGATTCCTTTCTCTGACTAATACCATTCAGTTTATTCTCTTTAATTTTCTTTGTGCAAAAGAACTTACCGAATCATCTTAATAAATGCCTTTTGCCAAGCTTATTAGCAGTTGTGTATGTACTGGAGGTTACCAATATAAAAACTGCTTAAATGCATATTTTATAATGTTGCTTTTCTGGAAACTATATGTTGAAAAAAAAAAAAAAGAAGTTCGGGAAGAGTGTGGTTAGAAGCAGGTCCAGTCCCTCCTAAAGTAGCCCTTTAATTTCTCCATGGCAACACTAAAAACTGAAGTCTGCCACCTAAATGCCCTAAGGCTTCAAGTTGATGCAAAAGGTAGATTTGCAGACATGCATCACAATCACATATTTGATGATGGTAGGATAAGCTTGTCAGATCTTCAAAAGGCAAATTTCTCCCCCTGGATCTCATTGCCCTGTCCTTGTCGATAATAAAAGTACATGTTAACAAAACCACATGTTCAGGATCTTGAACTGCAGAAATTTCTCTTTTAACTTGTCAGATCTTAGAAGTTAGGACTTCCTTATATTTGTGAAGTGGACCCAATAGTTTACATGTGGCATCACATAATAAAAACACCAAGAGGTGACTTAGCTTCATATGTTAAAAAGCGACCTGATATTTCCGTTGCAACATATATCTCCAATTGACATTATTTTATCACAGAAGCAATGAAAAAGATAATGATAGAGATAACTTATCAATCTTAACCCTCATACTGCTATGGATAAATGATTTAAACTATCTGGATAAGAATTGCATGACTAGAAAGTATTTTGGTGGTGTCAATTTTTTATGAAACCCAACCACCTTTTATTGTGCATTCTGACTTTTGGTTCAAGCCAGTTTGAACTGACCATGGGTTAAACCTATGCATCTGTTGGTTTTAGTTAGATCCCATTTGGCTAAGCTTTTAGAGTAGCAGAAAGCACTTTCTAGCTATCTAAAAGTATTTTTGGATGATATAATGCTGTTCGATAAAAAATCAGGAAGCTATTTTAGTTTTATTAGAAAGTTGAACTTAGGAAGGATCAAATGGATACCACTGATTTTATATTATATAAAAAAATAATTAAATTTGTCAACTTCGGCTTCCACAAAGATTTCATTTTGTTAATCTGCAAGCGATTTTTGTGAATGCCAAGTTATACATAATTTCAAACAGTATAACCTTACTTCATGCAACACTTCTTTAGATGATAATGGAGCTATTTACAATGTTTCTTATCTCGACTATAGAATAACCCTGTATAAGTCATGGAAACTAATTTGTTACCTTCTTTGATGCACTTCTTATGATTAATGTTCTTTGCCACTGTACAATTACAGGAGAGAAATATGGATACTAAAGTTCAAGATTCGGAGCCCCCAACTCCGCACTCAGTAATGAAGATGGGCTCGAGGTGATTTTAGAATACCTCTACATTTCAGATTTCATCGATACATAACTCTGGAAGGGAAATGACCCAAAGTTTGTTCATATATATATTTTTAAAAATTTTGTTATTTATGGTTGATCATAAATTGACATCAAGGATACAAAGTTGCAAAGTATGTACATGCATGTATACATGGGACATTTCCAAGTGCAACAGATGTTATGGCACAATGCCTAGATGCAATTTGGACCATTCAAATCAGTAATTCAAACCATGTGTCAAAATCTGCATGCTGTGAAAAAACTATAGACCAAAATGAAAGAAAAAGTGTTCTTTTTTTTTTTTTTTTAATTAGAAGACAAATGGTTTATTCTGATCCAATTTCGGAACATATCCCATGCCATTGGAATTTGGTCTGCATGTGATTTAAACTTATGTGATCATGACAAACTGTGTGGATTATCCATTTGAATGGTTCACCATGCAGTTTTTGGCATAAGGAATGACTACGTTTTGCCTAGGGAATATTAGGATCATCATCATCATTATATATATATATATATTCTTTTAAGCATATTAGCTTTACATTGCATAATATATTCCTTGCTATTCATGTGGTTCAATGATATGCTATCACATATGTTGCTTACTGTTTTTGTCTCTGTATTTGTCTATGGGGTCCGTATATGTTAGCAATATATCGTGTCATGTTGCTTGCTGTTTGTTAGAAAGGATCTGTTAATTTGCACAAACTTGTAAAAGAACTTGTGTAATAAAATATGCTACCCAGACATTATTGCCATCTGTATATTACTCAATATAGGGCAAGAAACAGTCACTGTGATCTCACAAAATGTAGTCTTCAGCTGCAATTTTTATTTGATTTAAGAAAATATGCCAAAGCTTAATTCCCTGAGCTTATGTGCACTAAATTTATGGCTCATGTTATGCAAGCTAAACTATTTGAATTTTGTCTTGGTCTCAATATCATATCAGGAGATTCAATCTGTAAACTGTTTCATGAGAAAATTATTGATATAGGATCTTGGCATGGACTTTCAAGCCCTACTGATACAAATTTAGATTTAACCTGGGACTTGTCTGGTTACATCTCGTTGCCATACATACATGTATCAGTCAAAAATTCAGCTCATCATTGCATAGTTCATGTTGGTCCATGTTTCCAGTTATACAAGATTATAATGTTTGGCAAGATCATGATCATTGATATATCACTAGTGGTAATGACGAAAATGTACACAAACATAATATTTAGCCTTTCATGTTAGTTCTATGCACATCCAATCATATACAAGAGAAAATACCTACATCTCTTAGGTCTGAACAACCATTCTCAAACTCATGGGCTCGTGCTTGATACTGCTTAGATTATTGTTGATTGTACAGTCATATGTGACTTTGTTATAGGATATTAATGGAGTTATAAATGATGAATAGCAGATTGCTTTCAATTTGTATTAGCCTGTCACCATATCAAGGAAATGGACAACCATTGTGACACCCTCATCAACTGAAAATCACTGATCTTTTTTTCTTCTGTTTTATTATGTTTTCTCAATGTAACAAATATTTAAAAGTGTAGCCATTGACCTAAAAAACAAATCAGCTGTGTGCATGACCTTGTAGGCATGTATATAACTATAACCATAACCATAACCAGCAAGCCTTATCCTGCATGTTGCAGTTTAATTTGGCAAATCCTGCATTATAAAATTCCTTATATTTGTTATGAATGCAAATGTGCAAGCACACAAAAAAGTGTTGTACCATATAAAATTGCAAACCTGTAACTATAACATGCAGCAGAATGAAAAGAGAAAAGAAGACTTACGATCAAGGTTCCTAGTATCGATACCGGTACCTGTACCAGTCACCAGCTGGTAGGTACGAGACTGTACCATACCATACTACATGCGGTATGGATGGGCATGCTAGTTCAAGTTGGCATGTCAAAAAAAGTTTTTTTTATTTCTTTTAATCTCAAATGGATTTTTTAGACTTATTAACCATTTTTAGATCCAAATAAATATTTGTTGATGCTAATTGATGTTTGCATCACTTCAAAACATTTTTAATCATGTGAAACGTGAATTTGATTTCTCAGAAAAGGAAGTCAAGTAAAGAACTGAATTGAATTTTAAAAAAGGAATGATAAGAATAAGATTATGAACATTAACATGGTCAAGAATATATTTCTAGGACTGTCTTCTTCTTCATTAGATTTCTTTTTATCAAAGAGAAGAAGTCAAGTAAATTCTAGCAATAATTCACTTTTTTGTTACTGAAATCGGAGCAGATTCTCATTCGTTTAGATGTTTGTATTAGTTCAATCAATGATGGAAGTGGTTGAGGAACTAGGACATTCATTGATTTGTATAGCTTTTTTAAGTTTGCATTTAAACTCTTCAATGATCCAATGATTAGCATATCCTTTTTAACATCGACTTTTTTTCAATTTTTCAATACTAGGCTCCGGATTGCTCATACTCCTGAAAGATCCAATCAATAGTGTATCCCTTTTAACATCAGCATCTTCTGAATTATTAATAATTGGTTCAGCAATATTGTCCTTTATTATGGATGATGATTCCTTAGTGACTTTTCATTTCGTAGGAATCAAATTTATTTTTTTTGATTTATTGAATATTTTGAGGTTCAAGTGGATGTATTCTCAAGATTAATTTATCAAAAATCACTATGGAATGATGTCTAGCCTCTATCTATGCTACAATATATTTTAAAAAATTTTCATAAAGCAAGATTACGAATAATTAATTAAAGAAAAAGAAGAAATATAAATATAGTTACATACTGGTATTTAGAACCGGATGAGTATCGATGTCCATAAATATTAGGATCATTAATGTACTCAATAAGAATATTAGTAAATCCTTCTAGCAAGGCAACATGGTAATCCTGTAAGTTCATCCTAGGAGTATGCGTGATGGATCGTAACTTATAACATATCCCTTGTTGAGGTATGACTTTGAGAGGTATGATGATATGGTTATGGAGAGGCTCATTCGGATATACTACCAGCAAAACTAGATCTGTAAGATGCTCCGGGCTCAATGAAAAAATTACTAGAAGATGATATTTCAGATGCACCATATCCATATGGATTATAAGCTATCGATGCCTGCAGATAAGAGGATCCAGAGTACGGGGATGAGTCTGATACATATGAATCTTATTTCACGTGCCAGATCTGTAGCTACATCATATCCTGAACAACTTCATGGAGCCCGTCGCCTAGATGTAATTGTATCACTGCGGGCTCTATCAGTCGGTGCACCATGGTCCATATTCTATGTCGTATAAATAAACTGTGACTCACCAATGAATCGAAGACTAATAGTCGGCTATATCTCCTGTCCTCTGGTCCCTTCTTGATCACTAGATCCTGACTATTAGAAGAAGCACTAGCATTACTTTTTCTAGTATCCGAATCTCAATCAACTGAGTGCTCGGTGGAGATGCAATTGTCTTTCCTTTTTCTTTATCTCTGGACTGAATAGATGGCAGGAAGGGATGATGTGATATATCTATTAAAGTCCTGTGAGCAGGGTTCTCTGAATCGTGCCGAACCGGCCGGTTCGGGACATACTGAACCAGACCGGTGGCCGGTCGGCACGGTTCGGCCACATAAAACGAAACCACCCTCCAAAAAATTAAAAAAAAAATTGTTATACCGGATCGAACTGGACCCGAACCGGGCCGAACCAGTACTGAACCGGTCGAAATGAGGTCAAACCGGTCGGTTCAGTCGGTTTGACCTCGGTTCGGGTCGGTTCGGTGGGTGGGATTTTTTGTTTTTGTTTTTGTCATATGGCTACCATAGCTTGTGACATGTGGTGGGGGGGCTATCTGTGAAAGCTCTTAAGAGCTTTAACTTATAACAGCAAGAGAGCTCTCTGTTGTCGTTGTTCTTTTAACGATATTCCTTTAAAAAAAAACTTAATCCATTTCAATCCAATCAAATTTTAGAAGTAAAAGAGGAAGGTAGAATCAAGGTACGTATATCTTTCTTTTTCTGTATTTCTCTCTTTTCTTTATTAAAATCCGTGCAAAATAGAAAAATTTAGAAGAAATATTGTCAAAATTTATTTGTTGGCTATGATTTTAGAGTATGTGGTAGATATAGGATAGATCTACACAATGATACTAAAATTTTGATTTTTTGTTAAGTATATAATTTTTTAAATTAAAAATTAATTTTGGATTAATAAATTAATTAAAAAATATTAGAAAAAAATATAATTATAAATTATTAATCTAGGGCTCGTAAGCTACTCTCACTATAAATTTCATGTCGATTTATTCAAGTTTTGATGCATCTCATGAATAGTGCTCTAGGTCTTAAATTGAAGAAAAATTGATTTTTAATGCATTTTTAGGATCTTAAAAAAATATATGTAGCATGTATGATAGAATCCTACATGAATCTAAAATTTAAATTTTTTATTTTTCTTTATTTTTTAATTTTTTAAATAAAAAAATTAAAAAAATAAATTAAATCTTAAAAATTAGGTTAATAAAGTATTAATTAATAAACATTATTATTGACCTTATATGTAATTTAAATATTCAGGTATGGATCCATTAAGGAAGAAGAAGGATTCGGAGCGGGACATTGGCCGGTTGCATGGAGAGATGCTCTCGGGTCGGCATCACTGGAGGTGTAAATGGTGCAATACTGAATACAAAGGTGAGGGGGTAACAAGGTTGAAGCAGCACTTGACTGGCGGCTATTCTAATATATATGCATGCCGACAATGTCCACAGGAGGTCCGTCAGTTGATGTAGAAATACTTTGCTGATTTTAAAGCTAGGAAGGAAAGAACAGCAAAGAAGAAGGCAGAAATGGACCGCAGAGTCGCAGAACTACCTTCTTATTATTCTAGGAAGTCAGAGGGAGTATCTATTCCTTCTGATGATGAGGCACAGATGGAGGCTGCTATTCAGGCGAGGTGAGCTTGTATGAGCAGAGGCAGCAGGGGAGGTAACCAGGCATAGACAGCGATTTGGGCGACCAACTTTTGAGTCAGGATCGGGATCCGTTTCTGCTAGTGTTGCAGGAGAGTTTGAAACACAGTTTAGGAGGACCTTCTCAGTCAGAGAGCCCGTCAGAAGAGGCACCAACTATATTGCATTGATATTGGAAGAATTTGGCAGTAGAAGGAAGTCTTCCAGGGACATTCCAGAGGGAGCGACTATCTATGATGTCGATCCACATGCCTTTTCTAGTAGAGATTCCAAGCAACAGACGATTGACACAATACTGAAAAATGATAAGAAGAAGGATATGTAGCGGACCATCTCCTCTTGGTTTCATTTCAGTCATATCCCAGCCCATGCAGCAGACAATCCATATTATCGCTCTGCTATTTCATTTATACAGGCTGCTGGTACAGGTATAGATCCTCCAGCATCGAGAGATATTTATTGTTAGCTTCTGGACAGCAATAAGGAGGAGCTAGAAGGATAGATATCCTATATCAGAGCAAGTGGCCCGTGTATGGATTGACGGTGATGTGTGATGGTTAGACTGGTCTACTAGACGGAGCACCATCAATTTCTTGACTTATTATGATGGGAAGACTTTTCAGAAGTCTATTGATGCTTCAGATCAGGTGCATGATGCCAGTTATATCCTCAGATTGATGGAGGAGATGATTGATCAGGTGGGAGAGTATAATGTCGTGCAGGTCATCACTGATAATGGACCACAGTACAGGACCGCAGGGCAGATCTTGATGGAGCGGTGGCTGCATATTTTCTGGACTCCTTGTGCTGCACATTGTATAGACCTCATGTTGATGGATATTGGAAAAATCTGCAAGGTGCAGAAGATTGTTGAGCTAGCATAGTCTATTATCAGATTTATATATAACCATACATGGGTCTTATCATTGATTAGGAGTTTTATAGGGGAAAATATTGAGACGGAGGTCACACGGTTTGCTACTAATTACATTGTACTTGATAGTCTTCTTGGCAAAAAGCAGAGCTACGTCAGATGTTTGTCAGTTAGGAGTGGCAGCAGAGCAGATATGCTAGGACAGATACTGAGGGAAGCAATGTGAAAAATTTAGTGACGAGACAGACATTCTGGCTGAGAGGATAGTGGAGGCTGTCAAGCCTCTATATGAGGTATTTCGTGCCATGGACTCAGAGAGGTATGTTCAGATGGGCTTCTTATATTTCATGATGTAAAGGCAAAGGAAAAAATCCAGGAGGCAGATCCATCACATGCATCCGAGTATATCCGGATCATTGATGGATGGTGGAGTTATGAAATGAGTTCGGATTTGCATCTAGCATGTACGTAGTAATTTATGAAGTCCCTAAAAATTAAAATTCAATTAGATTTGTACAAGGACATTTGACTAATTCTTACAATATATGTGCTTCTTACTATCTAAATCCGAGATTTCAGTACTCCATACCGGACATTGCTTTGGATGAAGATCTTATGTCTGCCCTATGCAATGTTATATATAAGATGGAGCCCGATCCAGATATTGCTGCTATGTGCTTTGAAGAAGTAAGTTAGGTTGAAATTATTGAGTGATTTTTAAGAGAATTAATTTCAACAAGTAGTACATGCTAACAAAACTTTTTTCTGGCAGATAATTTTTTAGGGAGGCACAGATTCATTTGGATCCACTGTAGCAATTAGAAGTAAATCAAAGATGAATCCTGGTAGGTACTCCTAAGAAGTAAGTGTAATATTATATTAGGATTAAATTTTTTATTTTGCCAAATCTAAAATTCTAAATGATGTAATGTCTTTTGCAGCTGAATCGTGGGTGCATTTTGGTGGATCTGCTAAAAATCTGAAGGTTCTTGCAGTTAAGATCTTCTCCCAGACGGTGTCATCCAGTGGATGTGAGCGCAACTGGTCTACATTTGGCCTTATCCACTCCAAGCAGAGGAACTTTTTGAAACAGAATGTCTCAACGATCTTGTGTATGTACACTATAATTTAAGGTTGAGACTAAAGTATATTCAAGAAGGAGTAGAATTGAAATATCCTGATCCCACTGCAAGTTCATATGTTGATGAGGATGAAGATCTAATGATTGGGTGGGTCATGAGTCAGCAGCAGCAGCTAGAGCTTGATGAGCCAGGATCGTATCCTCGACCAGCCAGTTTTGTAGCTAGTGAGGCTGGGGTGGATGCTGGACAATGGGCAACAAGTCATATTTTTCACAAGGTTCCAGCAGATACAGCACATCATCCCTCCCTATCATCTGGTAGACCCGGAGACAGAGAAAAAAGAAAGGCAGTTGCACCTCTATCGAAGTACTCAGTCTACTCAGATTCAGATACCAGAGAGAGTGATGATAGTGCTTCAGATAGTGGAGGATCTAGTGATCAGGGAGGGGTAGGAGGACAAGAGTCGCAGCCACCTATTCATATTCGATTCACTTGAGAGTTACAGTTTAGCCATGCCATGCAAGATACAGATCATGGATTACCATCTGATAGATCCCGTGATGATACGATTCCATATAGGCGACAGGCTCTGCATGATCGTTCGGGACACGATATAGCTGCAGCTCTTGCACGTGGGGTAGGATCCATGGTTGTATCTAGGTTATCCTCATATTCAGGATCCTCTTATCCGCAGCTACCGGCAGCTTCTGGTCCATATGATCCATATGGTGCATCTAAATTGTCATCATCCAGTGATTATTATCCCATGCAGCTTGGAGCATCTTATGGATCTAATTTTGCTGCTGGTATATTTGGATGGGCCCCTGCATTACCATATCATCAGTCTCTGGATAGCTCTCAGAGTTGGGACATCAGAGAGGGATCTGCGATGAGTTATGATCCATCACGCATACCTCCTAGGATAAGTTTAGAGGAGTATCATGCTGCTTGGCTGGACAGATATACCGATCTGCCTACGGAGTACATAAATGATCCTTATATTTATGGACATCGACACTCTACCCGATTCTAGAAATTGGTATGTAATTATATGTTTATGCTTCATTTCATTTTAATTAATTGCTAGTAATCTTAGTTTAATTATCATTTTATATCTTATTTCAATTGAAACTAGTCAAGGTACATATCTTAATTTCTAAATTTCAAGCATCTAGGACTCTTAAACACTAAATTCTAACCCTAAACCCTAAACCCTAAATCCTTAAAAAATAAAATAAAAACCTTAAAATCCCATAATTCATTAAAAAAAAATAAAAAAAAATTTGGATGTACCGGCTCCCGGTATCGGTACCGGGAACCTTACCTGTGAGGAATATTATTTCTTGTCTATTGTTTAGCATATATTTCAGCCTCGCTAGCATAAAATTGGCTAGTTGAGGAGGCGATCCTGGTTCATTAAGCTCTGGCACCTGCTTTGACTCACAATCCATCCAATTATCGGATCTTCATCTTCATTAACATTATTACTCAGTCGGATTGAAGTATTTCAGATCAATTTCTTTCTTAATATACTTTAGCCTTAACCTTAAGTTATAATGTACATATATAAGACGTGGAGGTATTTCTATTTTAGACGGTTTCTCTGTTTGGAGTAGATAAGGCCAAAAGTCGACCAATTATGCTCACATCCACTCAATGACACCGTCTAGGAGAAGATATTGACAGTAAAATTTTTTAAATATTTTGCTGATCCATCAAATTGCACATACCATTTAGCTATAAAAGATATTAAATTATTTAGAATTTCAGATTCAACAAAATCAAAAATCATTTTGAATATAATATTAGATTTATTAGTACCTACCAGGATTTATCTTTGATTTACTTCTGATAACTATATTGGATCCAAAAAATCTGTGCCTTAAAAAATTGTCCAAAAAAAATTTGTTGTTGTCATATGTTATTTATGGAAGTTACTGCTAATAAAAATCACTTAACAATTTTAATCCAACTTGTTTTATGCATAGCCACGATATCTGGATCGGGCTCCATCTTATATATAATATTATGCAAAACAGATATAAGCTGTTCATTCATGGCAATGTTCGGTATGGAGTGCTGAAATCTCGGATTCACATAGTAAGCTGTACATATATTTTCAGAATTAGTCAAGTATACTTGTATAAATAAAATTAAATTTAAATTTTTAGAGTCTTCATGATTTATTGCCTACTTGCTAGATGCAAATCCGAACTCATTTGATAACTCTACCGTTCATCAATGATCTGGATATACTCAATGGTATACGATGGATTTACTTCTTGGATATTTTTCTTTGCCCTTTTCATCATATAATAAAGGAAGTCCATTTGAGCATATTGTTCCGAGTCCACGTCCAAAGTACCTTTTATAGAGGCTTGATAGTCTCTACTATCCTTTCGGTCTGCTGTCAGAATGGTTGTCTCGTCACTAAGTTCTTCATAGTACTTTTCTCAATATTTGGCTTGATATATCTGTTCTGCTGCTATTCTTGGCTGACAAACATTTAACGCAACTCTACTTTCTTGTCAAGAAGACTATCAAGTGCTATATAATTGTAGCAAATCATGTGATCCCTGGTTCAATATTTCACTTTCCCATAAAGCTCTGTATCAATGATAAGACTCATATATGGTTATAGATGAATCTTGTGATATTCTGTGCAAATTCAACTATCTTTTGCATCCTATGAATCTTTCCAATATCCATTAATGTGAGGTTAGTATAATGTACAGTATAAATAGCTAGAAAATATGCGATCGCCGTTGCATTAAAAGCTACCATACGAACCTATATTGTGGTCTATTATTTATGATGACATGCACGACATTCTGCTCTTTCACCTGATCAATTACCTCCTTTATCAATATGAGGATATAGCTGGTATCATGCACATGATTTGAAGCATCAATATATTTGTGAAAATTTTTTTCATCATTATAAGTTAAGAAGTTGATGCTTCATTTAGCAGGACCAGTCTAACCATCACACATCACTGTCAATCCATATACAGGTCACTTACTCTAATAGGGCAAATCCAATTTTCTAGCTCCTTATTACTATCAAGAAGCTGACCATAAATATCCCTTAATCCTGGAGGATTTGTTTTGCACTAGCAGTCTATATAGATGCAATAGCTGAGTGATAATATAGGTTTTATGCTGCGTGCACTGGGATATGACTGAAGTGAAACCAGGATTCGATAACTTGCCATATATCCTTATTATTTTTCAGCATAGTATCAATCCTCTGTTGCTTGAAATCTCTGCTAAGAAAGGTATGATCGACATCGTGGATAGTGGCTCTTGTTGGAATGTTCCTAGAAGATTTTTTTTTATTGTCAAATGCTTCCAACATAAATGCAATACAGCCGGTGCCTCACTGATAGATTCTCTGAGGAGGTTCTCCTAAACTATGTCTCAAACTCTCTTGCAACACTTCCAAAGTCCGATCCCGACTCCGACTCAAAAGTTGATAGCCCAAATTGTCTTTATGCCTGGCCATCTCCTCTAGTTGGCTTTGCTCATCCAAGCTTGCCTGAATGGCAGCCTCGATTTGTGCCTCATTAAAAGAAATAGATACTCTCTCTGACTTCCTGGAGTGATAAGGTTATAATATTATAAAAAATTAATTTGATCTTAGATTTATATAAGATTCCATCATGGATATTACATATTTTTTTTAAGACGGTATGCATGAAAGGCCATTTTTTTTCAAAATTAGGTCATGGTACTATTCATATGTTGCATCAAAATTTGGATAAATTGATATAAATTTATAATAAAAGTAGCTTACAAGTCCTAAAACAATAATACATTTTTATAATTTTTAATAGCTTATTTTATTTTTTATTAATTTTTTAATTTGAAAGTGTTTTTTAATTTTAAAAATGATATACTTAACAAAAAATAATGATCTTAACATCATTGTGTAGATCTTTCATAGATCTACAACGTACTCTAAAATCACACCAAACTAAAAAAAATTAATAGAGTTTTTCGTTGTTTTTTCATTTTCCATGAATTAAAAAAAATAGTAAGAGGAAGAAAGAGAGAAGGGGGAGGATTTACATATCTTGAATCTACATTTATTCTTGATTTTCCGGTATTTGGGTGGCTTAAAAGGAAGAAAAAAGCTTTCCGAATCGTGCTCTCTGCTGTTTTTTTCAAACTAAGAGCCTCTCGAGCCCTTAGTACATAAAAAATACACCCCCCACCCTACTATAGTACACCCGGTTCGGATCCGAACCGGCCAAAACATGCGGTTTGGACCGGTTTGGATCAATTTTGGACGGTCCGAGGTTTGCGCCCAAAAACATAATCGAATCGTGCCGATTAGATGTTGGTCTAGTTCGGCACATCCTGAATCGATCAGTTCGGCACAGTTCGGGGAACACTGCTTACGATTGTATCAATAATTAAAGATTACTCATATGTAATAGGACTCTATTAAGATCATTGTCTTCATCATCACCATTGGCAGTGTTTAATTTTGAACCAAACAAGAAACTAATTTTCTAATTTTTATAGTTTCAGCAAATAGAAAATATAAGGCTTGCCATTTATTTGTTTATGGAACTCTATATGTGTTTCTTTAATTGTCATATTCCAACATGGATGGAAATATATTTAACTGTCAAAATTTTCTCAAGAACACAGATTTCATGGTACACATCAGTGTTGTAACCGCAACATTGAAAATTTTCAACACTTTAACTTGCTGAGCCTGTTGGCCAATTTTGTTGCATGTTAACGTAGCTATTACTTGCATAATGTTTTTACATGTCTTGTTTTGAAAAAAATGACCCTCTTAAGTGGGCAGCTGAATGTCCAGCTATCTCTTACTAGATGCTTTAAAGGTTTGGTATAAACTCATTTTAAAATGCAAAATCTACTTGATCAGGGTTGTGACCATTCTGCAATACTAAATGCCCATTGATAGATTTAACCTGTGGAATTTTCTCAATATGTTTCTTTCAGAGACCGGGCTAGTATGGAGGATCCAGATGGAACACTTTCAAGTGTTGCCCAGTGTATAGAGCAGTTACGTCGGAATTCTTCTGCTGCTCAAGAGAAAGAGAGCTCCTTGAAACAGTTGCTAGAACTTATTGAAACTCGTGATAATGCCTTTGGAGCAGTTGGGTCACACTCCCAGGCAGTTCCAATTCTTGTTGCCCTTCTCAGGTCAGGATTATTAGGAGTGAAGATATTGGCTGCTACTGTTTTAGGATCTCTTTGCAAGGAGGAAGAACTAAGAGTAAAAGTGTTGCTTGGTGGTTGCATCCCTCCATTGCTTGCTCTTCTCAAGTCCAGCTCAGCTGAGGGCCAAATTGCAGCTGCAAAAACTATTTATGCTGTTTCTCAAGGGGGAGCAAGGGATCATGTTGGATCAAAGATCTTTGTAACTGAAGGAGTTGTTCCTGTTTTATGGGAGAAATTAAAACATGATCTCAGAAATGGAAGCATGGTGGATAGTCTGCTTACTGGAGCATTAAAGAATTTATCTAAGAGCACAGAGGGGTTCTGGTCAGCAACAATAAAATCTGGTGGGGTGGATATTCTTGTAAAACTGCTTTCTTCAGGACAAACAAGTACACTTGCAAATGTTTGCTATCTTCTTGCATGTGTAATGATGGAAGATGCATCCGTCTGTTCTAGAGTTTTAGCAGCAGAAGCCACTAAGCAACTCCTCAAGTTACTGGGGCCTGGTTATGAAGCTTCTATTAGAGCTGAGGCTGCAGGTGCTCTTAAATCTCTTTCTGCACAGAGTAAGGAAGCCAAGCGTGAGATAGCTAATTCTAATGGGATCCCTGCTTTGATAAATGCAACTATAGCTCCGTCAAAAGAATATATGCAAGGTGAATCTGCTCAAGCATTGCAGGAAAATGCAATGTGCGCATTAGCAAATATTTCTGGCGGGTTGTCATATGTCATATCCAGCCTTGGAGAAAGCCTCGGATCATGTACTTCACCTGGACAGATTGCTGATACACTGGGTGCTTTAGCTTCAGCTCTAATGATATATGATACTAATGCTGAATCCATTAAGGCTTCAGACCCTTTAGCCATTCAGAGGATATTGGTAAAGCAGTTTAAACCTAAGTTGCCATTTCTTGTGCAGGAGCGTACTATTGAAGCATTGGCCAGTTTATATGGGAATAATATTCTATCAAGGACACTTAGCAATTCTGATGCAAAACGTTTGCTTGTTGGTTTGATAACCATGGCAACGAATGAGGTGCAGGATGAACTTGTGAAGTCTCTTCTCATACTCTGCAACAAAGAATGTAGTCTATGGCATGCATTGCAAGGTCGTGAGGGTGTTCAGCTTTTGATATCTCTTCTTGGTCTCTCATCAGAGCAACAACAGGAATGTGCGGTAGCTCTTCTTTGCCTCTTATCCAATGAAAATGATGAAAGCAAATGGGCCATAACTGCTGCTGGAGGCATTCCTCCTCTTGTTCAAATTTTAGAAACGGGATCTCCAAAAGCCAAAGAAGATTCTGCGATAATCCTTGGAAATCTTTGTAACCACAGTGAAGACATACGAGCATGTGTTGAAAGTGCCGATGCTGTCCCTGCTTTATTATGGCTGCTTAAAAATGGAAGTGAAAATGGAAAAGATATTGCATCAAAAACGTTAAACCATCTCGTCCATAAGTCAGATACTGGTACTATCAGCCAGCTCTCTTCTCTACTTACCAGTGATCAGCCTGAGTCTAAAGTACATATTTTAGATGCACTAAAAAGTTTGCTTTCAGTTGCACCCATCAATGATATTTTGCATGAAGGAAGTGCTGCAAATGAAGCCATTGAGACAATGATAAAAATCTTGAGTTCTACAAAGGAAGAAACTCAAGCTAAATCAGCATCTGCCCTTGCAGGACTCTTTCATTGCCGCAAAGACTTGAGAGAAACTCACGTTGCTGTAAAGACTCTCTGGTCAGCGATGAAGCTGCTTAATGTAGAGTCTGAAAAAATAGTGAGGGAGGCTTCCTGCTGCCTTGCAGCTATTTTCCTTTCAATTAAGCAAAACAGGGAGGTTGCTGCAGTTGCCAGAGATGCATTGACTCCACTAGTCCTGCTTGCTAATTCCTCAGTTCTCGAAGTGGCAGAGCAGGCAACACGAGCTTTGGCAAACCTTCTTCTGGATCATGAAGTGTCTATGCAGGCATCTCCAGATGAGATTATTTTTCCTGTTACACGAGTTTTACAAGATGGTACTATTGATGGAAGAACTCATGCTGCAGCTGCAGTTGCACGTCTTCTTCAGTGTCGCTCTATTGATCAGGCATTATCTGATAGTGTAAACCGTGCTGGGACAGTCCTTGCACTTGCTTTCCTTCTGGAATCTGCTAGTATTGAAGATGCTGCTACATCAGAAGTTCTTGATGCACTGGTCATATTGTCAAGATCAAAAGGAGCAAGCGAACATGTAAAACCTCCATGGGCAATTCTTGCTGAATATCCCCATACAATAGTCCCCCTAGTTTCATGTATAGCTGATGGAACCCCCTTGTTACAAGATAAAGCTATAGAGATTGTATCAAGACTTGGTCATGATCAGCCTGTTATACTGGGTGGTCTAGTATCTGGCACCATTAGGTGTATATCATCAATTGCAAGAAGAGTCGTTGGATCTAACAACTTCAAAGTCAAAGTTGGGGGAAGTGCTCTTCTTATTTGTGCAGCAAAAGAGAATGGCCAGAAGCTGGTAGAAGCTTTAAATGAATCAAGCTTGTGTGCTCATCTTATTGATTCTCTTGTTGGTATGCTTCATTCTACAAATTCATTGGCTGACCATAGAGATGGTGAAAGCAATATAGACATAAGCATTTATAGGCATCCTAAAGAGCAATACAGAAATTGTGAAGTTGAATGTAACACAGTCGTGATTTCTGGTAACATGGTTGCTATTTGGCTGCTTTCTATACTTGCTTGTCACAAGAACAAAACTAAAGCAGCCATAATGGAGGCTGGAGCCATTGAAATTCTCTCCAACAAGATCTCTCAGCATGCGTTCCTATCCATGCAGGTAACTGGCAGTTCCTTTTCAGCAGTTCCATAACCTAGTATATGAGCTGTGCCTGTATCCATATTTAGCATATGTGTATTTTCATCTGTGCACTTTCATCAATATTTTTCATCAATTAATTACTTCTTCACTTATGTCATGATTTGTTCACATGTTTTTTGGATCTTATGGTCACTCACAGGGCTTAACATAACTTCTGTAAGTGTAAAATTTGCAGAGTGATTCTAAAGAAGATAACAGCACATGGGTTTGTGCTTTACTCCTTGCAGTGCTGTTTCAAGACAGAGATATCATACGGTCAAATGCAACAATGCGCTCTATTCCAGTACTTGCAAATCTGTTGAGATCAGAGGAGTTAGCAAACAGATATTTTGCTGCACAAGCTTTGGCTAGTCTTGTGTGTAATGGTAGCAGAGGGACCTTGCTGGCTGTTGCTAATTCTGGGGCAGCTAATGGGCTTATACCTTTGCTTGGTTGTGCTGATACTGATATAGCTGATCTTTTAGAACTGTCAGAGGAGTTCTCTTTGGTGCGCAATCCAGAGCAAATTGCTTTGGAGAAGTTGTTTAGAGTTGATGACATAAGGGTTGGTGCAACTTCTAGGAAAGCAATACCTGCACTTGTTGATTTACTCAAACCAATTCCAGACCGACCAGGTGCACCTTTTCTGGCATTAGGCCTTCTGAATCAGCTAGCAGTAGATTGCCCTGCAAACAAGCTTGTAATGGTAGAAGCTGGGGCTCTAGAGGCACTTTCTAAATATCTCTCACTAGGACCACAAGATGCAACAGAAGAAGCGACCACGGAATTATTGGGCATCCTGTTTGGCAGTGCTGAAATAAGACGTCATGAATCTGCAATTGGGGCTGTTAATCAACTTGTAGCAGTCTTACGACTGGGGGGAAGAAATTCCAGGTACAGTGCAGCTAAAGCTTTGGAGAATCTGTTTTCCTCAGATCATATCAGGAACAGTGAGTCAGCTCGGCAAGCTGTTCAACCCCTTGTAGAAATTCTGAGCACTGGCTTGGAGAGGGAGCAACATGCTGTTATTGCTGCTCTTGTGAGGTTGCTTTCTGATAATCCATCAAAAGCCCTTGCTGTTGCAGATGTTGAGATGAGCGCAGTAGATGTTCTTTGCCGTATACTTTCTTCAAACTGTTCAGTAGAACTGAAGGGAGATGCTGCTGAGCTATGTTGCGTGCTTTTTGGAAATACAAGAATTCGGTCTACAATGGCTGCAGCACGTTGCGTGGAGCCTTTGGTGTCTCTGTTAGTAAGTGAGTCTAGTCCTGCACAGAATTCAGTAGTTCGTGCACTGGATAAACTTTTGGATGATGAGCAATTGGCAGAACTAGTTGCTGCACATGGTGCCGTTGTCCCTATTGTTGGTCTTCTATTTGGTAAAAATTACATGCTTCATGAGGCAGTTGCTAGAGCTTTGGCAAAGTTAGGAAAGGATAGACCAGACTGTAAATTGGAAATGGTGAAAGCTGGAGCAATTGAGAGCACATTGAATATACTCCATGAAGCTCCTGATTTTCTCTGTGTTGCATTTGCAGAATTACTTAGAATATTGACCAATAATGCAAGCATTGCAAAGGGTCCATCAGCGGGCAAGGTTGTGGAACCTCTGCTCTCCCTATTAAGTAGGCCAGAAATTGGCCCTAGTGGTCAGCATAGTACCTTGCAAGTTCTTGTTAATATTTTGGAGCATCCCCAGTGTCGATCTGATTGTAACCTGACACCTCGACAGGCCATTGAACCAGTTATTGCTTTACTGGATTCACCTAGTCAAGCAGTTCAACAGTTGGCTGCAGAGCTATTATCCCATCTCGTCTTGGAAGAACACTTACAGAAGGATGCTGTAGCAGAGCAAGCAATTAGTCCCCTAATCCAAGTTCTTGGATCAGGTGTACCCATTATACAACAGAGGTCAATAAAAGCCCTTGCTAACATTGCATTAGCTTGGCCAAATACAATCGCCAAAGAAGGGGGTGTTTATGAGTTGTCTAAAGTAATATTGCAAACTGACCCTCCCTTGCCGCAGGCTATATGGGAATCTGCTGCTTCTATCTTATCCAGCATTCTGCAGTATAGTTCGGAATATTTTCTAGAAGTGCCTGTGGCTGTATTAGTACAGTTGCTTCACTCTGGAACGGAAAATACGGTTGTTGGTGCATTGAATGCCCTTCTTGTGTTGGAAAGTGATGACTCAACCAGTGCCGAAGCAATGGCTGGAAGTGGTGCTGTAGAGGCACTATTGGAACTTCTCAGGAGTCATCAGTGTGAGGAAACTGCAGCAAGACTACTAGAAGTTCTGCTTAACAATGTGAATATCAGAGGAACAAAAGCTGCCAAATCTGCTATTTCACCATTATCCATGTATCTCCTAGATCCTCAAACACAATCCCAGCAGGGAAGGCTGCTTGCAGCTCTTGCTCTTGGTGATCTGTTCCAAAATGAAGGTCTTGCTCGAACTACCGATGCTGTTTCAGCATGCCGAGCTCTGGTAAATCTTCTTGAAGACCAACCAACTGAAGAAATGAAAGTAGTAGCGATATGTGCGTTGCAAAATCTTGTAATGCACAGCCGATCAAATAAGAGAGCTGTTGCGGAAGCTGGCGGTGTTCAGGTTGTGTTGGACCTTATCAATTCAAGCAATCCTGATATGTCTGTTCAAGCAGCAATGTTTGTTAAACTTCTCTTCTCTAATCATACCATCCAAGAGTATGCTTCCAGCGAAACAGTGAGATCTATAACTGGTAAATTCTTGTGACTTCTGTCATGTGCCTTTTAAGTAAATTCCTATTGAAAATTTTTGTTTGTTCTGGGATGCCTGCAATTCAATCTCAATCAGAAACAGATGCATAATTGAGAGAGGATGCTGCTTGAAGATTTTTTTTTTTTGGGTGTATTTCTCCTAACTGTGATTGCTAGTTATGAGTCTACCGTACATGTCTAGCGGTCATCTTGACTAACAAGTAGCTCCACTGAACTGGATTGTACCTGAGTATTATCACCAATACAAGTTACTACCTATTTGTAAAGTTATCCTCTATTCCATTTTTGCTTACCCTTTGCTTTTGAGAAATCAAGTTATTTATGCTAAGCTTGTAATAAATACATGTTGGTTTTAGTTTAAGCTGTTTTGGTAATCATAAAAAAAAGTCCACTCTGATTCAGGGCTCAGAATATCTCATTGTCCAGCGTCATGATTTACAAAATGAAGTTGATAAATATGTTTAAAAGTTCAGTGGCTTTGGTATTATCAAATGTAGTGTTCTAGTATGGATACAAATTTAAATAGAGGGGAGCATAAATGTTAAGTTTGATTATTGAAGTTGAAGAGTTTTTGGATTATATATGTATGACTCTTACAACACAAAGTCAAACTTTGTGATTATCCTTAATTTATAGAATCATTCTCTAGGAGGTGGTGCTCAGTGGTACCTCGTAAGAAGGAGAGTATATCTGCATTCTGCAAAGCTGAAGTTTACTCATCAGTTCCTCTTAACAAAGGGCCTGGCTGAAATTGAGTGGTACATTATATTTATTGTTGCCTTTTAATCAACCATGAGGGCAACTTCCTATTTTTTCTATTTGTCCTTAAATTTAACGAATTATCATTAATTTTTAATGAATTAATGCTCATCATATTCATTACCCATACCCATCAATGTTTTATCAACACTAAAATGGAATAATATTGGAGACTTACGCTGAGAATAAAAACTTTTCTCAATAATGTGATCATTGTGATGTTGTTTCAGCATAATTTGTTCTGGTTTTATTTTCAGAATGATTACTTTTCCAGCTGACGTTCTTTTCCATTCAGTTGTGCTTTTTGATGCCTAATGAGTTTGATTCCTATGCAGCTGCTATTGAAAAGGATTTATGGGCCAATGGAAGTGCAAGTGAGGAGTATCTAAGAGCACTCAATGCACTTCTAAGCAACTTTCCTCGTTTGAGAGCAACCGAACCTGCTACATTGAGCATTCCCCATCTTGTAACATCTCTCAAAACTGGCTCTGAGGCAACTCAAGAAGCAGCATTGGATTCACTTTTCCTTCTCAGGCAAGCTTGGTCGGCATGCCCAAGTGAAATCTTCAAAGCTCAGTCTGTTGCTGCATCAGAGGCTATTTCCTTATTCCAATACTTGATTCAGTCTGGCCCACCTCGGTTTCAAGAAAAAGCTGAACTTCTTTTACAGTGCTTACCAGGAACACTTACAGTTATTATAAAGCGTGGTAACAATTTAAGGCAGTCAGTGGGAAACCCAAGTGTCTACTGCAAACTCACACTTGGCAACAATCCACCTAGACAGACAAAGGTAACATCCAATGTCTGATCACATTCTGCATGTCTGAAAAGAAACTTTGGAACTCCTTTGCTTGGGACTGTTATTCTAGTTGAGAATAGAGAAAAAAAAAAAGATTTAATGTTATTTTCTTGTAAGGGGCTTTTATAGGTTATAAAATATAATGTACCTAGATACATACTAAATATGGTGGTCTAGATACAATGTACTTGGACACTTTATTTCTTCTCTAACACTCTCCCTCAAGCTGGAGCATATATATCAAACATTCCTAGCTAGGTACATAAAGAAGAAAAACGAGTAGGTCCAAGAGCCTTGGTAAGGATATCAACCAACTGATTCTCTGACATTATGTATGGAGTAACAATCTTTCCTGATAGAATAGCATCTCGAAGAAAGTGACACTTGACCTTAATATGTTTAATCTGTTCATGAAAGATAGGATTGTTTGCAATGTATATAGTAGACTGATTGTCACAATGCATCACTATAGGCTCATAATAAAATACACCAAGTTCTCTCGATAAAGAATTTACCCATATCACTCACAAGCTGTGTGAGCCATCACTCTATACTCAGCCTCAGCACTTGAATGGGCCACCACAATTTGTTTTTTATGTGTCCATGTAACAAGATTTTCTCCAACAAAAATACAAAAATCTGATGTGGATCTCCTATCACTCACTAAGCTAGCATAGCATCAGAATAGGCTTCAATTTGTAAATGTCTATTTCTTTTATACAAAAGGCCTTTTCTTGCAGCTCGTTTAGTGTAATGCAGGATTTTTAACATAGCATTCCAATGGAATAGCTTAGGCTTTTGCATATACCAACTATCCCCACTACATAAGAAATGTCAAGTCTTGTGACTGCTAGATAGAAAAGCTTCCCAACCAGTCTACGGTACAAAGTGATATCCTCTAAATTATCTTTAGAATCATCAATCTCTGATGGTAATTGAGAATCAATAGGAGTAAAACTTAGTTTACAATCAAGTAAGCCTATTTCCATCAATAAATCAGGGGCATATTTTTTTGAGAGAGAAACACTGCTTGCGATCCATATGCCACTTCAATTCTCAGGAAATACTAAGGTCAGCCCAAATCTTTGGTGACAAAATGATTCTCTAAGTGTTCTTTGACCCGAACAACCTCATCATAATCACTACTTGTCAGAAGAATATCATCCATATACATAGCAAGAACAACCAATTCCAAGGACATTTGCTTCACAAAAATTGAGTGATCAAACTTATTGCAATGAAATCTAATTTTGCCAACCACCTAGCAAAACTTGTCAAATCAGGTCCTTGGACTCTACTTGAGGCCATATATGCTTTCTTTAGCTTGCAAACTTTCTCCTTCTGAGCAATATAACTTGGAGGTTGCTCCATATAAACAACCTTAGGCAAATCTCCATGTAAAAGGGCATTATTTACAACTATTTGATGTATTTTCCAGTATTGACTAATTGCAATAGAGAAGAGAATTTAGACCGAGTTGAGACGAGCAACTGAAAAAAAGTCCTAAAATAGTCAATACCATATATTTGGATATATCCTTTAGCAACAAGACGAGCCTTAAAGTGCTCCACAGTACCATCAGGTTGGTACTTGACTATAAAGACCCACCGACATGCAACAGGATGAACACTAGATAGTGGTATAACTAACTTCCAAGTGCCATGACTAACAAGGGTAGCCATCTCTTCATCCATGGCTTGTCTCCATCTGGGATTAGACTAAGCCTCCTGATAGGTTTTGGGAATAGATATGGAGGACAGAGATCCAACAAAAGATCAAAAAGATAGTAGAAAATAATCAAAAGTCAAGGAAGTAGATATTAGATGCAAAGTACATGATCGTTTACCCTTTTCATAATGCAATGGGCAAATTTGAATCTGGAAGATGGTTAGCAGGAAGCTCAAATAGAGAGGACAAAGTCGGTGGTGGTAAAGATGGAGCTCCTTTCTTGTGACAACTGTAGACCTGCAAGGGTGGAGGAATAGAAGCACTAGAGGGTGAAGCTATGGGAGTACTAGGAGCAATGGGTGGTAGATGAACACCTGATGACTCAGAAGTGATTGGAAAGAATGGATTGGTCTCAAAGAATGAGACATCAGCAAAGATAGTGTCGTCTAGAAAAAGAATAATAATATCATTATCCTTTTTGATTACGAGAATATTTTAGAAAGATACAACGAACAGATTGAGGAGACTTGTCTCTGCTAGGTCTAAAGAGATAAACGAAACACGGGCTTCTAAACACTCGTGGGTGAGTTAGAAGGGATCCGTAGAGGGATAGAGAATGGAAAATGGAGATTTTTCATCCAATATACTTGATGAAACCTTATTTATAAGATAATATGTTATAAGAATAATATTGTCCCAATAAAGTTCAGGTACCTGCATATAAAACATAAGAGTTCGCGTGCCATATCTAAAAGATGTCTGTTTTCTTTCAGCTACTTCATTCTGCCAAGATGTGTAAGGATACAAGGTTTGATGTATTATACCATGAGAAGCACAAAATTCTGAAAAACTAGACTACATGTATTCAAAGGCATTATCAGTACAAAGAACCTTAAGGGGTGTAGAAAACCGAGTTTTTATTTCATGATAAAAGTTTCAAAATATAGAAAAGACTTCAGATCAATACTTGAGGATATACAACCAGGTCATCCTGGTATGGTCATCGACAAAAATTGACATAATATCTAAAGCCTAATCGAGTCATGACAGGACTCAGATGCTAGATATCTGAATGGATTAACATAAAGGATGAAGAATAATGCTTGCTAACAGAAAAAAGGAAAAGACACTATGATGCTTTCCTAACTGACAAGCTTCACATTCAAGACTAGTCGAAGACTTAGGGAGAAGACCAAGATTCTTTAGGATTTCTATTGATGGATGACCAAGACGACAATGCCACTGATAAGGTGAAATGAAAGATGACAACATTGCACAGGTAGGAGTTGAATTGCTAGCAAGAAGGTAAACTCCATCTCCCTTAACAGTGCCACCATTCACCTTCCTTGTGTTGAGATCTTGAAAGAGACAATGAGAAAGGGTAAACGTAATTTAGTAGTTTAAGGATTTAACAAGATATCTAATAGATAACAAATTCAAATGATATTTAGGAGTATATAAGACATTTGTAAGAAAAAGTATAAGAGAAATCCTTACAGTACCATGTCCAAGAATAGGAATTAAAGTGCCATTCGGATAGCACGTGCGATAATTAAGTGTATGTAGAAAAAAGATCTCTGTTACCTATGACATGAAAAGAAGCACTTGAATCTAATAACCAGAACATATCAGGAGTGACTGCGGTAGCCATCCCAAGAGTAGGAGAGTTGGTGGAGCTGAAGAAGTGGAGGCACTGGTGGATTGGAGAACTCGCTCGTAGTCAACCCATGATCAGAACCGAGTCATCAATGGCAGGAGAAGCACTAACATCAAATGAAGCTATAGAAGGTGTAGCACTAGCAAGGCAAGAGAAAGAAGGCTTTCCAAATTTATGTCAACAATGTTCAGATGATTTGAGCATCCGTAATATGGACATGGTGAGAAAGAGTTACGTTTGTATCCATGTCCTCCATGACTCTCTTAGATACTACAAGTACCAATAGCAAGAGCAGTGTTCTTCTTAGATGGAGAAGATGCACGCTGCAACTTGGTAATACAGAAAACTCGACTCATAGCATTGCTCAAGGTGGGAATGCTATCATCAGCCATGAGCTAAGCCCGAACATGAGAGAGAAGGATTAAGCTCGGAAAGGAACTTTGCTACATAGAATTCCTCACGTTGCTGTTGAAGAATAGAAACATCAATAGTGAGGGGGGATGATATTGGGCAAGCTCAATCATCTTTTCCGAAGAATGGTGTAGTATTCCTGGATTGAGAAATCCCCTTGCTGCAAAGAAAAAAATGTTTGAGTAGAGAGTAAATCATCGAGATATTTTTCTCTTGAAAGTATGTCATCCTCAAGAAATCCTACATCTTTTTCGTGGTGGATAGAAATATCACAGTATTCGCAATATGATGTTCTAGGCTATTTAACATCTAGGTGAGAACGGCATAATCAACCTCTTGCCATTTATAGAATTTTATTAAATCAGTATTATCAACAGGTTCTTTGTCAAGATGATGGAGCTTTTCCTGAGATCCCATCATGTAGCGAAATGCTTGAGATCAAAGAAGATAATTGGCACCATTAAATTTGACACTAGTACCAAGAGAATGGGTTCTTAGGTCATTTGAGGAAGAAGAGAATCTAGAGGATGTAGAAGAAAGCAATGTTTAAAAAAAAGGAATCGCCGATGACTGTTACAAGAGAGAAAACAGTCCGCAACATCAATAGATCTCAAGAAGAAAGTCTGATGAGTCTACTAGATCTGACAATGATAGAGAGGTGATACAATGATATTCATCGATCCTGGATGCATGATATTCATCCATCCTGGATGCATGATATTCATCGCCGAACAGATAATAGGGAGAAGAACAACAGCTGTAGTGGCAGGAGGGAATATCACAGTTCATCACCTTGTGATCACAAGGAGAGAACAGCAACGGCGAGTAGAAGAAAGTTGGACTTCATTGCTGATTGGCAAGAAGGGAATAGCAGCAGCAGCAGCAGGAGGGAGAGGAATAGTTCATTGGTGATCAGCTAGAAGAGCCCCTTTTTTTTCTCTCTGATTGGCAAGGTGTCTCTCTTTTTCTTGCACGGATGATCGTAGCCCAAGAAGAACAGCAGCGGCAATTTTGTAGGGATTAGGAGGGCATGTCTTGATGTCTCTCTTGAAGCAATCCCCATGCACGTCTTCCTAGGCATGGGACTTTTGGGATATGGAGATCTCTCTAGATGAGACTTGAGAGAGACTCCCAGGCGGATGGGAGTCCTCTGGAAACAGGGAGGCGGCGGCTAGGGTTAGGCTCTGATACCAAGTTGAGAATAGGAAAAAGAAAAAGGTTCAATATTATTTTCTCTTAAAGGACTTTTATAGGTTACAAAATATAATAAACCTAGACACATACTAAATATGGTAAAGTCTAGATACAATGTACTTGGACACTTTATTTTTTCTCTAACAATTCTCTTACTATGTCCTCCCTTCTAAATACATTTATGGTATCCTAGAAGCATTATCCTTATCTTATTAATATCATCTTTTTTCTCATAAATGATGCAAAGCTCTTTTTTATTAGAACCGGTGATTTAGCATTACTAATTTTGTAATGATTTCAATTTTGTTGCATTTATTATTAATAGAAAATTAAATAGCTTATGCTACAGAAGTAGTATTTACATAATTAATGCTAAGTCAAAAGTCATAACTGAGAAGGCTTATATTTTTATTTAAATATATTCAGGTTTTTTTTGGCATATGCATAAATTACTAGAAGTTCAATTTAACCTCCATCTACTAATTCATTATGGTAAGGGATTAATTTTTGACTCCGTTCCATTTGTTTGTGGAGTCTTAATCTGTCTCTTCATCTGCACGACATCTCAATCACAACTAAAGCATACAGGAAGTTATGAAACTACAAAATGAAGCCTAGATACTGGAAACTATTTCTTGAAAGATAGGCTATGATGTAGTTTAGTGGGAATGACATTTCATGACACCCTTCTGCCCCTTCATAAATTTGTTGACTGCATTATGCCAGCCAAAATAACATCAACATCATTGACAAATTATTAGTGAGAGGGCGGATGTCTATTGAGGTCAGGTAGGGAAGCAGATAGTGTACATAAGCTAGATCATTATGATTCCACCAGAGTGGTTCTTTGTGTTTTGAACTTCTAAAAGTTTTAAAGACTCATTTATGACATGTAAATTGCTATTTATTGGACTTTTAAAGTGTGAATCTCGGTACAATATAGCAGGATATTTGTATGCATAATAGATATGAATTTACAAGATAAAACATGCCAGAAGTGTGGCAGATGAAATTCTCAATGACATGGTAAGGTTTTAAAACCCTTCTTGGCTAAGGGCTTGTACCACCTTTGGCAAAACATACACAACAGACCCTATCACAGCCAATGTGGACCAGCTTTATTGTTTCTTGCTCAATATAAGTTCTCATACATGGTCAAATTTATGCAAATGAATAAACATCCAAAAAGCTTGCTATTATTATATTGATTTTGTTCTTCTTTATCTTCCTTTCTTCCTTTTTGCTGCTTCCACATGAATTTGTGGCCACACAGTCTCAAGATTGCCTTTAACCTATGGTCAGACTATCTCAGTTAGTTCTCCACTTTGTCCATGAATACTGCCATTCTTGCACACCCTTATAGTAGTTCTTGCACCTTCCATTTCTAACTTATCGTATATGCATTGCTTTAGATTGCAATCAAATTTTGGGCTACATGGCCAATTACTTACACAATTGTTCATTAATATTTTCATAATTAATGATATTCCTGAAGGAACTTATTTGTTACTAGAGTAATATTTGTTCAATGTTGATAAGCCTTTCTTTTTTTTGTTGAACTCTAATTTTTGGATTGTATATCCATGGTGCTTGCTTCTAAAATAAAATTAACTGTTTAGTTTCTTAATTTATGTTTTTTGATAAAAAAAATGCAACCAGAAAATAGTTTTATCCATCACAGGTTTGTGACCTTCCCTTTGGTTAAAGAAAATGCGATCAACTAGCATTCTGAATATCATACAAAATCTAGAGCTATGTTTTATGGGATAAAAATCTATTTTAGTTCAGCAATTAAAATTAAAAAAAGAAACTTCCATTAATGGATAGCAGCACCTTTGGAATATAATGAATTGGATCGCTTTTTTACATCTGCATTCTATTCGGTATGTGCTTAACATATCTTCTCCACTCATTTCTTCCCATTGACTGCATATTGTAACACTTAAGGACTACAAGTGGCTACTTCAACAATCCTCACTCATTCAGCGTTTGGCACTTTTTGATTCCTTGTCTCTATTCTGGATAGGCAGAAAAGTCAGTGAAAGGACATTGGTATCTAACAAACAGATGAGTGGATAGAACTTGAAAGACCTTGTCTTGTTGGGTATGCTCTGTGCTCAAAACCTGTCTTGGCTCTTTCAATTATTCCTTGCCCCTTTCCATGTTTTCCTAGTTGGAGCACCTTTAAGGACTATATTAAAGTGGAGCAAGGAGTAAGAACTGTGAATGTTTCCTAAGTTCAGGAGTTAGGTGAAGGGAGCCACAGGGCTTATGCACCTTGGCTTATTTAACAAGCCCCCCTGTCAGGTTTGTTGAGGTTCGTTAAGTGACCATGCACTCATTTGTCTGGGGATCTTCATGGAGTGACTTGCTTACAAGAATCATGGACAAGAGCATCGTCTGCACTGGACCGGCACACACTATGCCAGCTGGCTTATGGCTGCATGCTAGCTGTATGCCAGTGCTTGGCCATGGTGCTAGTGCATGCCAAGCACTGGCATGGCAGGGAACCGGCATGCAATGCTTTAAATCTTGACAAGGATATGTAGAGTAATCATATTAAATAAAGGAGAATATCTGAATTTAAGATCTTTATGTGCTTCACTGTTAGAACATCACCAAATTTTGTTCATAGATTGATTTGCATTGTCATCAAGCTTGAGTTTCATAATTATCTACTTGTCATAGAGATTATAGTTATACTTAATCATGGCTTTTACTTTCATGTCATCTTCCAATTTCAGATTGTGTCAACGGGTCCTACACCAGAATGGGATGAAGCTTTTGCTTGGGCATTTGATAGTCCTCCTAAAGGCCAGAAGCTTCACATATCTTGCAAGAATAAAAGCAAATTTGGAAAGGTATGGACTCCAAAGACTAAGAGATAGCTGTTGTTGCTCTCTTGGTTAACAAGTTGCTTCAAAATCTTCATGCTTTTGGATCTTTGTTCTATTGGAAATTGACCACCTCAATTTCTTCTGTTTCTGACCGCAGAGCAAATTTGGAAAAGTGACAATTCAGATAGATCGGGTGGTTATGCTGGGATCAGTTGCTGGAGAGTACACATTGCTTCCTGAAAGCAAAAGTGGACCCCCTAGGCACTTGGAAATCGAATTTCAATGGTCAAATAAATAATACTCCTATAAGATGTGCCATCTTTGGAATTTATAAAACTGAAATTGCTCCTTTTTTTTATCCCTTTTATCCTTGTTCTCTTCATGTACCAGTGTATATAGTCTGCAGAGGAAATTGTCATCTTTACTATCTCCACCTTAGAAAATCAGTTGTGTCAGGGTTTTTCTTTTGTGGCTTGTAGTGAATTATTCTTTATTTATCTGTTAAACATTTGCCATGATAAGCTTTGGGAGATTGTAGCTTTGGAACTTTGATTTCCCCCATTTTCTTATAACAGATGTTTGTACGAATGTGTCTAATAAGCATTGAGGAATGTTTTTAAATCAATGCAACTTGCATCTGTTTTTCCGCAGTTGGAATTGTGAGGAGAATTATTCTTGCTCTGCCTGCATATAGCCTAAACATGAACAATTATTTCAAGAAATCTCCGGTAGAATATTCATTTTGTTGCTACTCCTTTTCCTAATTGTTCATTCTAAAGTTAAAAAAGGTTTGGGCTGGAATTAATGCATATATAACATGTGGATGGAAAAGGTAGAGCATAAAAAAAATTTGAAAAGGAATTACTTAAGATTTATTTTTTTCAGCTTTCATTAATCTTATGTTTAAAATTTATACATGAGAAATTAAGAATATATCCTATACTTTCGGAAATCAAATCAAGAATTTTTTTTTTAATAAATTTTCTTCTTGTAATTATGGAATGGAAGACAAAATTAGAAGAATATCTTCTACTACAATTATAGAATGGAAGATAAAATCAAGAGAATCTCCTATAATTTTGGAAATAAAAGGCTAAATTAAGAAAGAAACTCTCAATAGTATATCTTTCTATAATTATGAAATGGAAAATCATTCACAATATCTACTCTTGTAATTCTGGAAGTAAAAGATCAAATCAAAAGAAAAGAATCTTCAAAATATCTCCTCTCATAATTATAGGAATGGAAGATCAAATTAAGATCAGCCTGTGCATGAATTATTTCCATAATCTTCTCTATGCTGAGGTGGAAAGAATTTTACGGGTTGATTTGTAGCCTGATTTTGGCTTCAATACTCCCTCTCAAATTGGGCAATGGTAAGGACCAGAGATCAAGTTTGTTTCGTAGATCGATAAATATATCCCAAGGCAGTGGTTTTATAAATATATCAGCAAGTTGTGCAGATGACGAAATATAGCGAGTAATAATAGATCCTAGGGCAACCTTTTCCTGAATAAAATGATAATCAATCTCGATGTTCTTGGTTCGAGTATGAAAGACCAGATTGGTAATGAGATAATACAGATAAGTTGTCAAAGAAAAGTAGTGAAGCTTGAGGTTACGAAACCCCAATGTCATGAAGTATAAATGAAATCCATGTGAGTTCAGTAGTAGCTGAAGCAAGAGCTCGATATTTGGTTTCAACAATGGATCGAGATATAGTGAGATGCTTCTTGGCACACTAGGAAACATAATTTGAGCCAAGAAAGATATAATATCCGTAATGGAATGACGTGCGACTTTATATCCAGCCTAATTTGCATCAGCAAAGGCAAACAAGTCTAGTGAGCTATGGGCCAGAATGCAAAGTCCAAGATATGAAGTGCCTTGAACATATTGAAGTATGCATTTGACCATTTGAAAATGTGCTACAATTGGGGCATGCATGTGTTGACACATAGTGTTAATTGCAAGTGAGAGATCTGGATGTGTGAGAGCAAGATACTGAAGAACTCCAATGAGTCTTCGATAGTACGAAAGATCATTATACAATTGATTACCATGTTTGAGTGGTGGAAGTTTGTTAGCCATGGAGTGGCAATCGGTTTACACTACTCCATGGAAGCCCGAGCTAAGAGATCTAAAGTATATTTTCTCTGAGAAAGAAAAAATCCATTGGAGGAGCGACTGATTTCAATCCATAAAAAATAATTAAGTGGGCCAAGATCTTTCATGGAAAATACCTGATCGAGGGCATGAATAAGATGGTCCAAAAGTTGCAGACAATCACCTGTGAGAACAATGTCATCAACATAGAGTAACATGATAATAGTATGACCATCGTGATGAAAGATAAATAATGATATATCAGCATTACCGCAAAAGAAATCATACCTAATAAGAAAGTTGCTGAATTTATCGAACCATTCTCGAGAGGCTTGTATGAGCCCATATAAAGCACACCGAAGCAAGCAAACTGTTGACCCCATAAGTGATTTTGATGATAACCAAACATTGGAGCATGCACATTTATTTCTAACAACTCTTCAAGTGCTTTACAAGTTTTTGTAAGATGATTTATTTGTTCAAACTTCAACTCCTACATCTTTACTTCTTGTTTTGAGTTGTGTTGTAATCTAATTTTGTAAAGAAGAATCCAATGAAAAAGTTAAGAAAAATCTGTAAAAAGGGTTACTTCTATGAATGTGTGTGCCTTAAATCTATTTTGAGTTGGTGTGCATGAAAAGTGTAGGAGTGTTGGCAAGAGTTTTCTTGAAGTTTAATTATAAAAATCCTGAAGAAGTCACTCGAGTCGACCCAGTACAATGAAGAGCCGACTCTACCTCATGGCAAGTAACAAGGATTCTGTTACGCAGCAATTCGAGCCGACTCGAAGCAATCCGAGCTGACTCTAGTAAATCTAAGTCGACTGGAATAAGTCCGAGCCGACTCTTCCAGAGTCCAGTTTTGAAATTTTCTGAGAACAAGCTAGGCGAGCCGACCCGAACCAGAAAGAGCCGACTCTGCCAGACCTAATTTTGAAGACCTGAGAAAGCGAGCCGACCCAAACTACAACGAGCCGACTCTTCCGAAGTAAAGATTTCAGAACCTGAGAAGAAGAGCCGACCAAAGTTCAAGAGAGCCGACTCATCGAGTTCAAGATTTTCAAAGATGAAAGTTCGAGCCGACCCGTGCTATAAAGAACTGACTTGTCCAGAGTGAAGTTTTACACCCTGAGATAAAGAGCCGACTGCACTGAAGAATTGGTGACTCGACATATCAACTCGAAGGATCCGAGCCGACTCGAAGGAATCCGAGCCGACTCAAATATGGTCTTTAGGTACATAACGGCTAGTTCCATAATTTCTTTTTGAATGCCAAAAAGTGCTCCAACGGTCATATGTCATATCCCAATGGTCTACAACATCTCAAACTATCTTGGAATGATAGAAGATCATATATTTGAGGGTTTTGAACTTTCTTGAAAAAAGTTTTTTAGTGAGTTCTTCAAAGTTTTGAAAGCTTCATTGAATATCCTACCTACCAACAAAGAAAAGAGCACAAGAGCATTCAAATCAGTCTTCAAGTCTTTACTAACTCTGATTTGAAGCTTGAAGCAATTTGGAAAGAAGCCATTGAAGCAATTAAAGCACCTTGAAGCACATTCAAGCGGACTTCTATCAAGTTGCATCGGCAATTATCCGACAACTAAAGTTTGTCATTATTGTTGCATTTATTTCAATTCATTTATGAATTGTTTGGGTTATTAGTGAGCCCGTTTGAAAAACCAAATAGGTTCTTGGTGAGCCTTTGATAAAAACCAAGTGTTGGGTTCTTGGTGATCCTGGTAAAACCAAGTTAGGTTCTTGGTGATCCCGTGAAAACCAAGTTGGGTTTCTTTGGTAATCCTATTTAAAATCAAAGGGTGTTGGGTTTTCTTTGGTGATCCCGTTAAAACCAAAGTGTAGAGGTTTTGGATTGTGATCCTGTAAAACAATCCTACTGTATTTGGGTATGAATATAGTGAAAATCCCAAGTGGTATCTTGGGTAGTGCACGTAGGAGTTGGGTTGCTCCGAACCACTATAAATCCTGTGTGTTTGTGTTGTGCCTCTTCATTCTTATTTAGCTTCTGCAAATCATTAATCTGCCACAGCACCTAACACTTTAAAAAGAGATTTTTAATTGCACATTATCTGTTTATATTTTTTAAATTTCCAATTCAACCCTCTCTTGGGTAGCCATCTGGGCAACACAAACATGATTAGGATAGGATGGGTCGTGAAAGCCAATAGTTGCTCTATATACACAGGAAAATCAAGATCGCCATGTAAGAAGGCATTCTTGATATCTAGTTAGTGAATCAGCTAATTTTGAATAGTGGCAACTAATAGAACAATACAAATACTGCCTGGTTTAATTACTGGACTAAAAATTTCTAGAAAGTCAACACCCTCCTCTTGGTGGAAGCCTTTTGTCACAAGATGGACTTTTAGTCGGTCAAGCATCTCATCTGCATGGAGCTTTGATTTGAATACCTATTTGCAACCAACAACATTCATCGAGGGGTGATGCAGGATAAGTTTTTAGGTTTGATTTCCTACAAGAGCATCGAACTCCTCATGCATAGCAACTATCTAACACTGATATTTTAAGGCAGAACGAACAGTCCAAGGTTCAGGAGGAATAGATGATAATGCAATATTAGCATATCTTAGATTAGGCTTGGAGATGCCAGCCTTGGAGCTGGTGACCATGGGATGTGATGAGAAAGTGGTGGCCTCGAACTGCAGTGGCCTATGGTCATGGATATCACCCTCTTTCGGTAGTAGAGTTGGTCAGTTGTTGCGATTATTGGATCAGCCATAATTGGTGCATCTTCGATGAATAGGTGTGCATGTTCTCATACAGAATCAGACTCAGTATGTCAAAGATTGGATAGCTAAGTTGTTATTGGAGCAGGTACAAAGCTAGATTGGGCTTCAGCCAATCGTTCAATAGATGCTAGATTGTGGTTTGGGCATGAAGCAAATTGTGGAGCATAGCAAAGGTTGGGTTGGGATGTTTCCCGGTTGTCATTAGAGACTTGATTATGAGTTGGGCTAGAAGTTGTGGTCCAACATAGTAGCTCCCCCTAAGTTATAGTAGCGACATGAAAAGAGGCAGCAAATGAAAAATTATACTCATAAAAAATAACATATCAAGATATATAAATATGGCCAGTTGATTGATGAAGAAAAAAAAAAGGGTGCCAGGTAGAGCCCGGCCCAGACCTCATGTGCGGCCCAGCGCGTGGCCTGGGCACGAGACATAACTGCGCGGTGAGAGTGAGTGGGGGACAAGCGTGTGGAACGCGCAGGCGATCACGCGGTGCACGAGCACGTGCGGGGCGTGATGGGCGAGCGAGCGTGGATAGGTTTCAGGCGGGCGCTGGTGATCGCGGGTTCGCGATGCGTAGCCTGGCCCGACGCGGCAAGCACACGATGCACGGCCCAAGCCCACGCCCTTGAGCGTGCGGGCACGTAGGCTCGGCCTAGCTCGGAGCGACAGCCGCTCTAGACGTTTCCCCTCTGTTTCAAGGCATTTCCCATGAGGTTTCTCGCGGTCCATGGCGGTCCACAGGATTTTTGATCAATTTGGACCATCCGATCATCTGATCGAATGGCTGAGATAAATCCGAGGGAGTTTAGGCTTGATCAAAGGCTTTTGGATTCGGGTTTTGATGTGGTTTGAGGCGTCGATCTCAGATCTGACGGCCGAGAAGATTTCTTGATGGTTTTGGACTTCTCATACGATGTTTGAGGTGGTTTTGGGTTAGTTTTGTTTCTTTTTCTTAACCAGGGATGTCGAGGATTTTTATTTAAAGAGGGGAAATAGTGTAGAGAGCCAGAGAACCAAGGAGAGAGGAGAAGAGGAGAGAGAAAGAGAAGGGAAAAAAGGGAGAGGAAAGGGATCTTGGTTTGGAAGAAGAGGAAGGTTGTCATGCTATGATGGCATGTGATAATGACCAGTTTTGGAGATATGTTGGGATTTGGGATAGAGAGAAAAGAGAGAGAAAGATGGGAGAGAAGAGGAATGAGAGAAGATGAGGAAAGAGAAAATCATGGAAAACCTTCTTCCTCAAAATTTGTGAAACTATGATTTGGTTTGAATGAATTTATTTATTATTGTAGGAGATCAACCTTTTGAGCAGGAAGGTGTTGAACAAATTTTGGGTATAGATTAATACTGGATATTTGGGGTTAGCGATTGAAGGTAAGGATTCTGGACATAATCACCAATTTTATATATTATTTTACATGGCATGATTTTGATCCGAGTACATAGATGGGCATGCATGATTTATTATTGCATGGTATGGTTGATTTTTCATGATGGACAATATGACTATAGTTGTTATTATTTATATTTTCGGATACTATGTTTATCAAACAAAATTACTTTTAATGATTTGGACTGTGATGCCGGTCATTGAAAGATTTGAGATTTCCTGGTTTGACATCATGGTATGATTTGATATGATGATATGAAAGGATAAAGAGTTAATTAAGAGAATACGTCGTTTGGACTAGCCATGCCACGAGATCGTGATTACTGAGATTGCCGGTCACAGGCATAATCATGACAAATATTGCCTCTTGCAGGCATGGATAATGAGATTGCCGGTCACAGGTGAAATTGTGACAAATATTGTCTTTCGCAAGCATGGACAATGGTATTGCCGGTCACAGGCGTAATCGTGATAAATATTACCTTTCACAGGCATGGACATTGAGATTGCCAGTCATGGGCTGAAGCATGACCATGGTTAGTCCAGAACTCTAAAGAAGAAGAATGACTAAATTGAAATATAAAAAGGAAGTATGATTTTCAAAATGATTAATTGATATTTGAGTTGTTTGGTTACATGACATGATAAACTATTATTTTCCAGTATTTTCAAATAATTATTATTATTGGTGACTGTTTGGAGACCTTACTGGGCTGTAAAGCTCACAACCCCACTTTCTTCTTTCGCAGAGTCGTGCAAATATTCGGGCTTGGTGATGAATGAGATTTTTTTTTGAGGTAAGTGACTCTTGTATACCTAGGCCTTGCATGATCTCTACGATAAAACCTAGGATTTGTGCGGCCGGTCGCGTAGCTGATTCCGGTGCTGGATTCTTGGTGTGATAGTTTTCTAGTTGTCATTAGAGAATTGATTATGAGTTGGGCTAGAAATTGTGGTCCAACATAGTAGCTCCCCCTAAGTTATAATAGCGACATGAAATGAGGCAGCAAATGAAAAATTATACTTATAAAAAATAACATATCAAGATATATAAATATGGCCAGTTGATTGATGAAGACAATGGTAGCCCTTGTGTTTAGCCAGTTGATTGATGAAGATAATGGTAGCCCTTGCGTTTATCACTATATCCCAAAAACACATATGGTAGAGAGCGCTTGTCAAATTTGTTCATCATGTAGTTTTGAAGGTATGGGTAACAATGAGATCCAAAAATCCGAAGTAAAGAGTAGTCGGAGTCCTTCTTGAATAAGACCAAATATGAACTTTGGCTTCCTAGAGCTGTAGATGGGAGTCGGTTTATCAAATAATTTGTAGTTGTAAAAGCTTCTACCCAATAGTACAAAGGTATAGAAGCTTCAAAGAGTGCAACATGCCCGAGTTCAATAATATGTTGATGTTCTTTTCAGTAACACCATTCTGTTCTGGTATACCTAGACAAGAAAGCTAGTGTTGTATACCACAATCACGAAGATGTGCAAGAAACCTATTGCTAGAAAATTCACCCCCTCTATCAGATTGAAAGATTTTAATCTTACGATCAAACTGATTTTCAACCACTTTCTGAAATGAGAGCAAAAATCAAAAAAATCCAATTTCTGCTTCAAGGGATATAACCAACAGTAATGGGAAAAATCAACAATGAATATCACATAGTAACAAAATTGTTGTAGTGAAGAAGCTAGGGTGAGTGCCCAAAGATCATAGTGTATTTTTTTAATAGATCAGAGCAATAGGAGTTAGATAGATAAATTGGTAATTTTGAACTTTTGCTAATCTGACAACTAGCACATAAGGTGCAAGTCAGCTTATTTATTGAAATAAAATTGTTGCTCCATAGATGTTGCAAAACATAATTGTTTGGATGGCCCAGTTGGTGATACCAAGTTAGTTCATCCGCTACCTTAGTCCTCTAAGAAAAAATACAACAAGATGTGGATCTTTATTGGTATACAGTTTCTGATGATTAAATCCTGACATCATCACCTCGTGTGTCCTGGAATCCTTGATAGAAAAACCAAAAGAATTAAATTCAAAGTAATATGGATAATTTCTTATTAATTGAGATATGGAGAGTAAGTTTTTCTTCATTTTTGGTACAATCAAAACATTATGAAGTGAAAAACGATATGTGTCACATTAATTTGGCCGATACCAATATGAATAATTTACAGTGGCATACCATTTCCAACCATCACACTATCAGAGCCATAGTAAAGAACTAAATTCATAAGATTACCTGGCTTATTAGTGATGTGAGCATTGGCGTCAATGTCAAGATGCCACTCGTCATCCCGAGGATCCGAGATATGTAGGCTACTAGACCCTATGATATATCACAACTCTGATAACTATTGTCAAAGTGATACCAATATTTTAGTACATCATGCCTCTTTTTCTTGCAAATATGACAAATAAGAAGCTCAGCCCATGTGTTTGAGCTCGATGTGGAGCTTATTGAATTGGACTATTGGGTAACGTTACTATTATCCAAAAATGTTTGCGACTTTGGTTCACCTGAGCAAATCCTCGACCTTTTAAGTTAAAAAAGTGTGGTCCATCTTTACCCCTATGATTGTTCCTATTGTCACTATTATTTTATTATGAGATAAAGGCCATGGATATGTTCGGGATTATGCTCATGTTTCGCTTATTAGGTAGTTCGTAACTTTAGAGTTATGGGACCAATTTTGCATATGATAGAAAAGGAGGTCTGAACATAGTGTTTTAAATGACTTATAGCTATCATCAATGCCTTCAAGCAACCTGAAAACCTTATTAGTATCTAACACAGATTTACCAATAACATACAGTTGATCACAAATATATTTAAATTCATGAAGATAGGTAGCTAAAGATTTATTCCCTTTTTAGATGTGTTGCAGTTGAGCAAGAAGATTGAACTTTTGAGCAACTAAGCTTTGCTTAAAATGATCAGTTAGGACTTTCCATATCTCTGTCACCATTTGGAGTTCGACGGCATGTCCGAGGACTTTTTCTGAAAGGGTGCCCATGATCCATGATTTCACGAGGTGGTTGGTACAAATTCATGATGTATAGTCCAGATTGATCATTTAGGCTCCATTTTCTAGAGTCAAAATCTATGATGGTACACGTATCTCTAATGTGAGGAAGCCAAGTAAGTCCTGACTTTCAATCAGAGATAGGACTTGTATCTTCCAGAGTAGAAAATTATTATTATTTAGTTTTAATGTGACAAAGTTTACCGCATTGATGGTTGAAGGGAATGGGAACTTTGGATTTGAGAAGGTAGATGACATGGAGATAGGTCTTTATGCCCTAACTTGGCTCTGATACCATAAAGAAATTTTAAAAAAAATTATTTAGAAATTCATTTTTTTCAGCTTTCATTAATCTCATGTTTGAAATTTATACATAAAAAATTAAGAATATCTCCTCCTATACTTTTGAAAATTAAATTAAGAAAAATTCTCTATGATATTTCTTCGAACAATTATAGAATGAAAGACAAAATTGAAAAAATATTACCTTCTACAATTATGGAATGGAAGATAAAATCAAGAAAATATCACCTCCTACAATTTTGAAAATGGGAGACTAAATCAAAAGAGAAATTCTCTATAGTATCTGATAATTAAATTATATATATGTATAAAAGTATTGATTTAATAATTAAATTATCTTTATTTATCTAAAATTAATATTTTTATATATCATTTATAGGAAAGAAGATCACCAACATGAAGAGCTCGATTTATGGGTTCAAATGAAATAAGTTTGAAGCAAATTTGATTTAAAATGAGTCAAGAATCGATTTTTGAAGAATTATTTAAAAATTACACATTTATTGAGGCAACCGATCCACAAATTACATAGTTATTGAGGCAACTGGTCCATGGTGGATTGGTTGCCCAGTTCACAAGGTCCCTCTCGGTCTTTGGGTGGCCATGATCAATGGTCCACGACTCAGAACCATAGACCATGAAGGTCCTTATGAGACAGAACTCATCGGAGATGCCACCCACACCCTCTCCTCCACCTAGAGATGTCGCTGGAGCTGCTGATCGCTGGTTCTCCCCTCCAAAAGTCCTCTTCCATCATTTCATCATCTCCCAAGCTACCGGTCTTCTTCTTCACTGATTTTCTGCCCCTCCTGCCCCAGTCCATTGCTGTCAGAGCCGCCATCCATGCCTGAAGACACCATCGGCCGTCGTTGGTCTCCCACCATCCTCCTCACATGGTCTTCTTCCTTGTTACTGCCGCCACCTTTCAAAGCCATTCGTCTTCATCGTGGAGCTGCTGCAGGAGGTGACGCCACGTTCCCTTGCTACCCAAGAACCACCCACAAGCTTCGCTGTTGGCTGCTCCTCTCTACCTCAAGACTTCGCTCGCTGGAGAGGCCTCCCAGCACCGGTCTTTCACTCTCCCCTATTGCAGATCCAAGAAGTGAAGCCACTGTTCGACCCATGCTCCAAGCTCTCTATCACCGCTACTGACATTCTTTTTCATAGTTCAACCGCTATCGATCCTGGATAGTATTGGAGCGATGTCCAAACCATGGGAAGGAGTGGTCAGAAAGAGTTTGTAGGGTTGTTCGATGAGGAAGGATAAGTGGAGTTCAGTTGGAATAGAACAACGGGGATCGATGATCGAGCGAGTGCGAATAAGAATAAAGAACTAAATATGGTTTGGGGAGCTTATGATGGGAACTGACACGGTACTCATGCATTCTCTTCTGCCTTTAAAAGGAGTACCGTACCCCAAGAGAAGGGGATGCATTTTTTTTTATCCATTCTCCACTCCATAAACTATCCTCTCCGCTTCCTCTTCACTTCTCTCTGTTCCACTTCCATCCTCTTTCCCTTTCGCACTTCCATTTCCACACTTCCATTTCCTGATCTCATCCACCCTCCCTTCTGACCCGGTTTCCACCTCACTGCTGCTCTATCTATTCCTCCTTTCAATTCCATCTGCAGATCGGCTACTGAATTTTCTTCAAGAATCAAGGAAGGGAAGAGAAATTTTTATGCAAATTGTTTCATTTTATTAAAGTGATGTACTCTGTATTTTATGAAATAAAAAAGGCTTCTTTCTTCATATTGACCCATGTTCTTCTTCTTTTTTCTTTATCTTATTTGAAGCAACTTGGAATGATCAAAGGATACGAGTTTTGAGATAAGTTTCTTTAAGCGAAGATAACTTGACTGATTTATTTCTAAAAGGGACAGGCCGTGATCTACGGGTACAAACCATACTCTCATGATAGATCATATCTTGATTATCTTTACAGGTAATTTTTCAATCAAAACTCTTCGGTCTCAGTTTGGTTTCTATTATTTTATTGCTTGTCTTTATTAGCAACAATCAAAATATTAGTATTATTTTATTTTAAAAAGTACTATTTAAAATAACTACAAATTCTTATGGATTCGACCTTTACTCCTGTACTCTACTTGAAGATAGTGGAATTAAAGTATTAAAATTGGTGCATAGCGACGTGCACCAGATTTTTGGCACCATTGCTGGAAACTTTTGGTGTTATTTTTTAAAAAATATTAATTAAAAATTAGTAGTTAGTATTTATCAATCTTGAGTATTTGATATAAGGTTGTCCTGGTATAACTTTATATTATGTTGAACGATTATCCTAGGATACAAAAAGATTGAGCAAACTTAAAAAAATTAAAAATATAAAAAATATAATTTTTTTTAAATTTAAAATCTTGTCATCCTCAAAACTTATTAAAAAATTAGAGATTTAACCACTTAATTTTAAAAAAAATAAAAAAAGTAATTAGTTTAATTTTGTTTGTGTGATAACTTTTAGTTGGACATCTTGTTATTGCATTTCATCTATCCATAATTGACTTTAAGGGCATAACCCCATTAACCAGATAAGATGGGAAGTTCATTATCCTTAGTCTACAAATCACCACCTTGTATGTGCATTGACCCAGACCTTAACCATTAAAATTAATTAGACATCAGCTCTAGGAATTTCAAGCTCAATAGGACAAAGGAACCTTAGATTTGGATCAGGTTCAGTTTAGTTAATTGTTCGGTGTCTGAGGCAAGTGGTTCAGGGACAAGAGCTCGAAGGAAGATGATTCTTTAATTGGTTCCGTTCGCTTACCTGGCCAATTTTAATTGGTGTCTAAGGCAAGCAACGGGGGAACCCCCACCAACCTTATACTTACATGGCCAAGTCAGTTAGTTGATCTTGGGCTTGGAGGGCTCAAAGGTAATCTTGGAATAGTTAGGAGCTATCTAGACCTAGGTTAACCCCAGGATAGAAGTGATTTTGATTATGTCACTTGTTTAAAAAAAGGTTAATTAAAATAACTCTCTTATCTCTAGTTCAGGACTCTCTTAGAAGTCTTTCTTTTAGTCCTCCTCTCATTCCTCCAATTTTTTTAATTTAAAAATAAAAAAATATATTATTAAAAAAAGAGATTGAACTACTATTTGCTTTAGAATACTACAGTAAGGTGTATTCTAGGTCGTCGATCATTAGAACCTGAAATCATATCCTTAGATCTTGAGATAAATAGAACTTATAGAGCAAACAAATCTAGAATTATGGATCCCAATCAAGAAACTGATCCACCACGATAATTGAAGGAGTACTTTACTCCTAAATATACCTATTCTCCCTGTATTCAGATACCTCCAGTAGAGGCTGTCCAGTATAAAATCAAGTCTAGTGTAATTCAGATGTTACCATCTTTATGGACTTGCAAATGAGGATCCTTATAAACACTTAGACGAATTTCTCGAAATATGTTTGACTGTTAAGATCCATAATTTCTCTGATGATGTCCTTAGACTTAAGTTATTCCCTTTTTCCTGAAAGATATGGCCAAGTATTGGTTGAATTCCCTAGATACTATAATAATTTTGACTTGGAACCAACTTTAGAGAAAATTTCTTAAGAAATACTTCCCAATAGGAAAAATAAATCAGATTAGGAAAGCAATAACTAGTTTTTCCTGGTTAGATGGAGAAATGTTTCATGAAACATGGGAGAGATTAAAAGAATTGATTAGGAAATGTCAGCACCATGCTATACCTAAATGGCAATTGATCCAGTACTTTTATGACGGTCTGTCAGAAAGGCACTAGCAAATGGTGATGCCTCATGTGGAGGAACATTTATGCTTAAAAATGAATATGAGGCATGGCAGCTTTTTGAAACTTTAAGTGAAAATTTCTAGTATCACTTGTCTATTGCACGTATAGATCCTCCCATAGGATCTAAGAGAGATGGAATGTATGAAGTAGGTCATTCTATAGACATCTATAGCAAGATAGATAAACTATCTTAGAAGCTTGACCGAATCTTACAAGTCGAAAATACTTCCTCCTCGCTCAAGTTCATGATGTATGTATTATCTGTTTAAGTCCTAATCATTTGAAGGTGATTGTCCACCTGTATATCAATTTTCTAAGCTTATTCAGGAGCAAGCCCACCAAGCCCAAACCCGAATGACTCATAGACTAGGAAATGATCCATATTCGAATACTTATAATCCTAGCCGGCGAAATCATCCAAATTTCTCTTGAAAATTCCAACATGTCATCAATTCATCATCAGTTAGGCCCAACCATTAGGAGACCAACTTTAGAAGCATGTCGTATTCACAATACCTGAGTGCCCCACAACCTCCACTGAATAATTATGATCCTATCTTTGAAGAGAAAGTGATCTAAGCACTGAAGGGGCTGGAAATGAATACTTAACTCCTTCACTCCCACACGCAATCCATTACCCAGCTAGAGACCTAGATAGGTTAGCTAGCTACAACTGTCAATAGGAGGGAGGAAGGTAAGTTACCTAACTAGCCCATTAGTAACCCGAAAGGACAATACATGGCTGAGAGCTCCATTGGTCTTGAGACTTTTTCAGAACATGCTAAATCAGTCATAACCCTAAGAAGTAGGAAAATATTAAACCATCTTGACCTAACTCATAAGCTAGAGTTGGCTAAGCCAGAAAAGAAAAATAGAGAAGAGGAAAATGAATCCACTAGCCAAGCACCTATACTTAAGGCTTCCTTTCCTAGTGCTTTAGAATCTCTTTTATCTTTGGATAAGCGGAGTTTAAAAATGAATGAGATGCTTGAGCTATTCAAGCAAGTCCAAATAAACTTACCTCTTCTCGATGCTATCAAACAAGTTCTGGCCTATGACAAATCTTTTAAGGATCTGTGCACATAGAAACAAAAATCTAAAGCTCACATACCAAAGAAGATCCAGTTGACTGAGCAAGCTAGCTCAGTTTTTCAGCAAATAGCCCCATCCAAATTTAAGGATCCTGTTACCCCGATTATATCCTGTGTCATGGGGGACTTCATAATTAAAAAAGCCTTACTAGATTTGGATGCAAGTATAAACCTCTTCCTAGTTCAGTGTATAATTTATTCGGATTCAGAGAATTGAGATCCGCGGTAGTGACTTTATAATTGGTAGGCCGATCTATTAAGGTACCCCGTGGAATGTTAGAAGATGTTTTGGTGAAAGTAGATGAATTTTACTTTCCTGTTGATTTCCTTGTGTTAGATATGGAAATCAGTGGTAATCCTAGTCAAATATCCATCATTCTTGGAAGACCCTTCCTAGCAATAGCTAATGCTAGTATAAATTATAGGACAGGAGTCATGGATGTATCTTTTAGAAACAAGAAGATGATGTTGAATATTTTTAATGCATGCTAAGGACTACCAGTGTATGATCATAATGAGGTGAATATGCTAGAGAAAGTTGTAGATAAGAAACTCCCTATTTTGCTTGATTCGGACCCTCTACAAGCATGTCTGACACATTTTGGAACAGATGATTTGGATGTTGATAGATATACCAAAGAGGTAAATATGTTATTAGAACCACCTAAGTTTAGCACCACTCCTTCCTGGACTGTGAAATATGAATAATTACCAACTCAACCAAGCCCTTTAGTACCATCCTTAGAAGCTCTACCCCTGCTAAAGTTGAAACCTCTTCCTGTAGAGTTAAAATATTCTTTCCCTGGACCCAATGATATCCTTCCAATAATCATTGCATCTATCCTAAGTTTTGATTAGGAAGATAAATTGGTGAATGTACTTAAAGAACATAAAGAAGCAATTGGATGGACAATAGTTGATCTTAAGGGAATTAACCCTGCTATTTGCATGCATCACATTTACTGTAAAGCAGAAGCTAAACCACATAGGGACATGCAACGGAGACTAAATCCAAACATGTGGGAAGTTATTAAGAAAGAAGTGGTAAAATGGCTTGATGCTGGTATTATTTACCTAATTTTGGATAGCCAATAGGTCAGTCCAACCCAAGCAGTATCTAAAAAGTCAGGTATTACTATCATTAAGAATGAAAAGGGTGAGTCAATTCCTACTCATATAACAACTAGTTGAAGAGTGTGTGTAGATTATCAGAAACGAATGCTATTACTAGGAAAGATCACTTTTCTTTATCCTTTATTGACCAAATTTTAGAATGGCTAGCATGGCAGAGTTTCTTTTATTTTCTAGATATTCAGGATATAACTAGGTCCCGATATTTTTTGTAAATCAAGAAAAAACCACCTTCACCCATCCCTTTGGAACATTTGCATTTAGACGCATGCCATTTGGTCTCTGTAATGCACCAGCCACCTTTCAATGATGTATGTTGGCCATATTTTCTAATATGGTTGGTCAGTTTCTTGAAGTGTTTATGGATAATTTTCTGTGTTTGGATCTTATTTGACAACTGCCTCCAAAACTTGACTAAGGTACTGAAATGATGTATGGAGATGAATCTAGTCTTAAGTTGGGAGAAGAGCCATTTTATGGTTTGTGAGGGAATCGTGTTCAGTCATATTGTTTCTGAGCGAGGGATTGAGGTTGACAAAGCTAAGATCGAACTAATATCGAAACTGCCTCCTCCAACCTTGGTTAGACAAGCACAATCCTTCCTTGGCCATGCTGGTTTTTATAGATGTTTCATCAAAGAATTTAGTAAAATTTCTTGACCATTGAGTAATTTACTTACCAAAGATAATTCTTTTGATTTCAATGAAAAATGTCTAGCTGTTTACAATACTCTTAGAATGGCTTTAACCACTGCACCAATTATTAAGCCTCTAGATTGGATCCTATCCTTCAAAATCATGTGCGATGCCTCTAATTTTGCTATAGGGGCAGTTTTAGGATAGAGGCTTAATCGAGAACCACATGTAAAATATTATGCTAGCAAATTCTCTCATATGCACAAATGAATTATACTACCACTGAAAAGGAGTTACTAGCGATTATATTTGCCTTGAAAAAATTTTGATTATATCTATTAGGGTCTAAGGTTCTAGTTTATTCTGATCATGCGACATTGAAGCATCTGTTATCTAAAAAAGATATAAAACCTAGATGGATTAGATGGATCCTTCGATTATAGAATTTGACCTAGGCATTCTAGATAAGAAGGGTTCCGAAAATATGGTAGCATATCATATTTCCAGGTTCTTCATATAATACAATAAAGAAACAATCAGAGATAGGTTCCTTGATGAACAATTGTTCTCAATTTCTTCTAGTAGTCTTTCCTGGTTTGCCCATATTGTCAATTACTTAGCAACAGGACAAATTCCTTTCCACTGGTCTAAATAGGAAAAAGATAGATTTTTCTCGCAGATCCAATATTATTTTTTGGAGGAACCTGAATTGTTTAAGTACTATTCAGATCAGGTGATTAGACGATGTATCCGTGAGAGTGAATTCAAATGTATACTCACTTTTTGTCATTCTCTTGCCTGTGGGGGACATTTTAGTGGAAGGAAAACTACAGCAAAGGTGTTGCGGAGTGGATTTTATTGGCCAACTCTTTTCAAAAATGCACATAAATTTGACTGTAATTGTCTTAGATGTCAACAAATGAAAAATATTTCATGAAGAGATATGATGCCCCTAACCCCTATCTTAGTTATTAAAATTTTTGAAGTATAGGGTATTGACTTCATGGGGCCATTTCCTCCTTCCTTCGGATTTGAGTACATCCTGGTAGCTATGGATTATGTGTTAAAATGGATAGAAGGTATGGCAACTTGATCCAATGACCATAAAGTTATGGTCAGATTTATTCAGTATAACATCTTTAGTTGATTTGGATGCCCAAGGACTATTATTAGTGATGGGGGTGCACATTTCACGAATAGGTACTTTGAAGGATTGATGAGAAAATATAGAATTATCCTTAAAGTAGCCACACCTTACCACCCCCAGACTAGTGGCCAGGTTGAGATATCAAATAGAGAGATTAAACATATCCTTGAAAAAATGGTAAGACACGTTAGGAAAGATTGGTCGGAACATTTGGATGATGCATTATGAGTTTACCAACTACTTTCAAGATCCCTCTAGGAATGTCTCCTTACCGGTTAGTGTTTGGCCTGGCTTGTCATTTACCTGTAGAATTGAAACACCATGTATTTTGGGCCATCAAGCAATTTAATTTTGATATAAAGAATGTAGGTCCCAATAGAAAACTTCAATTCAATGAGTTAGAAGAGCTATGAAATGAAGCTTATAAGAGTTCAAAAATATACAAGGCTCGAACTAAGACATATCATGATAAATTCATTAACAGGAAAACATTTGAGCCTAATCAAAAAGTATGGCTCTATAATTCTAGATTATGTCTTTTTCCTAGAAAACTTTGCCCATGATGGGATGGACCTTTTATAGTGACTCAGGTATTTTTTCACGGAGCCGTAGAACCTAAAGACACCAAGCAGAGAAATACTTTTAAGATAAATGGCCAGCATTTGAAACCTTATATAGAGGAAATTCATGATGGAGAAGTTATTGAATCTATTGATATTTTGAACCTAGCATTGTCATGATAGTCAGTATAGTCTGGCTGAAGACTTTAAACTTAGCACTCATGGGAGGCAACCTAGTTTATACTTTTAATTTTAACCATGTGCATTTTTCTTTTTAGAAAAATCCAAAAAAAAGAACAATAAAGTTAAATTGAGAGGAGTTTGGCGACAAAGGAACAACATCTAGTCCTCGAGTTCTCCTTTTAGGTGGTATTCTTCCTTGTCATATATTTTTAGTGTCATCTTCCATTAGGGACAATGAAAATTAAGTTGGAGGGTGGAGGGATATTAAATTAATCCTCGAGTAAAACTTTAATTAGTTTTTATGTACCAAACTTTGTCTCGATTTGAAAATAATCAAGCTTGCTAAAGATGAATGATTAATGGTTTAGACAATCTTAGAGATATTGAGGGATGAATTATCATGGAAATCTAATAAATGGTAGAGTTTAGACCAAAAATTCTTTGAGTAATTCCATACCCTTCTGTCTATTGATCCTGATAAAGAATATACCTTATAATGGTATAGGTGAAAATATCAAAAGAATCATAAAAATTTCCTTTGAAGTTTAATAAATAAAGTTTTTAGCATCTCTCACAAAGTAACCGGGCCTCTTTATCTAAGTAAGTATTGTTGTTCACATCAAAAGGTGAGGATGTAAAGAAATATGTTATAGAGACAGTCTTAACACGTAGCCTTTTTGACTCGAGTTAGTAAGCCTGAAAGATGTTTTATATTTAATGTCCTAAAGCCAACTGGTTTGGGAGTCATTAGCCTAAAGCTCATTATAAGGGTCAACTAGAAAGTAAGATATTAGGACATTGCACTGACTCTACATTATATTCAAAAAAAGAGACTAAATAACTTGATACTACACCAGAACTATAGTAAGTTAGAGGACTTAAAGAGTGAGATCGAAAGTTAAAAAAGAAGAAATCTTGAAATTTTTATGGACTTTACTCGGTCACTAAATGGGTAGAATTGATAATTCGATGAAGTACCTCTTCAATGGTCTAACCATGTATCAACTGATTTTAGAATTAGTAAGATAACTTTTACTTCTTGGAAGGTTAGTACACATAACTAATTCATCTGCTTTACTCGAGGACGAGCAAAGTTTAAGTTGGGGGTGTGATAATTAAATTATATATATATAAAAGTATTGATTTATTAATTAAATTATCTTTATTTATCTAAAATTAATATTTTTATATATCATTTATAGAAAAAAGATTACCAATATGAAGAGCTCGATTTATGGGTTCAAATGAAATGAGTTTGAAGCAAATCCAATATAAAATGAGCCTAGAATCAATTTTTGAAAAATTAATATAAAAATTGCATAGTTATTGAGGCAACCAGTCCACCATAGATTAGCTGCCCAGTTCACAAGGCCCCGCTCGGTCTACGGACGGCCATGATCAATGGTCCATGGCTCAGAATCATAGACCATGAAGGTCCTTATGAGACAAAACTCGTCGAAGATGCCACCCACACCCTCTCCTCCACCTAGAGATGTCGCCGAAGTTGTCGATCGCCGGTTCTCCCCTTCAAAAGTTCTCTTCCACCATTTTGTCACCTCCCAAGCTGTCGGTCTTCTTCTTCACCAGTTTTCTGCCCTCGTGCCCCAGTCCATCGCTGCCGGAGCAGCCATCCATGCCCAAAGATACCACCAACCGTCGTTGGTCTCCCACCGTGCTCCTCACACAGTCTTCTTCCCTGTTGCTATCGCCACCTCTCAAAGCCATCCATCTTCATCGTGGAGCCTCTGCAGGAGGTGTCATTGCATTCCCCTACTACCGAAGAACCTCCCACAAGCTTCGTCGTTGGCTGCTCTTCTCTGCCTCAAGACTTCGCTCGCTAGAGAGGCCTCCCATCACCGGTCTCTTCACTCTCCCCTGTTGCAAATCCAAGAAGTGAAGCCATCGTCCGACCCATGCTCCAAGTTCTCCATCACCGCTGCTAACCTTCTTTCTCATAGTTCAATTGCTGTCGATCCTGGACAGTACTGGAGCGATGTCCAAACCATGGGAAGGAGTGGTCGGAAGGAGTTTGTTGGGTTGTTTGATGAGGAAGGAGTTTGTTGGGTTGTTCGATGAGGAAGGATAAGTGGAGTTTAGCTGGAACATAATAGCAGGAATCGATGATTGAGCAGGTGCGAATAAGAATATGGAACTGAATATGGTTTGAAGAGATTATGATGGGAATTAACGCGGTACTCACGCGTTCTCTTTTGCCTTTAAAAGGAGTACCGTAACCCGAGAGAAGGGGATGTATTTTTTTTCGATCCATTCTCCACTCCACAAACTATCCTCTCCACTTCCTCCTCACTTCGCTCTGCTCCACTTCTGTCTTCTCTCCCTTCCACACTTCCATTTCTATACTTCCATTTCCTGATCTCATCCACCCTCCCTTCTGACCTAGTTTCCACCTCGCTACTACTCTATCTGTTCCACCTTTCGATTCCATCTGCTGATCAACTATTGAGTTTTCTTCAAGAATCAGTGAAGGGAAGAGAAATTTTTATGCAAATTGTTTCATTTCATTAAAGTGATGTATTTCGTATTTTATGAAATGAAAAAGGCTTCTTTCTTCATATTGACCCATGTTCTCTTTTTTTTTTGTTTTCTTTATCTTATTTGAAGCAACTTGGAATGATAAAAGAATATGAGTTTTGAGATAAATTTCTTTAAGTGAAGATAACTTGACTGATCTATTCCTAAAAGGGATGGGTCGTGATCTATGGGTATGGGCCATACTCTCGTGATAGATCATATCTTGATTATCTTTATAGGTAATTTTTCAATTGAAACTCTTCACTCTCAGTTTGATTTCTATTATTTTATTGCTTGTCTCTATTAGCAGCAATCAAAACATTAGTATTATTTTATTTTAAAAAGTACTATTCAAAATAACTACAAAGGTCCCTGTGGATTCAACCCATACTCTCACTACTTTACCTAAAGATAGTAGAATTAAGGTATTAAAATCAGTGTGTAGCGACGTGCACCAGTATCTCTTCCTACAATTATGGAATAGAAGACCAATCTCTATAATATCTCCTGCAATTCGAGAAGTAGAAAATCAAATCAAAAGAAAAGAATCTTTGAAATATCTCCTTTCATAATTATAGAAATGGAAGACCAAATTAAGATCAACCTATTGTTGGGTGTGGAGCCATATCTATCCAAGATCCAAGTCCCTAGAGAAGCCCAGAAGTCCAGAGAAAAAATTAAAAAGGAAAAAGAAAAAAAAATAGTAGCAGGCCTGCAGGTCAGACCAGGCTCGACCCACGCGTGCGGCCCAGCGCACGGCCCAAGTGCACCGGCATGCAGGCAGGCACGCAGGTGAGCAAGCGCGCGGGCGTGCGAGCGCGCGGGCGTGCGAGCGCGCGGCCCGACCCGGCATGCGGGTGAGCTGGGCGCTGCCCAGGCCCGTGTGCGCGGGGCACATGCGGGCGTGTGGGCTCGGCCTAGTTCAGAGCGGTGACGACCTAGGGGCAAAGCACGGCAAGTCGAGGGGGAGTTCGCCCGTGGGGCTTCTTCAGTTGAAGGCCATTTGACGAACTCCTCGGAGCTTTCACCTACGGGGGGACTGTTGGTCCCGGCCGTAGCCAGGCAGGCGTTGAAGGGTATGCTACTGCCTCATGACTTAGCGGTTCTTCGGAATCGGAACCTTTCCAGGGTGTCAGATTCTGCCTTCTTCGCCCTGCAACAGGTATGATCCTCACCGTTCCCTTTGTCCTGAGAGTTGTTCGATCCATAACCCCTCACTTTTGATGCAGTTGGTCTACGACCTTACCTTCATGGAGGAGGGCCTGGGGAACGTCGACAACCTCATCCATGGCCTTAAAGAGGAGCTTCATACTGCCAGAGTTGCAAAGGAAGTTGCCGAAGAGCTGAGGCAGTCTATGGCAGACCGCCTTGTCCGGGTGAACAATGAAGTTCGTGAACTGAAGGGCGAACTGAAAAGTGCCCATCTGACAATGGCGGGACAGGAGGCAGGGTGGAAAAGGAGCAGAAAACAAGTCGACTCCCTGGAGCAGGCTGCCAGGGAGGATCAGGAGAAGATAGAAAGCCTGACTAAGGCGGTCGAGGAGGCTTCCAGGAGGGCCGAAGTGGCAATCCTGGAGTCTGAAGCCACCAAGAGGGAGTCCGTGTCTTTGAGGAAGCGGGTAGACGATGCTGTGACAGACTTCAGAGTGTCTTCACAATTTCAGGTGGAGATCAATGAAGCATCTTTGTACGGCTACCAGCATGGCTTTAACGACGGACTCTCCAGGGTAAAGGAGGCCTTCCCTCAACTAGACCTTTCCGGTATTCCTCCCTTCGATATAGCTGGAGAAGAAGAAGAGGAAGTGGAGGAGGCCGAAGCCGTAGTAGAGGCTGAGGAGGTGCCATGTCCGGATGAGGAGGCCGCTACCTCAGTCGAAATCCGGAGGTGACCCCAATTCTGATTCCAGTCCAAGAAGAAGCTCAGGCCGGAGGAGTCCAAGCCAAAGGTTCTCCGGTCCCAGCCCAGATTGACGAGGTCCTCTCAGAACAGGTTGAGAAGTTGCTTCAGTCCTGTGGTGTAGAGTTTCCTCCTGATGTTAAGTGACTTGAGTCACTTTGGATGTATTTTCTTTCTTCCTCCTTTGTATCATTAATGAATTTTGTATGATAATTTCTCCAGATTTTGAAATGAATTCTCCTTTCTTTGCATATGCATTGTTATGCTTTATATGTAGCTTGAACTGGTTTTACCGTTCTTTCTTCTGCTTAGTCGAACAGTCATGGCCGAAGGCCGTTTAGTCGATAGTTGACGAAGACGAACTCTGGAATGGACCAGAACTCCGTTACCGAAGGCCGTCTACGGTTGGTCAGGCCGGTATCACCTTCTTTTGATATTAAGTTTATCCGTTGGGGCAGACAAGCGTCATCTCCCCGTCAACCAGTGATTAGGAAGATTTGATTATGATATTTGTTGTCCACGTGGCATGTCGATATTTGTACAGTCATGATTTCTTGCACCTTGTGAGCTGCCAGGTCTTCTTTTTCCAAAAAGAAGCCATTAATGTTGCCGTCGCACGATGAGGATTTCTCCGGATTCGAAGCGATGGCAGTTGTTGTCCTGGGGATGGCTTCCGAGCGACCTTCTAGTTCTCAAAGCGTCGCCCGGACACGTGGCGCTCTCTGATGCGGCTGGGAAGGACGTGGAGCATGCCTCCCTGCAGTCAGTCGTCGATGTAAGGTCTCTATAAATAGGACCCTACCTTCTACTATTAAGGGCCATCATTTTTGTAGACTCCTTCCTTCCATTAAAAATGAGGTTCAGCATTTCTGAACACCGCCTAGCCGCAAAAAGAAGGGCCGTTGATCCAAAAAAGAAGAAAAGTCCGGAGTCCTTCGGGCCAGGTGATGACGATGAGGAGCCTCTCGTGGACCGTCTTGAAAAGAGGGTTCGCTTGTTGGAGGCCCAACTGAGGGAGGCTCGGGCCCAGGTCGCGGTGGCAACCACAGAGGCGGAGGAAGAAAGGAGGGAGGCGGCGAACGCCGTCTCAAACTTTAGGGCTTATGCTGCCTTTAAGGATGAAGTCACCGAGGTGGCTCTGGACTCCTTCCACCAGGGGTTCCGGGAATTTAGGAGGAAGGCCTTCAAGTTTTACAACTTGAAGGGCCTGGACAACATCAAGCCCTCCGTTCCCTTTCCCGGACATAAATTTGATTCTGACTCCGATGAGGGGTCGGATTCTGGATCAGACGGGAATCCCGGGGGCCCTTCTTCATTCCTCTAGATCTCTCCCCGCCGGTACGGAAAAAACCCGACGGGGAGTTATTGAAAATCTTCCACATCTTTCCGATGCTACTCTTTTTTTTTTGTATCTCTCTTTATAAGAATTTCTTTTTCTTTTCTTGTTCTCTCTTTGTAAGAGTTTTTTCCTTTTTTTTTGTAAAAAAATGAAAAAAATGAATGAAGTATCTTTCTGTTACCTCTTCCCATGCATCTTTTGCGATATATTGCATCATGCTTTGTCTGAAATATAGACTCCGCGGACCATTTTCGATCTAAAAGGAAGAGATAAGGTTGGTTGGACCATTCTTGAAATGTCTGTTGTCGACAGAAAGGATGATAGTGGTCCTTTTAGGCACGTTTTCGGATTTACCGTAGGGTAGGGTGTTTACACCGTCCCTATGCACTTCTGTCATGATTTAGGTAGGCTATTCAGGCCCGCCTCGGTGCGTCTTCGGATTAACCGTAAGGTAGGTTACGAAAACCATCTATGCGCCTTTGATCTTCTTAGTGGCCTAGTTAGGTCATCCATTGTGCTCGTCGGGCATACCGATAAGGTGAGTGGATCAGACTCTCCTTTGCGTAGTTGACCGATTTTTCAGATCGGGTCACTCAGGCTATTATCGTTCAGTCGATGCAACTAGCCGTTCTGAGTTGAGCAGGGTTGAGTAGCTTTGCACAAGAATTTTAGGAACTCATTTATTGATAGTATTTGCGAAGGTTTTGTACATTCCATGGCCGGGATAGGGTCTTCCTCTCCAGGGTCTTGAGTCGATATGTTCCTGGTCGAATGACTTCTTCGACTTGATATGGGTCTTCCTAGTTGGGGGAGAGTTTATCATGTTCCGTTGGCATGGATACCTCCGTCCTTTGCAATACCATGTCCCCTGTGTGGAAAGTTTGCTCTTTCACCCTTGAGTTGTAGTACTTGGCGACCTTTTGCTGGTATGCCGCCATCCTTATCTGGGCCTGGAGCCTGGTGCTTGATAGCAAGTCCAGATCAATCCTTCTTCGATCGGAGTTCTCAGGCTCTTCATAGTTGTCAATTCTCAGGGACTGTAGAAAAACTTCAATAGGTAGCACAGCTTCGGTACCGTATGCCAGGTTGAACGGAGACTCGCCGGTGGCCGTTCTCGGGGTAGTTCGGTATACCCAGAGAACGGAGGTTAGTTCTTCGGCCCAAAGCCCTTTGGCGGCGTTCAACATTGTCTTCAGACCATGGAGGATGGTCCGGTTAGTGACTTCGGCTTCTCCGTTGGACTGTGGATGAGCAACGGATGTCAGCCGATGCTGGATGTGATACCGAGCGCAGAAGTCGAACTTCGGATTGTCAAACTGTCTCCTGTTATCCGTGATAATGATATGTGGGATGCCGAACCTGAATATGATGGATTTTTTTACAAAATTTGTTACCTTGCCTTCTTTGATCTGGGCTAGCGGTTCGGCGTCTACCCACTTCGTGAAGTAGTCGATGGCCATTAGGAGAAACTTTTTTTGCCCTGATGCTGGCGGGAATGGGCCAAGAATGTCCATTGCCCACTGGGCAAAAGGCCATGGGGCTGCCAGTTGAGTCAGGTGACTCGCAGGCTGCCTTTGTATATTGGCGTACCTCTGCACTGGTCGCACTTTCACACGAAATCAATCGAGTCCTTCTAGATGGAGGGCCGTAATACCGCTGTCGAATGATCTTGTATGCCAGAGATTTGCCTCCCAAATGATCACCGCATTTGCCCTCGTGGACCTCTCTCAGAGTATAATCCGCATCTGTGGGTCCTAAGTATTTTAGCAGTGGCCGAGAGAACGATCTCTTGTAAAGGGTTCCATCTAAGATGACTACCTGAGACGCCATCCAGTGGATCTTCTTGGCCTCGGCTTTATCTTCTGGTAGCTCTCCCTCATTCAGGAACTTGATGATGGGATCCATCCAGCTTGGTTCAATATCGATCTGGCGTACCTCTGCAGCCTCTTCGACTATGCTTGGAGCTTCAAGATGTTTAACGAAGGTGCGCCCGAGAGATTCCGGTGCCGCAGTTGCTAGTCGAGACAGTGCATCCACCCGGGAGTTCTCTGATCGTGGAACATGGATGATCTCAAAATATTCTAATTGGGAGGATAAAGCCCGTACCTTCTCCAGGTATTGCACCATGATTGGATCCTTTGATGCATATTCTCCGTTAACTTGATTCACAACCAACTGGGAGTCTGAGAAGGCTCGAAGTTGCTGGACTCCCAGATCCTTGACGATCCGAAGTTCGGGGAGCAAGGCCTCGTATTCGGCCTGGTTATTAGAGGCATGGAAGGAGAACCGAAGCGCGTACTCTATGGTGTGGCCATCAGGTTCGGCCAACATGAGTCCAGCCCTGCATCCAGTAGCATTGGAAGCTCCATCCACATGAAGCACCCAGACGGACTTCGTCTCCTTTAGAACTTCGTCTTCTACCGAAGATGCTTCATCTTCGGACTTCCAGGTACACTTAGCCAAAAAATCGGAGAGCACCTGGGCCTTCATAGCCGTTCGGGACTGGAAACTGATATCAAATTCACTTAGCTTCATAGCCCACTTGGCTATCCTTCCAGAGGTGTCCGGAGATTGGAGAACGGCCTTGAGAGGTTGATCGGTTAGCACCACAATAGCGTGGGCATGGAAATATGGCCGTAGTCGCTTTGCCGCAATCACCAAAGAGTATATCAGCTTCTGCATCCTTGCATATCGCATCTCGGCGTTATGCAGGACCTTGCTAATATATTAAATCGGCTTGTGGGATCCGTCTTTATCTTTCCGAACAAGAACTGAACTGATTGCTTCATCTGAAGCAGAGAGATACAGGTAGAGGACCTCGCCTTCTTACGACTTGGAGAGCAATGGCGGGGTCTCCAGGTACTTCTTCAGCTCCTCAAAGGCAGTGCGACAGTCTTCGGACCATTCAAAGCCCTTTGACTGCCAGAGTACCTTGAAGAACTGAAGACATTTCTCGACTGACCGAGAAATGAATCTGTTGAGAGAGGCAATTCTCCCTGTCAACTACTGGACTTCCTTTTTGCAAGAGGGATGTCGCATATCTTTCAAAGCTTGAATCTTCTCAGGGTTCGCCTCAATCCCTCGTTTGATGACAAGGAAACCCAAGAACTTGCCCGAAGTGACCCCAAATGCACACTTTACCGGGTTTAGCTTCATGCGATAGTGCCGTAGAACACTGAATGATTCTTCTAAGTTACGGATGTGGTCTTTCCAGAGAAGGCTCTTGACGATCATGCACTACAAAAAAACTGAGCTACACCTACGTAGAAAATACGTAGATAAAAGCTTAAAAAACGTGGATATATGTCTACACCCACATTAGTACACATGTTTGGTTAAACGTGGGTATGTCCGGCGTATCTATAGCTTATATCCACTTTTTTTTTTCCGTGTGTGTAGACATGCTTTACCCACGTAATATCTAACATAGGTATGATTATATACGTGGGTATAAATGTAGTCTATACCCTCCTTTATAAAACATGAGTATTTAAATACATACGAATTAGAAACGTGGGTAATTAAATATATACGAATTAGAATTCGTTGGAATTAACAAAGTGTAGGTATAAATGAACCTGTACTAGCAATAATAAAACGTAGATGTATAATTAAATATAGTCATGCTCAATCCAATTTCAAAATATGGATCACCTGTAATAACAAATAAAAATAGAAAACAAAAAATAACTATAAACAAGATAATTTTCATCATTATATTAAATAAAGTTTAACATACATAGTGTTAGTCTTACAAATATATTGTCTCAACAACTTTATTAATTTTATCAAAATCCAAAGAACAACAAACAAAATATAGTATTGATTTTAAAAAAAGTAAATACTAGAACTCAAAACATATCATAAAACAAGTTCCAACTATTTTGCTACACCATAAAGTGAATAAAGATATATAAAGTAAATTTTGTAAAATCTTCATTTCTTTCTTGACACCTTCCATTATATCACCTGCAAAACAAAAAATCATAAATATACATAATTTCAGAGATAGTATAAACCATTATTAAACCAATAATGTACATAGATATATACATAATCTTTCCACCAAATAATATGAGTGTCCACAGCATGTTTTATTAAAGATCGACTTTTGTCCTTTACAAGCAATGGAGCATCAGGCTCAATTGCATAAGAAACAGAAACCTCACAAAAGACATCTCCCAAACTTTTGCCCATCAACATCTGGTGTTTATCATCATAAATAAATATTCCTTTGCCTACTTTCTGTGAGATATCCAATAAAATTACTTCTTCACCTTACAAGTATTGATTTCATATAATATAATGAATAAGTACTGATGATCACCACTTAATAACATTGAACCATTCTATTTAAATCTAGAAATTCATTAAAATAAATTTCACGTACAATTTTAGATGATTCAAGAATGGGTAATATGTTCACTTGAGATGAGTTTAGTTCAACTCTATCACCATTCTAGAAATAATAGAGAGTTAGCCAACTTTCTTAAAAGATATTAAATTACAAATATTGCATAAAATAATGATATCATAGATATCTCAGGATTATGTTTGCTACTAACAGATGATATTTTATCTATTTTTGGTGAATGATCATCAACTTCTTTCATGTTGGCAATACCCTATTAATAAATAAGTACAATAACAGGTTAATTTCATCAATCAAATAGCAAGTAGAATGAATGATCATCGAGTTTTTCCATGACATTTTTATATTTTCAAAAAAATCAAAATAATTTTGAAAATAAATATTAAATTATCCAATCTCATTCATATAGAAATTAAAAAAGAATTATACATTTAACTAAAGTACTCACCAAAATTGTTGAACCATAAATATTTGTTACTTGAACTTGAAGAGTTCCAACTTGACCTGCCAAGCCATTAACATTTTATGCAAACTCTTATTTTTCTTTTTCAAGACTTCATTTGTTGCTTTAGAGCCCTACAATGAACTGGGAGTTGGTCCTATCCCTAAGCAACGGATCATGTCTGATCTTTCTTTGCCAAACTGTTTAGAAAATACTTCATCCCTTTCTGCATATTTAAACATTTCCTTTTGGTTCCGGTAAACATGTATGTATTAATTACAAAAAATAAATATTATAATAAAAAATAAGATAGACTTATAGTTTAATTGACTAATAAAGGATACTTACAACTAGTCCAACAGCAGCATCATTTACAGGTTTACCATTCTTTCTAGTACGAGTGTTCGCCCACATACCGGGATGACTCATTTTTTTCCTGTTCTTTTGAACTGAGTATACAAAATAAGAAAAATTAGTTGAACATAACATATATATTTATCAGAGTAAGCATTTAAAAAATTTGGATGAGTTTCACATATAGGTGATTGATTTGTGCGAAGCTCCTTGTTCCTGCACAATGCGGATACTTGTACTTCTTCTTGCAGTCAATATTGATATCTGCCATTTTCTGTCATTGTTCCATATATACCAAAATTTAAAACTGACATTAACTATTATAAAAAATTGATCTCAACCGATAAAAAATATAATTTCTATATACCTGCCATTATAAAGTAGATCAACTATCTATAACTTTTTTCCATTGAGCCTCTGGGACATTCTTAGGTACTTCACTTTATTTTTTCATATTCTTATTACAATTTCTTATTAAGTACTTTTTTCTTAAACGGTACTTCATTCCTCTCCATTTTCCTGCCAAAGTCTTTATTGCAAAATTATAATGCTCATCTCCTACATCATACTTTTTCTGAAATAAAAAAATATTATTAATGCATTATAAAAATAAGTGCGAAATCATAGATGAAATAGAAATCAATATCACCTTCGTGTATTCCCAAAGTTCAAGTTAGTGATCTTAGATATCTTTCGTCAATCATTCACACTAACTGGCAGCTGCTCATAAAATTTTGTTAAGCTAGTCAAAAAGCTCATAAATGATTGCCCACCATCTCCAATTGGCTGTCCATACTCATTCCACTCTACATGAATCATCTAGTCAAAATCCATTGTATGCACATCTTTCATTTGTGTCTCACCACGATACTTTTTAGGAGGTGGCTCTTCAGGTTGGGATATCTCTTCCTCTTTTAAGGCTACACCAGTATTATCTTCATGTACAATGCTCTGCTCATCAATGACTTGCCTAGTTGCACTCCTTTTTACACATCAACAGAATCTAAACCAGCCAAAAAGGAATCCAACTCCGCCATTGTAAACCAGTGATCATTAAACTGAATAATAAAAATCAATAAATAATTTTGAAATACATATAAAATTTGGTAAGAAATTAAGAGGATTAGAATATACAAAAGAAGGAATCTTGTTTGGAGAGACAGTTGTGGGAGCATCCTGCATAAAACGATGGATATAATATGAAACAAATATCCACAATCATTTCCATTTGGTTGCATTGGTACCTGTTATTATTGAAATATAAACAAAAAGATTAATGACTATTATGCTCGATGTTTTATGTAAATAAATCATTTTGTTTAAAAATAAAACATAACTACCTTGGAAACTATCAGCGGTATATTTCATATTGCTCTTGCATCTTCAATTACAATGAAAGAGAAAAAAGTGGACAACCTCATTAAATTAGCCAGTTAAAACTAAATTTATGAAACAAAAAGTTAAGCATGGCATACAACTGACTATATAAATTCATATAATAAATTTAGTAGCTATTTCAAAGTATAGTTTCAAATTTTGATCAATCAAAGAGAGAAAGCAGATGATACATTAATCAGTAACGAAGTGAGAAGAAATAGGAACAGGGCCTTTTACATCTATCGCTGCTTCTAGAGAATATAGATAAGGCTGCCAGACAAGTGCAAATGTTCCTATGACCACTAAGCCCAATTTCATGACCTCAAAAAATGGATTCCGATGCCTAAAGCATTTTCCCAGAAGATGGCTTAAAAATGCTGGTAAGAAATACAAACTCATTTGAAAACTGATAAATATGTATCATGACATAGCAAAGCTAAACAAATATGATAACCTATAATAAATTTTGGTTGGATTGGATGCTTCACTTACATATTAAATATCAAAGCTAAACTCAGTAGTTGAATATGTCATTAACTCAAAAATCTTGTAGAAAATGTTGTAGTCAAGGAAGAAAGGCTGGTTAGATTGGATACTTCACCTAAGTATTAAATAGAAAAACATTAATTTAGTGGCATTTAACTGATATGATAATGCTAGCTAGCAGTTGGGGACGTGAATGCAATTTATGGTGAAAACTTGTTACCCGAAATCCAATGAACAAATTATCCTGCCCCCGTATTTGATCTAATGTGACATCACAAGGATTAGTGAATAATCTTTATATGCCAGCCCAAGTATTAAGCAAAATGATGCACAAAGACAAGCAAAGCAACTCCACTGCAAAGAGAAAGATATATCTTCAACATGCAAAGCTTATATCACAGAAAAATAATAATTAACATCCCAGATCTAAGAAGTCTGACACTAGACTGCAATATGAAGCTATTTAAACTTTGTATAGAGATATGGCATTCTTTTTTAATTATTTTAAGCTACCTAGAGTGATCAGGTTTTAATGCTCTAATCCTAGGAATGACCCTTACAATAGTATATTGGCTTCCTGACCGATTCCTTTTCTGAATCTATCAAATTGTACCTATAAGTAGTTTTTTTTTTCCCATTAAAACAAAGCAACAAACAGTTGCATGGCATGGAAGAGAAGCAAACCCATGCAACAAAAGAAGAGTGTTTAGAGTTTAGACTATAAATTATTAAATTAATACAAAATGATGGACGATGTAGAAAAGATCGTACCTGGAGGAGACCCATTAGTAGAGCATGGGGCTGTAAGAACTGGCACCATTGGTGTTGCCACGAACTGAGGAGGAAGGAGAGGGGGTGAAGGCGGAAGAGTGGGATTTCCAGCATCGTGGTAGACCCGGATCACGTCTTGCATGCCCTGCAACGCCATGTCGACCTTACGTTTCTCCTGATCTTCCATCACCCGCTGGTCCTTCAAGCTTATATACTTGTCCAATATCTCCCCCAACCCCAATAACCCTTTTGGCACCTGGCCATTTCAATTTCTCGCGATACGAGGACAATATGGTAGATGCTCCAATGCAAGAAGCGGAAAGAAATAAAAGACAAGATCTAAGAAAGACATTGGCTCCGGGAGGCCATTACCTCTTTGCCCCTGGTTCTGGAGAAGATATCGGAGGCTTCAGCTTGGAAGGCTGAGAGGGAGGTAGCGGTCAACGATGAAGGCGATCTGGACCGGGGTAACCTTCCCCCTCCCCAGATTCTCAGGCTTCTTGGCTTTGTGCTGTTTGGCCATCACGGAGAAGCGAAAGAGGGGAAGGAAGAGGGACGGGGGAATGGGGCATGCCGCCGAAACGGTTTTATTTTACTCTAGGTATGCAAGGCGACAAGAGATGGAAACAAAAGGAGGTAAAAACAACCAGGAGATTTTGAACATTTCGAGCAAAAAAATGGCTAGGGACGGTTCCTGCGCCAAAGCCCAACACCCAACACCCAACACCCAAATTTTTTTTAAACTAATATTTTTTAAATAAATATTTAGAGGTGCAATCCAAACTATATTCCCATTTTAGATATTTTTGGCTGGCGCGAAGGGTTCACAAGGAAAAATTACGGATATCCATTTCTATTTTAAAATTTAATAAAATTAAAAATTATTTAAAAAATTTAAAAATTAAGAATTTTTTTAAAAAAATAAAAATAATAAAAATAATAATAAGGGATAGGTAGTGAAATCGCATGTTGTATGTACGATTTCTCCATTTTATTTTAAAATTTATAAAAAAATAAAAAAATTTAAAAATTTTTAAAAATTAATAGAATTTCAAAAAAAATAAAAAATAATAAGGTATACATGAAGAAATCGCAAGGTTATACCTATATTTCTCCACTTTCCTATTTTAAAATTTAATAAAAATTAATAAATTAATACAAATCTTTAAAAATTAATTAAAAAATTAATAATTAATTAAATTTTAAAAATAAAAAATAAAAAATATAATACGATGAAGTAGGGATAACCTACAATTTCTCCAATTCCCACTTTAAAATTTAATAAAAATTAATAAATTAATAAATATCTTTAAGAATTAATAAAAAATCTTTAAAAATTAAAAAATAAAAAATAATATGATGAAGTGGGGTACGTGATTCTTCACATTCCCACTTTAAAATTTAATTTAAAAATTAAAAAATTAGTAAAAATTTTTAAAATTAATAATATTTTAAAAAACTAACAAATTAAAAAAATAAAAAAATAATAACATGATAAGAAGGGCATCTGGAATGGAAGAGATGTGCAAATGGAGAAGCTTGGGTGGTGGGAAAGATTTAAGTTATTTTATAAGAAGAGCTTTAATTAGTTTAAATATTATCTCATCAAAATTTTATATCATTACCATAATAACGTAGTGGTTACGGTTGTGAATGGTTTGTTATAATAGATAGCAAGTTATTATGATAAATTATAATATAGTATAATTATATTTAAAATATAAAATAATATATTATAATAAAATTATAAAATTTTATATGATACATTTTAATATATTATGATAAATTATAATATAGTGTAATTATATTTTTAATATTTAAAATATAAAATATAAAATAATATATTATAATAAATTATAAAATATGTCATATTACATTACATTATATTATATTATATTATTTAAATATATATTATATTATATTTTTAGTATGGTCTTGGGTCTGGATATTAAATATCCAGATCTGATCCATTTATGTTAGAGTTAATCGGATCCATTTTGGAATAGCTCTAGACATGGAATCAGTATTATTTTTTTTGGACACTCTTTTCTTAGCAAACCAATGTTTATCCATTATATTTGATTTACTCACGTTTAATAGTTGAAACGTAAGTTACAAATTGATTATAGTATTTTCACGTTTGCCAAACGTGGATATATATAATCCTTTTTTTAGAATTTGAACTTTTACTCACGTATGTATTTTACATGTCTAAAAAGCATGGGTGTATATGACTTTTTTTGTAGTGATGTCGTCAACATAGGCCTCCATGTTTCTCTCCAGTTGCTTTTCGAATACCTTATTGATCAGCCTTTGAAACGTTGCTCTAGCATTCTTGAGATCGAACGGCATCATCTTGTAGCAGTAGAGACCTTTATCAGTGATGAAAGCGTCTTCTCCTCATCTTGCGGATCCATTTTAATTTGTTGTAGCCGGAGAAAGCGTCCATGAAGCTCAGCAACTGGTGGTCGGCAGTAGCGTCGACCAGCTGATCAATCTTCGGGAGAGGGAAGCTATATTTTGGGCAAGCCTTGTTAAGATCTGTATAGTCGATGCAGATCCTTCATTTGCCACTAGCTTTCTTGACCATTACCACATTCGCCAATCACTCGGGGTAGCGGGCCTCTCGGATGAACACTGCTTTAAGGAGCTTGCCAACTTCTTCATCCACAGCTTGCTGTCTTTCAGGAGCGAAGCTCCTTTTCTTTTGCCGTACCGGCTTGTACCCAGGGGTAACTTCCAGCCGATGAGTGATTACTTCGGCAGGAATCCCTGGCATATCCGAAGCTGACCAGGTGAAGACGTCGACATTGTCTCTGAGAAAACGGATCAACTCCATTCTGGTTTCCTCATCAAGCGTGCTCCCGATCTGCACAACTCTGGAGGGATCTCATCTGTCAAAGGTACTGGGACGGTCCTCTTTATGGGCTCACCAAGGTTTGTGGTTGCATCCCTCGGATCCAGCTGATCCGAAGTTGTTGGATCATTGAATTGCCTATCTTCGATCATCAGGCACTGCCGTGCTGTCCTCTGATTTCCTCTAACTTCTCCGACACCGTTCTTGGTGGGGAAGCGTACCAAGATGTAGTGAGAGGAGATCACGGTTCGGAACTTGTTCAAGGCAGGCCATCCCAGAATAATATTGTATGCTGAAGGGATTGGAACACCGTGAAGTTGATCGACAGTGTCTTTTGTCGAGGTTCGGTGCCAAGGGTTACATGCAACACTATTTCCCCCTCGGTATAAACTTGGTTGCCCCCAAAACCGGAGAGCGGTATGGGGGATCTTCGCAGTTGATGTCTAGGCAAACACATTTTAAAGAATGCATCGTACATCAAGACATCAGTCGAACTTCCATTATCAACAAGGATTCGCTGTACATCATAATTGGCCACTATGACCGAGATTACAAGGGGATCATCATGTGGGAGCCGAACTCCCACGAGGTCATCGTCGAAGAAGAGGATAGAGTTATTGTCTTTAAGTCACTTTGGAGCGTTGTCCTCATCCCTTCTCCAGTCGGTGGGTCGGTGTATCATCCCTACACCTCCGTTGGTGGGCCTTTGATTTGGCAATTTGGCCTCTTCGGGAGGTGGCTGGGGAATAGTTGCTTCCGACCGAGGTCCTTGGCGACCGATGTACCGTCCCAAGTACCCTCTCTTGATGAGATCCTCAATCGCATCTTTCAATTTGATGCACTCTTCTGTGTTGTGGATGTGGTCCCGATGGAATCGGTAGTATTTGTTCCTATTCCTTACGAAAGATGAGGCCTTCATGAGACATGGTCGTTGGAGATAGTTCTCCTTCTCTATCTCCATGAGGATCTTCTCTCGAGGGAGGTTGAGGGGGGTGTAGGAGTCGAATCTTCCTCCCGAAGTTCTAGGCCTGGGAGGACTTCTTCGGCGGTCTATATATTTGCCGCCATTGTTATTCGGAAGTTTGGGGACCTTGTCCCCTGTTATTCTTCTTTTTTGAAGGGGGTTTCCCTTCGATCAATCGTCGATTTGCTGCCTGCTCTTCAGCGTCGGCATATTTCTGAGCCCTTGACAAGAGCTTAGCGTAGCTTTTAGGGAACTTCTTATCTAGGAAAAAAGTAAGCTTGGAGGTACGAAGCCCCTTCTTCAATGCAGACATGGCCACGTGCTCGTTGAGATCGGGGATCTCAAGCATGGCCGCATTAAACCTGGAGATGTAATACCGCAGGCTTTCTCCTTCGTTCTAGTGAAGGAGGAACAGTTTGTCCATATTCCGTGGAGTCTTGTGGCAGGTCCTGAAATGCAAGACAAATAATTTTTCTAACTCGAAAAAGAATCGATGGTACCTGGACGCAGGCTCGAGTACCACATTCGAGCGGACTTCTTCAAGGTAGCCGGGAATGCTAGGCAGTACATCACGTCCGAAGCTCCTTGGATCATCATATGGGTCTTAAAGCTGCCCAAATGGTTGAGGGGGTCGGAGGTGCCATCATAGGATTCCATCTAGGAAACCCTGAAGTGCCAAGAAATGACTTCGGCCATGATACAATCGGTGTATGGTGGGCGTAGATCGCCCACAATCAAATCATCGGGATCCTTCAGATTCCGCATTCTCTGTTCTCGCGCCTTCGCCATCTTTGATTCGATGGCTCTGAATCTCCCGTCGTAATCAGGAGTCTGCTTCGGCGCTCTCTTCACAGAAGTGGAGTCTTCGGAGAAGGACGAGGGAGTTTGCCTAGGCCTTTTCCCTTTTTACGGGGAATTGGCGGACCTAGGCAACCTCGAAGTTTGGCCTTTGGGAGAGGGCCGAGAATGGGGGGAGGGATGCATGGAGTCCTCCCGTGGGGCTCTCTTCCTTCGGGACCGAGAGCTATGTCTGCAGGCGGCCGGTGGATTTCCCACCGGAAAGGCTCTGCTCTAGAAGTCCTGAACCATGGCCGTAAGGTTGGTGACCTGGTTCACAAGGGCTTCGAATTGCTGTAGTCCCATGATAACCATGGGAGGTGGGACATCGTTCTCTCCCGAAGGTGCGCCCCTGGGATGGAGCACGACTTCGGCTTGTAGAAGCCACTTGAGTCTTTTCTCTCGCCATCAAGAACTTCTTACTTCCCCTTGGTCTAGGAGGGAGCCTAAAGAGTGCTGGCCTCCCTTCCTAGCGCGCCAATCTGTTGGCATGGAGTCCTTGAATCGGCCGGTCGGAGCCACTGCACTGCAGGACCGCTCCTTGGTTCACCTGCAAAATAGATCCCTTGCCGGAGTTGTTCCGATGGGGACACTCCGATACCTAAGTCAGTGCGGATCCCAGCCACATAATGGGGAAGGGCATCGAGAGTATGAGAGAAAGAGCTCTTAGAATATGTGTGAGCATATGTGTGCGCACCTCTCGAGCCATCTTTTTATCATTATTTAAAAGAAGGCCTCCGGCCTGTGGCATGCTCTTTTTCCGGTGATCATGGAGAGTCAATTTCTCCCATAATTAGCGATCGTGGATTGTCACTGAGTGGTTCCGGCCAGATCGGAGGCGTGGCAGCTGGAGTTGTGGGCCATGATCGTGGCATGGAGAATGTTGATTGTAACCGTTGGTTACAGTTGCCTACTTGGACCAGATTGTGGTCCAATCTTCGGGTTTCTTCTCGCATGGGCCGAAGACTTGGTATTTCCCCCAGGACCGGAGATCGGGTCTATGGCAGGGACCGAAGAGCATGTCTTCGGAAGTCGATGAGAAATCTGGTCTTCGGTCAAGGCCGAAGACGTTATCCGTAGGATTGGCCTTTGGATGTTGTAGTCCGGTGAGAAGCAGTGAGCTGCCTGCAGTTGGCCTGGCCTTTTTCCTGGTCCGAAGTCTGTGGTCCGGAGAAAAGGGCTTCATCCAGTTGAGCCGGAGTTCGGTTCGTAGCTAAACCGAGATATCCCAACAGTATGTATCAGTAAAATATGAAGTATATTTCATTTGACTATATATTATGAATTGGTGAATACTATATTCTAGAAATTATATATCTATTTATTTAGAAATACGTCTTAGAATGTTAAATGAATATTTTTCTAGATATGTATCAATTAGCTATATACTGTATATTGGTAAATAGCATGATAAATTATGTATTAATTTTAATAGGTATGTATTAGATTGCCATTAAATGTGTATCAAAATAGTTTACAATATATATCATTAAGTCGACAAGTATGTATTGGTAAGTACTATATTCTAAAAACTACGTACTGATTTAATTAGAAATGTGTATTAATTTATTTTAATTATTTTTTTTAATATGTATCATGTGATTATATAATATATTAGATACAAGTAATTACTGAAAATAAAAAAAAATAATGCAATAATTATAAAACTAATAACTTTATTAATAGAAAATGTATTTGGCTTCTTGATTTATTTTTAAAAAATAGTATTAAAATAAATATGATAAACCATATTTTATATGATATTCTATAGTACCTGCATCTGTCGCTGGAATGCTAGCCACTGTAACCGTCGGTGAGGGCGGATGCGCCGGTCGCTCCTCTTCCCTCCCCCCGTCGATGTCGATGATCTCCAGGGGTGAAATTTGCTACCGAGGGGGCCGGGGAGCTGGTTCTACTGCCCTTTGCTCTAAGGTCGAAGTGGACCTGGGCCTGGGCCCCGGTCAGTTTCCATACGGGCCCTCTTCGGTGCGGTGTCCCAGGCCCTAGCTGAAATGCTCCTCTTGTGGGCTACCTCCATCAGATTGTTCGCCGAGAACTTCATCCCTGGGAAAAGAAAAAGATCGAAGGAAGATCAGTAAAAAAAAAAGAGAGAAAGAAAGAAAGAGATGGAGCCTCACTAATCTCTCGGATCGGGCTAACCCCGGCCTCGAACAAGTTCTGCTCCGACAGCAGGACCTCGAGGGAGGGAAGCTCGTCACTAAGCAATTGGGAGAAGACTTCTTGGTCCGCCGGCACCACTTGGACATTTCGTTCGACGACCGGTCCGGCTCACTCCATACCCAGTCACGTCCTCGATCGAGACGAAGAAATACCGGTTCTTCCATCCCTTGATGGATGTAGGGAGGTCGAACCGGAGGCACTTGGGTCGAGGAGAAAGGTACCACCACCCATCGTCAGACGAGTGGTGTTTCAGGGTGAACAAGGCCCTGAACAAAGAAAAATGGGCAACAAATTCGTGAAAATGGTAGATTAAGATGAAGCCGAAAATGACCATGATGGCGTTAGGAGCCAACTGGGTCAGAACAAGGCGAAAGTGACTGAGAAAGGAAAGAAAAAAGGGATGGAGAGGAAAACACGGATTGCCAGCGAGGAAGTCTTCATAGAAAGCGACCCAACCAGGGCCACTCAAAGTAACCCATTCCCTTGATCTCGAGAGCGGGAGCTGGACAAAATTCGAGATCCCACATGACTCCGGATCAAGAAAAGGTCCTCTTCAGTCATCGTCGAGACGATGTAGGAGGTACCAGTTGAATCCGCTGTCACCGGAGGAGTGATGCGGGAGAATAAGAAGGGACAAGAGCCCTAAGGCCCCCAATGACTATCCCGCCAAGATGCAAGCACCTCCGAACTTCGAGGGGAACTTCGCCCCCTCGTCGGAAGATGATGGAGTCCTCGACCGGGAGGGGCCTACCTCATTCAGGTTGCTGGAAAAATAAGGGTGTCGGCCCGAAGGAGCCATTGGAACAAGAAAGGTTCAAGAAGAAGAAGAAGAAGGGGACGGAAAACCTAAGGAAGGATTCGGTTCACCTAAGACAAAGGAAAAAACTGGAGACCGGGAAGAAGCGGAAGAGGAGAAAGGATTACAGGGTACCCACCTGCTCGTTTTGGTGAAGAAGGATAACCCAAGAGAAGAAGAAGGATTGCTGGAACCGTCGGCGAGTGCGAGAAAACCAAAAGACCCAGTTTTCGAAAGTCTCCTCTCTTTTCAAAGCCAGTCGACCGTGGTCGTACAATCCTTTTTTGCCTCGACCATCAGATGAGCGCCATGTGGAAAGTCACCTTACGTTGATGCTTTGGTTTGCTGAAAACCACCTTGGGTCCTGCACGATGCAATTATGGTCCGTCAAAATCATGAACGTGGTGCTTGTGCATTGGGCCTCGAGCATGATGCATGGAGCGATGGCAATCGTGGCAATAATTAAGCCAGATTTTTATCGTACCACATCAACTCTGCATTAACTCCTCTCGTCCCAAACGCGACGCTTCGATGGGACTTAGAAGTGGAGAGCAAATGATATGGCAAGACCGCTGACGTGGGGTACACCTCGGATCCAGTTGGCCACCAGGCAGGCAGATAGCACCGTGTCAGGTTTCTTTTCGAGCTCCTCCACTAGGTGGCCCCACCAATGGTCATGCCCACCTCGGTCAGACTTGAGCTCGGCACCTCCGCTCCTTCGCCAGGTGGCTCTCCAAGGGTCAAGCCCACCTCAGCCGGGGTCGAGCCCTCCTCCGCACCTTCGCCAAGTGGCTCCCCAAGGGTCGAGCCCACCTCGGCCGGAGTCGAGCCCTCCTTCGCTCCTTCGCCAGGTGGCTTCCCAAGGGTCGAGCTCACCTCGGCCGAAGTGGAGCCCTCTCCTTAGAAGCATCGGGAAGAACGAAGGTATCAGCCCCAAGACCGCCATTGAAGCAGGCGCGCACAGTGCGACGCGCCCAGTACGGCGCCCCAAATCTGCAATGTTGCGCATAACCTTGTTTGCACCAATTGGGGAGGGGTGCCCTAATTGAGATGTCAGATCCTGCTACCGATCACCTAAAACTCCCCGAAGGAGAAGGCCGCATTTGGGGCCTCGGACCCGAGGGCAGCTGCACCCAGATCAAGGTCCGCCTAGTTTCCCCCTCCCATGACAACACACCGGGAAATACATGTTCACAACTTAACTCCCTACTATAAAGGAAATTGACCTCGGGATAGTGGCCGACGGACGCCGTTGACTCATGAGCCCCCTTGAGGGGGAAAACCGAGGCACCAGAGCAATCGGTGATCTAAAAGGCACCCAACGGGCGAGAGAATGATAAGCAACGAAGAGATGGCAAATATATAAGAGAACGAGACAAGTGGCTTGAAGGCAGGAGGCCCCAAAGGAGTCCCAGAACGAGCCCTGCGAGCACAACTCAAGCACTGCTCCTCTCTCACTTTCTCCTATTCAATTCTTTATCAAAAACTCCTTTAAGCACGGTGACCAAAGTGGGATCCGCCTTAGGGGATCTGTTCCGCTTTGCCATCCATTGACTTGATCGTTGGAGTGCCCTCGCCAGGATTTCTGGCCCGGGTCTCTAACATTATTTTGCAGGTCTGGGAATACCAGGATTCCGGAGTGAAGGGGGCAGACATCCGGCACCACTTCGCAGCTGCAAGCCATGACGATAAGGTCGGCAACAAATATAAATCAGAAAGTATTGTTTGAATTCTTTGATAGTGGATAAGTGCCCACGATCTATTTAGGGCCTAGTCAAGGTTGGTCTAAAACACATATCCACGGAGATTCTCATATATTTTTTTCTCTTATACCCTAATATTCTTTCTAGATTAAGGATTTAAATTATTCAAATCTTAACATAAATATCATAATCAAATTATGATCAATCTTATGGATCCATGCTATAGTATCATTTAGTCTACATGAAATATAAACTAAATTTATTTTAGTATTATTTATAATAATTTAAAATTTTATTTTAAAAAAATCGATCAAAAATATTAATTCAGTTTCCTAGTTTTACATAAATATCTAAAATCAATCCGGTACATGCATCTACGAAAAAATTAATACGTGTCGTGTATCAAACATTCCGTAACTGGGGTGCGGGACCGTCTGAGGATGGTCACGTCCGGATCTAACTCTTCTCCCTTCTTTTCGTTTACCAAAAAAAAAAAAAAAAAAACCGGTACATGCATAAGGCTATATACTCATGCACGGATCCTCGTAACGAAGAATGCCATGCATTATCAACTTAGCCAAGCATTTGGGTTGCTACATGAATCAGCTAAATTAGATACGGCTTCAGAAGATTAAATCTACTCCCTTTGTTGTCACCCATCGCTAGTGCCCTGCACAAAGAAAAATTTAATTAACAACTGCAACACTCCCATGCGACAGCCGTTTGTCCGTGCTACTGTACTCCCATCCCTCTTCTGGTAGCAATTCACGTAGGCCCCTCCAAATATGCAGGGTATCAATTATTGTGCATGGGATTGATTGGAGTGGGTAAGCGCAAAGTCCTATGAGAGACACGACATCTCCTTTACAAAAAGCAGGGGATACCATCGATTCTCTCCCCGAGGGAATACCCTTTAACTTGAGGTCTTTTCCAAGGAAACAACTACTCGAACCAAACATAACTTGAACGATGAAAATATAATGAAGACAGCTACAGCAAGAATTTTTATTTCCCATCCTTTTTGTTTTAGCAAAAAAAAAAAAAAAAAAAAAAAAAAAAGTTCACTTGAGATCTTTCCACACACCATCCAGTTTTATAGTTGTTGCTAATGATGAACCCATCGCTCCAATTATTTCATTGGCTAGCTCATTTGTATATTTAGCAATGGTGACTGCATTTGGTACTCTGATTGGATTATACGAACCCCATACCTGGTGTGAGGTCATTGTGTGATAACTTTGTGCTTCCTGTCCCCCTCAATATTCTACTTCCTTTCTTTTTAGCCTTCAAGGTTTGGATATGGAGGGAGTGGAGTCCTTGTAATCTGAATGCATGTATAGCTCTATGCAACAGTTTGCATCAGTGGCTAAGTCGGTGGTCTATGATGACCTGTGGTGGCTTTATGGCTGTGACCAGCTTGTTATAGCACGCATATATGCATATATTTTGTTGCATGTCCTCGTAAAAGACAAACTTTGCCGATATTTAGACGAGGGAGGGTCGTCCAATCCTTACGAGACATTCATTGAATGACAAATGCGACCCCATATTAGATTAGGGTAGCCTCTTTCATCATCGCTGAGCTGAGCACTCAACAAGGTGTTGTGTTACGGACCGACTCCATGTCTGATATGAGAATCTTTAAAACTACTGAAATAATGTGAATAGCTCATTTTACCGAAAAAATAAAAATAAAAAAAAAACTTCAGAAATTATATAATTTTATGCAATTCTAAATAAACTTTTAGTAATGCATTAATTATAAAAGTTACAATATCTTTTGCTCATGATGGTATTGTCCTGGTTGCCTAAACATGATTTCGCTATACAATAATACCTTATATGAAAGAGTGGTTTCTTTCTTATGAATTAGAGTTTTCTTTAACTTATAATCGATAGGGAATTAATGATGCCTTTTTATAATGCATGTAATTGGGATGAGGTGCAAAGAAATGCAAATTATGATAGAATTCATTCCAGTGATAGGTGAAAGTTCGTTCAGTTAAGTTGCTTGCCATGCATTCATTGAAGAAATATAATGTTAATGATGTCTTGAGCCATCAATGCTTCATAAAGTTCCTAACAGGGATGAATGTATAATGGGGGTAGTGGAGGCGGCTGCCCCCATTGACATCCTTATTTATTTTAGATTATAGCAATAAAATAATATAATATTTTTATATTATTCCCTTTAAACTATCAAAAGTAATACATTGCCCTATATAGATAAATTAATTTAAAATTAAAATAGTGAATAATAACATGTCTTTTAAGGATACAAAGAGATCATAATTTAAAATAAAAATAAATAAGAAGGTTTTTCAAATTTTTGAAGAGTCTAATAAAGATAAGAAGTTAAAAAATTTTAAAATATTATATTTGAGAAAGGAAAAAGGAGATAATGAGAATTGAAAAGCCGTACAAAATTTTTCTAAATATCATGAAAAAACTGTACATTTAAAATAAAAAAAAGCAAAACTAAAAGAAATAAGAAAATAAATTGCAACCAAAGGGATTGCGCATAGACATCGCTATTATTTTTTTCTAAATTTCTTGATATGTGCATACATCTTTGATTTGAATTTTATAAATATTATGATTTTTTTATATATTTCTTAATTCAATTATTTTCAATATATTCCTTGATACTTGCTATGTTAGTATCCTGCAAAATCATATATATAATAATTAGAAAAAAATCTTGTCCAATTCTTGATGAAAGCTCGTTGAAAGCAATTATGATAAAATTTATAATTAACTTTTGTTGTTCTTTATATATTTTTTCTATAAAATTCTATCCTAATATTTGTTCTTATTGAACAAAAATTCTAGATTTTACTCCGATTTTTAGGGCATAGAATTCAATCATAAACTTAACATAAAGAAAAGAGAGAAACTACCAAGCAATTTATATTTACTGTGGTCGTGAAAATAACTTGGTGGAATCATTTGAAGTTCTAAGGGGAGGTTCAACTGGTAAAACAATATACTTTTTTACCTTACAGGTGCAAAACTTTTTCTTATGGGTTAAGGCTTGAGGCAGGAAAGACAAAAGTGCCGAACTAGACAAAGCCGGCGGCATCTAGCCAAAACTTCAAAAAAAAAAAAAAAAAAAAAAAAAAAAAAGAAAAAGAAAAAAAAAAAAAAGGGACCAAGGTCAAAGCAAAAGTTGGGGACATCATATTCTTTAACCATTAGCAGATGCTAGTGTCTCGCTACACCAGCTTTCCAGCTTACCTTTAAGAATCTTCTATTCATGAGTCGAATCTCAGCAAAGTAATGGATGCAAAAAAGCTTTAGAGGAGAGCATGTACACATTGGCGGACATAGAGACCATCCACTTTCTTTGCAGGATGAGTTCATGTGATAGACCATTTTTCCCTGTGAATTACTTCACGGTTTCACATATCCCCTGGGTTTTTTTTTTTTTTTTTCTAAAATATTGTTATTTTAAAAAATATTTACGAAAGTAACATACCTCTATATATATTTATGGATTTAGGATAGTCTGGATGAGGTGGCAGCCATGTTTGAAAACCGCAGGTTCAACTTGCAGTTCCAATAAAATTATTTGCAATTCAAACAATAACTAATTTAGAGAAAAGGGAAGCTGAACTTTAAGAAATTAAAAATTTTAAAAAATCGTTGATAAAAGAAACAAGAATTTTTAATAATATAAAAAATTTTAGTACATTTTAAGATGTCCTTGATATAATAATAATAAAATATATAATTAATTAGTTACATTTACATGTATTTTATTTAATTAAATACATAACATTTAAATATATTATTGATACATTAAATTAATAAGTAAATTTTGATGAATTTATGTTTTTGAGAAAACAATATTAAACATTTAATATTATAATATCTAATATTAACATATAAATAGTTAAATTTTAAAAAAGAAAAGCTGAAAGTTAAGGAATAGAAAATTTAAAAAATTATTAATGAAAGAAACAAGAATTTATAATGACATAAAAAATTTTAGTACATTTTAAGATGTTCATGATTAAATAATAATAAAATATATAATTACTTAGTTACATTTACTAGTATTATTTAATTAAATACATTACATTTAAATATATTTTGATATATTAACTTAATAATTAAATTTTGATAAATTTTTGTTGTTGGAAAAACAATATTACAAATTTAATATTATAATATGTAATATTAACAAATAAATAATTAAACTTTAAAAAAATGAAAAGTTGAAAATTAAGGAATAAAAAAAATTAAAAAATTGTTAATAAAAGAAAGAAGAATTCATAATATCATAAGAAATTTACATTTTAAGATATCCATGATTAAATAATAATAAAATATATAATTATTTAGTTACATTTATTATTATTTTATTTAATTAAATACATAACATTTAAATATATTTTGATACATTAACTTAATAATTAAAATTTTATGAATTTATGTTGTTGGAAAAATAATAGAGATTGCATGGTTAATATAACACAGTGAACATTGTTAATAAAAAATAATAATAATATCTAATGCTTACCTTATCCCTGAGGGACCCTGTAGTAATCTACACTACAGTGAAACAGGATTTTAGCAATGCTTTTTTTGGCCTTTACCGATATTTTTAAGCATCGCCAAGAAACCTCCCGACACTTCTTAAAGCTTCACCAAAGCGTTGCCTATGCAAGCGTGGGAACGCCACTTGCTGATGCTTTTTAAAAGCGTCAGCATTTTCCGACGCTTTAAAGCATTGCTAGAGTTAAGTCTAGCGGCGCTTTAAAGCATCGCTAGGTGACTTTAAATTTAGCGACGTTTTAAAGCGTCGCCAGTTTTAAGTCTAGCGACGCTTTAAAGCGTCGCCAGGTCCAAACCTAGCGATGCTTTAAAGCATCGCTAGACTTAAAACTGGCGACGCTTTAAAGCATCGACGAAATTTTTTTTCGAAAAAAATTAAACAAATAGCTATACCTATATACATACAATATAACCTGTATACATCATCAAAATGAAATTCTCCAAACCTGTAAACAAATAAAAATATTCAAACCTGTATCACATCCAACATACACAAACAAATAAAAACATTCAAACCTGTATCACACCCAACATACAGAAACACAAACATAAACACAAACCAATCATAAAGATTTATATATATATAAGTGCCAATCCAAGTTCAAATAAACAAAAAGATATACAAAAATAATAAAAAAATAGCTGGCATCACTGATCCGTGGGAGGCTGGTAGTCGTCAGGTCTACGACTCAGATGCACCAGGAACCTATAAGATATATATCAGAAATTATGATATATACATTATATATATTATAAAGAATTAGATACATACAAAATTAATAAATAATTACTTACCTGAGATGACATGAACATATGCAGCACAGATGTAACATGCTCTAGCTGAGACCTGATTATCTACATCTCTGCTTTGTTTGCATCACGTGTATGTCGGAGCTCTGCTATCTCCTCCTGGAGCTGACGAACATGTAACTCATCATGACTCTCTCTAGTATCCCAAGTATATCTACTCACCTCAGATAACTGAGTAGGGGTAACTCCAATCCCATAACCCCTCACTCGTTCAGAACGCTCTGGTCCCATCAACTCCGAGAATATCTTGGCCACGATGTGACTGCTCTGAGTAGATGATGAACCATCGCCAGCACGCTCGGAGATCATAGAGGTAGCCCTATTCTATATTTTATAAAAAACACATATATCACTACTTAATAAAAATAAAAATATAAATCATAATATAATATAAATAAATAAATATGCATATATATCTCTGGACTCCTCCCGAACAAAACTGCCATCCTGGTGAACGTGAGTCATCCGATAGAACTCCACCTCACCAGGTTCCCTCCCCTGCTGATCAGCCTATATAAAGAATAAATATTATAAAAAAATCTAAAATAATACATCTTATACCCTCGTACCATGATACATGGCACATACATGATACATGATGTTAAAACTATAAGTATACTAAAAGTATTATAGGATGAGAAACATACAAACTCATGCCTGAGCCGTGCATAACTCTTGGACCCCGCTGTATGAGGAACAGACTGAGCTGCTCGTGCAGCTCTACCAATAGCAGAATATGTCTACAAAATAAAATTAAAACTATGTTATATATTATATAAATATAATTATGATGAGTCAAAATTAATAAATTTTGAAGTGTTTGATTATGCTATACAACCTGTGCCCTCTCGGAGAACCAATAGTGCACCAGCTCCATCCACTGATGAGGGTGAACATCAGGAGGACAGGTAGTAGCAACCTGCTCCTCTGTCCCACCCTCTCGCATGTAGTCTATCTTCAACTTCGTCATATATTCTTTCCACTTGTGATTGATAGACTTAAGAATAAAATCAAAAGAATCTGAAGGAATAATGAACTTGCTCTATAATTTAAATAAATAATAAAATAAGTATTAAATGAAATAAGCAATTCAATTATTAAAAATCTAAAATATAAAATAATATATTAATTTTTTTACCTGTACAACTCGTAGCATCTCTATTTTATATGCAGGAAGCATGTCGTTCCACTTCGAATAATTCAGGGGACATAGCTGACCCCGGCATGCTACTGTCCCCAGAAAACTAGTCAACAAGCTAGCAGCTTTCTTAATAGGCTGCTCTAGCTTGTTGCACTTTATGACTATCCTCTCGCCCTCAGGTAACTGCCATACATTACGAACTAGTATGGGTCCTCGCCTCCCCCTAAGTCTCCCGGATCCATCTACAAAAAAAATACAGAAAGTTATATATCAAAACTATTACATATGTATGAATTGAAATGGGATAAAATTCTTAAATTACCCTGTATTTGTATGTCATCGACGATAGGCTCGTCATCAGAATGATCCATAGGAGGATCGTGATGTGCGGACTCGGAGGGAATGGCATCGTCATGAGGTGGAGAGGTAGTAGCATCGGCCGGATATGCAGAATTAGAGGGACTCGCATCTGACTGATATGAAGATGATCGACTGCCCACGAGCTGCTGTGCTGAAGAAGTACCATCCTCGGTATGGGAAAACTGAAACTGTACATTTGATAATCATTTCCTTCAAGGCATGGTGTACCTAACATGCATTATTTTAAAACAAATCAGTCAACATTATAATCAAATTATAACGGAAATGAATTATAATTTAAAAGATAACATAATCATTCATGCAAAAATGTAAACCATCTTATAAACTACTTACTTGTCATAATCAACCAGTTGTACCTTTCTCGGAATCCAACCTAACCAAAATGGTTGTATCATTTATATGATCATCCAGTACAATATTATAAGGCATACACTGAGTGTAAGTATCATCATCATCTTCTTCCACCCTTTTTTCCATGTCATACAAGTCTATAGGTTTTGTTTTAATAACAGTAGCCCATTCTTTATCTTTCGAGTCTTGTATATAAAAAACTTGTCGAGCTTGAGATGAAAAGATAAATGGATCATCCTTCAATAACACACCCGTATGTATCAATCTTGAAAAATTGACAAGTATGAATCCGTTTGAGTCCTTTTTCAAACCTCTCGGTGTATTTATATCCACCCAATCGCATCAAAATAATACAACTTTAAAATTTTCATAATAATCTAACTCCAAAATATCTTTAAGTATACCATAATAAGATTTTTCATCCGCTTCTACCATAACACCACTGTTCTGAGTTTTTCTAAGTTTCTCGCGCTCCTTGGTATGAAATTTAAAGCCATTTATAATAAAATCATTATATTTGTTCACAATATAATTTAGACCTCTGGAAAGTGCTATTAGTTCTGCTGAACTATTTTTCTCCATCAATACCATTACCTAGAAAATATAATATCAATTATCGATCACTTATTCGATGTTAAATGTATATAAAATTATTATACGACTTATATATACTAACTTGATTGGCAAGCCATTTAGGGAATAACTCAACCAACCATCTTTGCTCAATCCTTGGATTAGGACGAGTGGAATGATTGGCTTGTCTTTGTACAACTAAAAATTCACTGCATGACAATCAAATATAAGTTTGACAACAACATGTCTAATATTTAGTATTATCCATATGTAGATAGACTAACCTGTGATAATCAGATATTATGTCACTATGTAGCAATACATAACGGTGTGCTTGTGACAAGGATTTATGGTCAAGAACAATACTTTTAGCTTTTCCTATAAATCTTCCAGATGATGAAAATTTGTATAGATCTGTATTCTCCATAGTATCACCATGACGTTGAGGTCGATTGAATACAATCTCTACATCTTCGAGATATCTTAAACAAAATGTTAAACGCTCTTCAGCAATATATTCCTCTGCTATTGAGCCCTCAGGATGGGTTTTGTTTCGTACATAATCCTTCAAACGTATAAGATACCTTCAAAAAGTATGATATTTATTAATATTAATATCACATTAAATAATAAAAAAGATATATAAATTATAAAATTTAAGTTTTACAGCATTACCTCTCGATAGGGTGCATCCATCTGTATGGTACCGGTCCACCAAGTTTAGCTTCCGAAACTAGGTGAATGAGTAGATGAACCATAATCATAAAAAATTCAGGAGGAAAAATCTTTTCCATCTGACATAATGTAAGTACGACTTGAGACTGCAACTGATCAAGCTCCTGAGGATCAAGAACATTAAAACATAATGCCTTGAAGAATGATGATAACTGAAAAACAACCGTTATAACTTGTTTCGGCATTGACGACCTTAAAACCAATGGAAGAATATCTTGCATTAATATATGTCCATCATGACTTTTAAGATTCGAAATTTTGCGCTCTTTCAGATTCACACATCGTGAAATATTTGAGGTATATCCATCAGGAACTTTGATATTCTTTAAAACTATCAGGAAGAGATCTTTTTCTCGACTAGACATTATATAACATACATGAGAGATATAAGTTCTATCATTTGCAAGCACTTGTGGATGAAGTTCATGTCGGATGCCCATTTCTTTTAAATCAAGATGCGCTTTCATGTTATCTTTAGTCTTTCCATCAAGATTTAATATTGTTCCAATCAAATTATCACAAACATTCTTTTCTATATGCATAACATCAAGATTATGCCGGAGTATATTATGCTCCCAATAAGGTAAGTCAAAGAATATGCTTCTTTTCTTTCATAATTGTTTAGTATGCTGATGGGTAGATGCTGTGATTATATCATCATCATTTTCAACTTCAAAGAAATTATCCGGATCCTCGAATACTGCCATATCTAAGGTGCAAGTATTGACTTCCTCCGATACTTCTTCTTGTACCGAAGTCTCAACATCATCCCTTCCTCGCTTTTTAGAGGACTTTGTCATCTTGCCATAACTGTGTCTGATACCAAGCATTTGTCTATGAATATCAGAACCAGAAGGTAGAATTGGAGCAGATCCCAACTCTGTAGTACCATCAAATAAATCCTTCTGAAATCGAAATGGATGATTTGCCTCCAACCATCGACGATGTCCCATATAACAGAACTTTCCTCTATGTTTTAACCAAATTGAATGGGTTGATTCACCACAAGAAGGACATGCAACTCATCCCTTAGTGCTCCAGCCAGATAAATTAGCATATGCAGGAAAATCATTAACAGTCCATAATAGAGCTGCCCGTAGATTGAATGTTTGGCCATTCGACACATCAATTGCATTGATACCCTTCCATAGTTGTTTCAATTCATCTATTAAAGGTTGTAAGAAAATATCAATATCATTGCCTGGACCCTTATCACCTGGAATGATCATTGATAAAATAAGTGAAGACTGTTTCATGCATATCCATGATGGCAAATTATAAGGAATCAATACAACTGGTCAGGTGCTATAGACAGAACTTAAGGTCCGAAATGGATTGAACTCATTACTGGCTAAATCCAGCCTGACATTACGAGCATTAGATGCAAAATCAGGATGTCTGTCATCAAATGCTTTCCATGCTAAACTATCCGCTGGGTGTCTCAGCATTCTATTTTTTGTATGGCTTTCATCATGCCATAATATATATTTAAACATTTAAGAATTATATAAAACAAACCTAATCCATTCAAAATCCATCAACACCATGGTCTAATGTTGCAAAAATAGAAATAATATTTTTTAACAATCATTTACAAAAATACATATCTAAAAAGTTTGAAAACTTAATTTTTCATTAGATCTCACATGTCCATTTAGAAAAGTTGCCATATCATTCCAAAAAAAAATTAGCATGACTATTATTAAAAAACCTTGAATAATAAGATTCAAATGGTAGCAACAATATACTGTCAAAGAAGAGGTAAAGAGATCACTAACCACGGCTACTAATTCCTTAAAAAAAAAATTATCATTCCAAAAAATTTGAAATAAAATAAAACTATGCTTATTAATGGGGGTAGATTGCACTGACCTTATGAGGGCTATCGAGGAGCGAGTGGATGGTTAGCAGGGAAGAGCGTTATCTCTCATGGGCAGGATCACATTGATTAGGTTTGTTCTGAGCTCCCTTCCTGTTTATATGCTTTCTAATACCATTTTATCTAAAACTGTCATAGCAAGATTGGAGCAGCATATCAGAACTTTTCTTTGGAATGCTAGACTTGCTGGGCATCGTATTCAGCTCCTTGGTTAGAGGGAGGTTTTTCAGCCTATCGTAGAGGGGGGCCTTGGTATCCAATCTCTCATCACTAGGAGGGAGGCCTTATTAGCGACATATATTACTAGATTTTTACTATGTCCGGATAGTATGTGGACTGTAATGATGAGAGCTAGATATGGCTTATTGCCCTCGGGGGTGGAGTCTTGTCCTGGTTGGATTGCCTCCACTATGTGGAGGGAGATGGTTGCCAGGGCTCTTCATGTGCTTCCTTAGATGTCTTGGATTTTGGATGATGGTCGCTCTGCCAGATTTATGTCTGATCCATGGATCGCTGATCTTCTTCCACTATTCAAATGGCCTACTTATGTTAGTGTGGATATCCCGGACATCATTTCCATATCTGACCTATTCCTTCCTGCTACTAATCAATGGGACCCGGTGTGGGTACTTTCAGTGATATTCTTGGAGCCTAGGTACTCTCTATTGCTTTACCCCTCCACCCAACCTATGATATTAGGGTTTGGAGGTCTTCCTGCCTCCCGAGGTTGGTATTGTGGATCTTCACCGACTGTATCATGAGGAAGCTCATATGACTCTAGATACTGCTTGGATCTGGAGGTTGGGTGTTCACTCGAGGGTTAGGTTATTTCTATGGAAGGTGGCTTGGAGGCACCTTCCCACTATATCTCTTCTTATCTCTAGGGGGATGCACCTTCCATCTACCTGTCCGGGATGTGGCCACGATGAAGAGACATTGGACCATGTTCTCTTTCTTTGCCCATGATCTTCTCAAGTGTGGCATTTAGCGGTGTTTGATAGCCTTGATATGCAGTCTACGGTCTCCGTTCAAACTTTCTTGGATGTTTTACGGCATTCTGCTACAGATCAGATGACTATGGCTTTTGGAATTCTTATGACTTATATTGCTTATCATATTTGGCTTTCCAGGAATGTCCTTGTGTTTGACTCTACGAGGCAGCCGCCTAGAGTTGTATTTGAGGCTGCCCGTGCTGATGTGCAGGAGATAATGATAGCCACCTTCATGACCATGGAGACCTGGGGTTTCTGCACCGCTCCTAGAGTGTCTCGTCAGGCTTTCATATCTTGGGAGCCCCCTCCTCCATAGGTTTTGAAGGTTAATTTTGATGGGAGCATTAAGAGTAGACGTGGTGGTGCTAGCTTTGTCATCTATGGTCATCGTCACGTCTTGTGGCTGCAGGGGGGAGGTATCTCCATGACCCGACCGTCCCTGCTATTGAGCTAAGTGGTGCATGGGCTGAGATTGTCTATGCCACTAAAGAGTTACATGTGGACTTTTGGATCCTTAAGGGTGACTCGGCCATGGTGGTCTCGTGGACCTAGGATGCCATTAGGTTTGACATCAGGCACCCTTTGCTTCGAGATATTGCCATGCTATTGCAAGCTTGTACGGGCTTTATGATCCGTTATGTGTATCATGAAGCGAACTTAGTGGCTGGCTGGGTCACTTCGTTTATGGCTGATCATTCTGTTCATGTTTTGCGGATGAACCCGGGGGATTCCCCTGCTCCATTCCAGAATGTTCTTTTTTATGATCTTCTTGGATGTATTCACACTTGACTGTTATAGTATGGATCACCGAGCTTATCAAAATAAAAACCTATAACATGGATGGCAACAAATTCGACCACACCCAAAATGTGGAGAACATGGGGACCATAGATTGAGAAAAGGGAATGGGGGGAGCGGGGGGGAACCAATACTGGATTTTTTTTTTGGGGTTGGAGCTCTCGGCCTTAAACAACTGAGAAGACACAAGTACTACCTGCATCTTCCTTTTGAAGACACAGGTTCTACCCGTGTCTTCTCTTTGAAGATGCAGGTAGAACCTGCATCCTCAACACATATCCATTATTAATTAATATAGCCAAAAGTTCTATAATTAACTAATCTATGATTACTGTTCAAATTTTAACTAATTTGGTAATCTATTATTAATTAATATATATTTTTTAAATTTCTAGTATTTTTTTCAAAAAAATATACTTTTTATTACTTTAATAGTAATCTTTTTTTTTTAAGAATATCACCTATATTTATATGAAAAACTTATTAACTTATATTCTCTTAACAATATAGCCAAAAATCTTATTTCTTATAAAAATATTTTTTATAGCTTCTCTTATATCTTTTAATATAATTATTTTTAATTTAACTAGGACTTATAATACAATTCATATTATAAAAAAATTTTATTTCTAAATTATTACCTTAAAATTTTCCTATTACTAATATTATTTAAACAATCATAGCTATTACTCTTCATAAATATTATCTAATATTTTTATATATTATCATATAATTTTTAAATTTAATATTTACTACTCATTTTTTAACTATAATTAATTTTTTAATCTACAATTAACTAATCTATGATTACTATTTAATTTCTAACTAATTTGGTAATCTATTATTAATTAATATATATTTCTTAAAATTTCTAGTATATTTTTCAAAAAGAAATTGTGCTTTTTATTACTTTGATAGTAATATTTTTTTAAGAATATCATCTATATTTATATGAAAATTTATTAACCTATATTTTTCTAACAATCGAGTCTAAATTTTTATTTATTATCAAAATAATTTTTATATTATTTTTTTATTTAAATAATTACAACTACTACTTTTTTTAACATTATGATATATTTTTACAAATTACAGTATAAATTTAAAATATATTATTTATTATTTATTTTCAATTTTTAATTAATTTACTAACTTACTATAAATTCTCAAAATATATGAATCTAAGATTTTTTAAAATATTTTTTTAAAAATATTGTATTACTATTTTCATTTAACCTTATTTACATCAACAAACACTCATAAAATATATTTAAATATTTAAAAATTATATAAAACAAACCCAATCCATTCTAAATCCATCAACACCATGGCCTAATGTTGCAAAAATAGAAATAATATTTTTTGACAATTATTTATAGAAATACATATCTAAAAATTTTAAAAATTTAAATTTTTATGAGATCTCACATGTTCATTTATAAAAGTTACCGTATCATTCCAAAAAAAATTAGCATGACTATTATTAAAAAAATCTTAAATAATAAAATTCAAATGGTGGCAACAACATACCATTGGAGAAGAGGCAACAAGATCACTAACCATGGCTACGGCTATTAATTCCTACAAAAAAAAATTTATCATTCCAAAAAATTTAAAATAAAATGAAACTATGCTTATTATTTACCATTAAAAAACTATTTATAAAAGGGATGGTAACAAATTCGATCACACCCAGAAAATGAAGAACTTAGGGACCATAGATTGGAGAGAAGGGAACGGGGGGAGCGGCTGGAGGGGGGGGGTTTGGGGGACCAACACCAGATTTTTTATTTTGGGTTGGAGCTCTCGTCCTTAAACAACCGAGAAGACGCAAGTACTACCTGCATCTTCTTTTGAAGACGTGGGTAGAACCTACATCTTCAACATGTATCCATTATTAATTAATATAGCCAAAAATTCTACAATTAACTAATTTATGATTACTAATCAAATCCTAACTAATTTGATAATTTATTATTAATTAATATATATTCCTTAAAATTTTTAGTATATATTTTTTTAAAAAAATTATACTTTTTATTACTTTGATAGTACTCTTTTTTTTTTTAAGAATATCACCTATATTTATATGAAAATTTTATTAACCTATATTCTTTTAACAATATAGCCAAAAATTTTATTTCTTATAAAAATATTTTTTACAACTTCTCTTATATTTTTTAATATAATTATTTTTAATTTAACTAGGGCTTATAATATAATTCATATTGTAAAAAAAATCTTATTTCTAAGTTATTACCTTAAAGTTTTCTTATTACTAATATTATTTAAATAATCACAGCTATTACTCTTCATAAATATTATCTAATATTTTTTATATATTATCATATAATTTTTAAATTTAATATTTACTATTCATTTTTTAACTACAATTAATTTTTTAATCTACAATTAACTAATCTACGATTACTATTTAATTTTTAACTAATTTGGCATTTTATTATTAATTAATATATATTCCTTAAAATTTATAGTATATTTTTAAAAAAATATATACTTTTTATTACTTTGGTGATAATATTTTTTTAAGAATATCACCTATATTTATATGAAAAATTTATTAACCTATATTTTTCTAACAATCGAGTCTAAATTTTTATTTATTACAAAACTAATTCTTCTATTATTTTCTTTATTTAAATAATTACAACTATTACTCTTTTTAAACATTATGATATATTTCTACAAATTACAATATAAATTTAAAATATATTATTTATTATTCATTTTCAATTTTTTAATTAATTTACTAACTTACTATAAATTCTCAAAATATATGAATCTAAGATTTTTTAAAATATCTTTTTAAAAATATTGTATTACTATTTTCATTTAACTTTATTTACATCAACAAACACCTATAAAATATATTTAAATATTTAAAAATTATATAAAATAAACCCAATCAACTTCAAATCCATCATGGCCTAATGTTGCAAAAATAAAAATAATATTTTTTGACAATCATTTATAGAAATACATATCTAAAAAAGTTAAAAACTTAATTTTTCATAAGATCTCACATGTTCATTTATAAAAGTTACCATATCATTCCAAAAAAAATTAGCATGATTATTATTAAAAAAATTTGAATAATAAAATTCAAATGGTAGCAACAACATACCATCAAAAAAGAGGCAACGAGATCACTAACCACGGCTACTAATTCTATAAAAAAAATTATCATTCCAAAAAATTTTTAAAAAATAAAACTATGCTTATTATTTACTATTAAAAAAAATACCTATAAAATGGATGGCAACAAATTCGTAGATTGGAGAGAAGGGAACAGAGAGAGGGGGGGGGGGGGGCGTGGTTGGGGGGGACCAACACCAGATTTTTTTTTTTTGGGTTAGAGCTCTCAGCCTTAAACAACTGAGAAGCCGCAGGTACTATCTGTGTCTTCCCTTTGAAGACACAGGTTCTACCCGCATCTCCTCTTTGACGACGCAGGTAGAACGTGCATCTTTAACACGTCTCCATCCCCACCCCACCCCCGGCGTGGCAAATAGAAGCTAACAAGTGGAAACAAAAAAAAAAACCTAGTAGCACGTGGCCAAAAAACATTAGTTTGGTAAAATTGATTAGAAGAACCCTATTTTGGTATTTTTTTTTAAAAAAATATTATAAAATTAATATTTTATATTATTATTAAGATAACAATTTCTAACTTTATTTATTTATGTTTTAATTTTTTATTTTAAAAATGAAGGTACAGGAATAAGATGAAGTCACATGTGTGATCAGTGGCTTTAGTTTACCTACAGTTTCTTTTATTTTTAAATTTTTAATTTTATTATATTATTTTTAATATTTTAATATTATAATTTTATTATATTATTTAATTAATTTAATTAATTATATTATTTTAAATATTTTATTTTGTTATTTTAAATTTTATTATATTTTTTAATTTTATTATGTTAAAATTTAAAGCTACCTTCATTTAATGAAGTGGCCGCCATATATACCAAACTATCCTAGTTTGGTAAAATTATTTCAACCTATCCCAATTTGATAAAACTTTATTAAAAAAATATTATTTTAAAAAAAATCCTCTAGTTCTGTTCAAATCCAACTACACCCTTGAGATATATAGTTTTATATATGTCCAAATTTCCTAGCTGTTCACAGCGCAGCAGACAGCATAATATCACAATGAAGGCAAGACCAGCATCACGATGCCATTTCTCCTCTTTGTTAATAAAATTATGCAACAGGATTTTCTGGCCATTTATTTCTTAAATGCATGCAGGGCTGTCATTGCAGCATCAGTCTGAGGTAAAACCGGGTTACTTGAGAACTTGATCCACAGGTCTCTGACACGTATCATGGTACCCAAAGAAAAAGCCTTTTTGTGGTGCTTCACTCGGACAGTCCCACCTACAATCACAACCTAATCACTCATTTTTTTAATTTAAGTCTTCTAAGAGGAAACCTTTAACCTACATCCAATTAAAGGGCAACAACTAAGTGACAACCTAGTCAAAACTATCATAGCCAGTATTCACCCTCCATTTGACCCATGGTGCGGTTGCCCCTCTTGGAGGGTTAAACGTGGCAAGCCAAAAACATCTCCTTGGTGATGGACCACACCTACTTTTGCTTTCTGCCGAGGGAGACGGGAGTCGTTTTCAGTGAATTTGCCAAGAGTTCCGGCTGCTCCCGAGTCCCCAAAGCATTCTTGCACCTCAAGGCCTGAGCTTCTCCACTTTTACGCACTGTCAGAAATTATATATTATTTTGGTGGTTAGAGTCCCAACAAAGAGCACACGAGTACACTGTTGTTTACTTTTTGGTTCTTCCAACAGAAGCTCTTTTTTTTTTTTTTTGGTGGCCTCACTTGCTTTTTTGAATTTTGATCCTTGGGCGGTGAGATCTTTTGGGTTGGACTCATGCCATCCACGGGCCTTTAAACGAAGGGGCTCAGGTGAATCTTGGTTGCACTGAAGGAAGGAGAGAAAGGAGGTGCAACGAAAGGTATCTAAGAAAGCCTCCTGTAGTTTCTGGAGGAAACCCCAGAGAGCTCTATAAATTCTTAGCTCCATTTCACAGTTTTCTCATAGAGCAAACCTTTGTTAAGGTTCTCTCCATTTCTCTTCTCCCTTCTAATATTCCCTTCTGTCTTCGTTTCTAGGACGACGTACAGTATGTTTTCTTTTCTCTGTCTTTGATCAAATCAACAGCCTAGTTTTTGCCTGGCTTGCTTGCCCATTTCAAGGAAAAGCTGTGACTGGTCTTTTCCCAAGACCCTTTTTGTGATTGCCCGGAAGCAAAACACCAACCTGTTTTGCTCTTTAGTCTTTTCCCAGACTTAAAAATCCAGGAATCCACAAAGCTCATATTGAACCACCCTGCCTTTGAGTTTATAGGCACCTCTATCCTTCTACTCGATCTACTAGTTCTCTTCCTTATTTCGATCTAAATTAAAAGAAGCACCATGGGAGGCACTTTAGAATACTTCGCAGGCTTCTTGGGCGGTAGCCTCAAGCGCAAGAAGAGGAAGCAGTTCCAGACCGTGGAGCTCAAGGTCAGGATGGATTGTGACGGCTGTGAGCTCAAAGTGAAAAAAGCACTCTCATCGATGAAAGGTATATATCTGCTCCTCTTCTCTTCCTCTACTGGATGCCAGGATCTTGTTATAGAACTCATGTTCTAATATTCTTTCATCTTGCAAACTTTGCAGGAGTTCAGTCAGTGGAGGTCAACAGGAAGCAGCACAAGGTGACCGTGACCGGCTACGTTGAGCAACACAAAGTCCTGAAGAAGGCCAGGTCCACAGGCAAAAAAGCAGAGATATGGCCTTATATTCCTTACAACCTGGTCATGCACCCATATGCTGCCCAGGCCTATGACAAGAAGGCACCTCCTGGCTATGTAAGGAATGTGGAGGCCATCACCATCTCCAGCCAACCATATAGGCAGGAGGATCAGCTCACCAACTTGTTCAGTGATGAGAACCCAAATGCCTGCTCAATTATGTGAAGGAGTTCCTTCTTTCCTATCGTTCCAGAGGCCCCAGCTTCCAACTTTCAGTTTCCCCTACCATTATCAAGCGAAGAAAAAAGTTATATTTATTTGCTTCTATATATGTATCAAAGCTTAAGAGGTTTGGATTAGGAGAGGTGTAACTTTGCGGTACAGAAGTGTCTTTTCTGGTGTCATGTATGATGGGAAAGGTTGATGTCTTATCTTTTTTTGTCTGGTGTGTGTATGATGGGAAGCAGTATGAAGAATGAACTAGTGAGACTAAGCTACAGGCTTACTCTTTGGGACCAGCTGGAAATGTGGAAGTTGGAACAGCTACAGGTTATCTACCCTGCTGTCCTTTTGTATAAGGTTCCAGTTTCCTTTTTTTCCTGATTTAATTTTTTATTGGGTGATAATATTTCATCGACATCTGTGCGCGAACTCTGCTTCACATGTCAAGGATCACAAGAATAGGAAATAAAAGAAAACTGCAGTCTGCCAGACAAACATGGAAATAGAAAGGGAGCAGTGAAGGGAATAGAAAGGGGGTGAAGGTGGACCCATGGGACAGGAGGAGACAGGGCCTAAATTTAAAAAAGATCACCTTTAATTAAGTTGAATTTAATACAGGATACATTGCAAATGAACTTTGGATAAGTACATATAATATATGAACCCCACACTCTTTGATGATCTTTACATTTAAAGTTACGGCCACTATTTAACATACACAAAAAAAAACCTGGCCTGTAACTGCACCTTAATCCAAAAACTTTAGTATAGTTTGGGCATTCTACTGGAAGTCTAAAACAATCAGATGTGGAAAATTAACCCAATAAATATCGGTCTTTATATGCATGCCCTCTTATTATCTATGTTTCTTCCTCTAATTGTGGCTCATAATGGGTTATGGAATCCGAGAGATATCGAACACGATGGGATGCTAGACTCAAACAACATGTGCATCGGAATGCTAGATTCTGACTAAAGAAGCATTCGATGCAGCAATTGTATATATTATTCTTCTTTCATTATCCTGTGCCATTTCGAATTTGTAGTTCAACACCTTCGAGTTACGAATAGAAAACAAGGACATTTGTTTTTTCTCTTGAAGCTCCAATGTCGAAATCTCCGGAAAGAACCTGTGCAGCATTAAATCTGAGAAAAGACCATGGTAAGAGACCTTGTTTGTGCTAGGAGAAAGGTGCAGAAACATGTAATCAAAAATTTCCGTTAAGTTTACTACCCAAAACTTCCCACTTTTAATAATAATAAAGAAAGGACAAGGTTGATGTACCACCCCCCCCCCCCCCGCAACCCCCAAATAAAAAAAAAAAAAAAAAAAACAAAAAAACAAAAAAAAAAAAAAGAAAAAGAAAGAAAGGAAAAGGTTAGGAAGGCTTTGTTTCAATTTGTAATCAGTTTTGTAAGAACTGAAATGAGACTTCAGCGCACCTAATAAGGGTACATTTCTCACTTGTGATGTGGTTTGACTGCTCTCTTTCTCTCTCTCTCAAAAAAAAAAAAAAAAAAAAAAAAAAAGACTTGGCTTGACTGCTAAGCCATCATCTTAACGTCCAATATTGAAAATAAAAAATTGTTGTATTGTAGTGTTTAGGGATTAGGAATAACCTCACTCAGACATGAGAGGGTGCTCCCATTGATTTATTAGAAAATGCACACGATATACAAGGAATGATACAGACCAATAAAATCCCAAAACATACGGGATCCATATCAGGGATCACACCAATACTCCCCTTCAAGATGGGGCAAAGATATCGATGAGTCCCATCTTGGTACAAATAGAAGTAAAATGACTTAAACTTAATCCCTTGGTTAGAGCATCAGCTAGTTGATTTAAAGATCGAACATGAAAGATCTGAAGGATCCTGGAGGTGAGCTTTTTCTTGATAAAATGCTGGTCAATTTCAATGTATTTGGTTCTACCATGCTGAACAGGATTGTTTGCTATGTTAATGGCTGTCAGATTGTCACAAAAGAGTAGTAATGAAGTATCATGAAGTAATTGAAGTTCTGTTAACAAGGTTTTTAGCCATAGTACTTCGCAAACTCCAAGAGCCATTGCTCTATATTTAGCCTCGGCAGTTGAGCGAGCCACCACATCTTGTTTCTTGCTACGCCATGTAACAAGATTTCCTCCCACAAATGTGCAGTAACCAGAGGTCGAGCATCTATCATCTATGGACCCAGCCCAGTCAGCATCTGTATATCCTTCAATATGAAGGTGTCCATGACATGAATATAATAGCCCTCTTCCAGGACAATTCTTCAAGTATCGAAGAATCCTATATACTGCTTCCATATGATTTGAGTAAGGATCATGCATATATTGGCTAACCATACTTACAGCAAAGGCAATATCAGGTCTGGTATGGGATAAATAAATCAACCTTCCTACCAATCTCTGATAACAATCCTTATCTACTGGAGTGCCAGAGTTAGCTATAAGTTTATGATTCTGATCAATAGGTGTAGCTGCAAATCTACATCCGAGCATTCCAGTTTCAGTCAAAAGATCCAAAACATACTTTCTTTGAGAAGGATAAGTTCCCTTAGAAGAGTATGCTACTTCAATTCCGAGAAAGTACCTTAGTTTACCGAGGTCCTTGACCTCAAATGCTTGTGCTAATTGAGACTTCAGACATGCTATCTCCTTTATGTCATTACCAGTAATCACAATATCATCCACAAAGACAATAAGAAGTGTAATTCGTCCATAGGATTGCTTGAAGAAGAGCGTGTGATCAGCATTACTTTGACGATAGCCTGTTGACATGACTGCCTGCCTAAATCGATCAAACCAAGCTCGTGGAGATTGCTTTAGCCCATACAAAGATCGTTTCAATCTACACACTTTTCCAACTATTTGAGCTGTGGCAAAGCCGGGTGGAATCTGCATATACACCTCCTCCTGAAGTTCTCCATGTAGAAATGCACTTTTTACATCTAGTTGATATAAATTCCAACCGAAGTTGGCTGCACATGAGATAATGGTTCTAACAGTGTTCATCTTTGCCACAGGAGCAAAGGTCTAATCATAATCGATCCCATAAGTCTGTGTGAAGCCTCTAGCTACCAATCTTGCCTTGTAGCGTTCAACAGTGCCCTCCGGAGTCTGCTTTATATTAAAGATCCACTTACAACTAACCGGTTGTTTTCCAGTTGGTAGAGATACAAGATCCCAAGTCTTGTTCTTTTCCAGAGCTCTCATTTCTTCTAACATAGCTTCTCTCCACCGGGGATCCTTTTTTGCCATCTTCCAGTCATTAGGTATAGACACAAAATGCAAAGAGGCTATAAAACTATTATATGAGGGGGACAAACATGAATAAGATATAAAGTTAGCGATATCATGCCTATACCGTATAGGATGACTAGCATTACGAAGAGCTTTTCGTAAGGCAATAGGTAACTCAGAAGGAGAATCAACAGAGGGGTCAGAAATATTACTACTTGTCTAAGATGGAGGCAAGGACGAAGAAGACGAAGCTGGAATAAGGGATGAGGACTGAGATTCTGGAGAATGCATGGAGGGCTATTCTTGAGTTGGAGTGATAGGATAATTTGGAGTGTCATCAGCATCATTCCTCTGGTTAACACTAGGAGCATTGGGCTCAGGATTATCCCTCTGATTAAACCAAACGTCACCTCCTCCTTCACGCTACACCACTTTTTTCCCTGCTACCTCGAAGAAGAAAAAACAGGACCTAACTCCTCCACTCCACACACCGCACCAGCATCACGTGCGCCTGGGCCACGTTGAAATCCCTCGCCCGGAGAGATTTAGTTGGCCTTCGGCCTCGGCGCGGCAAGGTAAAGGAACAAAGGGAGTTCGGGGCGGATGGCGTCGTCGACGAGGAGCTGGGATTCAAGGAGCTCGAGGGGGGGTGTCCTACCTCCACGGCTCGGACCGGGGACAAGGCAGCGGCAGGCGGTGGCGACGACGGCGACGACATTTCAGGAGCGCACTGGGTCTGATTCGGCGATAACGACGGCAGCGGCAACGATCCGTAGGGGACCGTGGATGGGGCAGCGACAAGCGATGGCAACGGCAACGATCCGGCTGGGCAAGGTCCGATCCGGTGGCAATGATGGCAGCGGCAAGCAGTGGCAACAATTCGGTGGCAAGGTCCGATTCAGCGACAATGATGATAGCGGTAACGATAACGAGCGGAGATGGAGACGACGATCTCAGAAGTTAGAGAGGGGATCGCCTAGCTCTGATACCATGTTGTATTGCAGTGTTTAGGGATTAGGAATAACCTCACTCAGCCATGAAAGGGTGCTCCCATTGATTTATTAGAAAAGGCACACGATATACAAGGAATGATACAGACCAATAAAATTCCAAAACATACGGGATCCATATCAGGGATCACACCATATCAGGGATCATACCAATAAAAATTTTCCGGACATCAAATTTTTTGGGTTGTTTGCATAAATATTAATTATGAGGGGTTTATATATAATACGAAGAAGTTTTTAGGGTCTAAGTGCAAAGTGGTATTTTTCACTACATTTCTTTATTTTAGGTCATCATATCATTACTGCTACCAGATTAGAAACAGCTAGCATGAACTCAAACCCAACTGGCTAAAATGATCATTAGGTTCCAGCATGGAGCCTCCTCTTTTCCACCCACAAGTTCCTTAGAAAACCATGGATACAACATAAAATATAGGAGTCCAATAGTTCTATGTATACATACAAGATGGATCTCAGGATTCAAATGATAGAAAAGGAGACAAGACTGCTGATTCTTCTGCCTGTACTAGGTAGCAAGAATTTAATTCCGTCACGAAGATTTTGTGCTTCTCAGTAACACAAATGGCAGTAAGTGCTGATTGTTATGTGAAAACCATCCATTGTTCAAGCATCAAATAGTCCTCTACCTTTCAGACAGTGGCTCTCACTCTGCTTTCGAACTGTCAGCATCAGCAATGATGTGCTGCAAGGGTTCCTAAGAGTGAGTCATGATCATCAATAAAGTCTAACATGGAAAAACCCTAAGGAAAAATTCACAATTTGAAAATCTCACTGTTTTATCATCGATGTAATCTCTTCATCCACCCAATGCTGCAAGTTTATCAATGTTCATGTTTACTTGTAGATTCCAACAAAAAGAATGTCATATAGAAGTGTCGAATTACCTGGGATGTTGCAATCTCCTGTCGAAAATGAGCCTTCAATTTAATTTAGAGCTCAGATTGAAGAAATTTCTGGTTTCAGACATTTTGTCTAAGAACTACGACAACATCTAGAATGTAATAGAGTTTCTAAATTATGTAGCTTTTGATAGTCATCAATATCTAAATCAGTTTGCAACAAACATGCCTTGGCAATCCTTTAGAACAATGAACGTGAAGGTAAAACGATACTTTTAAGATCATGTCAACCCTGCCCCCCACCCCTCAACCAAAACAAACAAGAGAGAGAAAGCAAGACCTAAAGTGAATTTTGATAAAAAACCTAGGTTTTAGGCAGTGATAATGTCTGGCTTAGGGTAAGAAAGCTATTTATGACTGCTGAAAAGAATTACAAACAGGCCAACCAGCCTTGGTTCGGTTGGCACCCCTCTCCAGTTGGAAGAGGTCTAGGCTTGAAACTGTGATGGCATCTCCACTGCATTTCTCAAGAAAAGAATTATGTATGACAGTTGAAGCATTAATCCATGAAGTCTAAGTTCATACAAAATAGGTGGCTTTAAAATGCTATAACAATGTGGCGAACTTCATTGGAAGAAAGCAAACAAAGATATTGAAACAAAAGGGTTGATAAATTCTTGAAGCTGACCTGAAAAGCAACCAACTGGTTCAGGACCATATCCCAACTTTGGAGGTATACGAAGCTTACGTTTTCCCCCTGTCACAGATTGGAGATAATTGTATAACCTTAGTGAGACTACAACACAAATGTGCATCTAACAATTCATTGGTTGAAATCGTACCCACAAGCATTGGAGGTACCCCACCACCACCTAAAATCCCCTGATCCAATCCTGGTAAGACCTGCACACAGAAATGAAACTAAGCAATACTGCAGATGAAATCTAATATCATGGCAGTTTGGTGTCAAAAATCAAGAAAAGAAAATGATGAAGGTGCACCTTTTCCCATTAGTATTGCATATTTTTAGGATGTTTATTAATAAAAACAATATTAGCATCCTTTCATAATTGCCAGGAAGCAATGATAGTCATGACCCTAAAGTTTTTACCCTTCCTTAAACATCTAAAGTAACTTGTACTGTTTTTCTATTAGGAATATTTTTTGTGCTACCATTTGTTATATCTTTCAACTTCCCAGCACAAGATCATTATGAAATAAATAATCACACATGCACTTGCTTGTCTTTAGGATGTCACAGATATAGGCCAATAAAATATGAAATATTGGGCAGATTTTATCTTCCATATTTTGTTTGTTAATTTTATTTTCAATCAAGGTTTACAATACTGGAACCAGCCCCCATGCTGATAGGCCGATAGCATGGTATGATACAATACTGTGCCGTGCCATTCTGCCATTCCAGAATGTACCAATAAAAGGGAAACCAAAGAGGGAGGGGGACAAGGAGAAGAAGAGAGAGGTAGAGAGAGGGAGGGTAAAGAGAGGGTTGTCGATCCCCCCCTTGTCTGGTGCTATGAAACAGGAGCTCTGCCCTTGCTACATTTCGAGAGAGGAAAAGAGGGAGGGAGTGAGAGGGAGAAAATAGAAAAAATTAACAAAAGCATAATTTCTACATCTTCGAAAACATGCATCATGTTAATAACATGGTAGATATATGAAACTTAAAACAATTCTTAGTCACATTAATCTTTAAATAAAAATGATTATCATAATTTAAAAGCTTTACCACAGTATTTCTGAAAAAACTTTATCTCAACTATTTGGTTGTGCTTTCTTGATGGATCTTCACATGAAATTTCACAGATTTGATACAACTAGTTTTCTTATTTAAAACAATATCCTTTTCCACTAAAAGATTCAAAACAATCCATCCCAAATTGCTATTGAGCAGAGAAACTTCCAATATATTCTTTATTGTAGAATTGTAAAGATATTGCATTTAATCCAGGTCGATTCTGTTCCATGGATTTGCCTAACTGATGAAAGAAACTGAGTTGTATCAGAGCAAGTTCCAGCTCACAATCAAATGATCTAATCATACAAAAAAAGTTGAAATCTTTAATTCTACTATCGTGTTCTAATGATGCAAGGCAATCAGTGTAACTTTAACTTTAGATTCACTTGATAACCTCATTAATATATGACAGGCCTATTGTGTGTACAGTTTTCATAACCAAACAGCTCCCACATCATTATATCTCATAACCATGAAAATTGCATCTCTATTCCAAATAAAACCAGCTCTCACATACATAAGCTCCAAGACAAGGATGTTTTTTTGCAACAAAAGTGTATGCACATATAACAAGTTATAAAGAGATCCTATAAGTTTTATGACAGCTCGTTTTATGAGCCTGCCTTAGCTGGAGAAATATTTCAAATCAGCATCTGGAAAAACAAAAGATTTTATCTGGTCATTCTGTAACCTTTAATATATGGTTGCACATTGGTAAAACGATCAGCTACATATGCAAATCCACTGACATATGGATTATTACTTGGTTATCATTCATATTTATTCTGACTGACCAAAATTGACATTAAATGTAATACTCTAATAAAAAAAATTAAAACATCATTATTACTGATAAAAGTACCTTGCCCACACCTATACGCAAAGTGAGTGGTCTCCCACGCTTATAGCTACTATCAAATACTGTACCATCATCAAATCTCGCAGTGTAATGAATCTGTAATAAGAAAGAAAAAAGCAGATGATAAAGGTTCAGCAGATGATAAAGGTTCCACGATACCAGACTGATAAACCATTCTTGCACCAATAGCCCATCACTACACCTATCATGAGCATGTGATTGGAGCTGAAACTAAGGTACAGATCAAAGTTTTTGAGTTTTATGCTAACAAATATTTCATACATGCATTTTTTAGACTCAATGAAAAATAAAAGGAGTGCACCGATATGCATAAAATAAATTAATCCATATAAATATGCATAGATCGTAGAATCATATAATTGATTTTGTTTCTCTCCTGAAACATGCAAATGCAGACCATTAACAAAATAACAAGATCTTAAGTACTGAAAACAAACTAAACAAACAAAGATCATCAACATGATTGAAATTGCACCGCCAAACTTCTAAGTCTTAAGCCATGGGACAACTGAAGAAGAATTATGAGCATTCTGTGACTCGTAAAGTTGCCTCAAGTTGCCATTACGGTGAGTGATAAGTAGTGTCTTGCAAGCTATAAATAAGAAGAGTGCATCTCAAAGTATTTAGGGACAATATGAGATTCAATCAGTAAGAGGGATTTTGTAGAGAAAATTTTATTATAAAGACTTCAAGAAGCAAACTTATAAGGGTCAATGAGAATAATGCATGCCAATTTAGAAGTGGGACCACGTTATTTAAATAAAACTAGCAGAATAGAAAACAACACAACTTGGGAAAAAGCTTCGGTTGCTTAAAGAAAGGAATAGTGTCACATTGCAGAAGTAAATGAAGTACTAGAATTAGGCACGAATAACACGGTAAGATTTCAAGTGTACTATAATGATTATGACGGAATTTAGGAGATAGATTGTGTAGGTACGAATCATGAAAAAAAAGATTTTGAAAGCAAGAATGCTTCAAGGACTTCTGGACATGAACGCTAATATAAGTTAAACATTTTTTAAGTAAAAACAAAAAAAAGAAAAGAAATATCTACTTCTCAAAAAAGAGAAGAAATCTCTCCACCTACATATGATAAAATTAAAGCTAGTAAAGTTCTAGCCATGCACTTTTGAGTTTGCTATAAAAGCTGTACTCATAATACCTATAGCATTGGCTTCTGGTTTGTGAAATCTTAATTATTTTACATTGTAAGGAACTTGAATTTGTTGGTATAGGGATACCATCATTTATTCAAGGGAACAGAGTCAAGTGTTTGCAACAAGTTATCTTGATCTCTCTCTCTCTCTCTCTAACAAATCACAATGGGAAGAAAAAAAGGAGGTCCGGTCAGGATATGGTTTCATTATAGTGTTTGTTCGGGGAGCAGCAATATTTGTTACTTTGGTAAGTTGGAGATAATCTCTCCCAGGGGGGCATATCCCAAATTTACAAGCCAACACCAATGTTCTATAATCTCCATAAAAAACGAGTTACTCATGACAAATTGCCTATCGAAATGTTCCATTTTTAATTAAGAAGATTAATGCAGTTCTTGTTCTCCCATTGAGCTCTGCTTCCTTAGTGACTTGTTTTTTTCGATGTAACCATCCATGACTTGTTGAAGTTAACTTTATATATCATCTAGTCCACATAACTAGTATTTCATTCGGTGATATCCACGACTGGCCGGCGAATTAGAGCCTGACCTTGCCATCACCGTTGCACCTCCATCAACCTACAGACTTCAATAAGCTAAAACCCAAACGAAAAGACAAAAAACAAAAGAAAAGACAAAAAACAAAAGAAAAGAAAAAAAAAAAAGGAAAATGGGTGATCCTAAAGGTATGCAGTGAACCAAAAGTAAAACCCGTTCATTCCATCTCCGATAGGAATCAGTGCTCGCAAAATATGAGCTAAATCTATCAAGAATGCAGACATAAATATAAAAAGACAGTTCTTTTACGGTCGATTTGAGATCTGCTTCAGAAATCTCACATCACCACGGATTCGTAGTCCAAGGAAATAGAAGGAACGATGATAAAGGATAAGATTTTGACTCACATTGATAAGCTCTCCCCGCGGAGGCTGGACACCGGTCCCAACTGCGATGTCGCAGTAGCCAAGGCCGGACTTTGCGAAGCTCATGTCACAGAGGGGCTCCCCAACAGTGGCGTAGTACTCGATTCTCGTCGCCTTGGCATCCATATCCACCAAATAAGACGCCAAAAGCCCGATTCCCACTTCAAACAGACTCCTCCTGCACAGAGGGACGGATCCCAAACCGACGTTCGACGAGGAGGCGGCCTCCTCCCCTGAGTCTCGGCTCGGGAGAGAAGAAGAGGACGCAAGAGAGGGAAGCGGAAATGCGGCGTTTTTAGCGAAGAAAGCAGCGGGTTTATGGGGTTTGGATAGCGGGGGGAGAAAGGCGGGTTTCACGGCCGCGACGGATAGAGTGGATATGGCCATGGCCGTTAGGTTCCTTGCCTCATCTCCAACTCGTGGGCTCGGTGGCTTTAAAAGTTTTGAACTAACGCCGGCGATCGTTTCGCCGGGAATACTTAAACTTGAGAATTTTTTTTTCAGGAAATGCCCCGCTAAATCAAATAAAATAAAATGACAAAGAATGATACACCCTGATCCGTCGCGGTCCGTGAGCAATCTATATTTGGTTTTTGCTATCGTACTCCAATTTTTTTTTTTTAATCTTTTAATCTTTAGTAATTTTTGAAATATCTGATTTAAGATGCATGACATTGATTTACCCATCTACAATACGAATAATTCAAACTATATGAGCATTTTCATATGGAAATAGATGGCAAGTCTATATAAATCAAAATTGATACCCAATGATACACCTTGACTGCCCAGGTCCGGGAAGTATCCTCTATATCTAAATGGCTTAGGTTTTCGACTCTATAAGCTTGCTATACGTAGATTTACCTCTTAATATTTGGCTCACCAATTAAGATTGTCTTCCAATGTGACATTGATCTTAGGAGCAGGGAGGATTTGTTGAGCTGTATATGATTAGCTGATGAATCTCTATATTCCAACCATCAATATGGAAAAGATTGTTAACCAGTAGCTCATGATCGGCTACCATACTGATGAAAGCAACCATTTTAATAGAGGACATAGCATGAGACCATGGATCCATGTAAACTTTAATTTTGCTTCCTTTTCCTTTTCCTAGATTTCCCTCCACAATGCTGGCTTTACCAACTGGTCTACTAAGTAGTTTATGTTACTATAAATAGAGATCAGAATTCAGATGTGCCGATGCCACTGTGGTTCTTGGAAGAGAATACCAGCTGGTCCCAAAATAGATGATGCAGGGCCTCTTTTTAATTGATCATATCCCCATAGAGAGCTTCTCATTTGTTTCTCAAGCCAACTGATGATAACTCCGTGGTATTTAGCAGTTTGTGAAAAGAATTGTTTACCGTGTATGATTCACTAGCTGAGAAAGGTATTACGTATAATAAGTCTCCTATGTAATTATGCTAAATTTAAGGTATTGCCGGCGATTCGGCTGCCGGCACTAGTTCAAACTTGAGCGGAGATTTATTGCGTTCAAGCTTTTAACTAAATGTGGGCCTTCAGACCTCCGTATAAAGTTACTTTGGATTGTACGTTGCGTAGTGGGTAAATTTTAAAAACCATTACTATTAGCTTTATGTCATCACTTTCCATCTCCTTCCACTTAAATTTATTTAAATTTATATTGAACAATAAAGATCTCGTATCAATCCAAGATATTGGATACAATCAAGTACTTCTAAATTGTTTATATACAAAACATAATATGTTTTGAAGAATCCTAATTTTTGAATCAAGTAATCAAAAAAATAAAATTCATATTATTTAAAATTTTTAATTTTTTGATCATTATTAATCTTCAAATTATATTATTTTTTATATATTAGTAATTTAAAGATAGTAAATTATATTTAATAATTTAGCATCAATTTTGAAATCTTTATTAATCAACTTAGATATAAGCGAATATGAATATCTTTTTGTGTATATATACAAACATGCACACATGTAGCATACTTCCATGGAATCCATAAAAGTTATATATGCAAGATAGCCGCTTCAAAGGAAGGAAATATTCTGAGCCCGATAAAAAAAAAAAAAAAAAAAAAAAAAAAAAAAAAAAAAAAAAAAAAAAAAAAAAAAAATGAAGAAGAAGAAGAAGAAGAATCACCCCTTGCAAGCACTGAATGCGCATTTGCTCACTTTGTAGGATCGCATGGAATGGATCATGCCCGATCAAAGACATGTGTACCAGAAGCCACGGATCTCTCTTTCATCTACACCCAGAAGGGCTATCTCTTGGAATCTCAGAAAAGAAGAAACAAAGACTTTCATCAACAAGGCTAGGTTCTCAAAGAAAGCTGCTCGCTTCTAATCTCTTGGCAAATTATTGTCCCAACCTTTAACAGGCTTGTATCTTTACTTCATGTCTGTAATTTTTTTTTGAGTGCAAAGCCATGTTTTGTTTAATATACAAACAGTGACCGCCTTCTTTGAGGATCCTGTAATGAATTCAACCTGGATTTGACCATGGCAGATTTTTAATTTTTTTTATTTGCTATTGTTATATCCAATCGACTTTTCTCTGAATCAGATCGGAGCCAATGATCCTTTGATGGGTTATACTAGAGGCCTGACCAACCCTCCAAAGGTCCGACCAACTCATTAGGGGTCCAACCGACCAACCCACCAGAGGTTCGACCGATCCACTTCAGCAGAGTCCCTATCAGTCCAAGGCGGACCGCTCCAAGGACTGCCTGGAGGCATCAGAGGCTCCTTTCAGCTAGTACCAGGATGCCGTTACGATAAAATCCTGACATCTTGGTGCTATTACTCTGCGGATCTCACGATCTCGGTGCTGTTACCCTACAGGCCCCACGATCTAGTGCCACCTGGCCACTACCAAGATTTCTCTAGAGGTAGATTGGCCATTCCCAGCCTGGCCTCTAACAGATTCCAATGAAGTTCCGTACCTATATAAGGTAAAAGGGGGACTCCGAGCAGTAAGAGAGCTTTTCCTTCCCTATGAGCTTATCTCCTTTCGATTCCTCCATTCTGTTACTCTAAGAATTCTACTAATTTAGCCATCGGAGTGTTTCCCGCCGAAACACCACCAGCGCATGGAATATTTTTGCTGGAACCGTGGGAGACGTGCACTCCAGCCAGGTCGAGAGAACTCGGTTCAGGAGATTCAGCGGCAATAGATTGCCGCTAGAGGAAGGGCGGGTTGAACCTTCGTCCTTTTATTACTTCTTCGAAAGGAGGGCGATGGTGAAAGGAAGAGTTCAAAATACCTCCAACAGGAGAGGCCGCTCCCAGGCAACTTCGGAAGAATCTCTCAGGAAAAATGCTGCTCAGCCTACTATTATCCTAGGATAGTAGCAGTTTCAGATTCTTCTGAACCGCATCGACATTTTCGCCACCGCGATTTAGAACTTTCAAGACGCGATAAATGACAAATAGCAACCGTCTGCGACATCCAGGACCAGCCATCCACTTGCTATCGAAGGAAGCCGACATCAAGAAATCCTCCTCCTCCCCCTCCTAGCTCATCCTCTTCTCGCCTCTTCCCCCTCTACCTCCTGCAACCCTCCTCCACTAACTCCCTCGGGCCGTACATGGCTCATCCACCCCCACGCCTCCCCTGCTCGAGGCTCTTCCGCCACGCCCTCTCAGCCGCGACTCCTCCGCCCCCAAGTTGCGACTCCTCCGGCCCTCCATCCCCCCTTCGCGCCCCCTCACCCCGCCCGCAGCTCCTTCGTGCCCTCCTCTGGATGCCATTCACCGCTGCTGTCTATGGTGAACGTCGGTCCAAGAATGGAGGCCTTTGAGGAAAGGAAAAAAAAAAATACTGACCCATCTATTTTTTTTTTTTTTTTCTTTTGGGGCGGGGGGGGGGGGGGGGGTGGGTGTAAACTTCAACGTTGGCTTTCAACGGGTTAAAACTTAGGGGATTTTAACTAGCGGTCTAATTTTTGACCGCAAGTTTATTTAGAATCTCTGTTGATCCTTTTTTTAACTCCCGGTCTAAAACAGACATGACTTAATTTTTAATCCAAATTTTAGATAATTTTATCCTTTATAAATTTTTCATCGTTGTTCCCTTTCCTCTTCCCATGGAAGAACTTCAAGTGCTTCGTCTCTGTCACGGAAGAACTACAAGAATTTTTTTTCTCCGATTAAACCTCCATTTCCGATCGTAATCAACTTTTCCGTCCATAAATCTCCATTCCCATCCGATTCCCTTTCATCACGGTAAGATTCCTTCTCCACATAATGTTCGACACCATTTTTTTTGTTGCGAGGATTTTTCGTGACTATCTTACCCATTATGTTGGCAGGAATAATTTTGCAGTCTGCTAAACTCCGTGGGGTAATTATTTTGAAGGCTCCGCCATTCAACAATCTTCTCTCTCATTTTCAGATTCGGTGTTCTCCTTCGGCCCATCTTGTCTAGCATAAGCATTTTCCACTATGTGAGTGGTTCTCTCTTCTCCTCCTTATGTTGCATTTAGAATAGTTTAATGTAATAGCATGATGGCTTTAGATCATACATTCAGTCCACAAAATTTGAAATAAGTGAATTGAATTATTTGGACAGAGCATTTCTGAAGATAGATAGCACAAGTAAAAGAAGATTATATCATTGTTTTTCGATAAACTTATTCTACTTAAAAGTTAGTATGGAAAAAAATGTAATGCAGGTCATTTTTTTTAATGTAGTAGGAAGGAGAAAGAAAATGTCAGATATTTGAAAAGATATCAAATGTGGTCAAATCATAGTGTTCTGATTTGGGATTAATTAAACATCAATGAAAAGTTGATTTGAGCAGTATTTAGATGCCACTTCATGGTTTGATGGTTTTGTAACAAAAACATGTAATATGGTCAATGATATAAAAAAAGTAATCTATCAAATATATATATCATTCAACCTTGGGAAGTCATGTTTATCATAGTTAAAAATATATTTCCTAAATCTATTTTTGTATGATTGTTCTTGTATAATATTAGTTAATATAGTCTGTTATATTGATAACAAGTAATGTTCGTTCATCAATAAAGGAATGTGTGATAGATTGTGTTGTTATGTTTTTATGATAAGAGCATAATATTTATAAATTATAATAATTTTTTTAAAATTTTATTTGCGATACAGTTTTGTAATGGCGCCAAGAAAGAAAGGAAAAGAAGTGGTCATTACATCGAGCACTATGATAAATGGGAGATGCTACTTTCGCAACTACACCATGGTTGCAGAAGATCTAATTAAGTTGATGTCTAGCGATCAAAGGCAAAGAATAAATGCTACTCCATTTGGGCATTTGCTTGAGCTGCCATACATCAAGCAGAGCAGACTGTTGTTAGATGCACTTTTATCATTTTGGGTCGATGAGGGCAAGGATTTTATGTTTGGTAAAACTCTAGTTCCATTTATAGGGTCCGACATTGCCCTTGTCCTTGGACTGAATGCAACGGGTGATGAGGTTCTTTTTCATTGGGAGGGGACAATTGAGTCAGACATTCTGAACCGTTTTTTTGATGGGGACCATAGAAAGGCAACTCAGGATTTAATAAAAAATAAATTGGTGTCTCTTGTTGGAAAGAGTGGATTGGATGATGTGGTAGACTTTACTAAGTTATGGGTAGTTTTTCTTTTTGTAACAATCATCTTTCCAACTGCACACTACATCATTCCTAAGGATTTGTTTTTATATATTGATGATCTAGATAGTATAGCTAGATATAATTGGGGTTATGCTGTTTATTCTTTCATTCGCCAGCAAATTCCGGGCTTAGCGTATAGCGTCCGGATGAGGAACATGAGCGGCGTAGGTTCCGCTGGCTATATGGATGGTTGCACGGTTGCGTTGGTGGTAAGCTTATCTTTAATTGCAGTATAATTTATTTAGACTTAATTTTTGTACAATGTAATTATTTCAATTGTCTTTTTTTTTTTTTAAGAAATGGGCTGTCGAGCATTCGAACAGTCTTATGGAAAAGCACAGGCCAGCATTTACATATCCCCATTTATTTCGTTAGAGTAATGCCCCATTTCCCCATAAGGTTGACTCAATAATTAAAGTTATGAAGAATTTAAAGAATTCGAAGGTATAATTTTTTTGTATATAACATTAGAAATTTTGTAATATGATATATAACTTATATTTGTTGTTCTTGTTAGGTGGTCGATGTATTACAGGCAACTGAAGATGAGTTGAACCATCTCTTTGAAGGAATGTTAGAATGGCACGTTCCGATAGAGGTGAGACCACAGGCCCGTATTAAAGTTTTTGCGCTTTGATATTTTGCTTTATATAGATGCAGTTATATAATTAGTTGTAAACTTCCAATTAAAATAGTTAATTGAAGTGTAATGTTTAATATGACATGTACTTCATATATAAAGCTTAGTCCCTAATATGCTTACAATGATGTATAATATCTCAGGTTCCATCATTTAGCGAGCATAAAAAGATTTCATTTAGTGATTTAGAAGGAAGAATAACAATGGTTGAGAGGTCACTTCTCTATCATGGTATTCGCATAGAGGACACTCAACCTGCTGATGATGTATACGGAGATGATGCACGATTATGTTCGCTGGGTAGGAGGATATCGTGCATTGAGAAGATACTATGCGATAATGGTTTAATGATCCCGATGACAGTGCTGGCAGATATACATTCCCCTCTAAGGTGAATATGAAGATATAGATTTTAATATAAATCTCATTCACTTAATTTCAGTTCTAATATTAATATCCTTCAATGTTAGGTGGGCACCGAGCTCTAAGTTGCAGGTGAAGAGAGCTCTCCATTTGTTGGAGACCCTGGTATCGAGTTTGTTCAAGAAGATGTTCAGGTATCTCAATTTATTGTGAAAGCTTTGGTTTTCATAGTTAAATATAAAGTGTTACTTAAGTGAGATTTTTGTTGTTGCTAGGCCACCTCGGTGGATGATATTTTATGTGATAAGGAAGGTTCTGCTTCAAAACATCTGTCATCTTTATGCAAGAGAGTAAAAATGAGACCTCGCATTAGAAAGCCCATTGAGAAAGCCAAGGTCACGGTAAAAGATCAAAGAACCTATAAACGTGCTCGAAAGAAAAAGGAACAGGAGATGGGTGAAGGAGCTAAAGCATTGCTTACTATCCAATCTGATCTCCAGGCTCATTGTACACATTCGGAGCATGTATCATCAGCAAATGTGGAGAAGCCGGAAGAAGTTGAAGACGAACATGCTTCATCTCCTATTAGAGAGGTTTAGACAATTTTTTTTGTGTGAATTTTTACATTTGTTTGACATTATGTAACCTTATATCCTCTGTACTTCAAATATATTAATGTATTGAATTAAATTTAAGCAAAATCAAGCCTCTTGTCGAAAAATAGATATTTCAGTTCAATGATTGTTGATTTGACAAAAGTAACGAGAGCAAGAGGGACTAATATTGAGAAGGGCAGTAGTATACTCCCATCATACATGGAAGCAGTAATTCAATTCTTTCAGAGAGAGGATCAAATATAGTAAGTTATTGGAATAAGTAAACGTATGAGAATAACTTTCTTAATAATCATTGGTCGAATATATGTAGTGATACTATTTGGGAGGATCCCGATTCTACAAAACCTTCTTGTACCTTTGCTGCATTGGATCAAGTACTTAAAGATGGCCCAGTACGGAGCGATGTATGTAATATTTATCTGTCTATGGTTGTTGGTTGTTCAAGCTGAGAAATTGTGTTGCTTTTTTGGTTTTATTTTTTTTTGTTTTTTAATGATATAGGTCATTAATGTTTACTTACGCATATTGGAGCTTGCACATTTAGAGGGCATGCATTCTTTGAAGAACCGCTATTTATTTTTACGGTGTGAGATACAGGTATACACTATGTTTACAGTAACATAGATCCTTTACTTGGTTTATGATGTTATTTACTTATCTTCATCTTTTCTTTTATTGAATGTAGAGTGATGTACTTGAATGTCTATCGTCAGTCAGTGAGGTGATGTTAGATGTGACGAAAGAGATTCTGTTTTCGGCTTCTTCGAGCATTAAGAAATGGTTGGAGAATATTTGCTTGAGTGATCTGCATCATTGTAGGTACCTCTTCATGCCAATGAACATAAGATGGCATTGGTATCTGCTTGTTCTGGATTTGATTGAGCATCGATTTTACTGCTACAACTCTTTATGGAATATTAAAGTATCAGAAGAAACTGAAAAATATGTAAGCATTAATTATTTGATGTTTTTGCTTTTCATTTTGTTAAACAATCAATAAGTTGGATTTTGTGATAATTCGTAATTTATCATTTAGGCAATATTTGTTCGATTTTGGCTTAAAGAACAATTTGGGGTAACCATCCGTTCAGCTAAAGTAGAAGATGTAAGAGACTGTCTACAACAGAGGCACGATACAGTTGACTGTGGAATATACATGCTACTATTTTCAGAGCATCTATGTAGACATGAATCAACACATTTCAATGAAGTGTTCAACGAATCATCCTTGCACAGGAGGTGGATAGTGGGGAATATTTTGTTACATCATTATTGTGCGACATACCAAGAATTTTTTTTATTGCATGGAAAAGATGATATGTAAGTTGACAATATAGGGGCATCGTTGTTGTAGAAAAAATTTTGTGATGTAAAGGATGCATTTGTATATGAAAGTTAAGGATAGAGAATTTGTAAAGACTATTTGAAGATTTAAATGAAAGAAATTTTGTTCTTAATGATTACTATGTATACCTTTTTTTCTTCGCAACATTGTATATTTGTTCGTAAATAATTTTTTAATTTTATTGTAAAGGGTCATTTGAATGTTTCTGAAATGATGTCAAACTATATTGAAATATTCAAAATTGCCAACACACTGTATTCTCCATGAAATTTCTCTAATTTGAAGCATATATATACATATTTTTTAGCATATTTCCTTTTTCATTATTTACTAGCCTTTATAATTTCCACATATATGATTTTTAAGGAAATATTTTTAGAGATAACATAATTTCAGGAAGAATTGATTTTTTTCGTTTGTCGACAAATTTGTCGACAATCTCAGAGCTGCCATACAGTTTCAGAGCTTGTGCCAATCCTTTTGTCGATAATGTTGTCAACATGTTTGCAATAACTTATTTTTTTTTGTATCAGAGTCCATGTTTGCCGATAATTATGTCAACAATTTCTCAAGGATATTCTGTTTTTTGCTTATATTGCTGTATTTTTGTCGACAACATTGTCGACAATATACAATTGATCTTCTATTTTATTATCGATAAATTTGTCGACAAAATACATTTCATCTTCTATTTTTTTGCATTAACTGTACGACTTGTCGACAATGTATCATGGTTGTCGACAACGTTGTCGACAAATCATATCTTTATGAATAACTGTGTACACACTTGTCAGATTTATTGTGTACACACTTTTGAATAACTATGTACACAACTCTAAATAACTGTGTACACCACTTTGAATAACTATGTACACACTTTTGAATAACTGTAAACACCACTCTGAATAACTGTGTATACCACTTTGAATAACTGTGTACATACTTCTAAAATTAACTGTGTACACACTTCTGAATAACTGTATACACCACTCTGAATAATTGTGTACACTACTCTGAATAGCTGTGTACACCACTCTGAATAACGTGTACACACTTCTAAAGTTAATTATGTACGCACTTCTAAATAACTGTGTACACCACTCTGAATAACTGTGTACACCACTCTGAATAACTGTGTACACTACTCTGAATAACTGTGTACACAACTCTGAATAAATGTGTACACCACTTTGAATAACTGTGTACACCACTCTGAATAATTGTGTACACACTTCTAAAGTTAACTATGTACACACTTCTAAATAACTGTATACACCACTCTGAATAACTGTGTACACACTTCTAAAGTTAACTGTGTACACACTTCTGAATAACTATGTACACCACTCTGAATAACTGTGTACACCACTCTGAATAATTGTGTACACATTTTTAAAGTTAACTGTGTACGTACTTCTGAATAACTGTGTACATCACTCTGAATAACTGTGAACACACTTCTAAAGTTAACTGTGTACACATTTCTGAATAACTGTGTACACCACTCTGAATAACGTGTACACCACTCTGAATAACTGTATACACAACTCTGAATAACTGTGTACACCACTCTGAATAACTGTGTATACACTTCTAAAGTTAACTGTATACACACTTCTAAAGTTAACTGTATACACACTTTTGAATAACCGTGTACACCACTCTAAAAAACTGTGTACACCACTCTGAAAAACTATGTACACAACTCTGAATAACTATGTACACCACTCTGAATAATTGTGTACACACTTCTAAAATTAACTATATACACACTTTTGAATAACTGTGTACACCACTCTGAATAACTGTGTACACCACTCTGATTAACTGTGTACATAACTCTGAATAACTGTGTACACCACTCTGAATAACTATGTACACACTTATAAAGTTAACTGTGTATACACTTATGAATAACTATGTACACCACTTTGAATAACTGTGTACACTACTCTGAATAACTATGTACACAACTCTGAATAACTGTGTACACCACTCCGAATAACTGTGTACACCACTCTGAATAATTATGTATACACTTCTAAAGTTAACTGTGTACACATTTCTGAATAACTGCGTACGCCACTCTGAATAACTGTGTACACCACTCTGAATAACTGTGTACATACTTCTAAAGTTAACTGTGTACACACTTCTAAAGTTAACTGTGTACATACTTCTGAATAACTGTGTACACCACTCTGAATAACTATGTACACCATTCTGAATAACTGTGTACACACTTCTAAAGTTAATTGTGTACATACTTCTAAAGTTAACTGTGTACACACTTCTAAAGTTAACTGTGTACACACTTCTGAATAACTATGTATACCACTCTGAATAATTATGTACATACTTCTAAAGTTAACTGTTTACACACTTCTAAAGTTAATTGTGTACATACTTCTGAATAACTGTGTACACCACTCTGAATAAGTGTATACACCACTCTGAATAACTGTGTACATACTTCTAAAGTTAACTGTGTACACACTTCTGAATAGCTGTGCACACCATTCTGAATAACTGTGTACACCACTCTGAAATAACTATGTACACAACTCTGAATAACTGTGTACACCACTCTGAATAACTGTGTACACCACTCAGAATAACTGTGTACACACTTCTAAAGTTAACTGTGTACACACTTCTGAATAACTGTATACACCACTCTGAATAGCTGTGTACACCACTCTGAATAACTATATACACACTTCTAAAGCTAACTGTGTACACACTGTTGAATAACGGTGTACACCACTCTAAATAACTGTGTACACCATTCTGAATAACTGTGTACACACTTATAAAGTTAACTGTATATACACTTCTAAATAACTGTGTACACCACTCTGAATAACTGTGTACACCACTCTAAATAACTGTGTACACCACTCTGAATAACTGTGTACACACTTCTAAAGTTAACTATGTACACACTTCTAAAGTTAACCATGTACACACTTCTAAAGTTAACTGTGTACACACTTCTGAATAACTGTGTACACCACTCTGAATAACTGTGTACACACTTCTAAAGTTAACTGTGTACACACTTCTAAAGTTAACTGTGTACACACTTCTGAATAATGTGTACACCACTCTGAATAACTGTGTACACCACTCTGAATAACTGTGTACACACTTCTAAAGTTAACTGTGTACACACTTCTGAATAACTGTGTACACCACTCTGAATAACTGTGTACACACTTCTAAAGTTAACTGTGTACACACTTCTGAATAACTGTGTACACCACTCTGAATAACTGTGTACACCACTCTGAATAACTGTGTACACACTTCTAAAGTTAACTGTGTACACACTTCTGAATAACTGTGTGCACCACTCTGAATAACTGTGTACACCACTCTAAATAACCGTGTACACCACTCTGAATAACTATGTACACACTTCTAAAGTTAACTGTGCACACACTTCTAAAGTTAACTGTGTACACACTTTTGAATAACTGTGTACACCACTCTGAATAACTGTGTACACCACTCTGAATAACTGTGCACATACTTCTAAAGTTAACTGTGTACACACTTTTGAATAACTGTGTATACCATTCTGAATAACTGTGTACACCACTCTGAATAACTGTGTACATACTTCTAAAATTAATTGTGTACACACTTCTGAATAACTGTATACACCACTCTGAATAACTGTGTACACCACTCTGAATAATTGTGTACACACTTCTCAAGTTAACTGTGTACACACTTTTGAATAACTGTGTACACTACTCTGAATAACTGTGTACACCACTCTGAATAACTGTATACATACTTTTAAAGTTAACTGTGTGCACACTTCTAAAGTTAACTATGTACACCACTCTGAATAACTGTGTACACCACTCTGAATAACTGTGTACACACTTCTAAAGATAACTGTGTACACTTCTGAATAACTGTGTACACCACTCTGAATAACTGTATACACACTTCTAAAGTTAACTGTGTACACACTTCTGAATAATGAAAAATTGTTGACAAATTTGTTGACAAACTATTAAAAGTTAGTTTAAAATTATTCATTTCATGCAGATTTATCGACAAAGTTGTCAACAACCATGATCCGATTGACAAAAAAATAGATAAGAATTGAAATTTGACGACAAAATTATCGATAAAAGTGAACCACGTCCAAAAGGAAAAAAGAAAAAATCGGACAACTTGTTGACAATGTTGTCAACAATTGATGTAAAAAATTGCAAAAAATTATGACAACATTAAACAATTATTTTCGATAATTTAGTTCACAAAGAAGTTTACAAATTAATCCATGTTAAACCAAAAACAACCCACTTCCATCCCTTTCACAATCACCAAAATTTGAGCGGTTACGATGGTTCTTACACCGTTCTCCCTTCGATAATCGACTCACGCTCTCACATTTAAACAAAATCTATCCTCCCAACTAGTTTAAATAGATTGGAATCCCTCTATTCCGAACTCCTTTTCGTCAAACATTCCATTCGGATGTTTGTGAAGCAACCTAGATGCCCTAATTTTTTACATTTCTTTGAAATCCAACCACCATCCATTTTCTTCCAAATCAAACCCATTGTTTCAGATATTCTACACCAAAATCGTTAGCTTTCAGCAATAAATCATCAAACATGGCCCCCAAGTTGCGGACACGAAAGCATCAAAGGGCCTCTTGTGGTGGAATTAGCGGCACAGTGTCTACCCAACCAGAAATGGGTTCAACTCCTGCAACTCCAGGCAAGATTTCTTTTTTTGGACGACAAGTTGATGTGGGAAGTGTTATAGACTTCAACTTTTTGGATAGAGATGGATTTATAATTTGAAAAAGAATTAAAACGCAAGGGTGGGAATTCTATTGTAAAACAAAGGTTCCTGTATATATGCAATTGGTTAAGGAATTTTATCAAAATGCATATTTTGAGGAAACATCAGTAACATCAACAGTCAAAGGAACTGAAATACATTTAACTGAAGATATCCTAGGACAAGCACTTAGGGTTCCGGTAGATGGTATCCTGGAGGATTCTCCTGATGAGAGAATTGATAAACTAAATTATCTATTGGACAGGGATGATGAAGAAGAAGTGTAGAAAGTTGAGGCTAGGGATTTTGATGTGGAGAAAAGACTGTTACATCACATTGTCTCAAAAATCCTTCTTCCTAGGAGTGGAAGATTTGATTTAGTGACCAATCGAGACATAGTGGTCATGTATCACATACTTAAGGAAATCCCCATTAATCTACCTAAATTGATTATATTTGCTATGAAGGATGCCGTGATGAAGAGGAAAGCCGCATTGCCCTATGGAATGGCACTCACCCATGTTTTTAGAATGGTAGGAATAAGATTGAGGGGTGAGTCATCATGCGAACTTGGACATACAGATATTTACAATGAACATTGTTCATTCACTCCATAGGAAGGGATATAATAAAGTAAACAATCGTTGGATAAGAGTGAGGGGATTGAGGCCCAGTGATGGTGGGTAGGAGGGGGCAGCAGAGGAGGAAGGACCTTCTAAACCTCATCCAGATGTTGTAGCGGATGGGGAGCCAGTACCAACAAGCGGAGATGTTGGTACTACTTCTGAGATACCTGAAGTTCTGATAGACAGTCTGATAGATGGCATCAATAGGAAATTCATTTAGATGTTCAGCTCCACATGTCCTCCTACTAATCAAATAAGTCGCATTGAGCTTCATCCCGATCTGATATCTGCCATTGCTCGAGAGGTTGCAAGGCAGATTCAATCATCTACTTCTATTGGTCATCAATACCCATCTTATGTTCCACCCTCAGATTTGACAGCTATTGTTCCACATTCTTCGGTCCTGCATCAATTGGTTTCAGATGTGTTGGAGAAATTGAAGGAATTATCAACCGATATGTATAGATTTTCAGGAAGACAGCTTCAAATCGAGATGAGATTATTTGATATTGAGAGAGATGTGACCTTAATGAATGAAAGAATATCAGCAGAAGGGTCATCCATAGGTCATTCAAGGCATTCGGGTCAGGGAGATGCAGGGGAAGCCCCTACCTCACTTTCAGACTTGGCATCTGAGGCAGGGAGACTCCGAGGTATGATACAAAATGCTTGTGGAATCCTCGGGTTATTCACTAATGATGTGGAGAAGCGGCATGACAGCTTTGATATATATTTTGTTGCTATGCAGCATCAGTTGCAATCATTGGCCGCTCGCGTCGGTCAGCTCCTTTTTGTCAAGCCCCGACAGTTTGTTGGCCCACAGCTGTCACCTATCTCCACCCGACCTCCAGCACAGACGACAGTTGAACCAGTTCGGTTGTCTTCCAAATGGGCATCAGAAACCCAGACAGGTTTATCCAGACAGAGGGCGAGAGCATCTTCCAAAAAGAAAAAATCAACTTCAATTTCAAAGCCAGTAGATATCGATGGATCTTCCTCCGATAATGATTGACCTCATTACAATGTATAGGAGGAGATTACTGACATGTTATTACTTTTTGTTTTATTTTAAATCTTGTAATCAGTAATAGATATCGTTAGGTGTATTCCAAGTTGTAATGATACTGTACATCATTTTTGAAGTCTCTTCTGCAACTTTGATGTACTGGCATCTTTCTTATGAATGATTTCAGCTGAAATAAGGTTAAATTCTATATGCTTGGCACACGGGTCAAAATTTGGGCTGAATATTTTTTGACAAAATAACTTCAAAGTTACAAAAAACAAATTTAAATTAATTACACAAAATTAAGCATAGTTGTCGACAAAGTTCTCGCCATGTATGCCAAAATTTAAAAAAAATTGGAATGGAAATAGAATATAGTCGACAAAGTTTTTATACATTGACAAGATACTCCACAATAATGATTTAATGATGCTCGATGACAGTTCTGGCATATATACATTCCCCTCTAAGGTGATTATGCATATATATATTTTCATATAAATTTCATTTACTTAAATTCACATCTAATATTAAAATCCTTCAATGTTAGGTAGGGGCTAAGCTCGAAGTTGCACGTGAAGAGATAGATTATAAATATATTTCTTCAATCTTGGCCATATATATTTATATATTTGAAGCATTTTTTTTTTTTTCGTTGTTTACTAGCCTTAAAAATTTCCAAATGTTAGATTATTTAAAACATAATTTTTAAAATTACATATTTTCAGAACAATATTTTTTGCAATTGTCGACAACTTTGTCGACAATATAACATATACATATAGTTTCAGAGCTTGTGCCAGTCCTTTTGTCGACAATGTTGTCAACATTTTTGTAATTACTTATTTTTTTTAAGTTTCAAACTCCATATTTGTTGACAATATTGTCGACCAATTCTCAAGGATATTCTGTTTAGACTAATATTGCTGTATTTTTGTCGACAAAATTATCGACAACATACAATTGATCTTCTGTTTTTTGCAATCACTGCATAACTTGTCGACACATTGGTCGACAATAGTTCATGGTTGTCGACAAAGTTGTCGACAAATTTATATTAACCTCGACTTTTTCACTAGGATTGACTCTAGTTTCACTTCTAAATTTGTCAACAACTTTGTCAACACTCTTAGAATAGAAGATTGTTGGTAAACTATCCGAAAAGTTGTCAACAAACAGACACCCAGACATTGTAGAGCATAACTAATATGCAAATATGTCGTCAATTATGTTGACACTAAATTTATAGGAAAATGCATAATGATTGTCGACAAAAGAACTTCAAGTGTTCAATGCTGCCCTCTAATTTCAAAAGCATTCAAATGATTAACTAAAACATCTTTAAACTCGAATGAATTTATAAATCGATTAAATGGCTCTGTCTTCTTCATGTAACAATATACAGCCAAACTTCGAATTAAATCACGAATTTCGAATGTACATCAACTTTAGTTGTCTTTATTCTCTATCAAAATAAGTGTATCAATTTCTATTATCTGCACAAGTAGTCATAGAAATTGTATGGGAAATTCTGTTAGGTATGCAAATTACGAAATTAAGTATCATATGGACAATGTAAGATAACATTGCCAATCGACGTATATCGCACGGACAAATATGGACCATCTTATCATTTAGAACAAAGCAAAAAACATGTGAAATGCAAAGTTTATGGAGATCGGTGAGTACATATATTACACTTTTTTCGACGATGCACAACTTCCACATTAATTACAACTTCCAAAAATTTCTCTGCCGACAACACAACTGCATTTCTAAGCAGTTACTCAATAACTTCATTATAAGTCCTTCTGTTGTGTCCTTCTTTACCGCATCGCCGACATTTCACAATTTTGGTTAAATCAACTTGTGAAGCTCTTCTCTTTTTCCTAGGCCTGTCAGGTCGGCTCTTCATGATCGGAGGAATAATATGTATCTCATCTGGAACATAATTGCCCACATCAAAATCTAGAATTGGATTGATAGCTTCTGGATACACTGCTCTATACATGTCAGCCATGAAACAATTATCAGTGAAGTGATACAAAGATCTACCGCACTTTTCGATGCATGCACATGCATGCTTACAAGGCATATGAAAGATTCGCCATTCACCACAAGAGCAAGTACATTCATGTAGATCAACTTTAACTAAGTACCTTGTATCATTCACATCATAAATCATGATGCTCGATATAAAGACATTTAACCTTCGACCTTCTTCTGCATTTTTTTGCAAAACCTTTTCTGGATCAGGACAGAGATGGGTTTTTATAGTGACACCTCGAGTTCGTCGATCATGCATCAATTGCATAAATTGGAGTCTTATATGATCAACCATCTGAGAAATAGGAAGGTGTCGAGCCTCTAAGATCCATCTATTGAAACACTCTGCCACATTGGATGTCATGATACCCCATTGCGGACCTAGAAATAGAGCATTTGCCCAATGCTCTGGCTTCGCTTGCATTATAAACATTCTTGTTCCTGGTGCTTCGGCTATAAGTTTGCTTATTAGTTTCCTAAAAATTTTCAAATTTGGTGTATAGGCAGTAGCATTTAATAAATCAACCAATCACTTCCTTTCAGCTGCACGATAATGGACAAGCACCTGCATGTATTCAAATGAAAACTCAATGTATGACTGAATTAATGAACCAATATATTTCAAAATTATTTTACATATCAGAATAATATACTGTAGACCTGATTTTTAAAATTATCTCTAACATGACGGATACAATATGAGTGATAGCTACCGCTGAAGTACTTCAGCACTGCTTTTAGAAGTCCCTGATGTCTATCTGTCATAATGGTAAAATTTTGACCATGATGCTCTTCGCACATTTGTATGGCTTCTTTGAGAATCCTACAAAACTAGTCCCAATTATCATCATTTTCTATATCAACAACAGCATATGCTATAGAAAACATATCATCATTCGCATCTTTGCCCGTGGCACCAAGTAAAACTCCACCATCCCTGTGCTTAACAAATGTTGCATCCATGAATATCATAGGTCTACAACCTTTAATGAAACCACTAATTGAGGCTTTAAATGAAATGAATATACATCTGAAAGGATCTTCAATGGTTTCATACTCTGCTATGCTGCCAGGATTGGTCGCACGAATAGCATCGCAATACCATCGTACCCGTTCATAAGAAATCGACCTCTCATCATATAGATCCTTGATAGCAACCTCCTTTCCATGCCATGCTTGATGATATGGCAATTCGACACCATATTGACGGCGAATATCTTTTACGATATCAATTGGCCTATATAGAGGCATATCTTGAAGTTTCTCCTTGACAATATTTGAAACCCAATGCTTCGAGGCCTTAGGATGACGTCGATTTTGCAAACCTACTCGACGTATATGATCCATGTTCATGATTTTAATTACGAGTTTTTCTTGATTTCCAAAACGAGAAGCATGAATGCGCCATCGACATCCATCATATGCACATTCGACTGTTACACGCTGACAATCATCCTTCACGAACACGAAATCTCTACCATTTGCAATGCAGAAGTTACGAATTGTAGCACGAACGGTTTCAACATCTTTGAATTCTTGACCATACCCTCTATAGAGCCCTTCCATGCATCCAATTTATTTCTTTGGCTTCGTTCATCTTGAATTGCACATCTTGTTTCTTCAACAACTTTAAGGAAGTTACTTGAACTACCAAATGAAGAAATTTTAGATGAATCAACAATTTGAGCATTTTTTCATTCACATTTTTGTTCGACATTCTGTGATGTGCAATTATCCCTGCAACAAACACAAAAAAACTTCTTATATTATACTAGCAATGATTCTGAAAATTTCCAAACATTAATAAGTACTATGATTAGCCTACCAAAACATACAAATGCTCAAAATGACTACTTCAAAATTAAAAATTTTGCAGTTAACTTAAAATAGTATATTACCTCATTTTAATTACCACAGTAGGTGACTCGGTTGGCAATACAGAATGACTTACAACCATTTCAATTATCGCTGCTTTCAACTTCCGATGTATATCATACATATTCGTAACATCCTTGTCCATCATGAGCTTCACAAGCATTCTCAAATTGTTTGGAATGTAGAATTTTAAATCTATCATTGTAGGGGATAAATGCTTCCATCTCTCCACTATTTCACTGAAAATGTAATTCATGGTTGAATCATGTGATATTGAAATTATGTGGCCCTCTCCACCATAACTGCAAACTGTCATGAAATTATCATTTCCATTATTTTTACAATCCATGACTACTACTAAGGTAGATGAAGCCTTTCATAAACATCTATCAGTTTCTTGAAATCCAACTAATATGTCATGAATAACCTATCAAGACATAATACTGAAGAAGATAATTTTTTTCAGACCTTCGAGATTTCCAACGACGAATAAAATGGTGTCACTTTTGAAGCAAGAAGAACTCCTAAACAAAGGTCAACAAAATAAAAAAAAACATTCAGGACTAAATAACGATTTTTATAAATACATTCTTGTGAGTAATAAAACTATCTATACATCTAATATAATTCCAAGTGATATGGAATTATGGAAGGCCAAAACGAGATTTTATGACAGCCTCTGTTCGAATAGTGAATGGATTACCGAATAGAGATTGGACTTTGCTTCCTTTCCAGTAGATGGAGTTCAGGTCAATGACATCGAACAAATTTCGATTTCGGAAGGAGAAATCGAAATGGATTTCCGTGTGGAATCAAAGCTTTGAGGAGAGAGTTTAGCCAATGAAATATACCCAAAAAAACAGGAAAAAACGATACGTTTCAATGAACACTTCATAATAAAGGGCATTTTCGATATTTTTCTTGTTTAGCTTCTCGCCAAATTTACGTCGTATATTTTTAGGGGTTCTCAGGGACCGAAAATTATAATATTAGTTAACAAGAACTTTTCGTTGATTTTGGGTCAAATGGGGACCGGTAATTAAATATCCGTAAAACTTAAGCAGTACATTTTTTTAAATCTGATGGCGAGAAATAGGTAAGCAAAAGAAAGATTAAAAACATTTTTGAAGTACCGTGCAAAATTCAATTAAAATATCTACCCAATGCCCGGTCTCGGGCAAAAATAACTTCATTGCTTCTGATGTGACGTTAAATACCAATAGTCCGGAGCCCGGTGTACCTTCGTGACGATATCCATGCCATTGACTATTTTGCATGCTTTCGTGTTCGAATCTGTCACGTGGCGAGATCCGGTTGGGACTTCAGATGAGAATTTGTTAGGCTGCATGGAGCCAAACTCGGCAAGCCCACCATTTCCGGACCAAGATCCACCCGGCATAAGAGCTTCTAAAATTCCTCCCCTTCGTCCTCTGCCCTCGTTCCTCGCACACCCTGTCCTCAAAACCTTCTCTCTCTTCTTCTCGTAATGTTCCTTTTGTTTTGTTCTCTCTCTTCTCCTCCCTTTTTTTAAACTTTTACCCTTCTTGGTTTTTCCTTTTTTTTTTTCTCTCTCTCTCTCTTTTGTTGGCTTTTATGGGATCATGGGGCGCGTTAAGCTCCAGATAAAGAGGATAGAGAACAACACTAATCGCCAGGTGACCTTCTCCAAGCGTCGCAATGGGCTCATCAAGAAAGCCTACGAGCTCTCGGTTCTCTGCGACATCGATATCGCCCTCATCATGTTCTCTCCCTCCCAGAGGCTCAGCCATTTCTCCGGCAGGCGGAGGTGGGGATCCGTCTTGCGTCCCATAAGTTCTCTTTCGCATTACCAGCATGCCTTCCATGAACCATGAATACATACATGTTAATTGCATGAAATAGAGAAGTAGAGAAAGCCAACCATAAAAGAAAATAATTTAATTTTTAGTTTTTTTTTTTTTTTCTTGAATTAGTTTGCCTCAAAATCTTTTTGTAATTTTTTTTTGCATTTTCTTTTTCTTTGCAGGATCGAGGATGTGCTTGCTCGGTACATAAATCTCCCGGAGCATGATAGGGGAGGGTACGATTTTATAATTTCCTATCATCAAATTAATAAATTTTAAGAGATATTGTTGCATGTTTTGTTTGGAAATTTTCGGTTGACCATGTAAATTTGATCAATATATTTTTCTCTCTGGTGTTTGTTATGGGTGCAGGGTTATCCAAAATCGAGATGTAAGAAGCTTCAATCTTCTCTGGATTCCCCTCTGCTTTTATTAAGTAAATTTAAACAGGTTTGTGATGAGAGCGGCTGGTTTTTATTAAAAAATTCCCATGTATTCTTGCAGTATTTGATCCGAACGTTAGAAATGCTCAAGTGTGAGAGCGACATGGCTGCCGAATTAGTCAAGTGTGTTATCTTTTCAATTCTAATTGTCGGTTTCTAATTGCATGCATATTGGTCTATTTGGCCATTCTAACAACTGCGTTTCGGTTTTTCTCCCATTTTGCTTTGCTCGGATGATGCTCTGAATCAGTCCTGGGGCGGTAGACTCCCAGGTGGAGGTATACGACCTCTTGCATGTTCTTCTATAGTCTCCTATTGAATACGTGTAAAATAGCCACATCTTCTTCTGTTGAATGTATGATTCTTAGTTCTATTATTTGATCTTGCTTGTAGGAACTTCAACAAGAGATTCATAGGTTTCAGCATCAGTTGCAACTCTATGAAGAACGCCTAAGGTAGCAACCCCAGATGTGACATCTATTACATGATTATGAATTCAGAGCTCATGTAACTTGTGCATGTATCCATGTCATGACTTTGTGAATTACAATAAAGTTATAACACCATTTTTTTTTTTTCTTTTTGGTTGTTGTAATCTAAGCAGATTTTTTGAGCCGGACCCCCTTAGCATCACTTCCATGGATGAGCTTGAATCATGCGAGAAATTTCTCATGGATGCCTTAAGGCGTGTGGCAGAGAGAAAGGTAGGTCCATATATGTATATATATGCGCGCGCGGGCGTGTGACACATAAATAAAAAATAATAAAATGTTTTGCGTTTAAGTGTTTCATTTACGATTAACATTTCATGACCAACTTCATTATTTGATGCGAGAATAATCAAATTGTTACAAAATGAAACTACCATTTTTTTTTTTTTTCCCTTTTTCTTTCGATTTGCTCCCTGACTGGTTAAACTTCATCAACTCAGATTGTCGAATCAATTTTCAGAAAAAAAAAATGTCTTGTAGCCAAAATAAAATGTCATGATAATTTTCCCTGAAGAACTTTGTCACGATGGTCATCCATTTTCAAATATTAAAAATAGATTATTAAAATATATGCAAAAATAGATATCTTCTCCATAAATATTACACGACAGGGTAGAGTACGGTTCATGGTTATCTATATTTTATTTGGTTTTTTTTTTATTTTTTTTTGGGTGATGAAAAGCGGTTCTATTTCTTTCATTGCAGAAGTATTTGCTGAGTAACCACCTGCACCCGTACGACCCGTCAACATCCAGCATGCAGGTACATAATATAAATGATCATACATCACAGCAAATAAGGTTTGAAAGAACGCTTGTTTGACACGTACCCAAAGACGTATCGGTTTCACCCCGTGTGCCGCATTCATTACGTGTCATGCGGCCATTCGCTTTAAAGATAGAGATGATATTCCATTAACTGTAAAACGTTTAATGGCGTGCAGATGTACCTGCAGTCGCAACAAGAACCGATGTCCAGTGCGTTCGGGAGCGAGGTGGTTCAGTGGGTCCCGGGAACGACACCCAATCCTGGCCACCAGATCTTCATCGGTTCCGACCCTCTGATGTCCCTCAGGTACATCCTACTCCCCCCCTGCCTTCTCTTAATTCGCCAAATATATTTCGGTTTTCATGGGCCGGCTTCCTTCGGCGTGCGGCCAGGGATCCCGGCATCTACGGGCCAATCTCTCCGGGCACGGGCCTGCAAGTGGAAGCGCGCCTGGGGAGCTGCCACGTCAGCAATCAGAATGATGCGTGGCATCAAGCATACACATCAACCGAGCTCCTTTCGGCCCTAATCCCATCTGCCCCTTTCCCTCTCATCCAGGTACAATCCCATCAGACGGCCTGGATCGACTAATTCTCATCACATTTGAAAAAATGCGCACTGGCATGAGGTATCAGGTGTCGATCATCATTGCTAATGAGATTTACATTGTATTTGATGATATGCTAGCATCCGATGGCGCCGGCGGACTTGCCGACGATGGTGCCGCCAGCTGAGCAGGCAGAGGCTCCGGCAAGTTGCCCACACATGCCAGGAGATGAGCATGGTATGTGTGCTACAACATATGAAAATAGACCACCGTCGATGAATGTAGGATGATTTCGCCTGTTTGATGAGTGAACCGCAACTGTGTATCCATCCCTTTTATAATTCGAGCCGTTGGGAGATTGTTATATATATGTAGTGCGTTAGGGAGAGGGTTTTGGTAAGGTCACTTGGGAGTTCTCTCTTTACAAGATCTGTATCCAGGAAAATGATTTGTGAAAGTCGGAGAAGAGAGAGATTGAATATTGAAGGACATGGAGGTGTTGGAATTTACGAAAGTTGTAGCGGCCCCGCTTGGCTGCTTCGCTTGGTAGTTGAATTACTTGTTCTGTTCACTGGACAATAGTTATATAATTTTAACTGGAAAAGTAGATGGCTGCGGCTTTAATGTATGGTCAGCCATGTTATATTATGAATGAATTTTTTTCATGGGTGAACGAGCGATTACTCAAATTTATTTTGTAAAGTAAAAAAAAAGGTGTATCCAGCCAACTAGCAATAATTGGTCGTTTACTCCATTAATACCCCTCTCTCTCTCTCTCTCTCTCTCTCTCTCTCTCTCTCTCTTTCCTTATTGTTATTGTTGATGATGTTGATGGTGCTTGCTCTATTGGTGCTTCAATTGCTACTACTATTTTATATTATTGCGCATCAAAGTATTTGTTATAGGATGTTTTGGGTATCTCAAATTATGCCTTTAAAAAAAAATGAGATGTGTTATATATATCTCGGATATGGATTCTTGTGAACTTAGAGTCCTATCTACGTGAAGATCTATATGCTTGTTGACCTTCGTGCATTGCTGGCAGATCGTTCACTTCCTCTTGGGATATTTCTATTTTCTGAGGCTTAAATCTTGAAACCTTGGCCCATCTCAGAACCCTCCAAGTTACCTGAACGAGGCTACAAGGTATTTCATAGAGTTCCTGTTAAGTCCAAAGTATCAAGACGCTCACTCCTATCTATGCGATCTGTTCTGGAAGTTTTGAATATCCTATCATCCAAATCATGGAAATGGCTATCAATAGCGATGAAATTATCAAAATTGCATTCACGCCTACAATCCTCGAGAGTGGATCACGACAATAATCTTGTAATAGTACAATCATGACCCGATATTTTCGGGATTGCCTGTTCTATTTATCTTTCTCCTATAAAGCCTCCATGCTCTGAGGATCTCCGATAAGCAATCATTTCTATGCTTACTACTTTCCAGATCACTGACTTGTGTTGGAGTGTCCGCATCGGGGTCCCTCCCAGTTATGGACTTTTTTTTTATAGGTTACTCCAACGATAATCCCAGCCAGTCAACCTTTTCTCCGACCTCAGAGCTAGTATATGTTGTAACATATTAGCACTAGAGAAAGTGCTCTAGGCCTATTTTTGAAAAAAAAGTGAGCAAAAGCCTTTGACGATGTGACCTAAAAAGGCTGCATCAAAGAATATTAGGGTCCATTTGAATAGTCAGACCCTCACCCTTACTTCATCACCGGTGCCCCCACACCATTTTTATGCGGGGATAGATCTGGATTGATTCGATGATCTGGTCATCTAGTTCGTGATCTTGCAAACATTGTACAAGGGATGCAACAGAATACTACTACCCTGCAGGGAGTGCCCTTCGCTCTTCCTCTAGCTCCACAGCAATTGCAATCATAACTACCTGCTTCTTTGCAGGAGTAGCCACCTCTTGCCATGTCTAGAGCGACACCACCCAAACCGAAACCAGAGGACCGGACAAGATAGAGTTGCCCTTGAAGCCCAGCTTAAGAATAGAAGCGATTGCTTACTCCACACTCCGAATGATGCGGAACAAAGGGGGGGCTAGTTAGGAGGATCGTTAAAGAGCTGAGAAGTCTCCTGTGATTAGGGTCAAGAAGGCGGAAAAAATATATGGAGGCAAGAAAGATGGATACTCTATAGACTTGGGACTTACCTTCACGGAGAGACGTCGCACCTCTAGGGCATCCCACCCACCCTACTATATATAGTATAGGGCGTCCCACCTATCTCACTACATGTGGAGCCTAGTGCATCCCACCTAAATCGCTACCTGGGGCCGTAAAAGAGAAACTCCAAGATCATAGAGGGGACTCACTAGGAAGAAGATAACTGGGGACTCACATCCCTCAACACCCGTAGGTGAAGGAAAAATGGACCACATGCCCACTCCTAACGGAGGCAAAACAAAGAAACTTTTTTCTCAAAAATTCATATTCTTCGTCATTATTTTATTCAAGAGAGGAGGTGCCTTTATATAGGCTTACAAAACTTGGGATCCAACTAAAGAATACAAGGCATGAAGCTCATATGACAACCCAAACCTGCTTTGTTTGCAGCCTGAAAATATGGTAGAAAATTAAACACAATCCTCCCCATATGATAGAAAAATCAAACATCCTAATCTATAACTAATTTAAAAAAACTTTTCAACTGGTCCATGCATCCAGATTTAAAATAAATAAATTAGGTATACTCTGGATTCACCAAAATTTAGTGCCTCTCTGGAATCTATAAAGCTTTGAAATTGGTGCAGCTCTAGAATTCAAGCTTCATCATTTTTGGATTGCTTTGAGATCCGTGCACAAACCTCTTCCCGTGGCCGTGGAATAGAGGGAGGCGTTTGGCCCGGAGGATAACATGTTTCAAGAATCCTTCTCAACTCTCGCTTCCTAGCTTGTGCCTTTTCGATGCACTTTTGGAGTTGTAATCTGTACGATCTAACCCTTCTTTCTTCGTATCCTGAGAGCACCCTGACCATAAACCATGCTTTCCTTCCAAATTCCAGCAACTTATCCATAGCAGATAACTATATCAAATACAAAGATTTTTTCGGTTCTTCTTATCCGCAGTGAAGAGAGAAACGCGGCCACGATGCCGGGAGAGGGGAGGGCGTGACTCGTGAAAACGAGGGCAGGTGGCCATCGCCGGCGGCGCGGCAAGGGGCGGACGGCCATGGGCGGCTCGGTGAGATGCGACGGCACAGCCGGCGGCGACGATGGAGGCGGACCGGCTGTGAGCGTGCGGCGGCCGAGCGGGGAGGAGGGCGCGGCACGGGGAGGCTGGAGCCGGTGGAGATGGCTCGGGCAGCGGCGGACGGTGGCGCAGGGGAAAGGGGCGCGGCATGGGCGGACGGCCATGGGAGGAGCTGCATGGGGGGGGGAACGGCCTTGGGCGGTTCGTGGGATTCGACGGCATTCCCACGAGGAGATCGATGCCGGGAAGGTGGACGGCCGTTGGGGGTGGCGGATCCAGGACGAATGGGAAGAAAAAAATCAAAAAAATGGAGGTTCTATAAATTTCTGGGAGGAAGAAGATGATTGGAATAGCAAAATGATAAAATAAGGATAAGTCTGGAATAAAGCTGGAATAATAGAAATAGATGGAATAGCGGGGATAAAAATTTAAACTAAAATAAAAAAAATCTGAAAAAAGAAAAGCAAAATCCGGATGGTTTTGATGTCCCCATCACCGAAGGGGGCTCGACCCTTAGGAGGTCAATGCTGCACCAATCAGTCACTATAATGCTAGGGATGTCGAGATGAAGATACATCTATAAGAGATGAACCAGCAGATCGAGACATTACAAAATTAGGCATCGACCTCGGAGAAAAGGCCCGACCTCAATATCAGCCCAACTTTCACACCTAGTATCATGCAAGAAGCCATCCCTACAACTTCAAAGTCCCCCACTTGGAGCCTTACGATGGGCCAGGAGTTCTTTAGACCATTTAGAGAGTTTTCAAACTTTTATATTGTTTCGTCAGTCCTCCGATACCATATTCTATCAAGCTTTTTCCTCGACCCTTAGGAAAATAGTAAGATGCTAGTACTCCAGCCTAAGGTCTAGTTCTATCAATTCCTTTAAAGAGCTAAGCCAGCCATTCATCTCCCACTTTGCTAGAGTCGAAGGCACCGTTGGGAGTCAGACTATTTAATGATGATCTAGCAAAAAGGAGAGAAATCCCTTTGCTCATATCTCAGTCGCTTCAACGCAGTGACCCTAGAGGTATAGAATTTAGATCAGTCTGTAGCCATGATGGCTCTGAAAAGTGGACTGTAGGAGAATGCCTTCTTTTTTTTACTGAAGAAGAAGAGCCTGAAGAACTTCACCAAGATGCTCGCTCAGACAAAGAACACTGACATGAAAGAAGGTTACGGATACATCTTGTCCTTGCTGAGGCAAAGACTAAGCAAAAGCCAGGGAGATCCAGGCTAGCACCAATTAGCTGAGCTAACTGAAGGAACTGACGGAGGTCCTGTAGTCCTCCACCTTGTCAATGATCTAGATCCCCATCAAGGATTTGGCATAATCGATCCCTACCTGAAATGCATGAGCCATCCACCTCAAGGCATTGCAATAGCTACACCCCCTTGAATGCACCTCGGGGGCATATTTTGATGGTGGTCCGAGAGTAGCTATCGCTGGCTGAAAGAATTCGAGCTTGATGGGAATGTCACGATATGTAGAAGTACTACCACTACCACCATGATCGAGAGCACGATATGGAGGAATGCCCCCAGCTACAGGATAAAATCAAGTGTTTCATTTGATAAAGAAGGCTCAGTTCATCTAGAGGAGATCCCCACCACGATGACCATGTCCATGGCCTCAGTAGCGACCACCGTTGCCTCCATTGCTCCCTCCGTCGCAACCATGCCAGGATGTTCAATGGCCTCCCCAGCAAGAAAATAGAGAGAGGACCCCACCTAAACCAGCCATGAATATGATTTGTGTATTCACACTCGAGGAGACTAGCCAAAGGTCATTCGAGTTGTCCAATGTGGTCAAAAGAAAGAAGATTAAGGAATCCATCAACTTCATTAAGGAGGATACTTTGGATATCCAATTTTCCCATGCTGATGCAACTGTAGTATCCTTGAGCATTAATAATCACAATGTACATCATGTATTAGTTGATGGCAGAAGTGTAGTTAATGTTTTATATTTTTTTGCATTTTATCTGATGAATCTTTCTATGGAATAATTGAAGCAATATGGGTTGCTGATGCAGGACTATACTAAGAGGATGATAGATGCAAATGATTTTCTTTTATGTTTTAAGTTTTAATAGATTTACTGATTTCCAAAGTCAAGCTAAGAGTAGATCTAGAGATTCTATAATGACAAGAAATTTCTAGCATGCAGATATAGCCCCTAAATAATGATAAAGACAGGATCCCGGGTTTGAGAAACCCCGATAGGACTTAGCTCTAAATCAATACTTACTTAAGAGACTAGGGAGTACAAACCTTTAAGATTCTGATGCATCTGATGCCGAGTTCGCTCACACTAATGGATGCGGCTTGGAAGATCAACCCCTCGACCCTGTGGATTCGCTGACATTTCGTTGGATGGTCCTGAAGGCAAGGAAGGCCATCTCGTTTGTCCGTGGTACCTAAAGGATTTGTGAGCAACCTAAAAGCGAGTTAGAAAATAATAAGCAAGAGGATATATGAAATTAAAGAAGTGAAGGGGGAAAGGAGTTGAGGATGGTGGTCAAGAAGGGCTCTTCTTGTTAGGCATCCAGGTGGCTTTTCCAGGAGGCGTCCAAGCTTGGAAAAGGGTTGGTAGCTTGAAAAAGGTAACCCAGAGCCTCTCACCCCTCGATGTCCCAAAGGACAAAGGCACTCTCTCACAGAGTTCCAAGTCTAAGAAGACAAGGGCCAAAGGAAAGAAGAAACTTCATAATTTTTCATTTCATCAAAACTATTTTTACAAGAGGGGTAGGGCCCTTTATATAAGCTCCTATGTTCCATTCAAAATTTAAATAAAAAATGATTACAAATCTTCATCAAGGGGGCACCCAAAATCTGAATTTGAGCTCTTCAAATTTGAAATCCTCCTTTGATGAAGCTTGGCATCCAAATCAGAATTTTGAGTCTTCTTTTGGCCGACCATGATCCTTGCTTGTGCTTTGGTGGAGTGGCTTGATTTGGGGGAGTGAAGAGGGGATGTTGTCTTCAAGAATTAAGGGATGCTCTTTTGACTTTAGAATCCTTCCTTGGCCGACCATGATTTTTTGGAGAAAGGATTGATATGGGGAGTGGGATGGGGATGTTGTTGGCTTGGATCAAAGGAAGGCTTGATGGGGCATCTACATGGATTTGACTTTGAAGTTTCCATCTTGTCTTGGCCACCCAAAGTGACTTGGTGATGTGGCACTTTCTCATGCCATGTGGCACTGATGAAGTGGCGCTTCATGAGCTGAAGTGGCACTCCTACTTGGCGTGGAGAGATGGCTTGATCCATCAACAATTGGGCTTAACTTGAATGCCCACTTGTGGATCCATCTTCAAACAAGCTTGAGCCCATCTTCAAGTTGACTTGAGCTTGTGAACCTATTCAGCTAACTACAGGACCCATTGACCCTAACTTGATCAAATTAGCCAAGATATATGACTAAATCAAAAATTGAAACCAATTACATGACTCAAAAGTAAATTACTCAAGATTGAAGCCTTATTATACAGGATCCCAACAGATTAAAAACCCTAATCAGAGATCCACAGAGGGTTGAGGAGCCTTTGTTTAATCCTGGTGCCCACACCAATTCTTCCAGGGTGGGAGGAACTCGACCTTGTGGAGTAAGGATTGATTTGGCTTTGATATTTTTCAAGAACGTCGGGTCGAGGTACTGCAAGTCCTCTCAGGTAATCCATGAATCATCAGACTCTGGTCGGCCTTGCCAACGGACTAAGTAACGCTAATAGCCTTTGTCCCCGGTGGTGATAGCTTGATCATCCAGGACACACTCGATCCGTTCTCCTCTCTTAGGTAAAATTTGAGGTGGACACTTTGGATCGGGTTCACTCTCAAAGGATAGGTCAGGCCCAAATGGCTCGCTGGGTATGGTTACCGGTTCTCTATACTCGACTAAGTCTGAGATATTGAAAGTTGAGCTAATGCCATAATCCGGGAATAGCTCAAGCACATAGGCATCAGGGCCAAGTCTCCTTATCACTTTAAAGGGGTCAGCTCTACGAGCATGAAGTTTCTTAATGGTTTCTAATAGAAACTATTCAGGCCTAAGCCTAATCATTACAGAATCTCTTATCTCAAATTCTTTGGCTCGCTTTCAGGAATCAGCCAATTTTTTGTATGTATTATTACTTAGGTTGATTTTCTGGTTAATTTCTTATGCATATCTCTAATATGCTGTGCAAATGATTCTGCGGACTCTAAGACTTGTGCATGGATGGGTAGGGGAATCAGATCGAGAGGGTGATTAGGTTTGTATCCACTGACAACCTCGAAATGACTTTTTTCGGTGGTCCTATTCATTGAACTATTATAGGCAAACTCAGCTCGAGGTAAGAGAAGATCCCAATTTCCAGTATATTTGCCTATCAGACATCTTACTAGGTTCCCTAGGCTATGGTTGACTACCTCAGTTTGGCCATCGATCTATGGGTGGTAGGCGGTGGAAAACTTGAGCTTGGTTCCTAGTAAGTGCCAAAGGGTCTTTCAAAAATAACTAGTAAAACGAACATCCCTATCGGACGCTATGATTTTGGGAAGGCCGTGTAACGTAACCACATGCTCAAGGAATAGTTTGGCCACTTTGGAGGCATCCAGGATCTGCGAGCAGGGTATAAAGTGAGCTATTTTTGAGAATCTATTAACCACTACACAGACTAAATCGTGTCTCCTCGCGGTCTTAGGTAATCCTACCACAAAGTCCATGCTAAGGTCTTGCCAAGGGCGACTAGGTACAGGCAGGGGGGTGTACAGACCAGTGTTTTGCTTCTGCTGTTTGGCAACAGTACAAGTCTAACACCTGGAAACAATGTTGGCCTCCAAGATCACGTTGTGTCAACAAGGAATATAAGCTCGCTGAAGACCTCATGTGCCAGTTTGTAGTCTTCTAGCACTGAGGCATTGAGCCTAGTGTGGCTATGGTCATACTAGAAGTGCCTTTCCAAGATCAGAGAGGAAAGGGTTCACCCGAGGAAGCGGGCTCATCGTCCACTTTCTTGCCCTAGTCCCAAGGGGCAGAGGCCGACCCTTCCATGGCTTGAGGGACGGAGTGTTAGGAATTGTTCCAAAGCCAATCATCTAGGCTGTAGACGGTTGTGCTGTCTTGTATTTGTATATGAATTCTTTTAATAAATAAAAGTTATTTATTTTTTGGCTGTTCATCAAATTTATATTTTCATAAAATGAACTCTTGTATGATGGAGTCCTTAGAACTACATTGTTTTGATATAGAGAGGATATATCATGTAGTTCTTAAAGTGGTTCACAACCAAAGGATACATTATTATAGGACAACAATGTATCAAGTGTAGGTTGTTGTATGTCACATTTGTTAGTTATCCTCTTAACCAAGGAGTGTGGAGATACTGGTGTGACATGCAAGTGAAATGTATCTTATTGAACGTGACCATCTGTGAAGCTCCCTTCTGTCAAAGGGTTGCTTGCGAAGGGATATAAGTATATGTATCCCTCATACCTGATATCACCATGGTAGCTTGCAAGCAACTCACTATACTTTGGTGCCAGACTACCTGGATTTCTAATCCAATGACGGAAGATTTCTGAGTGCAGTCAAGTACTTGTGGAGCGATGGTGGATCAAGATGGAATTGACCTCTCCAAGCAGTTTGAAGTGAATGACTCACTATGTCTCAATTTAGTAAAACCTTGGCCAGGGTAGTTATTGTGAGGAGTCACAGAACTTGTGAGATTGAGACATGATCTGGATAAACCAAATTAAGGTTGGCAGTCGAACCCTAGGTCATCTTGAGCATTATGAGGTCAAAGGGATGAATTATGCGGTAACCATATGCCAGAGTTCTTGTGAGGTACTCTGCATCTTCGACCTATCCGGATATCGGGTATCATTGCTAGATGAGGACTTTGACTGGTACTGAAAATATTCTAGTGCTACCGGCTTAGTGTTCGAACCTATGGGGTCACACACCATAGAGGATTTATATCTGATCTTAAGGCTAATCGATGATTGAGAATCGTTTGCCATCACTGGAAGTCAATATGATTGACTTTGTTCCAAATGTCGATACTTGGATTTTTACAGGTGTCGACACTTCACCAAGTGTCGACACTTGGCATTTTTCATATGTCCACACTTCTTGTGATGAGCAGTTTTCTGGAAAGAGGTTTTTAGAAAAGATTTGACCTGGTTTGAATTTTGAATTCAAACCATTTTGGCTCCAAACTTTCTTGGAATGATTGTCATTCCTTCCTAAAGAGTTTGGACCCATTTGGTATGACCTTGACCTTCTCCCCCCTTCTCTCCCCCAATCACTCCTCGTTCCTTCTTCTCCCTCTCATGGCTGCACCTATAAATGAAGGTCATTCTATAGGCTGCAGAGACTACTACTACACAACAAGAACAGCAAGAGAGAAAAGAAAAGAGAAGAAGAAGGGTTTGTGAGGTCTAGGGATTGGGTGTGAGAAACCTAGCATTCTAGTTATGTCTTGGAAAGAGAGTTCTTTTGGGAAAGGGTTCCAGCTTTCCTCCTAGTCTTCTCGGAAGAAGAAGATCGGTCCAAGGATCCCGAAGAGCTAGCACTCCGAGGAAGTTGATCAGAGTCGAGCCCAGGTGTAGATTACCCATAGAGGCCAGACATGTGTGTGGCTTGAGCGCCCTCCTCTTTCCACAGCTTCTCTCAGTATAAAGGTATGATACTTTTATATTTGTGTTCTTCTCTTGCTTTGATGTTAGGTTGCATGCTAGGTCATTATGCTAGATCCTGTTGTGGATATATCGGTAGATCGTTTAGATCTATCTACCGAGCCTTCCGCTGTGCATGCTTTAAAATTATTTTAAAATGCATTCATTCTGTCCTATTTTTCTTGCACATTGTATGCTTGGTGTAGGTGCTTTTTACCTTCATGGAGAGCTCTAGCTCAGCTCCAGCTAGATAAATTAGAGAACCCTTGTGAACTTCTTAACCCTTAGACTTTTGGTTGCCCTCTCCACCTTTGATGGATGGGGATTTGGTCAGAGGTGCTAAAGTGAGCACTAGAGCAGGGCGCTCATAGGTCAAGCGGTGAGTTGGCCGCTCTTGTCTTGATTGCCCATGAGAAGCCGGTGGAGGAGGAGAATACCCTAGGGTGAATACTTTGATAGGGCATGTGGTCATTGCATTGCCTCCTCTTACGAGGGTGACTATATACTCGTTCTTCCCATTGCACTCCCCCACGATCTAGAGCCCCCATGCCTTGGTGCTCCAACGCCTCTGCATCATTGCCTGTGCCCGCAACAAAGATAATTCGAGGTCAGAACAAACATTAAATTAGGCATGTAGGAAGCAGGAGTTCGTATTTATGCGCACCATAAGGATTGCCTAGGCTAGTTTCAATGTTGTACAGCATCTGGTCTATAAGGAATCCTGTTATGTCCGACATCTAGAAGTCGTGCAGAGTGGTGAACTCCTCTCTTCGATGCTGGTCCAAACTGGACATGCAAAGATCCGGCTTCTGGGGCTCACCCCAGTTAGTGAATCTCCAAGCCTCGTCGGATGTCTTCGAGACAAAGAAGAACCACTCTTTCCAATAATAGATGGCAGATGGAGTCCTTGAGATCAGTTAGTGAATGCTTTTTCAGGGTGAAGCATACCACCTTATAGTAGGTTTGGGATGCTTCTTGAAGGTGTAAAAGGAATGAAAGAGAGAGAGATGTTGGGGGTGACTCTAGCAAAAAAATAAATCATGATAATCCTGTCGATGTGCCACCATGAATTTGGAGAAAATGTGCAAGGTGACACACCGAAGAATCGAAGCAGAGCGATGAAGAATGGATAGAGAGGAAGCCTTAGTCCAGTCTTAAACTCTCCTCATAGAGGCATAGCCAGCCTGGTGGTGGCCTGCAGGCTCTTTCCTGCTCTCTTAGAACTTCCAGTTGGAACTTTGGAGGGATGGTGAAATCGCTATGGAGTTTCACCAAGTCCACCTCCATAATCTCTGACTAAATGGTTACCAGATTGAAACACCCCTCCTCTTCTCCCTCCTTTGGGCTGACCACCACTAAAGCTCGAAAGGTCCTTAGAGGTACTCATCTTGAGAATTAATAACATCAACAAGGTTCCATAGCAGTAGGAAGAAACCAGGGAAGTTGGAGACATGAAGTCTGTGACAAGAGGATGATAGAGAAATCCTAGCCTGGCAAAAAGGGTTTAAATAAGTGCCAAAACCATTATGGTCTTCTAAAGCATCTCCTCCTAAGATAATTAATGCATGGATGGTGAAAAGATGAAGTTTGATGGATGGTACTTGAAAAAGGAGACACATGGCACATTCTCATCAAGTACGGGCTTCATGGCAGATCCGATAATTTTTTGCAACAGTAGATAGACCGCCTTGGCACAGAGTCCAAGACAAGTACCACCTCTAATCATATGGGGATAATTAAATGCCAATGAGCTATATCCCATTTTGGGTATCAGTGTGGTGATCCTTGAATCAATCCTTAGCTCAGAAACAACTTATATCCTAGCTCGAGTCCGACTTCTAGCCTTCAGCCAACATGGAAAGGAATCAAAAGACGAACTAAAGTATCCCTTTATAAACTCACCTTGACAAGGCCACACTCCAGTAGCTTGAAGGCAAAACTCCAATATACCTACCCCCTGAGTCATAGCTTGGCAGTCGGATCTAAGCTCTGAACCGAGCCTTTATAAGGCAAACCCTGCCTCCCAAGCATTGTCAAGTTTAGAATGGCCTTTTCGAAGAGCCTAATCCTAGATCTAAAGTTTGTGCCTTAACATGGTATTATCAATTTCTAATATGCTACTAAATAGCATAGGATTGGAAAAATACTTCGACTTATAAGGGACTCGACACAAGCATAACAAGAAGATCATCCAGTGCAACTAAAGTTGGAACCTAGATAACACATTAAAAAATCTAGCACAATCCCATAAATTTTTACAGAAAACTCATTTATATTGAGTTTGATATATGATTACAGGGATAGGGTGAGTATATCAATAAAAAAAAAAAAACAAAGCCGTTGACGAAAGCATTCACTGAGGCACTGAAGCTTGGATATCTTCAAGGCTGCCTTCACTTCTCGGCACCTCTTTTATTTACTTGGCCTTCGAGTCAAATGAGCGAAACCAATGACAAACCTTGGATATCTCCAAGACTGCTTGAGCCTCTGTCACAACCAAATCAATCCTACTGGAGAAGGGTTATTACAAAGAGCAAAATGTAATTCTCAAAGGACTATCATCCTTTCTATCATCTTGATGTGGGATGGACCAACAAATCCTGGACCTAAGAATCCTTAATGAGATCATCGAGGAAATTAACAAAGTAATTAAAGATAAATATTAGAAGATAATCAAAACAATTAAGAATTTAAACTAAGAAATGGTCTTAATCAAATTAAGATCCGATCTAGGAATTGACCCGATCGGCATACACAATCAAAATTTTAAGAAATTGGATCGCCCTTAACGACCACTTGGTTAGGGCTATCCAATTTCAATGAAATTAGATCTAATTAAATTAAAAAAGCAAGACAATTAATATTATTCTAGTAATTGATTATATTTATACTAAATTATCAAAGAGGTCTCACCCGAAACATGGAATGTCATAATTCTGGGAAGAGGGATATTATCTTGGAGGTAGTCAAAATTTCGGGCCAGTGGTTCATGAGCGAAGTGGATCAGAAGCCGTCAGACTTGGATCACTAAAATCAAGTGGTTCTGTCAATTCCAAATCAAAATAAAATGACAAAAATAAATAAACCAAATTAACCCAATAATCCCAATGATTTGAGATTTGTGTTTTAATTTTGATCTACTCCAAAATCCATGCTTCATAGATCTTTGGGATTGCTTTGAGATTCGTGCAATTTTGAGATCTGTGTGGAGCTTGAAGATGGTAACAGGGATCGGAATAGCTTTCATGATCATACGGGATTCTTCCTTTTCCACGGATCGTGGTTGTGGAACAGAGGAGGGCTTACGGAGAGACTTCGCCGGCAATGGCACTGGGGCGAAGATGGCGGCACGGGTGGAGAAGCTTGGTGGATCCGGCTGGAAGGAGGGCGGCACCGATGGGAGGAAGGCTGACACAGTGATCATCTCGACTGATCATGGACCACTCCGATCGAGAGGAAAGCATCAACGAGAGGGGTTTCCGGCGGCTGGCGGCAGAGGAAGGGAGCCTTCACGAGAGTCAATAGGTGGAGAGACGGGCGGCTAGAGTCCTTTAGGGGGTGGTGGATGTCGGTCTAGTCAAGGATGACTTCGGACGGAAGGAAGGAGGCGGAGCCGGGGAGGTGGTGCACTCGGTTTCAAAGGGGCGCGTCGATGGTAGCAAACGAAAGGGCGTCGCAGCAACAGGGAGGTGGGGCAGGGCGTTGGGCATTGTGGAGATGGGGCGGTCGTCGGGCTTCATCGGGAGGTGGTTGGGAAAAATGATGGCCGGAAGGGGGAGACCATGGTGGGTGACCGGTTTGAGGAAGGGAGGTCCGGCTTGGTTGTTGATGATCGGCTTGGGAATAGCCAAAGTGGTGGGGTTCCTCTCGATCCTGTGGAAGGGGAGGGCAGCGATGGGTTCCCGCTCACTGGTGAGGTCGACGGAGAGTGGAGGAGTGGCGGATCCAATGGATATGATGGTGGCAATGGAGCGTGGGAGACGCGAAGGTAGGTTGCTTCGGTTGGATGGTTTGAGGAAGAAGAAGAAGTGGAGAGGGAATAGAAACAGAGGTGAGGGAGAGGAGAGGAAGAAGAATCTAGGAGGAGGAAGTAAGAGAGGAGAAGAAAGAAGATCGAAGATAGAAGAGCAGAATTTTTTTTTTATTCCAAAATACTGATGACCCTCCGAAGAGGTTTACAACCCTTTAAATAGTAATCGAAAATCTAATCCTAACAAAAAAATAAATTCTAAACCAAACTCTAAACAACCGGAACAAATAAAGGATTCCAATACATCTTAAAATAAAGAAACAAACTATCCTAAAAACTCCGATTCAAATGAATCAAGAGATATCCCAAACCCCATATACCCATAAAAAAATTTATATCCATTTACATCAGGATTCGTGCTAGATGATGTCCTCATCACATCTCCTCCTAAGGAATGTCTAGTATTAATTGTTATCCCGAATATGGAAGATGGGACAGCAATATATAGGACATAAAAAATTAAAATTAAAATTAAAATTAAAATTAACAAAAGTAATAGTAACAGTAACGGTAATAGTAATAGTAATAATAACAATAATAATAATAATTTTTGAAATTTTGGAATCATGGGATTCATGGCAGCCCATTATAGCTATGGGCAGCCTCGGAAGTTTCTCCACACCCTCTTCAAATACGATGCCCAGGCCCATGAACAAGTGTGACTCGATGTGACCGTGGAAAGCCCACGCTCCATGATTATCAGCCTGGAACCTCAGAGCCGTCCAGCCATAGGGGTGTACTGGCACCGTGTTCTTCATAATCGGGTCGACCAAATTGTACCTCTTTGGATCGGTCTCTGGATCAAACTTCCCTATTCCATAGCCCATCACCCAGAAGTCATGCCCATGCAGATGCCATGGATGCGTCTCGCTGTTGTTCTTGTTCATCGTGTTTGCGTTCTGTAAGATCACATCCACCGTCGAATTGAATGCTAACCGATGGATCGAAGTGCTTGTCGTTGCATTTTGATTCATCTGAACGTCATAGATATCGTAATTCTTGAAGTCGTAGGTCTCTGGTGCTGGTTTTTGATCGAAGGCATGAAGCATTCTCTCTTTGATAGCAATGAGGTATGGAGTATCGGGTAAATTCAACGATACATTATTGACAGCCCACTTAACATAGCCATCAACCATATTTTGGGTGTTCAATAATATGATCATGCGGTCGGAGGTCGTTGGAGGAGAATAGATATAATCCGGGTGCGATCGGATGGCAAGACTTTGATTGAATCTGTACATGGTGTCATTCCAAAGGGGACCAGTTGGCGGAACAGTCGGAGGGAGCCTTTTAGGATGGTTTGGATAGTAATTGAGGATGGCTGTGCCAGTGGTAGTGTTCGGTTGCCGGCTAACCACATTGACAGCAACCCAGTAGTTGCGAGAGGGGTCCTGGTCAGCCTTCAAAAGCACCGAATAGGTCTCGCCTGAGTAGATGTTTAGGTTCTTCACTACGAAGGGCTTTACATAGTGACCATCTGCTTCGACAACAGTCAAATCGTGTCCCTGGCATGATCATAACAGCAATATTAGCATTGATTAAGGGTCATTACTTTCGTTATCCTCTCTGGTTTAAACATAAATATAGTCTTGTTCTATATACTTTTAAGTCTGCTATTAAGTGCATTTTCTTTCTTACAGATGTTGACAAAGTATGAAAAAGTTCGCCCATAGCACCGGTATTTAAGTCCACATAATATAATTTGATAAAGGATTCTCTTTTTTTTTTAAAAAAAAAAGGTGTCAAGGATATTACCTCAATTTCAAAGTTTAGAGCTGAAAGAGAGGCGATGCTTGCAATCCGAAGACGGTAAGTTTTCCCGCGGACGACTGTTAACACAAAAGGCGAGCACTCGGGATTGGTTGCATCGCAGACCCCGCTTCCAGCGTTGGAGCAGTCGAATTTCCCCCTTCCATTGATCAAAAGTGACTGCAAGATCAAGAAGACCCGACTTAGTGAAACTGTGAAACCTTCGGAGGGCTCTAAGATAGTACGGTTCCATTGTTTTTTATTGGATAAGAGGTACGGTTCTGTTGTTTGTTTGACCAAAAATTCACAGAAAGGGGGAAAACTTACCGTCTTCGGATTAAAGGGGAGGGGGGTGGGGGGCGGGCGCGCGCGGAAGATCTTCGGGGGAGAGTTGGGACCATGGGAGGTAGTGGCGGTTCTTAACGGAGAAAGAGAGAAGAAAAATGAAGGAATAATTTTTTAAATAATAAAATATTAAACAATAATATTGAAATATTATAAATATTTTTTATAATAAAAAAATATCGAAGAGCGACTTCCATGACCAAGATATTAAGCAATAATGTTAAAAGGCAGAAAGACCGAGGCTTGAAGTCATCCTTTGGGGTGTATGAATAATCAAGTGCATCTAGTTAGAAGTACCGCCTTTTCCTTTTTTAGAATTCTAGAAACACGAGACATCGGAACACAAAAGTTTCTTATAAAATAAAGACTTATTTGCTCTAGCAAGGAAAGAGGAACACAGAAGTTGCCATACCTGAGGCTCTCCAACCCAAGTGAAGTTTCTGGAGTTGAGGCCAACAGCCTGTTCATAGGTGCTCTGGTGCCACCAGTCATTGAGGATGATGCTCCGGTCATGGTCATAGATGAACGGCTCGACCACGCCGGTAGGGGGCAAAACTTGAATAAGACCGTAGAGTCCAGCAGACCTTTGCATCCCATAGTGTGCATGGTACATGTAAGTCCCCGGCTGGGATTTCAGCAAAATACTGATGAGTTAGTCTAATAGCCCTTTAATATCTCTAATGGTGTATTTCTACTGAATTTAGTTTCAACTCCTAGCACTTACGCGATCAACAACAAATCTGTAAGTAAAAGTATCCCCAGGCATAACCGGACACTGTGTCACACCTTCTGTGCCATCAAACCATGGTGTGCCAATCTACATAACAAAGCAATAATTATTATAGAAATAAAGATGTTGGTAATTTCCATTCATATCTTTTGAGGGCTAGCTGTAGGAGGGAAAAAATAAAAAAGATAATAAATTTTATATTGCTTCCATTTCGAAATGAAATCAAAAGTTAAAAAAGTCCTGGTCTTGTTTTCCAAGTATCTGATACAGGTAGATGAACTATGTGGTGCTTCTACCGTGAATTATTCAGGAAATCTGAAAAACAATAGAGAGGGAGAGAGAGCAAAGATAGGTACGAGAGTGAGGTAGGAGAAAAGATTTGGCCTCTACGATTTCACCGATCCTGTTTCTCGTGAGCTAGAATCAAGATGAGGAACAAAAGGGGAACGGAGGATCAACCAACATATTTATGTTGTCTCTCGCAACAAAATATATTTATGTTGACAATGATACAAAATGAAATAAAGATAAGACGTTAGAACAGGTCCGATACCATAAGATTGCAAACAAGCAAAATTTTGTAGTTAGTACCTGTCTAATCCCATGCCAGTGAATGGCTAAGTTCTCGGTAAGCAACTTATTCTTGACATCGATGACCACAGTATCTCCCTGCTCGGCAATGATGGTTGGGCCAGGTGTTCCCCCATTGACGGTGATTGCCAACTTCTTGAAGCAATCCGGGGACTTGAACTGGTATGCCACCTCCCATTTTTGATAGTGGATTTTTGCTTGAATAGGGCCAGTGGTGGCGCAGATGATGAAGAGAAAAAATAGTCGCAGCCTAGCTGCCAACGCCACGCCACTGGGCATCTTTGAACAAGAAAGTCTTTCCGCAGGGGGGGCGGGGGGGGGCGTGTTGCGGGGGAATATGGGGGTAGGGGGCGGGTTGGGGGAGCTGACAATGTGTGGCTTTTATGCCCGTCAATATATAGGGCCAAGCTAGCGGTTACGCAGAAGTTTCCTGTGAATGCTTGTCAAAATGATTAACCAAGAATTTTTCTATGAACCGTAATTTTCCCTAAAAAAACATGGTCTGGTCGAGTCCTCCAAAAAAATTGACCATTTTTTTTTTTTAATGAGAGAATATTGCCCGAAGGTTTTATTTATTTATTTATTTATATAAGCAAAAGAGATCGTGAGATTAAATCTGGTATAACTATTTCTGTTAGCTCCCAACCTGCCAGGTAATATTCGGTATAAGATATTTAGATTTTTGCATTCTTTTCTCATCTAATGATGAGTACGCCAACCTGACACTATTAAGATGCCGACCGGTTAAAACGGAAATAAAAAAAAAAAATTTAATCTCATACTAAATTCAACTATATTATGAGTTCTGATGGATAGCTCTTGAATTTAATCGAGTTACTCTTGAAATCATGTTTTAAATATGTGGCTGGGTTGGAAATGAAGCAAAGCTTCTTTAATGTATAAAGCCTATATACTGCAAACCTATGTACCTAATGCAGCTGATGAAAAAAAATGATGAAAGCAGGCAAAGGCTCAAAAGTAAGAACAAAGCCAGCGAGGCAAGGAAATAGTTTTTTCTCCGGTAGCAGCGCATAAGGACAAACCAAAATGGTGACCATAACCAATATTTGGTCAACGTCACCTCCTTTGCTGAGCTTTTGACCTTGGATCAGCTCCTTTAATAAATCAAACGATCCACCTTGCCGATGTTGGAATATACATTAATTAAGGTTATACCTTTTGTTTATCAAGCTCATATTTTTTTTGGGTAAGAAGGGAAGAATTCTCAACGAGACAGCAAATACCAAACTCCCATACAATCGATTTTGCAGTAATAAAGATAATGTTGAATATATAGCATCATTTGAGGAAATGTCATAATTGAAATCTACTTGCCAATTAATCCACAAAAATGTGACCTCTTTAAATGCATTATTAGCAGCAAAGGAATTCAAAGATGCAGGTAGATGGAGGATATCAACAAGAAAAGCCCTAAATGATGCAGAAGTCTTCCCATTGAACTAATTAATGTCAATACCGGAGTCACCTTCAAGATCTACACTGTACGGTAAAAATTGTAGCTATAAATCCTTGATCCAATTGATGAGAATGAAAATTTTTCCCGAATATGCTCAATTCAAATCTTGCAAAACAAAAAAATAAAAGAAGATAAAAGAAATTTGAAAGTAGGAATTAAATCTTTTTTTTTCATTAATTCTTCGCATCTTATAAACTAAGGTATATAATTTTTATTTATAATACTAATGAGACTCTCCTTAATTTATATAGTTAGAGTTGGTCAAGGAGGATTTCCCTTCTAGTTCAAATAGAACTAGATCTTAAGAAAAACATGACTAGTATAAATAATCATAAATAAATATTAAAGTTTTATAGAAAATAGATCTTGACTTATATATTAACTTTACGTTCTATCACTCTATCTGATCTTTCATATATTAGAAGATAACCTCCGATTAAAATATTTTATAAAAAGAAAAGTTTTTGTTTAATCAACCCATTTCAAGACCTCAACAATGAAATCCTAATACAGGCCCCTTAGAAGTTGGCCCAAAGTTGCAGATATTAGGAAGATACCTGATTTCAATTGAACATCATCTGGCCAAGTTATTGTCTCTAAAAATTTGGCATGCGATTTAGTTTTTTGATATTGCTTTTGGACCTCATGCATTCCTACTCATAGTGGCTAAAGTGATTCGCATTGTATTATCCAGCCCAAAATAAATAAAAAAAAAAAAAGGAAGGAAGACTCCTGATCAGAGTCTTCCTCTTTTCCAACTCTATTGAGGAAGAGTCTAAGATAATCCCAAAATCTTATAAAAGGACCTATCCTTCATCCACTTGCCATGTCCCAAATTTCGTTCGTGCGAAGAGCTCTTGATTTCTTCAATTTCAGCAATGAATCTTTGAGATTTTTTTGACAATCAGCTATGGGGATCTCATCGGAATCGAGATAAGCCTGCTCCCTCTTCTTCCCTTCTACTGGATGAGTAGTCAACGGGATTGGGACCGGCAGGGCATTAAATTCATGGCAATGCAGGGCCTCCTCTGTTTTATTTTTCTTGATCCATTGACCGTTGGTGATAGGAGCAGCAATCACCGGTGGCTAGCCCCCTCTGCACAACTGGACACCGTGTCACCCCCTCCGTTTCATAACCATGGAGTGCCAATCTACGGGAAAAAAGCAATAATTATTATAGCAATAGAAATGTTAGGTAATTTCCGTTCCTAGCTATCTCCAGAGGGCTACGAGTGGGAGGAAGATCTAAAAATATAATAACTAATAAATTGTTTGCGCGGTGCGGGGGTGGGGCGCAAACAATTTTTCTACGAACCGTTATTTTCCATGAAAGACATGCGGTTCGGTCGGGTTAAGTTGACAGCCTTTTGGTAGAACATTGCACTCACATTGTAGAAGGGTCAAAAATAAGGCCTACAAAGCCAGCGAGGTAAGGAAATAAAGAGCTTGGCTCCGCATATTACTACGATATTTTTTTTTTATTTCCATATGATATATTAAATTTGATGGATGTCGATCATTCTTATGTGCTATATTTTTATAGTTATCTTCTTAATATTTTTAATAATGATCCAAATTTAATGCATATTAAAGAGAATGGCTCCGTAGATATACTATAACATTTTTTTCTTATTTTTATATGATATGTTGAATCTGATGGACATCAATCGATTTTGCTTTTAGTTAACAATAGAGCAGTTATTTATGATATATTTGGTATAAGATATGCTAAACAAATAAAATATTTGATATAAGATATGTTAATTATATTATTTTTTTCTTATTTTTATATGATATATTAAAATTGATGGATGCTGATGGATTTTGCTTTCTATGTTTTTATAGTTATATTTTTTTTCCTGATAATGATCTACTACTTAATACATATTGAAAGCAATGGCTCCCCATATCGCTATATTTTTTTAAAAATTTTTAGATAATATGTTAAATTTGATGGGTATAAATCAATTTGCTTGCTTTTTTTTGTTTTGGTTGTTTTCTTGTTTTACCATATTATTCAAACTTAATAGATGTTAAAAGGAGTAGCTCCATAGATATATTATATATTTGTTTTAATTCTTAGGCGGTGGGCTATATCTTTGACCAATCAAAGAGTCAAAAGTAGGCCAAACAAGAAGCTGACCTAATTCAGAAATAAACAGACCTTAGCTTCTGGAAGACAAGTCATAGCTCAACACGTGTACAGAAAAAAGTAAATCAATAGCAGATTGGCTTGCGAGTATCGAGGGCCAATTCTAGGATGATTCTCCTCTGATACGGGAGATGCCGGCGTTTATTTTCTTACGTTTATTTCCTTGTTTCTTTCTTTGATTCTTCTACTATAATTTTTTATTTTGCTTTATCTTCTATTGTACCAATAGGAAAATAAACAATGTAGCTAGATGCAAACAAAGGCAACTCAATTTCTTCAGCATATATATTACATGCGCAGCATCAGTTTTAAACATTCGTCTCACAATAATAATGCTAATTATTTTATTTTTTTATTTAGAAAATACTACGTATGCATAATGAAAATATTATATATATATAATGATACATTAGTTTTTTTTTTTTTTTTGATGAAAAAAAATGAGAGGGGGATAAATCATGATTGTAGCTACCTCTTCGGGCTCCATCTTGTTAGGCATGGAGCATTATTCCAACATCCAGAAGCCCAGCCCAAGAAGGAAAAAAAAAAAAAAAAGAGGATTGGACTGGCCGGATTGGGCCAGGTCGGGCCCGACCCACGCGCACGGCCCAGGCGCGCGCAGGCGGGCAAGTGCGAGCGCGCGCAGGCGGGCAAGCGCGAGCGCATGGGCGAGCGCGCGCGTGCAGGCGGGCAAGCACGAGCGCATGGGCGAGCGCGCGAGCACACGCGGGCAGCAGCGCGAACGCATGCGGGATGGCGCACAGGCACGCGCGGAGCGCAGCCCAGGCCCACGCACAGCGTGCACGGGCATGCGCGGGCCCGACCCAGGCGGCAACGGTGGCTCCCTTGGGCGTTTCCCCGCGTTTCACACGCGGTTTCCCATGCATTCGCTCGGTGTTTGAGTGGTCCACGAGATTTCTTTTGATCTAGACCGTCCGATGGCGCGATCGGATGGCTGAGATGGATCCGACCTCTTTTGGGCTTGATCTGGCACTGTTTTTGGCGCGATTCGGGCTCTTGATCTTCGATCAGACGGCTGGAGTTGGTTTTGGGTGTTTTATGTCTTTTGGAGTTGGGTTTCTTCTCCTGTTCGGCTCTTTGAAAGCCGTAGGAGACCTGTGAGCAAAAGATTGATGCAATTGGATGCAAAGAGCAGCCCTGAAGACTTTTTCCAAGAGAGAAAAAAGGCAGAGAGAGAAAGAGAGAAAACTGGGGAGGCAAGAGATCTTCTACCAAGAAATTATTTCCGGGTGAGAGATATTTTTTTGGGATAATTTATTTTTTTGTTTTCTTCTTTTCTTCTCTTGTTTGAGGGCTGAGGTGAGCATCCTGTAAACTTCTTGTAAATCTTTTATAGTGGAGATTTGTTCTTGTGCAATCGTGGACGTAGGAGCATGAGTCTCCGAACCACATAATCCCTTGTGTTAGCTTGTGCTATGATTTATTTTTTGCCAGGTTTTCTTTCTTCCCTGTGAATTTTATATTCCACTACGATCTGTTCCGCAACAACTGGTATCAGAGCACCAGGTTTCAATGGGAGCAATGGCAGGAGATGAAAGAAAAGTTAAGATCGACAGGTTTGATGGGAAAGACTTTGGCTTCTGAAAGATGTAGATAGAGGATTATTTGTATCAGAAGAAGCTTCACCAACCACTGTTGGGTGTAAAACCTGCTGATGTGTGGCAAAATGACTGGGATTTGCTAGACCGCCAGGCTTTGGGAGTTATCCGGCTGACGTTGGCCAAGAATGTTGCATTCAATGTTCTGGAGGAGAAGACGATAGCAGGTTTGATGAAGGCTCTGTGCGACATGTATGAGAAGCCTTCGTCCTCCAATAAAGTTTATCTTTTGCGTCGTCTGTTTAATCTCAAGATGAGAGAAGGTGCGTCTGTCACGGATCATATCAATGAATTTAATTTGATTACCAGTCAGTTAAGTTCTGTCGACATCAATTTTGAGGATGAAGTCCGTGCTTTGATCCTCTTATCATCTTTGCCCGAGAGCTGGGGTGCAACTGTGACAGCTGTTAGTAGTTTTTGTGGATCAAACAAGTTAAAATTTGAAGAGGTTCGAAACCTGATTCTCAGTGAAGATATCAGGAGAAAAGAAGCCAGTGGGAACTCTGGATCTGCCTTGATGACCCAAGAAGGCAAAGGGAGGACTGCACAGTGTAGCAACAACCGCGGGAGATCCAAATCCAAGCAGAGGAGCCAATCAAGACCTAGGGGTGATGGCTGTTGGCACTGCGGTAAGAAGGAGCACACCAAGAAAAACTGCTGGGCAAGGAAGAATAAAGGACAGAAGGAAGAGTCAGTCAATGCAGGGACCGAGAATACTGAAGAAGCTTTGTTTCTCAGTGTGGACAGTCCGTTGGAGTCATGGATCCTAGACTCCGATGCTTTATTTCACTCTACCTCAGATAGAATGCATGAGAAATTATATAGCTGGTAATTTTAGAAAGGTTTATCTAGCAGATGATGAGCCTTTGGACATCGTGGGAAGAGGTGATGTTCATATCAAGATGCCGAATCAATCGGTATGGAAGCTGAAGAATGTCAGACATGTCCCTAGTTTAAAGAGAAACTTGATCTTAATCGGACAATTGGACTCGAAGGGTTATGTCATAACTTTTGTTGGCGGCTCCTGGAAGATTGTCAAGGGTGCTATGGTGATAGCACGTGGAAGCAAGTTGGGCACCCTCTATATGACTGGTAACATGAAAGACGCAGTGGCTTTAGCACAGGCAGACTCGGAGTTGTGGCACTACTGTCTGGGTTACATGGGGCAAAAAGGAATGCAAATATTACAGAAGAAGGGCAAGCTAGCTGGTTTGAAGACGATGGATGTTGGTTTCTGCGAGCATTATGTTCTTGGTAAACAGAAGAGAGTCAGCTTCATCAAGACAGGTAGAGTACCAAGATCAAAAAAGCTGGAGCTAGTTCACACCGATGTGTGGGGTCCCTCTCCAGTAGCATCCCTTAGAGGCTCAAGTTATTATGTGACATTTATTGACGATTCTGCTAGGAAGGTATGGGTTTATTTTCTGCAGAATAAATCTAATGTATTTGACACTTTCAGGAAGTGGAAAAGTTTAGTGGAAAATGAGTTTGGACAAAAGATCAAATGCCTAAGATCAGATAATGGAGGCGAGTACAATAGTACTGAGTTCATGGAATTCTACGCAGTTAATGGGATTAAGATGGAGAAGACTATCCTGAGTACGCCACAACAAAATGGGATAGCTGAGCACATGAACCGTACTCTGAACGAGAGAGCGAGGAGCATGAGGCTCCATGTTGGATTGCCCAAGATGTTTTGGGCTAAGGCAGTTAGCACTGCTGCGTACCTGATTATAGAGGTCCCTTTGTCCCTCTTAATTGTAAGATCCCTGAAGAAGAGTGGACAGATAAATCAGCAAACTTATCTCACCTGAAGGTCTTCGGCTGTGTCTCTTATGTGCATATCAATGCTGAGAAGAGAGACAAGCTAGATGCAAAGTCGAAGAAGTGCTTTTTCATTGGTTATGGCACTGATGATTTTGGTTATAAGCTTTGGAGCGAGGAGGACAAGAAAATCATCAGGAGCAAGAACATGGTGTTCAATGAGAGAAGCCTGTACAAGGACCGAGATGTTCCAGATAGAGCAGAAGAGGCAGACAAGGAAAAAGACAAAGTAGAGTTGGAAGAGATCACTGAGGAGGACATTGCCGAGGGAGTAAGAGTTCCTAAGCCTGAGCCAGAGACACCTCAACTGAGAAGATTTACAAGGACCCCGAAACCACGTGTAAGGTACTCACCCTCGTTACATTACCTGCTACTGACAGATGGAGGGGAGCCAGAGTGCTTTGATGAGACCATGGAGAGCAAAGATTCGATCAAGTGGGAGCTGGCGATGAAGGATGAGATGCAATCCTTGATAAAGAACAAGACGTGGGAGCTCAGCACACTACCAAACGGAAAGAAAGCACTGCATAATAAATGGGTCTATAAGGTCAAAGAGGAACCCGATGGCAGTAAAAGGTACAAGGCGAGGCTAGTCGTGAAAGGATTCCAACAGTAAGAGGGTATAGATTATACCAAAGTTTTTTCTCCTGTTGTCAAGCTCTCTACGATTCGAGTTGTTCTGAGTATTGTAGCTATGGAGGACCTAATCCTAGAGCAATTGGATGTTACTACTGCCTTTCTGCACGGTGAGATAGATGAAAATATTTACATGCAGTAGCCTGTTGGCTTCGAGGTCCCTGATAAAGAAGATCAAGTATGCAAGCTGAGGAAAAGCTTGTATGGTTTAAAACAAGCCCCCAGGTTATGGTACAAGAAGTTTGATGGATTCATGATCAACAATGGTTTTGCTAGATGCCAGGAGGATCATTGCTGTTATTTCAAGATACTCCAAGACAGTTTCATGATATTACTCTTGTATGTTGATGATATGTTGATTGCTGGGCCAGACATGCAATATATTGAAAGATGGAAGCGAGAGCTGTCTAGAGAATTTACAATGAAGAACATGGGCGTAGCAAAGCAGATACTTAGGTTGAGGATCGAAAGAGACAGAGCGGCGGGCATACTGAAGTTGATTCAGAGTAGCTATATTGGAAAGGTGTTGGACAGATTTAACATGTCAGATGCAAAGCTGGTGAAGATACCTTTGGCCGCACATTTCAAGCTTTCGAAGGAACAGTCACCCAAGGTTGATGATGAGCTGAAGACAATGGTCAGGGTTCCGTATGCTTCAGCCGTTGGCAGCTTGATGTACGTGATGGTTTGCACGAGGCCAGATATTGCACATGCAGTGGGAGCTGTGAGTAGGTGCATGGTAAATCCGGGCAAGCAACACTGGGAAGCTGTCAAATAGATCCTGCGATATCTTAAAGGTACCAAGGATGTTGGCCTATACTACAGGAGGGGCAGTTTGACTTTACAGGGATATATGGATGCAGACCTGGGTGGCGATGCCGACATGAGAAGGAGCACGACTGGGTATGTGTATACCATTGGCGGGACAGCGGTGAGATGGATCTTGCAACTGCAGAAGATTATGGCTCTTTCCACCACCGAGGCAGAGTATGTTGCAATCACTGAAGCTAGCAAGGAGATGATCTGGCTACAAAATTTGCTGAAGGAGCTTGGTAGAGAGTAGAGCTGCAGTGTACTGTTTTGTGACAGTCAGAGTGCTATTTATCTTGCAAAGAATCTGATGTTCCATGCGAGAACGAAGCATATACAGCTGAGATATCATTTTATTAGGGTATTGCTTGAATATGGATGTTTGTCACTGGAAAAAATTCATAGCTCAAAGAATTTAGTAGATATGCTGACAAAGGTGGTCACTGCAGAGAAATTGGGGCTGTGTATAGTCTCAATTGGCCTCCGGAGCTAGTTGATTGGAGGCGCCGCACAAGATATTAATTTCTTTTGTTTTGGAAGTTTGTTTTGTTTTTTAGGTGGATGCTGATATTGTGTCTAAGTCTTAAAGTGGGAGAGTTGTTAGGCGTGGAGCCTTATTCCAACACCCAGAAGCCCAGCCCAAGAAGAAAAAGAAAAAAGAGGATTGGACTGGCCAGATTGGGCCAGGCCCGGCCCGACCCACGCGCACGGCCCAGGCGGGCGAGCGCACGGCCCAGGCGGGCGAGCGCACGAGTTCACACGGGCAGGCACGCGGACGCGCGTGGGCGGGGGCGCAAGCATGCGCGGGCGGGCGCACTGGCCCAGGCCCGGCGCGCGGAGCGCAGCCCAGGCCCACACTCAGCGCGCGCGGGAGTGCGTGGGCCCGGCCCAGGCAACCACGGTGGCTCTCTTGGGCGTTTCCCCATGTTTTCCACGCGGTTTCCCATGCATTTCACGCGGTGTTTGAGTGGTCCATGGGATTTCTTTTGATTTGGACCGTCCGATGGCACGATAGGACGGCTGAGATGGATCCAACCTCTTTTGGGCTTGATCTGGCACTGTTTTTGGCACGATTTGGGCTCTTGATCTTCGATTGGATAGTTGGAGTTGGTTTGGATATTTTAGGTCTTCTGGAGTTGGGTTTCTTCTCCTGTTCGGCTCTTTAAAAGCCGTAAGAGGCTTGTGAGCAAAAAATTGATGCAATTGGACGCAGAGAGCAGCTTTGAAGACTTTTTCCAAGAGAGAAAAAAGGCAGAGAAAGAGAGAAAACTGGGAAGACAAGAGATCTTCCATCAAGAAATTATTTCCGGATGAGAGATATTTTTTTGGGATAATTTATTTTTTTGTTTTCTTTCTTTTCTTCTCTTGTTTGAGGGCTGAGGTGAGCATCCTGTAAACTTCTTGTAAATCTTTTATAGTGGAGATATGTTCTTGTGCGGCCGTGGACGTAGGAGCAGGAGTCTCCGAACCACGTAATTCCTTGTGTTTGCTTATGCTGTGATTTATTTTTTGCCAGGTTTTCTTTCTTCCCTGTGAATTTTATATTCCACTGCGATCCGTTCCGCAACACATCCCTGTCAAACTATGTTCGATACGAACCGCACATTTCGCATACTCTTTCTATCTTTCGGTGAGTCAGCCCGATACCACTAAAGTACCAGAGTAGAGTACTCTCCCACCATCCCGATCAGATATTTTAGAAAAAAATTTTGAATTTAATCGAATCAACTACAGGTTTATGATTCGAATATGAGATCTATGGATGAGGAGCATAAATATCTACTAACTGTGCCACCGTCTTGGCAGCCCGACATTAGTAGGTTGAAGGGAGTCAAATAAGCGCAACTTTGGCGGCCAGACATTAGTAGGTTGAAGGGAGTCGAAGAAGCGCAAACTTGGCGTACTTTTCTTGGATGAGTTGGACGCGAAAGTAGTTCCGACGTCATATATATCATTCGTGATGAATACATGACGCGGATCATTTGAATAAATTGTCACGCCCCGAATCCAATACCGGAAACGGCTACGTGACCGGCCGCACAAACCCTAGGTTTTACCCTAGAGATTATGCAAGGCCTAGGTACACAACAATTCAAATGTATCCAAAGTAAATTAATATTGTATAAACAAATCATTAACAATGTATAGTTCATAATTAACTCGAGATCATAAATTGATCCATTGACTCAAACGTCAGTAACCGGACTAACTAACTATATATCTCAACAAACATGATGCTCCGTCTCACGCCCAGCCCAGATCCTCTTTAAGTTTCCTGAGTCTCTGAAAGAAAACAGATGGTAGGGAGTGAGCTACATAGCCCAGTAAGGGTTCCAAAATAATCACCAATAATAATTTACATGTATATGAAAGCGGTAAACATTACCATAACATATGACGAAATCAACAATTCCGATTTCATATTTAACAAAAACTTTGGAAACTTTATTATTTTTTTTCTTCTTATAGAATTACCAATTATTTAACCATTGTCTTTAGGGTTCTGGACTAACCACGGTCACACTCCAGCCTGTGACTGGCACACTATTATCACACTCCAGCCTATGACGGGCACACTGTTGTCACACTTCAGCCTGTGACAGGCACACTGTTGTCACACTTCAGCCTGTGATGGGCATACAAATTATCACACTCCAGCCTGTGACGGGCACCCTGAGAAACCACGGTACCGCCGTGGCATGGCTAGTCCAAACACCAGTTCTCTTAACACTTTATCATTTCTCTTCACATAATCGAATCATGTCACTTTCCAGCGATCGCTATCACGATCAAACACATTTCAAGATCACATGGCAAATACAAACAATACTAACAACAAACTCAATCCGTAACCCGGAAATCAAATCATGCTATCCGAAAACTACAATACATGAAAAATATTTAATTATGCTCGAATCAAATCAGGTCATGTAAAATATATTAATAAATACGGTGATTAAGTTAGAATTCCTTACAAATCAGCTATTCACGCTTGTACTAATCCGAACCCGAGATCGGTGCGACGTCTTCCCGCTCAGAAGACTGATTCTCTACATAGATAAATAAATTTTATATTAAAACTAAATTCTTAATTTTTTTTTTCACGAATATCTAAAAAAAATCCCTAATTTTCTCTCTCTTCCTTCCTTCTCTCTCCTTTTTCTCTCTCTTCCTTCTCTCTCATCCTTCTCTCTCCTCTTTCTCTCTCCTCCTTCTTTCTCCTCCTTCTCTCTCCTCTTCTCTCTCCTCCTTCTCTCTCCTCTTTCTCTCTCCTCCTATCATATTTATTATTATTATTATTATTATTATTTTTAACTAATAATAATTTTTTTTTTAATTTTTTTTTTCTTTCTTTCTGCCGTACATAACCCTTTTTTTTTTCTTTTCTTTTCTTTCTTTTCTTTTCTTTTCTTTTCTTTCTTCTTCTTTTTTTTTCCCGAACCACCCCTGCTCCCACACTTATCCAACCAACCCCCCTCTCCCCCGGTTGCCGACGCCGGCCACGAGACGTTCACCGGAAGGAGGGCTCGGCAGGTCGGATGCGAACCAAAGGGAGGTCGGCGGCGCGGCCATCGTCGACAAATGGCCCAATCAAAACCGGAAATCCAAGAAGAAAAACCCCATAAAATTTTCCTAAAAAAAATTGAAATCTTCCAGTGCATGAAGGAACTCTCCGTCGCCCGTCGGAGAAGAAGAGCGATGGCTTGGAAGGGGTTTGAAGGTTCGATTGGGTGACAACGAAGGATGATTTAAAGAACTCTCGACAGCTTTCCTCGCCGTTTGGGGAGCAACCACCGTCGGATCGGGGTTCCACACCATCCCGGACTCGTCGTCGACTTCTCTCCTCCCTTCCACGACTCTTTCCCCGACTTCTCCGGCGAAGACTCCGGTCGGAAGAACCCCGTTCAACTCCGCCTCTTCTTCCCCTGTTCCGGCCTTCATCCAGTTTTTTTTTTTTTCTCAGTCTGGGTTGAAGTCGGCTGGGTCTGCCGACTTCAGCCCAGGCCCAGGCCCAGTGTTTACATTCTCCCCCCGTTAAAATAAATTTCGTCCTCGAAATTTACATACCTGGTATTTCGAAAAGTTGTGGATATTTTGTTCGCATCTCTGCTTCTAGTTCTCATGTAGCTTCTCTTTCACTGTGATTGCTCCATTACACCTTCACATAGGGTATGATTCGGTGTCTCAATTCTTGTTCCTTACTGTCAACAATTCGTAAAGGCACCTCCTCATAGGTCAAATCCTCCTGAAGTTGCAATGGCTCATAATCTATTGCATGATTAGGATCAGGAATGTATTTTCGTAACATAGATACGTGAAACACATTGTGCACTCCAGATATAACTGGTGGCAGAGCTAATCGGTAGGCCACCTCACCAACCTTATCCAAAATCTCAAATGGTCCCACAAATCTCGGGCTCAACTTTCCTCGTACACCAAATCTCATCACACCCTTTGTGGGAGACACTTTCAAAAAGATATGTTCACCAACATTGAATTCCAGCTCTCTTCGTCTCTTATCCGCATAACTTTTCTGTCGGCTCTGAGCAGTACGCAAACGTTCTCTGATCATTTGTACCTTCTCCACTGTTTGTTGCACTATTTCTGGACCCAACAATTTCCTTTCTCCCACATCATCCCAGCAGATAGGAGATCTACACTTCCTACCATATAAGGCCTCAAAAGGCGCCATTTGAATGCTAGCTTGAAAACTATTATTGTAGGCAAATTCTATCAACGATAGATGACAGTCCCAAGCACTACCCAAGTCCATAACACAAGCTCTCAACATGTCTTCTAGAATCTGGATGGTTCGCTCAGACTGTCCATCAGTTTGGGGATGAAAAGCTGTACTAAAACTTAATTTGGTCCCCAATGCTTTATGAAGACTCTTCCAAAATTGTGAAACAAACCTACTGTCTCGATCCGATACTATAGAAATTGGAATTCCATGTAGTCTCACAATTTGTTCTATGTACATGTTTGCTAATTTTTTCAGAGAGAGTCCGATACGAAAAGATAAGAAATGAGCAGACTTCGTTAGTCGATCCACAATCACCCATATCGCATTATTTCCCTTAGGAGTTTTGGGTAACCCAGTCACAAAGTCCATGGTGATGTGCTCCCATTTCTACTGAGAAAAATATCTCTCATAGAAAACCTTTCTAAAATCTGTCCAGGTAAAAGGTGTATCATTTGGTCCTTGTTTTCCGAGCTCCAGCTCCCACCAAGCAGCTGCCTCATCTTGCAATAAAAAGGTAGCAAATGTAACTTTCTCTTCTTCTGGACACCGCAAGGCTTGGAAAACTTTCTCAACAGCTTTAAGCCATCCCTCTGCCTCCATGGGATCAGAAGTCCCCTTGAATGCCGGTGGCGCATACTTCTTGAAATCTATTAATGTAATTGGCCGTTCTTGAGGAATTCTGACTTCTGGCTGTTGTCGTTGTAATAATAACTGTTGCATAAATTGCTGCTGTTGCTGTTGGGCTTCCATAAATCTTAGTGTATCAACTCTTGCAGTAGCTTGCTGCTGCACTAAAATTTGTAATAGCTGAGGAAGACCCATCTGATCCCCAGGCTGAACTCCAGATCCACCCGGTGTTCCTATTTCAGCAGTTCCAGTCTCCGGGGTGTTATCCAAAGGATTGGGCACTTGCTCATGATGATGCTCCTCATTACCAGTGTTGTCCACCAGATTCGGCATTGGGTCCTGTGGACGTTCCTCATTATCAGATAAGGCTCCAGCATTCTCATGCTGCTCAATAGGATCCCAAGCATTTGCTCCATCTGCAAATCTTGTGGGCCTCCTAACACGTCCACGTCCACTACCACGCGCCATGGAAAACCTACACCAATGTTGTCAGTAAACAACTAACACTTAGATGGTCAAAACAATCATGACATAATATCTACCCCACATATGGATCAACCCACACTCTCTCTCATTGAGCTTTTATCCTAAGATCCTAGAACCTGGTTTGCTCTGATACCACTCTGTCACGCCCCGAATCCAATACCGGAAACGGCTACGTGACCGGCCGCACAAACCCTAGGTTTTACCCTAGAGATTATGCAAGGCCTAGGTACACAACAATTCAAATGTATCCAAAGTAAATTAATATTGTATAAACAAATCATTAACAATGTATAGTTCATAATTAACTCGAGATCATAAATTGATCCACTGACTCAAACGTCAGTAACCGGACTAACTAACTATATATCTCAACAAACATGATGCTCCGTCTCACGCCCAGCCCAGATCCTCTTTAAGTTTCCTGAGTCTCTGAAAGAAAACAGATGGTAGGGAGTGAGCTACATAGCCCAGTAAGGGTTCCAAAATAATCACCAATAATAATTTACATGTATATGAAAGCGGTAAACATTACCATAACATATGACGAAATCAACAATTCCGATTTCATATTTAACAAAAACTTTGGAAACTTTATTTTTTTTTTTCTTCTTATAGAATTACCAATTATTTAACCATTGTCTTTAGGGTTCTGGACTAACCACGGTCACACTCCAGCCTGTGACTGGTACACTATTGTCACACTCCAGCCTGTGACGGGCACACTGTTGTCACACTTCAGCCTGTGACGGGCACACTGTTGTCACACTCCAGCTTGTGACGGGCACACCACGGTACCGCCGTGGCATGGCTGTCCAGCCACGGGCACCCTAACACTTTATCATTTCTCTTCACATAATAGTCCAAACACCAGTTCTCTTAACACTTTATCATTTCTCTTCACATAATCGAATCATGTCACTTTCCAGCGATCGCTATCACGATCAAACACATTTCAAGATCACATGGCAAATACAAACAATACTAACAACAAACTCGATCCGTAACCCGGAAATCAAATCATGCTATCCGAAAACTACAATGCATGAAAAATATTTAATTATGCTCGAATCAAATCAGGTCATGTAAAATATATTAATAAATACGGTGATTAAGTTAGAATTCCTTACAAATCAGCTATTCACGCTTGTACTAATCCGAACCCGAGATCGGTGCGACGTCTTCCCGCTCAGAAGACTGATTCTCTGCATAGATAAATAAATTTTATATTAAAACTAAATTCTTAATTTTTTTTTTTCACGAATATCTAAAAAAAATCCCTGATTTTCTCTCTCTTCCTTCCTTCTCTCTCCTTTTTCTCTCTCTTCCTTCTCTCTCATCCTTCTCTCTCCTCTTTCTCTCTCCTCCTTCCTTCTCCGTCTCTCTCCTCCTTCTATCTCCTCTTTCTCTCTCCTCCTATCATATTTATTATTATTATTATTATTATTATTATTTAACTAATAATTTTTTTTTTTAATTTTTTTTTTCTTTCTTTCTGGCCGTACATAACCTTTTTTTTTTTTTTTTCTTTTCTTTTCTTTTCTTTTCTTTTCTTTCTTTCTTCTTCTTCTTTTTTTTTTCCCGAACCACCCCTGCTCCCACACTTATCCAACCAACCCCCCTCTCCCCCGGTTGCCGACGCCGGCCACGAGACGTTCACCGGAAGGAGGGCTCGGCAGGTCGGATGCGAACCGAAGGAGGTCGGCGGCGCGGCCATCGTCGACAAACGGTCCAATCAAAACCGGAAATCCTAGAAGAAAAACCCCATAAAATTTTCCTAAAAAAAATTGAAATCTTACCAGTGCATGAAGGAACTCTCCGTCGCCCGTCGGAGAAGAAGAGCGATGGCTTGGAAGGGGTTTGAAGGTTCGATTGGGTGACAACGAAGGATGATTTAAAGAACTCTCGACAGCTTTCCTCGCCGTTTGGGGAGCAACCACCGTCGGATCGGGGTTCCACACCATCCCGGACTCGTCGTCGACTTCTCTCCTCCCTTCCACGACTCTTTCCCCGACTTCTCCGACGAAGACTCCGGTCGGAAGAACCCCGTTCAACTCCGCCTCTTCTTCCCCTATTCCGGCCTTCATCCAATTTTTTTTTTTTTCTCAATCTGGGTTGAAGTCGGCGGGGTCTGCCGACTTCAGCCGATGCCCATGCCCAGTGTTTACATAAATTATTTCATTGCATTCGTTCAAAAATTAAAACAAGAGAAGCAACGTTGCATGCATCTTAACTTTTCGAAAGGAATAGAAGTAACCGTGTCCCTGCGGCGTAACCGAGTGACCGACGGTCAGCATCCATCCCCTCGTTATAAATAACACCACCCTTGTACAAAAGATAATATGCAAAAGAGAAATCGAACGAATCATGAATTGCTTTTTTTTTTTAAAAAAAATAAAAAAATAAAAAATAAAATAATTATGATGTGAAAACGTATTCAACTTTTTGGTGGAGCTTGCGCTGAAAGAGGGACAAGCATTCCAATTTCAAGTTGAACTTTGAGCTTCGTTTAGCTTTGCTTCAGGCATTACGCACGCCAGAACGTAATTTTCAAAAGGGACACCATGATATCACAAAGGTCTAGATGGAGACTGCATGATGGTTGGATTATGTGAACCAATACAAACGAGTCGGTGGTTGTCCCCTGATAGAAGCTTTTGACCGATGGTAACAATTTGAGCGGTCACCGCAAATTGCATCTTTATCCAATATTTTCCCATTCATCCCTCTTTCTTTGACCTGTTGGTGTGCAAGACCATAAATGTCATTAAGCTACCTACCCAAAAGCAGTCTAGATAGCAGTCTCTTTGGTTGTTGCCATCGATCCTATGATGTTGAGGTGGACTGTCTTCATAGACCTGCGAAACAATAAACAAGGATTAGATCTTTGCTAGATTGGCTCGGGTCCAGCCATCAGATGATTAAGTTAGAGAGGATTTGTAGTGAAAGTGAAAGAGGATGAAAAAAAAAAAAAAGAAGAGAGAGAGTTTTCTCTAATTAAGATGATTTTTCATTCATTCATTAGCTCTTCTAAAAAGGCCTTTAGATGTATTTGCTGCATAGAAATTGATTGTTTGAAAGGATTTTAGAAAGGGTTCTTTAAAAAAGAGAGATATATTTAATTGAGAACTACCTTCTTTTAAAGTAAAATTCTTGTTAAGAAATAGAGTTTCACTAAAAGAAGAATAGAAAAAGTTTAAGATCATATTAAATACTACTTTAAATAAAAAAATAAACTTAATGAGAGCCTAGTTGGATTGGCTTGTTAATTTAAGAAGTAGATGAAGGAACAACTCGGAAGCATGTGAGGCAAATTCCCAACCCTCGTGTCAGTGTTTATCAAAAATTTTACTCTAAGATACGATCAGGATACCCTTTCTTAGAGCACGATCATGAAGAGAATTGACAGATATTTCAAACTCAACAAAAGAATAAAAGTAGAAGAGTATTTAAATTCTAAAGAAAAAAAAAAGACAAAACACTTTGAGAAGAGAAAATTGATTGCTCGTTTTTAGTCCCTCGTACCATCCAAACTCATGGTCTTATATAGACCACGAGAAGACATGAAAAAAGGATGCTTTGATCAGTCGATTACGATGAAAAGTGATCGGTCGAAGAGATACGTCCACCTGAGTCTATCAGTCAATTGATTGTTTAACTGCATTCGACTTTTTGAAATACAGAATAAAAAGATAAAAATTAAAATATGATAAAGAAAGAAAATAAATAAATAAATTTTTGAGTTTTACTATATAAAAATTTTAACAATCTTTCTCAAAACTCAAGATTTTAAAGAATAAATAATAATATATATTTTAAAATAAAAAATAATTGAAATTTTATTGCTGAATATTTATACTATGCAATGGGTAAAGTATTTTAATCTCACTTAATATCAATAGTTTTTATATGAAAGAATCAGATTACGAATCAGATCTGGAATTACGTTCCTTTGATCCAGACTTTAACTATCACATATATAATACAGAAAGATCTACCATAGGATTGTGCATTACCGAGGATGCACAAGTATCTTATAGTTCATGAGAGCATCTAGGATTTGCCCATATTCTCTAGTCGCGATCGTATATGGAGGCTCTCATACAGGTGAGCCATCTAGGAATGTGTATAGAGTCACATCTTGAAGATATAACCTCTTGGAAACTCATTTAGAGCTATACTCTTTCTTAACATCTACATATGAACATTAGTCACTATAGCGATAGGTTGGAGTGGAGAATTCTATACATATATAAAATATATACTTTTTGGTCCGCCTATTAGCTTGTTATTATCATATTGAGCTCTTTCAAAAAATCTTCCATCACGGAGGTTGAATTTTCATTACTAAATAGTCCATTATAGACCAAGTCCTGCCCCCTCGATAACTCCAGGATCTTAGTCTTATTAAAGCCTTTAGTAAGGTAATAAGCAAGATTATTATATGGTATTAATTGACTAGAGCAAACACTTGGGATATTTGGAGTTGTACTATTAACTCTCAAAATAAATCGTAAAACTCTATAAATCCAGCACTAAATGTGTTTACATAAATATACCACAAATAAAATGGTCAGGCTTCGCAAGCTTTAGGATAACTAGCTTCAAATTCGTTCATACCAATGCTGAATCGAAAGATACTACATTCAAACAATTCACACCATAAACCAAACAGGTATGATTGTCATGCTATTTCGTTACACTTTATAGTGTGGTTCATTTTGATAGGGAAAAGTCTTGGATAATGATTTATGATCTACATGCATGAAATTTGGAGGAAATCTTGGGCATGGACAAGTTTTTATGATTTTCCACAAAGACTGGGTACGCATGGTGTCGAGGCTCAACTAACCCATTTAAGGTTTTGGGGACACTTTAGATTTGGACTTGATCATGATAGCAAATGCGCTGCTTAATGAAATGGGTCATGCAAGAGATATAGATGACGGTAAGGGTCTATTCTGACGACTATAGGCTTTACAATGGTGAGAACTACTAGTTCTCTGTGATGGCGATGTATTACCATCATCTAGGGGTCAAAGCCTCTATATGGGAAGGTACATAAATCCAAAGACTAAAATTTTGATAGTGCATTTACTAGAGATATATAGAACTTGTATCATACAAATCATTTAATGCTCTTGGCAGACAACTTGTATCATATCAAGGGACCTTTTTTTTTATGATATTAAATTGAATCAAGAAGAAGATATCAAAGAGGGGTATTCCATTTATGAAGAGCTTACGATCCAATTTCGGTAACTCAAATCTTAAGATGAATTTAAAATCAAAACAATTTTATGCTAATAATTTAATTAAAACCCGGATGGAGAGAACATACGAATTTGCCTTGGATTATTGCACAGAAATTTTTCACTGTGAATGGATCTTAAAAAAAGTCCTAAAAATAGAGTTCTATTTAACTAAGAACTACTTTTTAAGTAAAATTCTTGTTAAGAAATAGAGTTTAGTAAATCAAGAATAGGTAGAGTTTAAGATCATATTAAATACTAATTTTAATAAGAAATTAGACTTACCGAGAGCTTAGTTGGACTGGCTTATTAATTTAAGAAGCAGATAAAAGAGAAAAACTAGAAGCGTTCGATTATTGTTCTAAGGTAAATTTTCAACTCTCGTGCTAGTATTTATCAAAAATTATATTTCAAGATATGATCATGATACTCTCTCCTAGAGCACGGTCATGGATAGAGTTGACTTATATTTCGAACTCAACAAAAGAATAGAAGTAGAAGAATATTTAAATTTTACAGAGAAGAAATAAGAGATAGAGAGCCTTGAGAAGAGAACATTGATCACTCATTTTCAGTCCCCCGTTCCATCCGAACTCATGGTCTTATATAGACCATTGAAGGACATGAAAAAAAAGGATGTTTTGATCGGTTGATTATGATGAAAAGTGACCAGTCAAAGAGATACATCTACCAGAGAGATACATCCATCGATTAATTGATTATTTGACAGCATACAACTTTTTAAAATATGAAATAAAAAGATAAAAAATAAAATATGATAAAGAAAGAAAAAATATATATTTTTTTGAGTTTTACCATATAAAAATTCTAACAGTATCTGTAACTAGAACGATCCCCAAATCTTCTAGAATCAAAACTTGCAATCTGCTATGACAAATCGCTGACATGGGTAACAACTTTGGAAACATGCTATAACAACCTTGCACATGCTTAAATTGTGCATGCTTTTAAGGAAAAAGGACTAAGTTGCTTCTTTAGCTGATGTTGCATAGCTAGATAATTTAAGAGGGGAGATGAATTAGATTTTCAAAAATTTAAATAAGTATATGCATTTTTGCAAAATGCAAGTGAGTGATGCAAGTGTGAGGAGAGCTGAATTAAATGCAAGTTATGAGAGAGAGGAGGAAAAAAGCATATACAAATATTGTAAATTTATAGTGGTTCGGTGCATCCCAAGCACTTACATTCACTTTCCAAGCCTCACTTAGAAATTTCTACTATATCACTTGAATACACCTTGTTTATTTTAACTGCGCTCACAAACAATCTAATTAGCTTTACTAGGATAGCCAATCAAGATTTTTACAACCTCTCGTATCAATCCAACAAATTTTTTAAGTTTTAGCCGCACTGAAACTTAAAATAAAAAAATAGAAACATGATTTGTAACACAAAAGAAAAGCTCCTTGATTGAGTTGATTCATTGCCAGTGAAGCTTGTTTGAAGATCAATTGAATGCTTACTGATACAGTTGTATCCGCTGACGTGGAGTTCATCTAGACCCCAGTTGTCAGCCAGCAGGTGGAGGTGCCACCTAAGCATGGTGTGCAAGCGAGGAGTCGAAGCGAGTCTCCTACCGAGATCAGCTCTCGGCTGAGATCGTGCAAAGCCATCCCGTCGAGGTCAGCTCCCGACCAAGGTCGAGCTCAAGTTGCCATCAAGTGAAGGAGAGAAGGCGATAGAGATTCAAATCATGGCGGGAAAAAGAGTTACCTTCACCAAGACCCAGCCGTTGGGACTAATACAACTGACAGGTGGTAGCCCGCCGCCTGAGGCCTATGGAGCAGGGCATCTCGTTGGAGCACCAGGATCTCCTTAGGTCCCAGTTTACACCGATCGGGAAGGAATGTCCCCTTCAAGGTGCAGCGCTCCTCGACCTACAGTCTGCACCACCCATAAGTAGAAGGCCACGCTAGAGGATTCCAACCCTAGGGCGACCACCTGCATGCCAATGCTCTGCTAGGTTTTCCGAAACATGGCCACCAACCAGAGCATCAGAGCCAGCGACATAACTCCCCACTTTAATCCAACATTCATTGTAAGAATGTAAAGCTCTTATTTGATTATGATTCCTACGAACAATAGTAATATGGTAGAAGAATCGAGTATTCCTGTCCCCTTCACGGAGCCATTGCACTCTAGATTTTTGCCTTCCCATAACCTCCTGATGAGTGAGAAGAGCATGGTGCATGGAGAGGTGAGTCTGCAGGGCTGCCACATCAGAGTCCACCAAACTTCCTTCCCTATCTTCTTTCACTTGAAGAGCAATAATTGACCTCTCAACCGATTCCAATTGAGTGAAGATGTTACCTACATCCTGCCTGTTCCACCTGAGTAATCGGCATTTGGTAAGCTCCAATCGACAAGAAATCCAGTACCTCGCATTACCCCTGACAGGCATCCTCCAAACCTCCTTTACAATTTTCTAGGATCTGAGATAAGATATCCAAAACTTCTCGAACCTGAAGGGAGCCCGACATTGGGCCAAAATAGCTGTAGTAAGAAAAATAGGACAATGATCAGAAGTAATGCGAGCAAGGTGTTGCACCAGGTGCTAAGGGTACACTTGGATCCAGTTAGGAGTGGCAAAGAATTTATCAATTCTCTCCCACACTCTGGCTATGCCAGAGCAGTTGTTGCACTAGGTATAGCGAGGGCCCATATGAAGGTAAAAAATATCTATATCTAGCATACATTATGCAAGAAAAGAGGGCAGAGAATATGCATTTTAAAACTATTTTAAGGCATACACAACGGAAGGCTCGGTAAATAGATCTAAACTATCTACCGATCTGCCCGTAACATGAACTAGTATAACAATCTAGCATGCATATAACATCAAAAATAAGATAGCAACATAAATATAAAGATCATACCATACCTCGAAGAGTGCTAGAGAGAAGCTGTGAAGAGCTGCGAGAAGGTGGAGGGCGCTCGAGCCACACACGCATCTGGCCTCTACAGGATGTCCACACCTGGGCTTTACACTGATCAACTCCCTCGGAGTGCTAGCTCTTCGGGATCCTTGGCCGATCTTCAACTTCCAGGAAGACAAGGATGAGTGCAGGAACCCCTTCCCAACACCTCACTCCCAAGACCTAGCTAGAGTGCTAGGTAGCTCACACCCAATCCCAAAATCTCTCACAGCCCTTCTCTATTTTCTCTCTCACAAATCTGTGGAACAACCATTAGCAGCCCCTGAGAATGACATTCATTTGTAGAGGCAACATGGAGAGGGAGAAAGAGAAAGGAGGAGAGATGAGAGAATATCATTCCTGATTAAGAGAATGTCATCCACATACAGCACAAGGAATACAATTACATAACCATTAGCCCATTTGTAAATGCAAGGTTCTTCTTCATTCCTAACGAAGCCATACGACTTGATACACTTATCAAATTGCATGTTCTAACTCCTTGATGCTTGCTTCAGTCCATAGATGGACTTTTGAAGCTTGCACACCTTTGACTTGTCTGGGGATGTGAACCCTTCAGGTTGTATCATATACACCTCCTCTTCTAGCTCACCATTCAGGAAAGCTGTTCAGACATCCATTTGCCATATTTCATAGTCAAAGTGCGCTGCTAAAGCAAGCATAATCCGAATGGATTTGAGCATTGCCATAGGAGAAAATGTCTCATCATAGTCAATACCATAACGTTGATGATACCCCTTGGCAACTAGACGGGCTTTATAGGTCTCCACCTTTTCGTCTACATCCCTTTTCCTTTTGAAAATCTATTTGCATCCAATGGATTTTATCCCTTCAGGTAGATCAACCAATATCCATACATTGTTGATCTCCTTGGACTCCATTTCGGATTTCATGGCTCCAATCCATGAATCAGAGTCAGACCTCTGTAATGCATCCATATAGGTGATCGGATCCTCATTATTCTCATCGAGTTCAATGGGATCATCGTCCCAGACCAAGAAACCGTAGTATCTGTCCAGTCGGCTCGGTACTCTACTGAATCTCCTTAATGGTTCCTGAGTGGGCTCTGGGTGTGATCTAATCATAGCCGGTTCTATGTGGTCACTTAAATATGTCGGTTCTTCTACTTTTTGAACTTCACTAAATTCAATCTTAGCAGCTACAGTTCCTTCACCAAGGAACTCATTTTCTAAAAAGATAGCTCTAAGATCAACAAACAACTTTTGTTCCTCAGCTAAGTAGAAGTAATACCCCTTAGATTCTTTTGGATACCCAACAAATAGGCATCGGTCAGACCTAGGTCTAAGTTTGTCCGTTTCCAAACATTTTACATAAGCCGGGCACCCCCAGACTCGAAGGTGTGAAAGTGTTGGCTTAAGTCCAGTCCACTTCTCATATGGGGCTTTACTAACGGACTTACTTGGAGCTCTATTCAGAAGGTAACAGGCTAATTTTAGAGCAGATCCCTAAAAGGATATCGACAGAGAAGCAAAGCCCATTATGGACCAACCATGTCTAACAGGGTTCGATTCCTCCTCTCAGACACTCCATTTAACTGGGGTATCCCTGGAGGTGTCCACTGAGAGAGAATCATATTCTCCTCAAGATATGTCAGAAACTCATCCAAAAGATATTCACCACCTCGATCAGATCGAAGGATTTTGATACACTTTTCAATTTGTTTTTCTACTTCATTACGATATCGTTTGAATATTTCAAACAATTCAGATTTATGTCTCATCAAGAAGACATAACCATACCTCGAAAGGTCGTCTGTAAAAGTAATGAAATAAACGTACCCACCCATGGCACAAATCTTCATGGGTCCACATACATCAGTATATATCAGATTTAGAATTTTATTGGCTCGTTCACCTTTTCCAGTAAAAGGTGACTTAGTCATTTTTCCAAGAAGATAGGACTCACAGATTAGAAGTGAACTATCTTCACTAAAATCGAGGAGACCCTTGGTTTTCAATCTATTTATTCTGTTCCTATTAATATGACCTAGCCTACAATGCCATAGGTACGCATCGCTGACATTATCTATCCTAGGACATTTGCTAGACGTGTACATTACGGTAACTGGTTACGATAGTACATAAATGCCATCACGCATTTGTCCATTCAAAATAACAGAATCATTCAAAATGATTTTGCAAATGTCATTCTTTATTAATAGTTCATAACCATACATGGCCAACTAGCCTATATAAATGACATTTAAAATAAAAGAAGGACAAAAATGACACTCGTTCAAAATGGCAGTACAGGACTCGAAAACAAGTTTAAGGACTCCCAACGCCAGAACTGGAACTCGACTTCCATTTCCCACATTCAAGAACCTCCCACCGTCCTCGAATCTTCTACTAACTTGAAGTCCCTACAAATAATTGCAAATATGAATTGGACTTCCTGTATCCCATACCCAGTTAGTAGTATCACAAACAGAGAAACTACAATGTGTTATCATATACATACCTTGTCCAGGACCATCCTGCAGCTTTCTCTTCTTGGACCTGTTCGGGTCAAGGGACGCAATATAAAGAGGACAGTTCCTCTTCCAATGTCCCTGGTTCTTGTAGAAGAAGCACTTTGCACGACTCTGATCAGTCTTCACTTACTTGGTCTGACTGGGTCCAGAAGTACTAAGCACCTTTTTTCCTTTATTATTTTTCTTTTTCTTTCCCTTCTTAAAGGAACGACGCCCTCTCGAAGAACCTCCCACTAGATTCACCATCCCTTTATTTAACTGGTGGTCTTTCTCATAAGTCTGCAGCAACCCAATAGACCATGGTAATTGACTGCAGGCTTATTTATTCTGTAATAATCGAGAAAGTCTAAATAGGAGGAGGGGAGAGAATTCAAAATCACATCTTTTCCAAGCTGTTCATGCAAGGGACATCCAAGCTTGCCCAGGCGCTCGATCATCTCGATCATGTACAGTACATGATCAGTGACCGAGACCTCATCACGCATCTGCGCGTTGTAGATAGCACAGGAGACCCTGTACCTCTCAACATCGTCGGTGTCCCGAAAGACTCCTTCAACTTTTGAAGGATTTCTTCCGGCTGGGCTTCCTCGAATTTGCAATTGAACTCGTGATTCATCGCAGCCAACATAATGCATCGGACAGTGGTCCTGTCAGATAGCCACTTCTGATAAGTATCTTTGACCGAACCCCAAGCATTGGCAGCAGGGATCTCAAGTGCCGGATCCGATATCACATATAGGATCCGTTCATGCTCCAAGACAATCCTGAGCCTTCAATACCAGCTATCGAAGTTGGATCCATTGAGCTTCTTGTTGTCGAGAAGAGACTGGAGTGACGATTGGAAGACATCTGAAAGGAAAATCAAAATTAATTAGTATATAAGAATTATTAATCTAAAGACATGGACTTTAGTCTAAAGGTCCCTCCCACTATTTTGCACAGATTGGTAGTCTTTACCTCCAATCCGAGAAATTACTTTAATTCCTTAGTGGGTACTAGAGTCCAATAAACAACACATGAGCCCGACTTTGGCCGGCTCATCCATGCATGTCTAAAGGTAGGTTCTTTAATCGATTACTTCTCTAGTAACCTCTAGTAATTGGGTTTTGCCCCAAGGAGTACTTCAATCGGCCTTTGGGCCTCCTATTGAAGGTCCTGGTTAGGTCCAACCATTAACATAACAAAATTCAATGCTTCTAACTAATGAATAGTCAAGCTATAGTTTGGCCAGCCCACTTGACCACTGGTAAGAGAGTCGCACTAAGCCATCATATTAAGCACAGTAATTCCAATAGCCCAATGAACACCCAATCTTTGGATCTGTCGATGAACATCGAACTACTGGATGCATTACTATCCCACTTAATGGGAGGCTAGGACTTGGTTATCTCTATAACTTTGTCCTTTTAAAGATCTAATAATTTAGAGGGTTTTAACTTTAATATGACAAATAAAGAGAAGAAAACATATGGATCAACCTCCCACTGACCACATCAGCAAACTAGGAGGGTTACACATAACTAATGATCCATGGGCACCTAAAATCAGTCAAGACTGATTAACCTTGGGTGACAAGGGTTAACACGAGTCAATGAGCTATCTAATCAATCCTGATCGACCACAGTGGCCGGGTAAGTGAGATCATGGGTTGGGTTCCGTTATTAACCATCTTGTCTAGACACCAATAGATTTGGCCAGGTAAGAGGTAGCCCCAAAGAACCATGATCACAATGCCAAACTTACCTCGATACTAATCAGTTCATCAGACTCGATTAGACTAGCCTAGAGACTCGGGTTTTTCACTGAGCCATAAATTAGATTCATTTAGATTATGGACTAATCAATATAACTATTAGATAGATCTAGAGAAGAAATCCTAACTCAACATTTGATTATATTAGTTCTCTAATAAGTCCAATGCATCAAAACTTAGGTCTAACCCAATCAAGGACCTAATAGAAGCTAACCCATGACCCTTAAGGCTTATAAGGCTTATTGAAGTGACTTAAGATCTTTGAATCATATTTCTAGAGTTCTTAGTCAATCTTAATTCAAAATTAAGTTTAATAACCTTAAATAAATTAAAACAATTTTAATTTATCATTGTAAAATAATTTTACGACAAAACTAAATTTGAATTCACTATTTTTCAATATTTTCTGTAGCCAAGTGTCGACACTTCAAAAGAAAGTATCGACCTAAGGCCTGAGACAGGGAACAGAAAACAGAACAGCATATTTTCTAGCATGCCTCAAGTGTCGACACTTCAGAGGCAAGTGTCGACACTTCAGGGTCAAGTGTCGACACTCCAGCCTGTCTCAGAATAAAAACAGAAACTAGATCTCAGAAAAATTTCCCATGAGTCGATACTTCAAAGGCCAAGTGTTGACTCACAGCTTGAGACAACGAAAAACAGTGATTTCAAATCAAATGTTTCTCCAAACATTCAAGCAAAATCGATCAAAATTAACTCTTAGATCTTATCTAAAGTCGTCTTATGATCATGTCATTAGATTAAAATATTTTTAACCTATAATATTCTTTTTTCTTATTTTCTTTTTCATAAGCCTATCACAGTGGCACCCCTACATGCCATAGGAGACCCCATTGAATGGGAAGAGAGGGTCTTGTAGCCCTACTTCTCTCCTATGACCGTACGGCCTGGTGAAGCACTCAATCCAAGTACTTAAGAAGAAATGAGATGTTATTAGCATGCTAGCATCATTTTACTACAAAATGAACCTATTGCTCTGATATCATTGAAGGTGAAAAACACCTATATCTAGCATACATTATGCAAGAAAAGAGGGCAGAGAATATGCATTTTAAAACTATTTTAATACATGCACAGCGGAAAGCTCGGTAGATAGATCTAAACTATCTACCGATCTGCCCGCAACATGAACTAGTATAACAATCTAGCATGCATATAACATCAAAAATAAGATAGCTACATATTTATAAAGGTCATACCTCTATACCTCGGAGAGTGCTAGAGAGAAGCTATGAAGAGCTGCGAGAAGGTGGAGGGCACTCGAGCCACACACACGTCTGGCCTCCACAGGATGTTCACACCTGGGCTCTACATTGATCAACTCCCTCGGAGTGCTAGCTCTTCGGGATCCTTGGCCGATCTTCAACTTCCAGGAAGACAAGGATGAGTGCAGGAACCCCTTCCCAACACCTCACTCCCAAGACTTAGCTAGAGTGCTAGGTAGCTCACACCCAATCCCAAAATCTCTCACAGCCCTTCTCTATTTTCTCTCTCACAAATCTGTGGAACAACCATTAGCAGCCCCTGAGAATGACATTCATTTGTAGAGGCAGCAGGGAGAGGGAGAAAGAGGAAGGAGGAGAGATGAGAGGAGAGAATTGGGGAGAGGATCAAGGTCATTCCAAATGGGTTCAACCCAAAGAGGAAGGTATGACTTTCATACCATAAAACCATTGAGCCAAAACTAGTTTGAATTCAAAATTCAAACTAGGTCAAAACATGTCCAAAAATCCTCTATGAAATCCTCCCAGAAATTGCTCATCACAGGAAGTGTCGACACTCGAAAATGGCCAAGTGTCGACACTTCACCAAGTATCGATACCTGCAAAAATCCAAGTGTCGACACTTGGAGCAAAGTCAATCATATTGACTTCAGGTGACGGCAAACGATTTCCAATCATCGATTAGCCACAAGATCAGATAGAAATCCTCTATGGTGTATGATCCCATATGTTCGAACACTAAACCAGTAGCACTGGAATATTTCCAGTACCAGTCAAAGTCCTCATCTAGTTATGATACCCGACGTCCGGATAGGTCGAAGATGCAGAGCACCTCACAAGAACCTCTGGCATATGGTTGCCGCATAATTCATCCCTTTGACCTTATAATGCTTAGGATGAGCTAGGGTTCGACTGCCAACCCTAATTTGGTCTATCGAGATCATGTCTCAACCTCACAAGTTCTGTGACTCCTCACAAGAACTACCTTGGCCAAGATTTTGTTGAATTGAAACATAGTGAGTCATTCACTCCAAACTATTTGGAGAGGTCAATTCTATCTTGATCCACCACCGCTCCACAAGTACTTGACTATATCTAGAAACCTTCCGTCATTGGATTAGAAATCCAGGTAGTCCAGCACCAAAGTATAGTGAGTTGCTTGCAAGCTACTATGATGATCTCAGGTCTAAGGGACACATATACCCATATCCCTTCGCGAGAAATTCTTTGGCAGAAGGAAGCTCCGCAGATGGTCACATTCAATGAAATGTCACATATTTCACTTGCATGTCATACCAGTGTCTCCACACTCCTTGGTTAAGAGGACAACCAACAAATATGACATACAACAACCTACACTTGATACATCGTCGTCCTATAACAATGTATCCTTTGGTTGTGAACCAGTTTAAGAACTACTTGATATATCATCTCTATATCAAACAATGTAGTTTTAAGGACTCCATTACACAAGAGTTCATTACAGGAAAAATAAATATGATGGACAGTCAAAATAAATAACTTTTATTTTTTAAATAAAAATTCATATATAAAATATAAAATAGCACAACCGTCTACAGTCTAGACGATTGGTTTTAGGACACAATTTCCAACACAATATATCCTAGATCAATCAAGCCATTAGATTGCAAAAAAAGCACGAAATTCTTTGGAAGCAATATCGTGAACAAAGGGTTTGCCACCTCTCTTGTCTTCAGGCCCAGTAATACAGTTGAAATCACCCACCACCACCATACAAAAACCCTGACCAATCTTAGTAGCAATTTCCTGCCACAATATCCTCCACTCCCTATAATCAGTACTAGCATAGACTCCCGATAATAACCACAAAGAGCAATTTGGTTATGTAATAACAATTGTAACATTCTGGGAGCAGTGATTAAAAACATCAACCTTAGCAACCCCCTGGTCCCATGCAACAACAATACCACCAAACAACCCCTGAGATTCAATAGCATGAAAACCATAGTGACCCAGAAAAGTGTGACGGGCACGGTCCATACTAGCTCCACTCAGCCTAGTTTCTAGGAGAATACATAAATCAGGCTAGTATAACAAACCCAAACGACGAAAGGAAAAGCAAAAGATGGGTTTCCTTACCCTCCAAACATTCCAAATAAGAATTTTCATTAAACACCCATCAATAAAGCTTGGAGGTCCCCACTCGCAAACCATCATTCTGAGTGCCAATCTCCATTTGTTCCTCGCCTACTATAGTCTTATCTATAGAAAACAATGCCACCTTCAAGGTATCAATCACCCCCTCATGTCCCAGAGCAACTTTTGTAACATTTGTTTGACCTCCAGATATATAGTCGAAGCCGATGATGTCAAGACTGGAAGGGTGACCCAACATACCAGCATCATTCACTAAAGAAGAGGAAGGCCCACCAGTAGCAGGAGACTGGCCAGAAGACCCACTAGCTTGTGATGACCAGGAAGAAGGCCTAACAAGATTCCTAGGTCTATTTGAACTTCGCAAACCTTTCATAGAAAGAACCTCCTTACCCCTACTAGCTCCCCCTGCATCAACCGTGGGCTCTAGGAAAGGGCATAGAGAGTCACCTTTGGAATTAGGTTGAATAGAACCCTTCTTTAGAGACCCTACACCATCCTCCCATACATCCGAAGCTATCTTCACAACCACCCTACAGGTTTTAGCGCACACCCCCTTGGCAGAAGTAGACTCCGGAGAAGAAGAAAACTCTAGGGCAGGGACCAATGAGCCTTCATTACTGGCAGGCAAAACACCAGATATAGAACCCTTACCCCCACTAACCCCAAAGAAGTAGGGAATTGGTGGAGTTACCTGAACAGAGGTCGAAGCAGCCTGAGAAGAATCCTTCAGAGTAGAGGATGAAAACTCCGAAATAGACTTGGCTTTAGGTGGGTTGCGACCTCTCTTCAATGATCCAGCCCCGTAATCAACCATGTGGAGATCTTACGAGCCCCCTTCATCCGCAAAACCCACTTGCATACTCTTGCCCAATGGGCTTAGAGCAATAAAAGGAGAGATTGAGCAAGCTCCTTCCCGGAAGAGATGCCGCAGCCATTTTCGAAGGACGGCGATGGGCAACCTTTGTTGGTTTCTGCCAGCCCTTCGAGTCTAGCGGCGAGTTTGGAGATGAGGTGTTGGCCGTCGATGAGTTGTGAGGCAGGGAGGATGAGTAAGGATCAGAAGAAGAAGGAGCTAATTCTTTCCCTTTATCAGAGTCCCTCCTTCCCTTCACAAGACCCTTGGTTGTCTGAGGCTATCGAATGCTGGATGTCACCAACCAATGACCCAATCTCAGACAACCCCCTCCAACGACTCCCTTCCCCTATGACATCATGAGCATCGGGGCTTCGGAGCCAACATCACCTTCTGCTAAAATGAAGTTCTCTGGCGGTAGTGAGCAATCGCCACCCTTAGGAACTCACTCATCGTCCAAGAATGTACAAGTCTCGTATGTGTGGCCAAGCCTCCCATATCGGTAGCAAACGACAGCAAGTTTTCATAAACAAATTGTTGCCAAAAAGCTTTCTTCTTCTCCCTAATCAACACTCCTAGTTTGAGGGGCTTCGCCGCATTGATCTCGATCTTCACTCGGGGATAGCCCATTTTTCTCAACCTATCAGTAAATTCATCAACTACCAATGGTTTACCTACTTCTACCACAATCACCGAGATGGCCGTCGATAACCAATACTCCAAAGGGTGGCCCGGCAGCCTCAGCCACACCACTATCTTGTGAATGGCTCTCCTATTGGGAATGAAATCGGGTTTCCATGGTTCCATGGCTAATGACTGCCTAGCCACAATCCATGGCCCAGCATGTCGGACCAAAGCATATTCCTTCTCTGCTCTAAACCTAAGGATGAGATGATCATCCTCGATCGGGAAAACCTTTGGCTCACAGTCCAGCTTCATCTTTAATCTGATATCTTTGGAAACCCATTCTGCTGGAACCCTTGACCAAGGCTCCGCACGGGCATTGCCAGCCCATCCTACTGCCAGCGAGAATCATCTAATAACTCCTCTAGCAGCTCGAGAACCTTTGAGAAGAAAGCCCGAAGTTGATCAATCTCCTCGGCTGAGATCTTGTAAGAAGTCCATGCAGGACCTCGTAGAGGTCCTTGAACCACCCTCGACCAGGATCTGTTACCTTCTCCCGAAGCCTTCACTCCATGGCCGCCTTCCGGTCTATTATCTTTCTCCTCCATCATAGCCAACACTTGTTTGAAGAAAAATTCAAAAGAACGAAGGTTGAGCACGAATAACAAGTCACAGCATCCTGACAACCGCACTCAGCATCCTATTTTTCAGTTGATATATATAGGAACAGAAATAAGTTTGCATATTATATTTCTCTTCCTATATATTAACCAAAAAAATTATTATCGAAAATATGATCGGAACTTGACATGGACGGGTTGAAGGCTACATTATGCATGTAGTAACCTCATTTTCCACCCACCCATCCACCGTACCTTGAGATTTGAAGTTGGACTGTCTACATAAACTTGTAGAATTTTCTCACTATAGGTTGCGACTGATTGAGTTTTTCCATTGTGCAAAAAAGTTTGGATGTTAGACCGATAATACCCAATAAATTTAATGTGGTCAATACATCTCTGAGGAGGTTGGTCCATCTTAGTAATTACTTTTGGCGTGATTTGAAAGGTGTAGGATGTATTTTAATTATAGGGCTACTTGATGGAAGTTCCAAAATTAAAATTATCCCTAGAGCTAGGTAAGCCTTTCTCTCTATCCAGAATACCGTAGTCTATAGAAATTTCATTAATAGTGATTTGCTTCATTAGGAGCTATCATATAGAAATTGAAGAGGACAATAGAATTCCTAGTCTGGATATATGTATTATCATGTATTACCCTAACTATTGTTTGAATTTTCTTTTTTTTTGTGTGGTTGCAGGCTATTTTTAAGATTTTATTAATGGGACCAGGATAAATGGTAAGTTCTTTTACATGTTTGTGTAATATTTTGGTGTTCTATTTTTCAATATTGTGGTGTTTCCATGCAATATGCATTTTTTCTGTACTATTTGTAAAGATTTCGAACTATACTGGGATGTTGAATTGCAACAATCTAGAAAAAGATAAAGAAAAGAGATAATGCTAGATTTCATTATAATTTTTCAATAAGATATAGACACATGGTCTTTTTAACAATAAACAAATTTTAAAAAAGAGAGAGGGAATCTACATGGCACATAAAAGCCATATAGTCATATAAAGCAAACATGTATATTGTGTATTCTCGAGTGATAACTTCATGAAACCAAAGACCATCATTCTTTCTATCATCACATCACAATGAATTATCCAATTAATGTCTGGTAGTATCCAAGGGACAGAATGAGATGATGAAATATAAAGGAAAGAAATATATATGACATCCAAATTTATTATAATAATAATAATAATAATAATAATAATAATAATAAAATAATAATAATAATAATAATAATAATAATAATAATAATAATAATAATAATAATAATAATAATAATAATAATAATAATAATAATATAATAAAATAAATTTTTAAGGTTTTAGAGTTTTGGAATCATCCCAGCCCATGATGGCTGTGGGCAGCTTCCCAAGTTTGTCCACACCCTCTTTAAACACAACCCCCATCCCCATGAAGAAATGTGACTCAATGTGACAGTGAAAAGCCCACACCCCAGGATTATTGGCCCGGAACCTCAGAGCGGTCCAGCCATAGGGGTGTAGTGGCACGGAGTTCTTCATAATTGGGTCCACCAAGTTGTACCTCTTCGGATCAGTCTCTGGATCAAACTTCCCCATTCCATAGCCCAACACCCAGAAGTCATGCCCATGCAGATGCCATGGATGCGTCTCACTCTTGTTGCTGTTCAACGTGTGTGCATTCTGTAAGATCACATCCACTGTCGAGTTGAATACCAACCGATAGATCGAAGTGCTTGTCGTTGCATTTTGATTCATCTGAACGTCATAGATATCGTAATTCTTGTAGTCGTAGGTCTCTGGTGCTGGTTTTTGATCGAAAGCATGAAGCATTATCTCCTTGAGTGCGATGAGGTATGGTGTACGGGGTAATTGCAATGATACATCATTGATAGCCCACTTGACATAACCATCAATCGAATTCTGGGTGTTCAGTAATATGATGGTGCGGTCGGAGGTCATTGGAGGAGGATGGATATAATCCGGGTGCGATCGGATGGCACGACTTTGATTGAATCTGTACATTGTGTCGTTCCAAAGGGGACCGGTTGGCGGCACGGTGGCAGGGAGCCTTCTAGGATGGTTTGGATAGTAATTGAGGATGGCAGTAACAGTGGTAGTATTCGGTGGCCGGCTAACCACATTGACCGCAGCCCAGTAGTTGCGGGAGGAGTCTTGGTCAGTCTTCACAAGCACAGAATATGTTATCGTTTGCTCCCCCGACCCACGTGCAGCGCGGGCGGACGTTCGGCCCAGCCCAGTGCATGGCTCGGGCCCACGTACAGTGCGCGGGCGTGCACATGGGCTCGGCCCAGTGGCTTGCGGCACCTTCCTTGGAGCATTTCCCCGATTTTTCCGTGCGATTTTTCTTGGTTTCTCGCGGTATATGCGCGGTCCACGTGATTTCTCTCGTTCTGGACTGTCCGATCGATCGATCGGATGGCTGAGATTAATCCGAGCTTGCTTAGACTTGATCTGAGGGTATCTTGTATGGATTTTGGCGCGATCTGAGCCTTTGTTCTTTGATCTGATGGCTTGGGAGTGTTTTGGATTTTCTGGACTCGTTTTAGATCTGTTTTGGACGCCGTTTCGATGGTTATTTAACCACAGAGAGCCTGCGATCTTTGATCGATAGAGAGAGAGACAGAGAAAGAGAGAGAAAAAAATTCAGAGAGATTTCATCTTCGATCCAGGCACCAGAAAAAGCTAGAGGCCTGGTATTTGGGATTTTTTCTCGTACTTCTTTCATCTTTTTTTGTTTATTTATTATGTCTTTTTTTAATCTGGCATTTGTTATCTGGATATTTGTATTCCTTTTGTACCTAGATTTGGGTCAGATTATAGTGGATTACTCATTTCCTCTTGGTGGACGTAGGTAATATTTTGCTGAACCACGTAAATCTCATCTTCTTTTGATTTGATATCTGCCTATGTTGTGATTGGTTAATTGCCTAAGTGAGTAAACATGAATTATTTGGAGGCCTGAACTGGTTTATTCCGCTGTGCACATCCAATAATTGGTATCAGAGCAAAGGGATGGCATCTGACGGGCAACCAAGTTCTTCTTCAGCTCCTGAGACGGTTATTTTTTATTCCACTACCTCTAGGCATGAGGTAGCGATATTTGAGGCACAGGTGATTTTGCACTATGGAAGGTGAGAATGAGATATCTGTTGGTAAAGGAGGGTATTGCAACAGCTCTCAAAGGAATGGATGTAATTCCAGGTGATATAGAGGCTGAAAAAGAGGAGATGAATGAGAGAGCACTTGGAACTCTGTTTTCGGGATTGAATGATAAAGTCCTCCGCAATGTAGTGTAACTTGATACAGCTAAAGGTGTATGGAAAAAATTGGATACTTTGTATATGGTAAAACCTCTCACTAATAGACTGTATTTGAGGGGCAAGCTTCACACATTTCGTATGGTGGAAGGGATCTCACTCAAGGATCACTTGGATGATTATAATAAGCTCCTGCTTGGTTTGGCAAATATTGGTGTTAATGTTGATGAGGAAGACAAGGCTTTGATCCTAATTTATTCTTTGTCTAAGTCCTATGAAAACATTACTACTACCATGCTCTATGGAAGAGAGACTATAAGTCTCAATGAGGTTGAAGCCACTTTATTATCCAATGAGCTTAGGTTGAAAGTACAGTTGGAGTATCAGGCTCCAAATCCGGCACAAGGACTTACTGTTAGAGGTAGAGATGAGCAAAGAATAGTTGGACAAGGAAGAAATAAGTCCAAGACTAGATCAAAGTCTAGGTCTAAAAGACTTGGTGTTTGTCATTACTGTAAGAAGCCAGGCCACTGGAAAAATGAGTGTAGACTTCTACAGTCCAAGAAAGAGAAGGAACAGAAAAATAAAGGAACAATCTCAGATTCGGCATCAGTAGCAGTTTCTTTTGCAGATCATAGCAGAGTTGCAGATGATGCAGTATTTATAGCTGCATGCAGTATCAGTCAGCCTGATACCTGGATTGTGGACTCTGGAGCATCTTTTCATATGACATTCCATAAAGAATGGTTCATTTCTTTTAGATCCCGTGATGGAGGCTCTATTCTTCTTGGGGATGATGCCATCTGTAAAGTGGAAGGAATTATACAGTTCATATCAAATCTCAAGCAAATACTGTGGTGGCTTTGGATGATGTCAGATATATTTCCTAATTGAAAAGAAATCTTCTCTCGGTAAATGCTCTTGATATTGCAGGTTTTGAGATAGATGAGGTATAGGATCTATTATAATTAGTAAAGGTGCATTGACTTTGTTAAGAGGTAAATTGAGTGGCACTCTTTATTATTTGGATGGCACTACAGTGGTTGGTGAGGCTTCTTCAGCACATTCCTCTTTTGTTCAATTGACATAGTTATGGCATCAAAGATTGGGCCACATGTCAGATAAAGGTTTACAGGAGCTGAGCAGACGTGTCTGCTTGGAGGTCAGAAAGTTGGTGCACTTGGATTCTGTGAGCATTGCATATTTGGAAAACAACACAGACTCAGCTTTACTACAGGCGTGCACAGGACAGCAGGTATATTGGATTACATACATTCTGACCTATGCGGACCTGTCCCAGTTACATCCAAGGGTGGATCTAGGTATTTGCTCTCTTTGATTGATGACTATTCCCGTAAAGTCTGAATTTATACTATCAAAAATAAAAGTGATGTGTTTCACACTTTTAAAGGGTGGAAGGCTAGGATGGGAGGGAGCCTTCTAGGATGGTTTGGATAGTAATTGAGGATGGCAGTGCCAGTGGTAGTATTCGATGGCCGGCTAACCACATTGACAGCAGCCCAGTAGTTGCGGGAGGAGTCTTGGTCAGCCTTCAAAAGCACAAAAAATGTTATCGTTTGCTCCCCCCGACCCACGCGCTGCGCGGGCGGGCGCACAGCCCAGCCCAGCGCATGGCCCAAGCCCACGCGCGGTGCACGGGCACGCACGTGGGCTCGACCCAGTGGCTTGCGCGCCCTCCTTGGAGCGTTTCCTCGATTTCCCTGTGCGATTTTCCTTGGTTTCTCGCAGTATACGCGCGGTCCACGCGATTTCTCTTGTTCTGGACTGTCCGATCGATCGATCGGATGGCTGAGATTAATCCAAGCTTGATTAGACTTGATCTGAGGGTATCTTGCACGGATTTTGGTGCGATCTAAGCCTTTGTTCTTTGATCTGATGGCTTGGGAGTGTTTTGGATTTTCTGGACTCATTTTAGGTATGTTTTGGACGCCGTTTCAGATGGTTATTTAACCATAGAGAGCCTACTGTCTTTGATCGACAGAGAGAGACAGAGAAAAGAGAGAAAAAAATTCAAAAAAATTTCAGAGAGATTTCTTCTTCGATCCAGGCACCAGGAAAAGCTAGAGACCTGGTATTTGAAATTTTTTCTCGTGCTTCTTTCATCCTTTTTTGTTTATTTATTATGTCTCTTTGTTTTTAATCTAGCATTTGTTATTTGGATATTTGTATTCCTTTTGTACCTAGATTTGGGTCAGATTATAGTGGATTACTCCTTACCTCTTGGTAGACGTAGGCAATATTTTGCCGAACCATGTAAATCTGTCTTCTTTTGATTTGATATCTGCCTGTGTTGTGATTGGTTAATTGTCTAAGTGAGTAAACAGGAATTATTTGGAGGCATAAACTGGTTTATTCTACTGTGCACATCCTAATAATTGGTATCAGAGCAAAGGGATGGCATCTGACGGGCAACCAAGTTCTTCTCCGGCTCCTGAGACGGTTATTTTTTATTCCACTACCTCTAGGCCCGAGGTAGCGATATTTGATGCACCGGTGATTTTGCACTATGGAAGGTGAGAATGAGATATCTGTTGGTAAAGGAGTACATTACAACTGCTCTCAAAGGAATGGATGCAATTCCAGGTGATACAGAGGCTGAAAAAGAGGAGATGAATGAGAGAGCACTTGGGACTCTGTTTTCGGGATTGAGTGATAAAGTCCTCCGCAATGTAGTGAAACTTGATACAGCTAAAGGTGTATGGAAAAAATTGGATACTTTGTATATGGTAAAATCTCTCACTAATAGACTGTATTTGAGGGGCAAGCTTCACACATTTGGTATGGTGGATGGGATCTCATTCAAGGATCACTTGGATGATTATAATAAGCTCCTGCTTGATTTGGAAATATTGGTGTTAATGTTGATGAGGAAGACAAGGCTTTGATCTGATTTATTCTTTGTCTAAGTCCTATATAAATATTACTACTACCATGCTCTATGGAAGAGAGACTATAAGTCTCAATGAGGTTAAAGCCACTTTATTATCCAATGAGCTTAGGTTGAAATTACAGTTGGAGTATCAGGCTCCAAATCCGGCACAAGGACTTACTATCAGAGATAGAGATGAGCAAAGAACAGTTGGACAAAGTAGAAATAAGTCCAAGACTAGATCAAAGTCTAGGTCTAAATGACCTGGTATTTTTCATTACTGTAAGAAGCCAGGCCACTGGAAAAATGAGTGTAGACTTCTACAGTCCAAGAAAGAGAAGGAACAGAAAAATAATGAAACAATCTCAGATTCGGCATCAGTAACAGTTTCTTCTGCATATCATAGCAGTGTTGCAGATGATACAGTATTTACAGCTGCATGCAGTATCAGTCAGCCTGATACCTGTATCGTAGACTTTGGAGCATCTTTTCATATGACATCCCATAAAGAATGGTTCACTCCTTTTAGATCCCGTGATGGAGGCTCTGTTCTTCTTGGAGGATGATGCCATCTGTAAAGTGAAAGGAATTGGTACAGTTCATATCAAATCTCATGCAAATACTGTGGTGGCTTTGGATGATGTCAGATATATTCCCCAATTAAAAAGAAATCTTCTCTCGGTAAATGCTCTTGATATTGCAGGTTTTGAGGGCAGATGGGGTAGAGGATCTATTATAATTAGTAAAGGTGCATTGACTTTGTTAAGAGGTAAATTGAGTGTCACTCTTTATTATTTGGATGGCACTACAGTGGTTGGTGAGGCTTCTTCAGCACATTCCTCTATTGTTCAATTGACACAGTTATGGTATCAAAGATTGGACCACATGTCAGATAAAGGTTTACAGGAGCTGAGCAGACGTGATCTGCTAGGAGGTCAGAAAGTTGGTGCACTTGGATTCTGTGAGCATTGCATATTTGGAAAACAACACAGACTCAGCTTTACTACAGGCGTGCACATGACAGCAAGTATATTGGATTACATACATTCTGACCTACGGGGACCTGCCCTAGTTACATCCAAGGGTGGATCTAGGTATTTGCACTCTTTGATTGATGACTATTCCTGTAAAGTCTGGATTTATACTATCAAAAATAAAAGTGATGTGTTTCACACTTTTAAAGGGTGGAAGGCTAGGGTGGGAGGGAGCCTTCTAGGATGGTTTGGATAGTAATTGAGGATGGCAGTGCCAGTGGTAGTATTTGGTGGCCGGCTAACCACATTGACAGCAGCCCAATAGTTGCAAGAGGAGTCTTGGTCAGCCTTCAAAAGCACAGAATATGTTATCGTTTGCTCCCCTCGACCCACGTGCGGCGCGGGCGGGCGTTCGACCCAGCCCTCGGCCCAGCGGCTTGCGGCGCCCTCCTTGGAGCATTTTCCCAGTTTCCCGTGCGGTTTTCCTTGGTTTCTCGCGGTATATTGGATTACATACATTCTGACCTATGGGGACCTGCCCCAGTTACATCCAAGGGTGGATATAGGTATTTGCTCTCTTTGATTGATGACTATTCCCGTAAAGTCTGGATTTATACTATCAAAAATAAAAGTGATGTGTTTCATACTTTTAAAGGGTGGAAGGCTATGGTCGAGAGGCAAACTGAGAGGAAGGTGAAAACCTTTTAGACTGACAGTGGATTGGAATTCTGGTCTACAGAGTTTAATGACTTTTGCAAGTCAGAGGGCATTGTCAGGCATAGGACCACAATGTATACTCCTCAGCAAAATGGTGTTGCGGAATGCATGAATCGCATACTATTAGAAAGAGTCAGATCTATGCTGTCAAGTTCTGGATTGAGTAGAGACTTCAAGGCAGAGGCTGCACATACAACTTGCTTTATTATAAATCGATCTCCATCATTTGCATTGAATATGAAGACTCTGGAAAAATGTGGACAGGAAGACTTGCAGACTATTCAAGTCTTAGAGTATTTGGGTGTTCAGCATATGCACATGTCAAAGATGAAAAGCTGAATCCCAGGGCTAAGAAATGCATATTTTTGGATATGCATATAGGGTGAAGGGTTACAGCTTATGGTGCACAAAGCCCGAATCCCAGGATTTTTTAGTCAGCAGGGATGTGACTTTTGATGAGTCAGCCACTCCTTCACAGCAGCTACAGCCAAGTTCTTCACTCGGAGATCAAGTTCAGGATCAGCAGGATAGGACTGTTGTTGATATTAATCAGATTGTTAGATCACAGCAGTTGTAGCCTACAGGTGATATTCAAAATGAATAGTATCAGCAGACAGATCCAGAGTTACAGACTCTGGAGGAGGTTATTGTACGCGGTCAATTTCAAGATGATAGTATTGCCACTCGAAGAACCAGGCGATATATCAGAGCACCTCAAAGGTATGGTTTTGAGGATTCTGCTTGTGCTGAGTTAGTATATTATGCTCTGAATACTGCAAACACTATAGGTGATGAGCCGACAATATTTCAAGAAGCAATTGGTAGTTCACAGGCTAAGCAATGAACCATGGCTATGGTAGAAGAGCTTCAGTCTTTGGAAAAGAATCAGACTTAGAAATTAGTCATATTACCTAAGGGCAAGAAGAAAATTGGCTGCAAATGGATCTTCAAGAAAAAGAAAGGACCTACCCCTCAAGATTTGAAATATAAGGCAAGGTTGGTGCTAAGGGTTACAGTCAACGAGAGGGTATTGATTACAAGGAGGTATTTTCTCTGTAGTTAAACACTCTTCTATTCGTGTGTTCCTTGCTTTAGTTGCTTCTCAGAATTTGGAGTTAGAACAGCTGGATGTCAAGACAACTTTTCTACATGATGATTTGGAGGAGCAGATTTATATGCAACAGCCACCTGGTTTTGAGGCTCATGATAGAGAAGATCATGTATGCTTGCTCAAAAGGTCTTTGTATGGTTTGAAGCAGTCTCCAAGATAATGATATCGCAAATTTGATAAGTTTATGGTTGACCATGAATTTGATAGATCTCCATATGATAGTTGCATGTATCATCAGCAGCTTTCAGACGGGTCCTTTTGTTATTGGTTATTATATGTTGATAACATGATGATTGCAGCCAGGGATATGTCAATCATCCAGAAGCTGAAAGCTGAACTTAGTACTGCATTTGAGATTAAGGACCTTAGACTGGCAAAGAAGATACTTGGAATGGAGATCATTCGTGATAGCAATTATGTAGACTATTTGTTACTCAGCATAATTATATTATGAAAGTCTTGAAAGATTGTATATGTCTACAGCTAAGCCAGTCACTACACCTTAGCCAGTCACTTTTGTTTATCTACCAGGGATTCTCCTCAGACTTATGATGAGGAGAAGTATATGTCTAAAATACCTTATGCAAGTGCAGTTGGCAGTATCATGTATGTAATGGTCTGCACTTGTCCTGATATTTCACGGGCAATTAGTATAGTGAGCAGATATATGGACAAGCCTGGAAAAGCTCACTGGTCAGCTGTGAAATGGATTCTTCGATATTTGAAAGGTACTTCTGATTTGGGATTGGTATTCTCCGGACAAGTGGTTGCACTGTTACAGGATTCTGTGATTCAGATTATGCTTGTGACTTGGATAAAAGGAGGTCATTGACCTCATATGTATTTACTCTCTCTGGTTGTGCAATTAGCTGGAAGGCTACTTTGCAATCTACAGTTACTTTGTCTACTACAGAGGCAGAGTATATGGCTTTGACAAAGGCAGCAAAGGAAGCAATCTGGCTAAGAGGGTTAGTACAAGATTTGATCTCAAGCATAATTCTTTGGTTATTCACTGTGACAGTCAGAGTGCGTTACATCTGCTAGAGATCAGATGTATCATGAGCGCACTAAGCATGTTGATGTCAGGTATCACTTTATCAGAGATTTGGTAGAGGATGGTGATATTCAACTTCAGAAAATTGGTACTGCTAATAATCCGACTGATATGCTCACTAAACCAATTCCAGTAATCAAGTTCAGGACATTCCAGAACTTGATTGGTTTGAGTACTTGGTGATCCCCTTCGGGGTCTTTTGATGAGGAGGAGGCTTTATAATCCATATTTGATAGAGGCATTTATTTTTGGGTCGCAAGGAGGAGGATTGTTATCGTTTGCTCCCCCCGACCCACGCGCGACCCGCGGTGCGGGCGGGCGTTCGGCCTAATGCAGCGTGCAAGCGTGCGCGCGGGCGTGCACGCGCGGCCCAGGCCCACGCGCAGCGCGTGGGCTCGGCCCAGTGGCTTGCGGCGCCCCCTTGGGGCGTTTCCTCGGTTTCTCCGTGCGGTTCCCCTTGGTTTCTCACGGTGTACGCACGGTCCACGCGATTTCTCGCATTCTGGACTATCCGATCGGTCGATCGGATGGCTAAGATTAATCTGAACTTGATTAGGCTTGATCTGAGGGTATCTTGCATGGATTTTGGTGTGATCTGAGTCTTTGTTCTTTGATCTGATGGCTTGGGAGTGTTTTGAATTTTCTGGACTTATTTTAGGTCTGTTTTGGACACTGTTTCAGATGGTTATTTAACCACAGAGAGCCTGCGGTCTTTGATCGACAAAGAGAGACAGAGAAAGAGAGAGAAAAAAATCCAGAGAAATTTTAGAGAGATTTCTTCTTCGATCCAGGCACCAGGAAAAGCTAGAGGCATGGTATTTGAGATTTTTTCTCGTGCTTCTTTCAACCTCTTTTGTTTATTTATTGTCTCTTTGTTTTTAATCTGGCATTTGTTATCTGGATATTTGTATTCCTTTTGTACCTAGATTTGAGTCAGATTATAGTGGATTACTCCTTTCCTCTTGGTGGACGTAGGCAATATTTTGCCGAACCACGTAAATCTTGCCTTCTTTTGATTTGATATCTGCCTGTGTTGTGATTGGTTAATTACCTAAGTGAATAAACAGAAATTATTTGAAGGCCTGATTTATTTAGCTGTGCACATCCCAACAGAATAGGTCTTGCCCGAGTAGATGTTCAGGTTCTTCGCTACCGAGGGCTTCACATAGTGACCATCAGCTTCAACAACTGTCAAGTTGTGTCCCTGCATGTCGTTACTTTGAGTTATTATTGCTGCTTAATTTATACAAAATAGTCTTGTTCAGAGAGTCTGCTATAAGTGCTACTACTGACATCATGCTTGTACTTTTTACAACCTGGCCATGGAACTTCAACATAACATATTTTAACACTGTTTGAGCTACAAATCTGGTAATAACACAAAACACATAATTTATTCTTAAGTTTTTCTTTTGCTAAATGATCCCTCTAATCAAACAATTCACTATTTTCTCAATAAATCATGCATTCAATAGTTTACCAGATTCATAAATTTGCGTAATCTTTCTTATCAGATGTTGACAAAGTATGAAAAAGTTAGCTTATCGTACTTCCATATTTATGTTCAAATAATATAATTTGAATGAGGAATTCTTTTTTTTAAAAAAAAAAAAAAATTGTTGATGATATTACCTCAATTTCAAAATTTAGAGCTGAAAGAGAGGCGATGCTTGCAATCCGAAGACGGTATGTTTTGCCCGGGATGACTGTCAACACATAAGGCGAGCACTCGGGATTGGTTGCATCGCAGACCCCGCTTCCAGCCTTGGAGCAGTCGAATTTCCCCTTTCCAATGATCAAAAGTGACTGCAAGCTTAAGAAGACCCCAATTAGTGCAACCTTCACCGGGCTCTAAGAAAGCACCGTTCCATTTTTTGTTCGACCAAAAATTCTTAGGAAGTGAAAAAAAACCCTTTAGGAAAGACACGTAACAAATAGAAATCTCAATACTGAAGGGGGAAGGCTAAGAATCATGGTCTGAAAATTCTAATGGGAGTATGGATAAACAAATGCATATACTTATAAGTATCTTCTTTTTTTTTTTTTTTTTTTTTTTTGGAATTCTTGAAACACAACACATTGGAACACAAAAAGTTTCTCATAAAATTAAGACTTCTTTGCTCCAAAAAGGAGGGGGAGAACGCAGAAGTTGCCATACCTGAGGCTCTCCAACCCAAGTGAAGTTTCTGGAGTTCAGGCCAACAGCCTGTTCATAAGTGCTTTGGTGCCACCAATCATTAAGGAAGATGCTCCGGTCACAGTCGTAGATGAACGGCTCGACCACACCAGGAGGAGGCAAAACTCGAATAAGACCGTAGAGCCCAGCAGACCTTTGCAACTGATAGTGTGAATGGTACATGTAAGTCCCGGGCTGGGATTTCAGCAAAAGACCGATGAGTTAGTCTGATAGCCTTTTAATATCCGCACTGAAGTGTGTGTGTGTGTATCTATTGAATTTAGTTTCAACTTCCCAAACTTACTCGATCAACAACAAATCTGTAAGTAAACGTATCCCCAGGACACTGTGTCACCCCCTCCGTGCCATCAAACCATGGAGTGCCAATCTACGAAAAAAAGCAATAATTATTATAGCAATAGGAATGTTACGTAATTTTTGTTCCTAGCTATCTCCAGAGGGCTACGAGTAGGAGGAAGATCCAAAAAAATATAATAACTAATAAATTTTATATTGCTTTCTAGTTCGAACTGAAATAAAAAGTTAGAAGAAAGTCCAGGTCTTGTTTTCCAAGTATTTAACGCAGATGCGATTTGTGGTGCTTCCACGGTTAGGAAATAAGAGAGAGGACGAGGAGATTTGCCCTGGTGCACTTGGACCTCGTCCATGCGATAATTTCTCGGGAACCTGGGTGGGGAGTTGAAGGATGAGAAATTATTGGTCGGACCGGGTCCACCAGCACAGAGGTAGACCAGTCCAACCACAAATCAACATGCACCCACGTGGAGATTTCACCAATCCTGCTCCCTGTGATGAGCCAGAAGCAAGATGAGGAACAAACTCGATCGCTAAGTTTTGTATCAATACCTGCCTAATCCCATGCCAGTGAATGGCTAAGTTCTCGGCGATTAACGCATTCTTGACATCAATGACCACAGTGTCTCCCTGCACGGCATTGATGGTTGGTCCTGGTGTTCTCCCATTGATGGTGATCGCCAACTTCTTGAAGCAATCTGGGGACTTGAATTGGTATGCCACCTCCCATTTTTGATAATGGGTTTTAGCTCGGACAGAGCCGGTGGTGGCAGAGATGACGAAGAGAAACAACAACAGCAGCTTAGCTGCCAACGTAATGCCACCGGGCCACAAGTTCACGTCTCCGATCAAGAAAGTCTTCCCTCCGGCTCCGAGGAGCACTTGTGCGTCTTACTCCAAAAGTTGAAGGATCTACCAAGGCGTATGTGAAACTATTATGTTGCAATCTGAGAAGGAGTTCGCTTTTATAACCTTGGTCAATAGCATTTTCTTAAGATGAGTTGGACTGGACCTTGATCAAATCTTTCTCTCCAAATATAAGAAAAGAAAAGATCTTGGTCAAATAGAAAGAACAGGTCAAGTTGGTGGGTACAAAGAAGGTTCTTACGAATAGTTTTCAATCCAACGGCACTTTGATTACCTCTAAGGAAGCTATAAAGGTTGATCTTCAAAGTCCTAGCTAAGGTATAAGGGTACCTAATGACTCTAAAGTAAGGAAGAGGAGCTATTAGGGCTGCAGGTAGATATCAACCAAGCATAGATATCATCCCTTGAATGAATATATAAGGGTTTAATTCAAGTGACAACATCCCTCATTTCAATCACTGACATGTAGACTCTTGGTTTCGCTAGATCTACCTCGCTTGGAAGTTAGATAAGATGGGTACGTATGGGTAGCAGGTGGATTTAGAGCTCATGTTTTGGGAAAAAAAAAGAAAAGAAAAACAACAATATAACGATAATGTCTTTGATTATAATCAACTTATGTAATTAACTATAACCACAATTTAGGCGACTTCATGAGATGTCATCAATCCAGTTGAGTATGCTCAAGTTTTTTTTTGTTTTTCGTGAGCCCATGAAAATGGTACTCGATCGTCAAGAAAAGATACCCCAAAAACTGTAAATTGATGACCTAAACAATTACTAGCTGTGCGTATTCTTATGAGGAAATAGTTTTGCAATGACTTATGAATTGAAACTCAAGAATTTAAACTAATGACAGTACGACATTGGAATTTTATTCAGGCTAGAAGCAAAAATGAAAGATTATATTTTGAAAATGAGTTCTGATATATTAGTTCCTTGTTAGCTGTCTTTAGGCCAATCCACAAAACCATATAATAATGTCATATAATATATTTTAAATAAATTATTGGCCAAATGTAAATCGAATGAGGCGTGCCTTCGTCCCCGACTCAAACCGTTCATCAATACACTTTCTCATCTTTGGGAACATAGAAATATATCAATCAATCAAGTACATTGAGTTTTCGTTAAGCTTAGTTCAACTTGTAACAATAATGTTATTATTTCAGCTTCAAATTAAAAAAATAATTACATATGGGATAAGAAAAAAGTTGCAACTGTTTGGACCAGTTTTGTGGTACCTTTTCTCCAAAGTTTTTTTTTTTTTTTGGTGAGTTGAAACTGAGAAAATAAGACACATCCCTCAAATTTTATTATTTAAACGGTTTATGTACAAAGGAAGATGTAGGTGAGAAGTAGTCCAAGAGATCTTTATGTGAAGTGTAAGGTTTTTTGGTTGGTGCTGGTTATTGACTATTATTTGCAGTCTTACCCGTTCCCGCTGCTCTAATTTTTTTTTTTTTTGGTTGGTGCCGTTTTTTATTGACTATTATTTGCAGTCTTACCCGTTCCCGCTGCTCTAACGTTAAAAGTATAAGCATGTGACGGTTGTGACCTGATTAAAATAAAATAAAAAAAAAGAAAACCTGCTCCTTTCGTGCCACCACAATACGGTTTGGTTATAAGACATAACTTCTATTAAGGCAAGCAATCGGAAATCTCTCTCTCTTTTTTTTATTTTTATTTTTAATAATTTGGAAGACCTTTCCTTCCCTGGCGTCTGGTCTAGTGATAAAAGTATTAGCATGTGACCCGATTAAAAATAATAATAATAATAACCTACCTCTTTCGTGCTTTTTTTTTTTTTTTTTTTCCATTTTTGAATTTGGAAGACCTTTCTATCATGGTAGCATTTGTATTAAAAAAATACATCTTTTCTTATTTCTTCATATAAAAATAAGAAATATTTGAGGCAACCTAATTTTGAAAACATCCGAGCATGGGTTCCTAACACGTGCAAGACTTTATCTACGATGGAAAGAGTCATCTTAATTAAAGAAATTTTCTCAACACTAGCATAATTGATGTCTAAATGTTAATTCCTAGGAGGACTAATTAAATTAAAAATAATTATTAGAATTTTCTTTGAAGCTCTCTAGATATTTTCAGAACAGTACATTTTCTTTCTCATCAGAATTATCTTTTTTTTGGTAAACCAATGTATTCAATTTAGAAGTCTAAAATGAATACATCTAAGAGAGTGAGAGAGGATAATATCATGAAAAGGCCTCGAGGCATCTCCAGGTCGGTCCACAGCATAGAACTAGAATGATTCACAACAAAGGAGGCTACCCAGTCTATCGTGGAGTTAGCCTCCCTATACGCATGTCTAACTATGCAGCTGGAAGACCCCCCAAGAAGGAGAACAATATCGCGAAGAAAAGAATGCGTTACTGACATCCTTCTAGCCTGATGGATCCAATCAATAATAGTAGCAAAATCATCCTTTATGATCAGGTGGTCGGCTTGTAAGATTCTTCGGGCATAGACAATGCCAGCCTAGGCCCCGCAGCTCAGCTCCCAGAATTGTCAGCTCATAGAGATAGTGACCACCAAGATACCAAAACCTGGGCCCGGATAACAAAGCCAGCCCCGCCGTGATGGCCCTTAACACTCCCATCAAGTTAACTGTGACAAAACTCAAAGGTGAAGGCTCCCAAGAGATGAAAACCTGAGTAGGCACTCTAGGAGCAGGATGGAAGTCCCAGGTCTCCAAGGTCATCATAGCCGACATCAAATACTCATGAGTCTAAATGCGAGCTCTCTCCACTACTACTCGAGGAAAGTAAGTGAAAGAATTGAAGATAATATCATTCTTGGTTAACTAGGTGTGGTAAGCAATATATACCATAAAGGTACCTTGAGAATGTGCAGTGCCAGGTCGGAGTAATTCAAGAAAATGATCCACATAATCAGCAATATATATGAAATGAGCTTCAAAGCCAACAATCTTCTAAACCTGAACAGCCCGGTGACATAGGAAGAGAGCATGGGCCAATGTCTCCTCCTCATCCCTATACACCGGGCAGCTAATGGGTACATTAACATCCCTATTATTGAGGAAGACAGTAGTAGGAAGGTGACCCCAGGCCACTTTCTACAAAAAAAAAAGACCCTTGGGTGAACCCGAATCCTCCACATCCAACCAATATCGAGAGACCGCTGGGGACCATGGTGGAACAACAGGTATAGATCAGTCACGACGACTCTTAGAAAAGAAGAAGTCCTCCAGCATGATGAACTAGTAGAGGTATGGATAGAACCCGAGCCCCAAGGATATCATCGAAAACACAGGTTACAAACCCGGTATTCCACTGAGTGCCATCACTCAACAATAAGTCAGGGATAGAAAGAGGATGAAAAATATCCATGACAATGAACGTCAGCCAGCAAGATAACAGTAGATCTGCTAACCAAGGGTCCGCTATAAAATTAATAGACATACCATCATCCAAAATCCATCTAGTCCAAGGGAGGACCACATGAGCAATTGCCATCATTGCTTTCCAAATAGCTGAACACTTGTGAGGGAGCCGATAACTTTCCTCCAGCCAGTCTGAGCCATATCAGCTTTTCATGATAATAGTCCACAAGCTATTAGGGCAAATAATAAGTCTAGCAACATGTCAGCCGAATAGAGCTTCCCGTCTTGCAATGAGGGAGTGAAGACCAAGACCCCCCTCATGCAGAGGCTGGTAGACTACATGCCAATCAATAAGATGAACACCCCTTGAACACAATATAGAATCCCAAAGGAAGGCATGGATGAGATGCTCCAACTTGAGAGTGATAGATCTGGACAGCACAGCATTAGAAAGCATATAAACAGGAAGAGATATGAGAACCAACTTGATCAATGTGATCCTCCTCATCAGGGAAAGGGCTCTCCCCTGCCAACCCTCAATCCAATCATGAATAGTCTTGATTAAGTAGTTACAATCAATCTTTAATAGTCTACCTCCAATGATTGGAACTCCAAGATAATGGAGAGAACCCCCTTGCTCAGCAATCCTGAGAATATGGCAGATGGAATGCTACAGAGGGGCTAGGATCTTTGGACTAAAGTGCACCTCCGATTTGGACAAATTGACTCTCTGGCCCGAAGATAGACAATAATCCTCCAAGATCCTCCTAAAGCCCTAGGCATAAAGAACAGTAGCTCGACCTAATAGCAAACAGTTATCTACAAAGAGAAGATGCGAGATCGGGCTGGTAGCAAGTGCCGGGACATACGGCTGGATCCCAAACCCCTGAGCAGCTGCCTGCAAAGCTCGCGAGAGAACATCAGCACAAATATTGAATAAGTATGGAGATAAGGGACAACCTTGCCAAAGACCGACATTAGAGAAAAGAAGTCCGAAGGAGTGCCATTGATGAGAATAGAGAAGGAGGGCCGGATAATACAAGCCATAATCCGGGATATCCATAAGGCTGAAATCTAAAATCCATAAGGGACTTCTCCAAATAAGACCAAAGCATACAATCATAAATCCTTATCGAAAATAGAGCCGGTGCTCTCTGAAGATCATATATAAATTTGTTGCCCTGTTGGCCAATCCAAGAGGGGGGTGAATTGGGTTTGAAAACTTTTTCACAAGTATGTGCCTTTTAAAATCTTTGTATGGTGAATGAAGTGTATAAAGTATTATATTACAAATATCACAAATTTAGAGTGGTTCGGAGCAACCCAGCTCCTATGTCCACTATCCAAGGTGCACACTTAGAATTTTCACTATATTCTTCCTGAATATAGCCGGATTGTTTTGCAACGGGTTCACAATTCAAAATCCAATACAATGTTAGTTTTTTCGGGCTCATTAACAATCCAAACTTGATTTTCAAGGCTCACCAATAACCTAAAATAATTCACAAGTTACAGTCCCTGCTGTACTTGGAACAACTAAAAAACAGAGTATAAAATGAAGCAACACTTAAAACAAACCCAAAGATTTGAATGGTTGCAGTTGAAGCTCTTTATGAAGCCGTCTTCAATGCTTCTTCAATACTCTTCAAGGCTTTTATACTTCTTCAATGATTGACTCAAGAAATTTGTTGGGAGTTGTTGGAGAACTTGAGTTCTTTTCACTTGAAAGCACTTAGAACATTCAATGCTCTTCTCTTTTTCTAAAAAACTTCTTTTTCTTACTTTAGATCCATCATTTATAGCCTCTTGAAGTGTTCCCAGGTGAATATGACCGTTAGAATATCTTGGAAGTCGAAAACTAGCCGTTGGGAGGCTTAGAAAGAGAAAAAATTGAATTATGGAACTAGCCGTTACTGTTCAAAAACTGGGATTCAAGTCGGCTTGGTTGATTAGGTTCTCAGAATTACTCTTCTATCACTCTGGAGGAGTTAGCTTGGATCTTCATTGAGTCAGCTCGGTTGAGTGTGTATCAGAAATCTTTGTGCCATGCCAAAACAATATATCAGCTCTAATTGTTGAGTCGGCTCAAGTGAACTTTCTTCAAATGCTTTCAAACTTCTCCAAACTTCTTCCAGTATCTTCCAAACAATTTTAAACTTCTTCGAAATCTAATCTAAGATAATTAAACTCAAAGTTTACATAAAATTGGCCCTTTTACATGAATATACATTCAAATTTAGCTAGGGCTCTCAAATATATGAAACATTCATTAAACTTTTCTTAAATACATGGATTGATCCCAATTATCTTGAAAAATGTAAGGTTGATGATTGTTTAATAGAAGTCCCCTACAAAAACTTCTCAAACACTTAAAGATCATTAGTATCAAATATAAGATCTAATATTTTGTCATCATTAAAATCATTCTAGGGGTCAAAAATCTCTCCATTACCTTTACAATTTAATTGAATCAGAGTTAATGCTATACAGTATGTCAAATAATTCAAATTATCTGTTCAGATTAAGATCTAGTGTATGACACTGTATCAAGGTTTGATTGAAATATCAGAGCTTAGCAAGTTACGTAGCAGAGCTATAAAAGTTAAGTATCAGAGCTAAATTATGTATTAAAGCTATCAAAATTAAGTATCATGGCTGTTAAGCATTCAATTGAAGTAACACAGCTTAAGTATCAGAGCTTGAGCTTAAATATTAGAGCTAAATATGAGAGTTCATTTTGGAATTTAACTTAAATATCAGAGCAATTTTGACTTAAATATCAGGGCTTTTGTAGTTTGACTGGAGTATCAGAACTTCAACAATAGTATCAGGGCTATCAAAAGTATTAAAGCTTTAAAGGTTTTAACAAAAGTATCAAGTGCTTTGAAAATGAAATGCAAACAAATGTATCAATGCTTAAAGCAAATGCTTAAGTATCGCAATAATTTTGTGACAAAAGTATCAGAGCTTTAATAATCAAAAGTATCAAAGCTTAATAATTTTTCATTATTATCACATTAAATGATCATTTTTCATGCTTACATCACATAAAATATTTTTCATGATATTTCTATTTTTCATGCATCATTATTACTACTCCTCCATTTTGTTATCAACAAAAAAGGTAAAATAAAACATTACTCCCCCTTACTAAAAAAATGTTATATAGCAAGAGAATAAAAGAAGTTCAAGTATCATTCAGCACAGTATTCATTGCTCAACAAGATGTATAACAAAGCAAATACATCATGTATATATCATATTTTGATACAAAAAGGTGGCTGATATAGCCAACATACAAAAATGAGATCTAATAAGACATAGTCTTCTTCTTCCTCACTAGAAGAAGAGCCTATCTCTAATACAGACGGTGAAACTATAGTTGTCATAGGCCTCGATCTAAGATCTCTAAACCTAGTCCGGGTAGGAGCTCTAGGTACTCTAGATCTAGTTCTAGCTCTAGGTCTAGGTGCTGTAGGAGTAGGCTTCAGAATGGATACAGTAGGAGGATCAGACTCAGGAAAAGTATCTGAGAGAAGCGGAGTCTGGTGATTTATGAAAGCATCGGATAGGGCTAAGGTGCTAGCCTCTGATAGGATCTGAGTGGCAGTAGTGTTGGAAGTCCACTGCTCCGGCTACTCTCTCTCTAATGCTGTGTCTCCAAGATATGAGCATTTGTTGAATTCTCACCAGCCTGCTGAAAGTCCTGCCCATCTGGTGGAGGTGGAGGTGAGTCTCATGGCATGAAAGGTCTAGCTGAAGTGAGCAATGCAGCTAAGATATGGCTGAACCTGTCCCTGACCTCAATCTGCAGCTGGTCAATCTGGGAGTGTATCTCTGTCCTCACTGTCTGAAGATCAGACCTAAGAACTGTGATGTCCTCTCTCAGAATCCTCAACTACTCTGCCTCAAACCGTGGTCCACCAACACTAGGCTCCGAGGGGGCTGATCGAGGTGGTGTCGTAGGAGCTGGCTCTGAAAGTCCATCAACATCATCGTGCTCGTCCTCATCAGCTCCAGCCTGTGCAGCAACCTCTATATCCTTAGGCTCATCATCAGAATGAACTATCCTCTGACCTGAAACTCTCCGCACCCATACTCCCTCAACACGATGATATCCCATCCTCTGTAGGGATTTCTCAGAATACCTGTCAGTATGAAGGAGCGGTCTACTATCCTCTCCGGTCAGATCAACACCATAATCCTGAAATAAAAGTATAAATGCCATGCCATAGGGCAGACATGCCCTGGCCCTCCTGGCTACATCCCGAATCTGGGTCATCATGATAAAAGGTAGATTGAGGGCCTTCCCCTCAATCATAAACCTCATAAATATTAAGTCTCTCTCACTAACCCAATCAAACCTGCCAGTTCTTGGTAAAAAGACTCTGCTGATAATATTACGTAACAGCCTCATTTTCAAAGACAAAATGTTTGCCTGTACATTTGTGATACCACTAACATTGCTTCTTTCAAGTACCATCCTCAAGGTCTTTTATCTTTCTTTCAAATTCAGGTAATATTTTCCAACTCTCGGCCTTTGTAGTACTCTATCCAATCTAGATTCATCAATAGACATTGAAATTTCCTTAACTGTAGATAACATTTGATATGCTCCAAGGAACAAGTTTTAAAAAAATGTTCTGACTAAATTGGGGTAGGTTAGGACATCCAAAGAGCAAAAATAATCCCAACCCTAGGTTTCAATCCAATTTCCTATTCTAAACCCCTGTTGCTCAAGAAAAGTAAAATTAATCTATCTACTCGAGGTTTTAAGAAAAGAAAAAATGTCTCTGAGGAGCTGGTGGCTGTTCTCGAGGTTCTTCTTAAGTTTCCTGGAGAGTAGGCTCATCCTCTTTTCTCTTTGATCTTCTCTCTTCCTAAACTGCCCTAGATGCCACTTGCTTAGATCTCTTCGCCACGGCCATTTTAGGTGCCATTTGATCAAGATCTAAGGAAGAAAATGGAAAGATTTAGTGATCCCTAAGGTGGGAAAGGGCTGTGGTCTCCTAGGGCTTAGTTCTATAGTGAAATGGGAAGTAATGTGAAAGATTTTAGGTCTTACGGGTTTTAAGTAAACCCGCTGTTCAAGTTGGCTCAGCCTAGGTTTTTCCTGCTCAAGTCGGCTCGAGCAAAATTCAAGAAAAAAGGTCCAAAAATTCAATGGAAAGATTTCTATCCCTAGAAATATACTATATAAGGTGGTTGTCATCTTTAGATTGATGAAGGAGGTTTTCTAAATATTTTTTTCTTAATTTTGAAGAAATTAGGTCAAAATTCTAAAAAGGTCACACATGTCTAATTCTCCTCTAATCATTTGAAATCTATCCTCATTAAGTGGTTTGGTGAATATATCAGCTAATTGTTTTTCAATACAAACAAATTCAAGTTCAATGTCATAATTTTGTACACGATCCCTAATAAAATGATATCTAATTTAATATGCTTTGTTCTTGAATGCTGAATAGGATTCTTTGTTGAATTAATAGTACTGGTGTTATCACATCTGATAGGAATTTTAGATTGAATAGCATCATAATCTTCTAGTTGTTGCTTAATTTATAACACCTGAGCACAACAACTCCCTGCAGCCATATACTGTGCCTCAGCAGTAGATAGTGCTACGGAGTTTTGTTTCTTACTGTACCATGAGATTAATTTCAATCCTAGAAATTGACATGTGCCACTAGTACTTTTTCTATCTATTTTGCATCCACCATGATCAGCATCAGCATATCCAGTTAATTCTAAGGATAATTATTTAGAATACCATAGACCTATATTACTTATTCCTTTTAGATATATTAAAATTCTTTTAAGAGCAAGTATAAGTGATTCTTTTATATTAGATTGAAATGTAGCACAAATACAAACACTGAATAAGATATCAGGTCTACTAGCAGTTAAGTACAACAATGATTCAATCATACCTTGATAGTGCTTTTGATCAATATTGTTTCCATCTTCATCCTTATCAAGTCTGCAGGTAGGGCTCATGGGTGTGCCAATTTCTTTAGAAACTCCATACCAAACTTCTTTAGAATCTCCTTGATGTACTTAACTTGATTGATAAATGTTCCTTCTTTTGTTTACTTAATTTGAAGTCCAAGAAAGTAAGTCAACTCACTCATTAAGCTCATTTCAAATTCATCCTGCATAAGCTCAGCAAATTCTCCACACAAATCTTCATTAGTTGCACCAAAAATTATATCATCTACACAAATTTATACAACTAATATATTATCTTCTTTTCTTTTGATGAATAGAGTTGTGTCTACACTACCTCTAGTAAAATTATTTTCATGTAAGAATTTACTTAACCTATCATACCATGCTTTAGGTGCTTATTTTAAACCATACAATGCTTTATTAAGTTTGAAAATATGATTAGGTAAAGCATGGTTTACAAATACAGGAGATTGTTCTACAAAAACTTCTTAGAAATGTAATCATTTAAAAATACACTTTTCACATCCATTTGAAATAATTTAAAGTCTATATAACAAGAAAATACAAGTAATAGTCTAATAGCTTTTAGTCTTGCTACAAGTGCATAAGTTTCATCAAAATCTATTCCTTCTTCTTGGTTATATTCTTTAGCAACTAATCTAGCTTTATTTCTAATTACATTGCCTTTTCATCAAATTTGTTCATATATACCTATTTAGTGCCTATAACAGGATGTTCAGAGGGTCTATCTACTAAAGTCCATACACTATTTTTTTAAAATTGATTAAATTCTTCTTGCATAGCCATCATCTAATTTGGGTCATTTTCAACCTCTTCTATGCAATTTGGTTCTATTTATGAGATAAAAGCAAGATAATCATGTGCATCTCTAAGTGAAGATCTAGTTCTAATACCTTCAGATGGATCTCCAATAATTAATTTTTTGGGATGGTGATGTACATACCTCCATTCCTTAGACAAATTACCATGCTCTTTACTTACCATTTCATCTCCTTCTTCTACTTGTTTGTCTTTTAAGCTCATGTCTTTCATTGCTTTGTCAACTGTACGTGCATCATTATCAATACACTCTTCTTTTCTAGAAGGTGAGGGGTTAGTTTTATCAAATATTACATGAATAGACTCTTCTACAGTTAATATTATTTTGTTGAAAACTCTATATGCTTTGCTTGAAGTTAAATAACCAAGAAATATCCCTTCATCAGATTTAGCATCAAAATTTTCAAGGTTATCCTTTCCATTATTCAATACAAAGTATTTACAACCAAAAACATGAAAGTAGTAAATACTTAATTTTCTATTGTTCCAAAGCTCATAGGGGGTTTATTTTAAAATAGGTCTAATTAAAACATGGTTTAATATATAACATGTAGTGTTCATAGCTTCTACCCAAAAGTACCTTGGAAGATTGCCTTCGCACAGTATAGTTTGGGCCATCTCTTCCAATGTTCTATTTTTTCTCTTCACGTACTCCATTTTGTTGTGGTATTCTAGGAGCTGAAAAGTTATGATCAATGCCATGTTCTGTATAAAATCTCTCAAAGTATTGATTTTCAAATTCAGTGCCGTGATCACTGCTAATTGAAATAATTGAAAGATTTTTCAAATTTAAAACCTTTTTATGAAATTTTTGAAAAGCTTTGAAAGCTTCATCTTTGTGTGCAATAAATAAAATCCATGTGAATCTTGAAAAATCATCTACTATCACAAGTCCATATTTCATACCTCCTAGGCTTGTGGTCCTAGTCGGTCCAAATAAGTCCATGTGTAACAGCTCTAAAGGTCTCAATGTTGAAACAATTTTTTTTGATTTAAAACTTCCCCTAGTTACCATACTAATATGCATCATAAATATAATCAAAATCAACTTTAAATTTAGATAAACCTCTAATTAGATCTTTGAAAATCAATTTGGCTAAAGTATGCATGCTAGCATGACCCAATCTTCTATGCTAAAGTAAACTAGATTCTTTGATTTTAGCATTCATTGCCATTAGACTTGTACTACTTGACATTGCTAGATCATTTAGGTCAACAATATATATATTTCCAAGTCTATGACCAACAAATTTAGTGCTAAAATCAAGAGAGCTAGTTACTATACACATTGAAGATTTAAATACAACTTTAAAGCCTTTATCATATAATTGACTAATACTCAATAAATTGTACTTCAATTTATCTACTAGCAATACATTTTTAATATAAGTAGAAGGGGTTATCTTGATCTTACCAATTCAATGATCTTTCCCTTGCCATTATTACCAAATGTTACCATTCCATCATTTTTAATTTCAAGGATGATGAATTGATTTTTGTCACCCGTCATATGTCTTGAATAGCTACTGTCAAGATATCATCTTTTCTTTGAGTTTTGGGCTACAAGACACTCCTGCAAAATAATCAAGTAGAATTTTTAGGTATCCAAGCTTTCTTGGATCTTTGCAGGTTAATAGCAATGGTTCCTTTAGGAATCCAAATCATTTTCATTTTATTTTTATTTTTCTTTCTCAAATTATATTCATAAGCTTTATGTCCAACCCTATTACAATAATAACAAACTATATTTGATTTTTGAAAAGATATGGATGTTGAAAATTTTGATGCATGAGGTCTTGAAGCTGAAAACTTGTTTATATGTAATGAATTGTATCCAATTCCAGCTCTATTATTAGATTCCCTTTGATTTTTCAAAATCAACTCAAGTTTGTTTGAACTTAAGGTTAATTTGTCAATAATAGGTTTGAGTCTACTCATTTTATTTTGCAAACTTTTATTCTTTTCAAAACACTAATCTTTTTCAGTTTACAATACCTTGCATTTTTCAGAAATATAACTCAATTCTTTTTGCAAAAGATAATTCTTTTCAGAAATTTCAATATTTTTTTCAATAATGCATCATGATATGACCAGATCGCTGACGTGGAGCAAGAAGCCTGACATGGAGCCCTCATTGGAGGCCATGCTGGATTCCCACTATCGGCCCCTTCGCCGGGCCAAGCTCCCCAATGCCAACAGGGCCGCCCGTCGAAGATGGGCTCCGTCCTCCGCCAGGTCGGTCCCCGCCAAGTCGAACACCTAGGTCGGAGCCGAGCTCAAGTCCCACCAGAGGCAGACCTTCCAAGCCCAAGGTCGGGCCCCGTGGTCCGGAGTTGAGCTCAAGCCTCCTCCGCCACATGGTACCCCTTCAAGGCCAGGTCCCCTGAGCTGGGCGCGCCTCATCCACCTCTGCCGGCCCGAGCTCGGTCAAAGATGGGCCCTCCCTTGGCCTGAAACCGAGCTCGGCCCTCCTCTGCACTGTTGAGCCACGACAAGGTGGGTTCACTGCAAGCGGGCCCTATCTTCCCAGCTCGGCCCTCAGCACAAATCGAAGTACCAACCGCCAAAGAAGCCGTGCCTCTCCATCGAAGACGATGACGGGCCCCCCAAGGACCATACAGCAGCACCTGGTACGTCGCCATAAATGTCCACGGCCATCGTCCACACCAGAAAGAAAGGAAGCTCACATCAACGCACCACACCCTCTGTCGACTTGCCGTGCAAACGGAAAAAAAATCCATCCGAAGAGCACGAGTCCCGAGACTGGCGGCATGACAGTAGAGATCTTGCCAGGCTTCCAGGAAGGGCAAACAGAAGGAATGTCAGAGGCATATCGAAGCTTCTCTAACTACCCAATCAAGGAGGCGTCCCGTCTATGGCACGGTACCTCATCGTACCAGCCTGACAGTACGGGAGAACCCCGAGACAAGCCAAAGTGGAAGACTCAGCCGGAGTAAAAGAGAGTGAGGTAACAACAACAAAGAGAGGGAGAGGAGATATTTTTCTTCCTTCTAAGAAAGAACAACACAACCACCGCAAAGTGAAAGAAGAGAGGGGGGAGAGGCCAGAGAGGAGGGCAAGACCACCTCGGCCACCACATCTCCCAGCTCGCTCACACTCTCATACACTCCACACACTCCTCCTAGCATGGAGCTCATCCAGAGGGGCTCAACCAGGAGGATCTGTTCTCATGGATCGTCACTGACTTGATCGTCGGAGTGCCCCCACCGAAATCTCCGGCCCAGGTCACTGACGTTGGTTGTCTTGCAGGTTCCGAGGCACTAGAGGCATCCCCGACGGGCGAACGCGTACCACCCGATACCATCAGCAGCTACGGGCCACGACAATCCGGGCGGCAACACATCATAATTATTTTTCATGATTTTAATTTTCAAGCCAGCTTTCTTATATTCAGATAAAAGCTCATAAAAGGCAGTATATAACTCATCATAAGTAAATTCATTAGTGGGTTTAGTAGATGTTACCCATCTTCTAGACCCATCAAACATATATTTGCCGACTTTGTGATCTCTTTCTCTTCATTTGAAGTTGATTCGTCGCTATCGCTCCATGTAGCCATCATAGCTTTCTTCTTCTTTTTGTATCCTTTCTTCAATGTAGGACACTCAGAACGATAGTGCCATGGCTTTTTGCACTCATAACATATAGGTTGTTACTCATTTTCTTTTTCTTTTTCTTTCTCTTTCTTCTTACTTTGTTCACCCTTGCCAAGGTGCTTCCTCCAGTACCTTAACTTTTTTCTGTCCATAAATCTCCTAAATCTCTTCATGACTAAAGCTATGTCATCATCTCCAAGTTCTTCATCAGAGGAGGGGCTTTCTTCTTCTTTCTCTTCTTCTTGTTTCTTAATTTCAGCTGCAACTTTGAAGGCTATAGATTTCTCCTTTTTGTTATCATCTTCATTGTGGCAATGCATTGTTAATTAATGAGTGATCAAGGAGCCAAGAATCTCATCAAGTGGAAGTTCATTTAAGTCTTTGGCTTCTTATATTGCAATGACTTTAGGGTCACATTTGTCAGGTAAGCATCAAAGAATCTTTTATACTAGATTTGCATTTGAGTATACCCTACCAAGACTTTTCAAACCATTAATAATATATGTAAATCTAGTAAACATTTGAGATATTGTTTCATTTAGTTCCATTTTGAAAAGTTCATAATTGTGCACAAGAATATTGATTTTTGAAGTCTTAACTTGTGTTGTACCTTCATGGATAACTTATAGTTTATCCCAAATTTTTTTTGCTGAAGTGCAAGTGAAAATCTGGTTAAACTCATTAGCATCCAAAGCACAATATAGAAAGTTCATCACTTTTGCATTGAGCTTCCCTATTTTCATGTCATAGTCATCCCATTCCTTTTCCAGTTTGGGAATGTCTATGCCATCAACTTTCTTAATGGGTATGTGTGGTCCTTTTAAAATAATTTTTCATAATTGAAAATCAACTGCTTGAATAAAAATTTTCATTCTTGCTTTCCAATAAGTGTAATTGGTGCCGGTAAAAAATGGAGGTCTATTGCTTAATTAACCTTCGGCCAAAGAGGTGCTCATTTGGGCTGCCATTAATCTTTTCTCTCTTAATCGTTGGATTAAAGGCACAGAGACATGGCTCTGATACCACTTGTTGCCTAATTGGCCAACTCAAGAGAGGGGTGAATTGGGTTTGAAAATTTTTTCACAAGTATGTGCCTTTTAAAATCTTTGTATGATGAGTGAAATGTATAGAATATCATGTGCAGAAGCAAATGAATAAGCAAACACAAAAACAATCACAAATACCATAAATTTAGAGTGGTTCAGAGCAACCCAGCTCCTACGTCCACTATCCAAGGTGCACACTTGGGATTTCCACTATATTCTTCTAGAATATAGCCGGATTGTTTTGCAATGGGCTCACAATCCAAAATTCAATACAATGTTAGTTTGTTCGGGCTCACTAACTATCCAAACTTGATTTTCAAGGCTCACCAATACTCTAAAATAATTCACAAGTTACAGCCCTGTTGTACTTGGAATAACTTAAAAACATAGAATAAAAGGAAGCAACACTTAAAACAAATCCAAAGATTTAAATGGTTGTAGTTGAAGCTCTTTATGAAGCCTTCTTCAATGCTCTTCAAGGCTTTCACACTTCTTCAATAATTGACTCAAGAAATTTGTTGGGAGTTGTTGGAGAACTTAAGTTCTTTTCACTTGAAAGCACTTAGAACATTCAATGCTCTTCTCTTTTTTCAAAAAACTTCTTTTTCTTGCTTTAGATCTATCATTTATAGTCTCTTGAAGTGTTCTCGAATGGATATGACCGTTAGAATACCTTGGAAGTCGAAAACTAGCCATTGGGAGGCTTAGAATGAGAAAAAAATGAATTATGGAACTAGTCGTTACTGTTCAAAAACTGGGATTCGAGTCCGCTCGGATGACTCGAGTCGGCTCGGTTGATTGGGTTCTCAGAATTACTCTTCTGTCACTCTGAAGAAGTCGGCTCGGATCTTCATTGAGTCGGCTCAGTTGACTATATATCAGAAATCTTTGTGCTGTGCTAAAATAATGTATTAGCTTAATTGTTGAGTCGGCTTGAGTGAACTTTCTCCAAATGTTTTCAAACTTCTCCAAACTTCTTCTAACATCTTCCAAACAACTTTAAACTTCTTCTAAATCTAATCTAAGATAATCAAACTCAAAGTTTACATAAAATTAGCCTTTTTACATGAATATATATTTAAATATAGCTAGGGCTCTCAAATACATGAAACATTCATGAAACTTTTCTTAAATACATGGATTGATCCCAATTGTCTTGAAAAACATAGGGTTGATGATTGTTCAATAGAAGTGCCCTACAAAAATTTCTCAAACACTTAAAGATCATTAGTATCGACTACATGCTCCAATATTTTGTTATCATCAAAATCAGTCCAGGGGTCAACAAAATTCCTAAGCAATAAGCACATAATCGAAAATAGAGTGACCCTCCACAAAAGCACCATACTCTAGGCTAATCAGATGTGCGAGGATCAGCTTCATCCTATTCGCCATTAACTTGGCACAAATTTTATACATAGAATTGCACAAACTGATAGGCCTAAAGTAGCTAGGCTCAGAAGCATCTTGGCATTTAGGAATGAGAGAGATAAAAGTCTAATTCCAAGAGTCCGACATCACACCAAAATAAAAGAACTCCTGGATACCCGCAACCACCTCATCCCAGATAACAATCCAGAAATGCCTGAAGAAGAGAGGAGAGAACCTATCAGGCCCCGGGGCCTTATCTTTGACCAATGACCATAAAGCATTCTGCACTTCATCCTGAGATATATAAGTGATAAGGCCCTGATTCTCCTGACATGACACCATAGCCAATGGGAGGGGGGAATTAAAATCAAGAGGATCGATAATGGAAACATTCCATCTCGATTTAAGGAATTGAGTGATCTCCAGTCTAATATTATCATCATCCTCCACCCAATGCCCCTCATGAGTTTGAAGAGCCTTTATGCGATTCGTGTGCCTCCTGCTAGAAGTGGCCTGGTGGAAGAACTTGGTGTTTCTGTCACCTTCCTTAATCCACTGAACTCTGATTTTTTGTCTTCAAAAGGTCTCCTACTGTAGAAGAAGAGAGTGATGGGTAGACAAACAACTCCTTAAGGAGGCCAAGTCCTGCTCTGGTAGACCCCCTCCCTTACCTCCCTCTCCTGGAGCTCATGAATGGACTTCTCAGCCTCCTCCAGTCTGGTGAAAATATTACCCACTTCCATTCTATTCCAACATCTAAACCTTCTTTTGAGAAGCTCCAGTCTCCAAGAGATATGGTATCTGGCATCCTTCTGAACTGGAATCTGCCACACCTCCTCAACAATCTTCCAGGCCCGAGGATAGGCCAACCAAAAGTTCTCAAATATGAAATGGGGGTGATAGGAAATAGCCAAATCAGTAGTAAAAAATAAAGGACAATAATCTGACCCAATTCTAGGCAAGTGCCTAACTAAGTGAGTAGGATACTGCTGAATCCAACTAGAAGTTACCAACATTTTGTCAATTCGTTTCCAAACCCTCGCATTGCCTGATCAGTTATTGCACCAGTGAAGCAGGAGCCCACAAAGCCAATATCAATTAGGCCATTGTAATTGAAGAAGTGCTCGAATTCTCTAGTGCCAATATCCTCCACAAACAGTCTGCCTCCCCACTTATCTTTCGATCGATGAATACAATTAAAGTCACCCGCCACTGCTGTAGGAATGCCCTGGTCCACCAAAGTCATAATCTCCTCCCAAAGAGTCCTCCTCTCCCTATATTCTGTGCTGGCATACACCCCCGATAATAACTACGTTTGCCTATTGGTTTTAGTTACCACTATAGGCACATGCTGAGAAGATCGATTGAACACATCAATTCTGACAGTCCCAAGGTCCCAGACAACTATTATACCACCCGACAACCTCTAAGATTCAATGACATAAAAACCCCAACTAGCCAGAAAATGCTGACGAATCTATTCAAGACTCGAACCACCAAGTCTAGTTTCAAGCAGAATACACACAGAGGGATCATAAAGTTGCCCCAACCTCTAAAAATTAAAGAAGAAAGAGGGTTTACCTGCCCTCCGTACATTACAAATTAAAGTCTTCATGGAGCACACTATAGCAATTTTGACTTACCCTTGCAACCATCGAACACCTCCTGACACTCCTATTCTAGGATCATAATAGACATCGACCCTCCCACAAATAAAGCTTCCTTCAGTTGCTTGGCAATCACCTCATGGCCCCTCGATGCTTTAGAGCCCTGTTCTGAATTCTCATCAGATGATGGTGTACCACTGATCTTCATGGAATCTGGTCCCCTCTCCATCGCAAGTCCTAGACTTCCAGCACCTTCCCTCCCCTGTCTGACTGCCGGAGTGACCTCCTGATTAGCTAGCTCCTTCCTCCCACCCCTAACAACCATATATTGGCTGCACTGCACCCCCGGGGCATCCCCATCACCCTCCTGCCAAGAACGATCGGATGAAGCAAGCTATATCAACCCACCTCCTCTAGGAGTAGCTGACAACGCTCCCCCCCTCCAACAAAGCCTTCTTATCTTCAGGAATCAGGTCTTTTTTCTCTCTATCTTGATCCTTTACTATCACCTTCGAGCCATAATGGTCTGACAAAGTAACAACTGCAGGAATGGATCCAATAGCAGAGGATACAGAAATCACAGTAGAGGGCTCAGAAGGCACAACAGAAGCAACACACATTGAACTCCCCTCCACCCGATCCCCACCCATAGGAGTAGGAAGACTAACCTAGTCGGTAACCAATGAACTGGAGGTTGAGGTGAGATTTCCAAGGCCGGAGCTCGGGGGGTTGGGTGCTGTTGTCTTGGGTGGACTACGGGCCCTCTTCAGAGAAACCACAGATGGGCGATCATGCAAACATCCCATGGGCCTCCATCAACCAACTGGCCCAGGTACATTCCATTGCCTAGTGGGCCGAGGACCGAGAACCAAGTAGTAGTAGTAGCAGGGTCTCCCGAAGGATCTCCTTCACCAGAGCCGGGCGACCGTCATCGGGCAACTTAGGACGATTTTTGCCAGCCATCAAAATTTGACGGAGAGTTCAGGGGAGAGGAATTGTTTTTGGGAGAACTTGGAGGTGGTAAAGAGGAATACGGGTCCAACGATTCTGAGCACGTCTCCTTGGCTTTGTCGTGGTCCCTCCTCCCTCTCACTGGAGCCCTAGGAGCCCAAGGTTGTCTAATGAGGGAGGTCACCAACCATGGTCCAAGCTTTGGTCACCCTCCCCCATCTACTGCTCGGCCCTTTGCACACGGCCCATCCAACAGCTCTTCACCCCCCACAGCAGCTAGATTTTTGGGAAGAATTAGATAGCCGCCTTTAACTAAGGAAGGGTCATCATCTGAGAATCGACAGCCATCATCGAAAACCGCACACGACCCATCCAATGGTCCCTTTCTCCCATGAATGAGAATCTCAGGCATCAATGGCTTTCCGGCATCAATTTCAACTCTAACCCTAGCATAACCAGTTTTCTTCCGGTGATTAGTGAATTTGTCGATGTCCATCGATTGTCCCACCTCATAAGCTATAGCCATGATCGCCGTTGAGATCCAGAACTCCTACGGAAGCCCTGATAATCTGAGCCAAACAGTAATCTTTTGGATCGCCTGTCTTCCTGGAACGAAGTCTAGTTCCCATAGCTCCATTGCAAGGAGCTGATCAGTGACGAACCACGGTCCTCCCTCATCACCAAAGCGCATTCATCTTCTCCTTTGAACCGAATGATTAAATAGTCCTTAGTGATAGGGAATACCTCTTGCTCCTCCAACTTGGTTTTCAGCTTGATCTCTCTCGTGACCCATTTGGTCGGGACACGGCGACCTAAGCTTTTCACGAAGACTGCCTTGTATAGGATTTATTTTAAAAATAAGAAATGTGTGGGATCCTTTCTAAAAATAAGGTGCTTGATTTTTTTTCAGCCAAAGAGGGGTGGTGGGTGAATGCCTCGAATTTGGGCCCTGAAGAAGTCCAAGACAAGTAAGAAATCTAGTGAGAAGTCCATACAAAAGAAGCCTAGAAAAAAAGAAAAAAAATTAGGATAGGTCTGCAAACATTGGCCCACAGCTAGTATGGCCAGCACGATGCATGCGAGCATGCGGCCTAGCATGGTGCGTGTGTGGCCCAGCGTTGCATGCACGCGCACTGGCACCGGCCTAGGCCTAGGCCCAGGTGACCATTCTTTTTTTCTTAGCACGAGTTTTGATGCGATGGCTTTGAGGTGCAGTTCAGATACACGATATGCATGATCCAATGGACATGCATGTTCTCAGTGGCAATCAGATAATCGCATGCATCTAGTAATGTGATCCATGCGATCTAGTCCTATTTTGCACATTTTTTGGTGCAATGAAGGTAATCCTATGATCAGAAAGAGCTATGCAGTCAGACTGGTATTGGAAGAGTTATAGGACTCTGATTTGGATACTGTTTAGACCATTGGACTTCTGGTGAGATGCTCTTTGCAGCAGAGCTATAAAATCATAGACAGAGGACTAGGCTGGATATGAAAATCAAAAGAATAGTGAAGGATATATAGAGAGTCTATAAGGACTGAGAGTTGAGAGCTTGAAAAAGGAATTTGGAATTTCTTGTTAAGAGAATTATATGAGATTGAGAGTAAGAGTTCCAATCTTGTAAGTTTTTATTTTCTCATATGAAACCTTGCATACCTAAATTGTTTATGCCTTTTATTTTATTTTGTCTCTTCTTCCTTCTCTTACAGCATCGATACCAATAATCATGATCCTAGAAATGAAAATCCGTATTCCACACGAGAGATTTCTCGATGAGAGCGGCATCAGTGTAGTTGGTACTGTAATAACTGGTATCAGAGATTCAATTATTCATGTTGATTGAGATCGAAAAAGATGGAAAGGACAAGTACAATCAAGTTGGAGATCAATTAGTTCAACGAAAAAAGTAATTTCTCCCTCTAGCAAATGAGAATGAAAGATGTACTTATCCAACAAGAGCTGATCGATACTTTCATGTGCAAGGAGAGGCCAGCGACCATGGAAGAGAAGACTTGAAGGTGTTACCAGATATAGATGATGAGTACGATCGACTTGTACCTAGTGGATGAGGTAATGATCCATATACTAAATGAGTCTTCTCAACAGTACTATAAGCAAAGCTCGAGGAGTTATACATTACGAAGTCCCTTACCAATATGTTATTTTTTTGGAACCAGTTCTACCAACTATGGATGACCCAGGGGTAGAGCATGCAGGAGTACCTAAGTAACTTTCAGAGGATCCTCACCAATCTCCTCAGTATCGATAAAAATATTTAGGAGAAGACTACAATGCTGTCTTGCTTGCATCACTTCCACAATCTTTTCAGTCCTTGGTGATAGCTCTTCTAGTATGAAAGAGCACCATCAAGATGGAAGAAGTCACCTCGGCATTACTTCAGAATAAGATTTTCAGATGGAAGAATCAAGCTTCGAGTTCAGGTAGGAACTCAGTATTGATAGTTTTTAGAGGAGTAGGCGGTAGAAAGCAAAGTGAAAGAGGATCATAAGGTGGGTGGACCATGTCAAAGGATATGAGTAAGATCAAGTGTTACCGATACGACAGCTGGGACATCGTGTTAAAGATTTTGCACAGCTCAAAAATTAGATGAGGGCTATTACGACGGTGGCCGATAATAGCGATGATGAATACATCAATGATGCACTTATGGTATCCAACAAGGTATCTCATTCTTTATAGTAGGTTTTGGATTCTACCTATTTATACTATATTTATTGCAGACAGGAGCTGTTCAACTCTGTAAAGAGTAGAGAGGGTTCTATCTACTTGCCAAATGGATCAAGCTATGCGATCATGGGCATCGGAACAGTCAATTTGAAGGCATATGATGGGACGGTGAAGAAACTAAGCGATGTCTTATATATATCTAGTTTTCATAAGAATTTAATTTTTCTAAGGAAAATGGATTCAAATGGCTACATGTGGAGAGCCAGTGATGCAATCCTGAAGGTCTTGCATGATGGTAGTAGGGTCATTTTACAGGGAATAAGTAAGGAGGGCACTATTTCTTGATAGAGAGCCCAGTGCGAGATGGAGTCCCTGGTGCAGATAGGAGCCCAGTACGAGATGGAGCTAAGGGAGTAGGTGGATCGAGCATAAGATAAGAGACTCGAAAGAATATCAGATGACGTTGCAATGTGAAGTTCCTATTATCATAGGAGGCTTTTCCGAGTAGGTTTCAAGTCGAGATAAGTACAACATACGGCAAAGATGGAATTGAGCAACTTGGCTCGACTTTCATGTTTGCCCATCTATGAGTTGCAAGCATTTGCCCCAGGGCATGTGGGTATGATCCTTCAAGGAGTTTTTAAAGTTAGGTGGAGGCCAAACGTTGAGTTAAGGTAAAGTTTGTTAGGTGAACACCTCGAATTTGATTCCTGAAGAAGCCCAGAATATGTGAGAAACCCAATGAGAAGCCCACACAAAAGAAGCCTAAAATAAAGAAAAAAATTGAAATAGGTCCACAGGCACCAGCCTGTTGTGCACTGATACCACTTGTTGGGAGATCCGAATCTGCGCCTATATCGCGGAAGCAACCTGTTCTTGGATTCAAGATTTACAAGGAGACAAAATAGAGATATAGAAGAAAAAGATAGATTGCTTTATTCCTTTGGAGAAGAACCCTTGATACAATCAAAACACCAGCCTCCTCTCACAAACCCGAGAAGAAGCTCCTACTCATGGACAATACCTCACGCACGCTCTTCCCTTCTCCAAAACCGTGAAACACTCACGGTCCCAAGTCCTCCACATAAAAGATCCTCCACGCGCCTCTCTTTTGCCATTGGACCGTGGCCTCCCAAAACCGGGAAGGCCCCCACGGTCACTCCCCAAGAGGGGCGATCTCAGCCCTCCTCAAACCATCGCACACCCTTCTCTTTTATAAGCACGTGGGGCGGTGGTTATTTTGGTCTTCTTGGGTGATGAGAATCCTTAGGCGGTTAGGACTTGGATGGCCCAATTCTTGAGTTGTTAGGACACCTTAGGTAGTTAGGTTTCTAATTGGTTACAACCAACCAACTAACCTTCTAACCAACTAAACTAACCTCCTAACCAACTAACCAACTATCCCCTTTCACACCTAAGGGTAGCTGGCTATACCTCTGGACCTAAATCCCATAATTCAATTAGGTTATGTTATAATCTTTCAAAAAACTCCCCTCTAAGCTACATGAGAAAATACTCAAACCCGAGCCCATGTACACCTATGTCTCAAATGTTCTTTCAATCATGGATCAAGCCCCTGGCCCAACATGCCGTGATCCAAATTGACTCGGAGCCCTAGAACAGCTCCATAAATCCCCTGGAACATCTCCAGGAACCACTTGGCATGCCTCCAAGCACCCAGGGATTGCCTCGAACATCCCTGCCATGGCCTTCCTAGTTCTCCAAAGCTTGAGAGTACCATGCAAAACCCTACACGGCCCATAGCCAATGTGGCCTAGCATGGCTCGCGCATGAGCATGCGGCCCAGCAAGCATGTGACCTAGGCCTAGGAGGGCACTAGCGAGTGTGCGCCAGGCCCAAGCCCAGGCGGCCATTCTTTTTTCTCTCTCAACATAGGTTTTGATGCAATGGCTTTGAGGCACAAGCATGATGCACACAATCCAATAGATGCACATGATACTAGTGGCGATCAGATAGCCACGCATGTCTGCCAGCATGATCCATGCAATCCAGTCCTGTTTTGCATATTTTTTGGTGCAATAGAGATGATCTGATGGCCAGAAAGAACTCTGCAATCATATTAGTATTGGAAAAGCTAAAAGACTTTGATTTGGATATTGTTCAAATCGTTGGACTTATGGTGAGATGCTCTTTGTAGTAGAGACTATAAAATCATAGACAAAGGACTAGGCTAGGTGTGAGGATTAAAAAAGTGATGAAGTATCTCCAAAGATTCTATAAAGACTGAGAATTGAGAGCTTAAGAGAGAGATTTGGAATTTCTTATGAGAGAATTTTCCGGGATTGAGAGCAGGAGTTCCAATCTTATTAATTTTTATTTTTCATAGTGAAACCTTGAATGTCCAAATTATTTATATATTTTATTTTATTTATTCTTTTCTTCCTTCTCTTATAGTATCGATACTGACAATCATGATCCTCAAAATGGGAATCCATATTTTACATGACGGATTCTCTGATGAGAGTGGTATTGCTGCAATTGGTATCACAATAGGAGGTATTAAAATTAACTCTACATGGATCTCTCTCCATCCAAAATATTGTACTCGATATGATTACAAACTAGGGATGGTTTTGTGGCTGGTTTCCCTCATCAAAAGTTATTATACATAAATTGAAGAGAAAAAGAAAATTCTTTGTGGAAATCAATAAACTATCAGTCTACCATGCATTACCCTAATTACTGCTTATTTTTTTTCTTATCCATGATTGCAAGTCAGCAAGATTTTATCAATGGCGGTAATGAATAATAAATTTTCTATATCTTTGTATAATTTTAATGATATTCTATTTATCAATATTGTAATTATACATTTTTCTACAAAACTAACACTATCTATATGCCACTTTTCCTGGACCATCTCCTAGGTTTCCTGAGTTATACTCATGTTGCATTGCAAGATTCTTAAAAAGATAAAGAAAATAGATAATACTATATTTTATTATAATTTCCTAATAAGAGAAAATAGAGCCCGATGATCAAGAGAAAGGATCCATATGGCTCGTAAAAGCGAGATAGTCATATAAAGCAAACATATAGAATAATTCTCCTTCCTCCTTGTAACATCAACCGTTGGATCATACAATGGCCTCTTTGAGATCTACATAGAAAGATTGAACTGCTTTAAAATTTATGTAAAATGTAATCCATTGACATAGCCAAAAAAAAAAAAAAAAATCAATCACACTTTCGTACCGAAGATATAACCCGAAACTATGAAGGAAATTCAATCCTCCAAAAGAAAAAATAAAGTCTCTAATACATTTATTCCGTTCATATACAATAAAGATACATTGTGTTTTTAAATCAACCAACCAACTCGGTAAAGATCTGGGGGCTTGTGCTATTTGTAACCAAGCCTCAGAATTGGTTGATCTCCTGTTCTCCACGTTCCCTCTGTTTGTATTTGGAAGGCCATTTGTGCTGCATTAGGAGTGCTTCAGCTACCCTCATCTTTCAAATTTCTGCGCTTGGATTGGATCTTTTCGAAGAGATTTCGTCCTTTCATCCAGTTGCTTCTTCCTACGGTCGCATGGACTTGTTGGATGGAAAGAAACGCCATAATCTTACTTCGCAGGTCTTCTTGTCTATCCTCCGTTGCTTCACAGGCAATCAGGGCCTTTAACGACTGGTCAGTGCTTTGCAATCAACATGCTCTTGCCGATTTTGAAAGGATTTGGGCAAAGATTAATGGTATTCTCAGGGTTTAATAATCCTTCTCTGCTCCTCTCTGCTCTTCTCTGCTCCCGGATCCGTATTGCTCCTCGCTTACGTGCGGCACAGCATCTCTTGTTGCATACCCACTCAATCACCGAGCGTTCAGTCGACGATTTGATGTTCGGCAGTTGTTTTTACTTTGCCTCTTTTATACACACGCTCTCTCTCATAATAATAATAAAGTTTTTGAGTAAGTCTTTGTGCACCGCGTACATTGCAGGAAATTCAATCTAGCCTGCATTATTATTTTTTATTGATCCATGTCGATCCTACATGGCTTGACGGGACGGGACGGGACGGAAGTCCATATCACTGGGATTACGTAATCTGAGTATCACTGCGTCTGCGATCATTTCAAACATGAAAAATAATTTTTTTTACCCTCCTATCCTCTGGAAGATGATATGTGCTTCTGAGTTGGAAGCGTTTCTTCTTCCTCTGCAAATGGAAAAAAAAAAAATTGACCGGAGCGGCATCCCAAAATTCTTTCCATTTTTTTTGCGTACCTACCAATATTGCAGCAAAACCCCCAATTTCCCCTCCATTTTTTTATTTTTTTCTTCTTTTTGATGGACGAGTAGTCGCTGGTGAGCTGGAAGCGTTTCTTCTTCTTCTGCAAATGGAAAAAAAATGAAGGGGTTAGGATTCTCAAAACACATTTTAGAGCGAAGAGATTCTTCCTCCAACCTTTAACTGATTCCTTAGATCCTAAAGCTACAGCATATTTTAGAAAACTAAAACATTTAGCTAAAAGAATTAGGAACAATATTTTAGAATCACCAAAATCTAAGCAAGATGGCGAGAAAAAGTAGACCGGAAGAAAGGGATATTTTGGTCTACAAAAAAAAATTTAAAAAAAATTGAACGAGAATTAATAAATATCACGCTCAACATTTAACCTGTTATCCCTGTCAATGATATGGACTCCCGTTCCGTTCCATCAAGTCAGTTAGGATCAACGTATTCCAATAAAAAATAGCAATACGGGCGGATAAGATTTCGTGCGCCGCTTGCAGTGCACAGAGACTTGCTCTAAACCCTTAAGGATTTAGATGCTTCGAGTCACCGCAGCCCATGATTGCTGTGGGCAGCTTCCCAAGCCTGTTCATGCCCTCTTCAAATACAATGCCCATGCCCATGAAGAAGTGTGACTCAATGTGACAGTGGAAAGCCCACACTCCAGGGTTATCAGCCTGGAACCTCAGAGCCGTCCAGCCATAGGGGTGCACTGCCACCGTGTTCTTCATAATTGGGTCGACCAAATTGTACCTCTTTGGATCGGTCTCTGGATCAAACTTCCCTATTCCATAGCCCAACACCCAGAAGTCATGCCCATGCAGATGCCATGGATGCGTCTCGCTGTTGTTCTTGTTCTTCGTGTTTGCGTTCTGTAAGATCACATCTACCGTCGAATTGAATGCTAACCGATGGATCGAAGTGCTTGTCGTTCCATTTAGATTCTTTTGAACCACATTAATATCGTAATTCTTGAAGTCGTAGGTCTCTGGTGCTGGTTTTTGATCGAAGGCATGAAGCATTCTCTCTTTGATAGCAATGAGGTATGGAGTATCGGGTAAATTCAACGATACATTATTGACAGCCCACTTAACATAGCCATCAACCATATTTTGGGTGTTCAGTAATATGATCATGCGGTCGGAGGTCGTTGGAGGAGAATAGATATAATCCGGGTGCGATCGGATGGCAAGACTTTGATTGAATCTGTACATGGTGTCATTCCAAAGGGGACCAGTTGGCGGGACAGTCGGAGGGAGCCTTTTAGGATGGTTTGGATAGTAATTGAGGATGGCTGTGCCAGTGGTAGTGTTCGGTTGCCGGCTAACCACATTGACAGCAACCCAGTAGTTGCGAGAGGGGTCCTCGTCAGCCTTCAAAAGCACCGAATAGGTCTCCCCTGAGTAGATGCTTAGGTTCTTCACTACGAAGGGCTTTACATAGTGACCATCTGCTTCGACAACGGTCAAATTGTGTCCCTGGCATGATCATAACAGCAATATTAGCATTGATTAAGGGTCATTACTTTCGTTATCCTCTCTGGTTTAAACATAAATATAGTCTTGTTCTATATACTTTTAAGTCTGCTATTAAGTGCATTTTCTTTCTTACAGATGTTGACAAAGTATGAAAAAGTTCGCCCATAGCACCGGTATTTAAGTCCACATAATATAATTTGATAAAGGATTCTCTTTTTTTTTTTAAAAAAAAAGGTGTCAAGGATATTACCTCAATTTCAAAGTTTAGAGCTGAAAGAGAGGCGATGCTTGCAATCCGAAGACGGTAAGTTTTCCCGCGGACGACTGTTAACACAAAAGGCGAGCACTCGGGATTGGTTGCATCGCAGACCCCGCTTCCAGCGTTGGAGCAGTCGAATTTCCCCCTTCCATTGATCAAAAGTGACTGCAAGATCAAGAAGACCCGACTTAGTGAAACTGTGAAACCTTCGGAGGGCTCTAAGATAGTACGGTTCCATTGTTTTTTATTGGATAAGAGGTACGGTTCTGTTGTTTGTTTGACCAAAAATTCACAGAAAGGGCAAAAAATCCTTTATAGGAGAGACAAGTCGAATATAGAAATCTTGTTTGCTCGTTTGACCCCAAAATTCTTAGAAAGAAAAAATATCCTTTAGGAAAGACAAAACAAAAATAGAAATCTTAATATAGGAGGAAAGCTAAGCAGGGTTTTGCCCCGGTTCTTCAAGGTGTATATTGGTCTTCTTACCCGCCGTCCTATCTTGGGCTATCGAATTCAAAATGTAGGGTTTGAATTTCTCCATCGATAACCGGTTGTAGCGTTTATGTGGTTGGTACAGTAAATATTTCAACTAGATTGTTTGAACATTAAAATGTATAGCAAGTTCAGTAATTCCCACCTCTCCTCTCCTAGGAGTTTGCAGGGTGGATAGGTTGTCGCTGAAGGGGGAAGATGAGACATTGCTCACTCTTGCTGTGCCACGTCCACCAGCCAGACCAGATCTCGTGGAAGAAATCCTTGTTGCTACATATTTGAAAATTCGACAGGGTGGCAATGCTTTTTAAGAGATTGGTTTGAAAGATTCTCAACTCTCACCAGAATTGTAACCGCGTTGGTGAGTATCTGAGCACCTTGAAGCTGCAAAAGAGGAGGGCGATGCTAAGGTTGTAGTCGCCAGCGAACTAAGGGTAAACCTGGAGATTGGAAGTATAAGAGTCGTTTTCGAGGTCAATGATGGGCATGCCGGACTTCCAGGAGTCGACGAAGAGGTCGATCGGTCTCAAAGTAGTCACTGCTAACCCATCGGTGCTAGCGTTGTCCAGCACCAAGATCCCGAATTCGTGGATCTCCCTGGTGGGTAGTTCAATGGCGTGAACGCCATGGAAGGTCGGGATGAAGATGTTGGCCGTGTAGGACTTACGACAGGGTTCGCCATCGGAGGCATACCAGTGGGAGAGGAGAGAGGAGCTGAAGTTGGGCAACATCGTGATAGAGAGCCAGTTTAGGTTATGACCAGTGGAGGTGGAACAGAGGGGGGCACTGGTGGTCGTCACCAAGAACAGATGGGGAAGAGGCCAAGGAGGAGGAAAAGGAGGAGGGTGGTTCTCGTCACTGCCACAGACAGTGAAGTCACTGGCATCAATTGGGTGGTGGTGGAGGAGCAGAGCCGCCTCTAAGTTGTCCATGACGGTGGGGATTTGAGTGTTGCCATAGAGGTGGAGGAGGAGTGCGTAGGGTTTTTTTATGGTACTTTTAAATTTTGGAGAGATTTGGAAGATCATGGCAGGGATGTTAGAAGTGATTCCTGGAGCTTAGAAGCATGTCCCAAGTTATCCTGGAGGTATTCCAGGATTTTCTGGGATTTTTTCCTAGGATCCCTTTTGAGTCATGTTGGATCTGGGGTTTGATCCAAGGATTATTAATTTTATGTTGGCTTTGAAAGAGGAAGTTTTTTTGAAAGATCGTAACATAACCCAATTGGGTTATGGGGTTGGGTCCAGGTTTGTTAAATTGATTAGGAGGTTAGCGAATTGGTTGGTTAGTTGGTTGGTTGTAACCAATTAGGAAGCCCAACCATTTGAGGTATCCTAATCAGTTTGTTATTGACCCAAGACAAGTCCTAACTACCCATGTGATTGAATCCTAACAAGATTCAAGAGATAGTTGCAGTCCAACAAGAAGTCCAATATCAAACGCCCAATTCAAGAAGGCTTCAACGTCCCTCATGTGCTATAAATATGAGAAGATGGGGTGTGCGGTTGGAGGTAGGTCCAAGAGGCCGACCCCTTTGGGGTCTCACGGTCATATGAAGACCGTGGAGAGATCAGCGGGTCTTACGGTCATGTGAAGACCGTGGAGAGATCAGCATGAAGGCCTTGGTCCGTGGGGCTTGGCTCATGGTTCCAAGGTGGAGGCTTCTTAGAGACCACATGTGAGGGAGTCTGCGTGGGAGACTATGGTGATGGACTGCTGCTGTGATTGTATTTCACGGGGCTTTGGAGAAGGGACACACGTTGAGGTATTATCCGTGCATGACGTATGTGGATTCTTGGGGCATGAGACCTACAAGAAAAAAGACGTGCGGGACAACGAGAAGCTTCTGGGTTTTCAGAAGGGCTGTCGAGTGTTATCTTGTTTGTTGTAACAAGGTTTTTCTTCAAAGGAATAAAACAATATCTCTTTTTCTCCTACATCTCTTCCCTAGTAATTGTTCCCTTTCCGCCATGACAATATCAAGTTGGATCCGGGTATTCCGTGGAACGAGTTTGCTCCCCAACAGAGTGCCGCCTTCTAGCCATCCATGGCAGTGATGACGTGGGTATCATCTTATAAAATTTTGCCTGGTGCTTCCAAGCTTTGAAAAGATTTGAAAGACTACGACAGGAATGTTCGAGGATTCCTGGAAGCTTGGAGGCATGCCAAGTGATTATGGAGGTATTTCAGAGGTCTTGGAGGTGTTCCAGGAAAGGTAACCAAGTTTGGGAGGCTTATATCCCAGGGTCCTATAGTCATGTTGGGTCAGGAGATTTAACCCAGGATTGAGAGAGCATGTGAGATATGGGTGTACATGGGCTCAGGTTTAAGGGTTTTCTCAATTAACTTGTTAAGGAAAGTTTTTGAGAGATTGTAACATAACCCTGTTGGGTTATGGGGTTTAGGTCTAGAGGTAGGGCTGGAACTGGGCCGGCCCAAAGCCCATTGCCTGGAACTGGGCTGGGCCAGCTCAATAAACTTTGGACAGGCCTGAAATCGGTTCAGGTTTCAGACCAAATTTTAAGCATATCGGGTAGACTTCGAGCTGTAAAATAGAGTCCATTTAATTTTTGGGCCAAAGAGATACCTAGATTCGATCCGAAAATTCTTAAAATATGGTCCGAAACCTGATTCAATTTTGGACTGGACCGGCCCAATGGGCTTTGGGCCAACCCAGTTCCAGCCCTATTAGTTAGCCCAACTAACAAAGGATCCTAACTATCTAGGGGTCCTAACTACCATTGAACCTAATGTCCAATCCCAAGAATTAGTTGGTTGGTTGTAACCAACTAGGAAGCCCAACCTCTTTTAGAGTGCAAACTGTCCAAGACCAAGATAGCCACCCACATGCTATAAAGAAGGGGGGGCGACGTTTTGAGGTCTTGAACCGAGTGTGAGAAAACAAAAGGGCATGCGTGAGGGAGATATCCGTGCATGGAGACTCTTGTGCATGAGGGCTTGGGACCGTGGGATGTTCCACGGGATTTTGGAGAAAGGAACCTTGCGTGAGGTATTGTTCACAGGTGGGAGCTTCTTCTCGGGTTTGTGAGAGGAGGCTGGTATCTCTTGTAATAAGTTCTTCTCCAAGGAATAATACAGCCTCTCTTTTCTCCTAATCTCTCTTCTATATCTTCTCCTACTTCTTGGTATAAAAAGAAGGCTACCATCATCTTGTCAGGAACTCTCCCACGTTGATTATGCGGTATATACTCTACTCCAAGATTCCAACAAGTGGTATCAGAGCAGGTTCGAGTATGGGAGATGAGGTTTCTATCCCAGGATCCCTTAGAGATTTCTTCAGGATTTTGGAGAAGGTTTCAGATCTAAGGTTTCCTCAAGGTGTTGAGAGGAAGGATAATATCTGGGGCTGCTGTTTACACCCTCTTTACATCGGGTATCTTCTTCAAGGTTTTCAATCTTTCACTGTTTTGTGATTGTTTTGTGATTGTTTTGTGATTATTTTGTGATTGTTTTGTGATCTAAGGTTCTCAAAGGAATAATACAGTCTCTTTTTTCTCCTAATCTCTCTTCTATATCTTCTCATACTTCTTGGTTTAAAAAGAAGGCTGCCATCATCATGTCAAGAACTCTCCCACGTTGCTTCCGTGGTATATATTCTGATCCGAGGATTTCCAACATGCCTTAGAGGAGGTCTATGGAAGCAGTGATGTCGGTGTTACCGGTGGTGTCGGGGCGATGGAGGATGTCAAAATCTCTCAATAGAAAATTTTGTAAATACTTTAGTAAAATGAATTCTAAGGGATTTTATTAATGTACGCCAAAAAAATTTTAATATTTTTATCATTTACTTATTTTTGATTGTTGGATTAGGAATAGATCATTTGGATTTCAATGGGTTAAAAGCCAACCTGTAAGGTTGGAATGCTAAAATTTTCAAGTTTAGGATTATTTTATATTGATGGATTAATATATTTTTTTAATCAAAATTTCTCTAGATGTTTATCATGGGCATCACCCAGATAGAGAGTAGTCTTTACCGTAGGTGGCGGAGGTGCTGCGAGTGTTGGCTTTATAATATTTATGGCTACCTATTTGAAAAGATCAAGTCTAGAGTTACATTCTATGTCCTTAAGACAATTTCATCTCGTAATGATGCTTACGGTGTATGATGATTGTCTTCCAGGATACAACGGTCTTCTTTTGATGAAAGCAGCACTACAATTCACCAGAAATTCGAACCACGAATGCTTTTCTTTCTTATATGCACTGTAGCTATACTCTATTAATTAAAGTATGCAAATGTCTAAGAGATTTTTCATGCACTATGGCTATACTCTGTTATTGATTGTATGCAAATACCAAAGAGAGAAGAAAAATTGGAAATAAAATGAATGAGAAACGATGACCTATTTATAAACTTAAGGTGTCCCTTGGAAGCAACCCTCAGATTTGATCGGAGGGAATAATCGATGGCTTGATAAGCCATTTCGTAGTGGAATACACCTTTCCTCAACCATGATCTAAAAAATACATGATCAATACGTCCATCGGAAGCCATGATACATTGATTCGTACCATGATCTATAGATCACGCGATTAGCATGCTTCTCAATACGCTATTTCATGATTCGATGGTACTATCAATGCCTCTGGATACGTTGATTCATGAATGGATGCGTGATCAGCCGATCATCATATTCCTTTGATCGCTGTGATCATCATTTCATGAACAGATACTTGTTGATCGTAACCGACTCTCGACACTAGAGTCGACTCGACCTTAGAACCGAGTCGACTCTAAGCATCGGAGCTGGCTCATCCATACCACAAGTTTTCAAGACTGTGAAACCGAGCCGACTTGTCCAGACCACAGGGTTTCATGACTGTCTGATCGAGCCGACTCTTACACCAGATGAGCCGACTCTAAGACCCAAACTGACACGATCTTAGTCCATTATTAGACGATCTTGATTCAATCAATCCTGACCGTCTGATCCTTTTGATCATGAAAAATTTTAAATCTCCTTATGCTTCTCGCGACGATGCACACCTGTTTGATCGAGCCGACTCTAAGATCCAGACTGACACGATCTTAGCCCATTATCAGACGATCTTGATTCAATCAATCTTGATCGTTTGATATTTTTAATCAGGAAAAATTTTAAAGCTCCTCATGCTCCTCGCGATGATGCGCACCTGTCTGATCGAGCCGACTCTTATACTAGATGAGCTAACTTTAAGACTCAGGCTGACACGATCTCAGCCCATTATTAGACGATCTTGATTCAATCAATATCCTTTTGATCAGGAAAAATTTTAAAGCTCCTCGTACTCCTTGCGACGATGTGCACGTGCACCTACAAAGCGTTCTTGTGGCTCCTTGCATTCTTATCTTCATCTATGATGAGTCTAAAAACAAGAATAAAAAAATATATTTTTTATAAAGAGTTTTAGTTTTTTTTTAAATTTTTTTTTTATGTGAGATTAAATTTTTTATGTTCAAAAAATAGTTTAAAGTAAAAATTCTCATTCAACGACGAGTAGGATGGGATGGTGCGGAAAAGTCGCGAGCGGGCCAGTGGGGTGACACAGAGGAGTGGAAATTGGGAGGAGGAGGTGCGGGGTGACAATCTGCAAGCACCGTGAAAGAGCTCTAGGCGTGGGTGGCGGTGGGGTAACGAGCCACAGGCGCTGCAAGGGGGGTGCGGGCCTTAAAAGAGTTCTGGGAGATGGCGAGGGTCGTGGAAGAGCTTCCGAGTGAGATGCAACAGGGTGATGAGCTACAGAGAAAATGGTGAAGACCATGAAAGAGATATCGAGGGGGATGTGACGGGGCAACGAGCTACAGGAGGACGGTGCAGGTTATGGAAAAGCTGCCATGGGGGGGAGGATGTAGCAGGGTGATGAGCCATAATTGGGTAGTATAAGCCACAGAAGAGTTGCCAGGAGGGGAGGGGAGGATGCGGCAGGGTGACGAATCGTATGGGAGTGTTGCGGGCTGTGGAAGATTTGCCAAGGATGGGTACAATGGAGCGACAAGCTGTAGGTGGGGTGGTGCGGGCTATGAAAGAGCCACGAGGGAAGATGCGGCGGCGTGACGAATCGCGGGAGAACAGTACGAGTTGTGGAAGAGCTACCAGAGGGGAGGGGTGCGGCGGGGCGAAAAGCCACACATGCCATGGGAAAGGGGTGTTGGTGGTTGATGGAGGAGACGCAGGTGGCAGGGATGGGCGGATCGTCAAGCCATAGTCGCCATGGGTGAGGGGATGTGGGGGTGGCAGCGATCAACAAGGCGTTGAAACATGAATGGCAGGGTTAAGGGGGCGCGGAACATCTCAGGGAAGAGACGGGAAGTAGTTACGGTTCTTAAAAGAAAAAAAATAATAATAATAAAGGAATAAATTTTCTAATAATAAAATATTCAATATTATAAATATTTTTTATAATAAAAAAAATATCGGAGAGCAACTTCCATGAACAAGATAATTATGCAATAATATTAAAAGGTAGCAAGACCCGGGCTTAAAGTCATCCTTTGGGTGTATGAATAATCAAGTGCATCTATTTAGAAGTATCGCCTTTTACTTTTTTAGAATTCTAGGAACACGAGACATTGGAACACAAAAGTTTCTTGTAAAATCAAGACTTATTTGCTCTAGCAAGGAAGGAGGAACACGGAAGTTGCCATACCTGAGGCTCTCCAATCCAAGTGAAGTTTCTGGAGTTTAGGCCAACAGCCTGTTCATAGGTGCTCTGGTGCCACCAGTCATTAAGGATGATGCTCCGGTCATAGTCATAGATGAACGGCTCGACCACGCCAGTAGGGGGCAAAACTTGAATAAGACCGTAGAGTCCAGCAGACCTTTGCATCTCATAGTGTGCATGGTACATGTAAGTCCCTGGCTGGGATTTCAGCAAAATACTGATAAGTCAGTCTAATAGCCCTTTAATATCTCTATTCGTGTATTTCTGCTGAATTTAGTTTCAACTCCCAGAACTTACTCGATCAACAACAAATCTATAAATAAAAGTATCCCTAGGTATAACCGGACACTGCGTCACACCCTCTGTGCCATCAAACCATGGAGTGCCAATCTACATAACAAAGCAATAATTATTATAGAAATAGAGCTGTTGGCAATTTCCATTCCTATCCCTGGAGGGCTAGGTGTGGAATAAATAATAATAATAAAAAAAAGCTAATAAATTTTATATTGCTTCTATTTCGAAATGAAATCAATAGTTAAAAAAGTCCATAATAATAATAATAAAAAGCTAATAAATTTTATATTGCTTCTATTTCGAAATGAAATCAATAGTTAAAAAAGTCCTGATCTTGTTTTTCAGGTATTTGATACAGGTAATTGAACTATGTGGTTCTTCCACCGTGCAGTTATCCAGGAAATCTGAAAAAATAACGAAGCGAGCGAGAGAGCAAAGATAGGTATGAGAGTGGAGTAGGAGAAAAGATTTGGCCCCTCCTACTCCTACAAGGTGATTTCACTGATCTTGTTCCCTGTGAGCTAGAAGCAAGATGAGGAACATCAACCAACATATATATGTTGTCTCTTGCAAGAAAACAAATTTATGTTGTCAATGATTCAAAATGAAATAAAGGTAAGACGTTAGAACAGGCCTGATACCAAAGGTTGAAAAGTTGTCCAAGTTTTGTATTAGTACCTGCCTAATTCCATGCCAGTGAATGGCTAAGTTCTCGGTAATCAGGGCATTCTTGACATCGATGACCACAGTATCTCCCTGCTCGGCAATGATGGTTGGGCCAGGTGTTCTCCCATTGATGGTGATTGCCAACTTCTTGAAGCAATCCAGGGACTTGAACTGGTATGCCACCTCCCATTTTTGATAGTGGATTTTAGCTTGAACAGGGCCAGTGGTGGCACAGATTATGAAGAGAAACAATAGTCGCAGCCTAGCTGCCAATGCCACGCCGCCGGCCATTTTTGACCCAGAAAGTCTTTCCCCGGGGGATGTGTTGCGGGGGAATATGGGGGGGGGGCGTTGCGGGGGATATCTGAGACTGCAATGATGCAAGCTGAGAATGCATGGCTTTTATGTCCTTCGCCAAATATATAGGCCAAAGTTAGTGGTTACACGGAAATTTCTTATGAATGCTTGTCAAAATGACTAACAAAGAAATTTTCTATGAACTGTGATTTTCCATGAAAAACATGGTTTGGTCGAGTCCTAAAAAAATTGACCACTTTTTTTTTTTAAAAATAAAAGAGATGATAGGGTTGAACCCGATATAGCTATTCCTGTAAATTCCTATCCCGCGAGATAATGTTCGATGCAAAGTACTTAAATTTTTATAATCTTTTCTTATCTAACAGTAAGTATATCAACTACTATTCAATTTAACTATCATGAGTTCCACGAACAGTTCACAAATTTTAATCGAGTTATTTTTTAGATCATGTCTCGAATTCATGGTTAATTGAAAATGAGACACGGCTTCTTAATATATAAAATGATGAAAGTAGCTGATGAAAAAAAATGATGACAGCAGGCAAAGGCTCAAAAGTAAGTCAAACAAAGCCAGCGAGGTAAGGAAATCGTTTTTTCTGCAGTAGTTAGCGCATAAGGACAAACCAACATGGTGACCATAACCAATATTTGCTCAACGTTACCTCCTTTGCTGAGCTTTTGACCCTGGAACAGCTCCTTTAATAAATCAAACGATCCACCTTGCCGATGTAGGAATATACATTAATTAAGGTTGTACCTTTTGTTTACCAAGCTCATATTTTTTTTTTTTGGGAAAGAAGGGAAGAATTCTCAACGAGACAGCAAATACCAAACTCCCATGCAATCGATTTGCAGTAATAAAGATAATCTTGAATATCATTGACGAGTGGCATAGTTGATTATGAGACTCTTTTCGTGATTAGTTAACAGGAGTTCGACTTTTTATTTTGGATATATTTTGATTAAAAATTTAAAAATAAAATAAAAAATAAAAAAATAGTCCAGGAGCAAAATTAAAAAAAAATATAAAAAAATAATGTTAGGACATATTTCGATTAAAAATTTGGAAATAAAATAAAAAATAAAAAAATAGTCCGGGAGCAAAATCAAAAAAAAATAAAAAAAATAATCCTTTGGACATATTTCGATTAAAAATTTGGAAATAAAATAAAAAATAAAAAAATAGTCCGGGAGCAAAATCAAAAAAAAATAAAAAAATAAAATAAAAAATAAAAAAATAGCCCGGGAGCAAAATCAAAAAAAAAATAAAAAAATAATCCTGGAATCCCTGTTTGCTGGTGGTAGTGAAAAAGTTAGGGATATATATAATAAATCCCGAGTAAATCCCGTTCACTTGACTGGTGGTAGTGAAAAAGTTAAGGATATATATAATAAATTCCGAGTAAATTCCGTTCACTCGAACACCAATAGTAGTTGTTCACTCGGCTGACACCAATGGTAGTTTGCTGTTGATAGTAAAAAAGTTAGGAATATATATAATAAATCCCGTTCACTCGACTTAGTGAAAAAGTTAGGGATATATATAATAAATCGGCTGCCATCAATGATAGTTTGCTGGTGGTAGTGAAAAAGTTAGGGATATATATAATAAATCCCGTTCACTCGACTGACACCAATGGTAGTTTGTTGGTGGTAGTGAAAAAGTTAGGGATATATATAATAAATCCCGTTCACTCGGCTGACACCAATGGTAGTTTGTTGGTGGTAGTGAAAAAGTTAGGGATATATATAATAAATCCCGTTCACTCGGCTGACACCAATGGTAGTTTGTTGGTGGTAGTGAAAAAGTTAAGGATATATGTAAAACCAGGCTTGGGCTGAAGTCGGCAGACCCAGCCGACTTCAACCCAAACGAGGAAAAAAAAAATAATAGGAACAGAGGAGACGGAACAGGGGGGGTATTTCGACGAATTTTTCGCCGGAGAACTCGGAGGGAGGAGTCGTGAGAGGCGAGGAGAAGATCGGCGGAAGACCCGTAAAGGGTTTGGGATGGGTGGTATTTTTAATAACGAGGGGAATATCGTTGTTTTGTTTTCGTTTTAAACCCTTTACCGCCGCCCTTAGAACCCCCATCCCGCTCTCTCTCCCTCTCCGACGAACACCGGAAGCTTCCTCAATGCCGCCGGTAAGGTTTTTTTTTTATTATTTGTAATTTTTGTGGGCTTTTTGTTAATTTTTTGGATGAAACTTTTGGGTTCGGTTTGGTTTGGGAAGTTGCCGCTGCATCCGCCGTCGTCGCCGCCGCCGCCGCCGTCGTCGCCGCCTTCGCCTGGTCCGGGAGGGCCCTGCGACAACCACGATGTGGTTGCCGGCAGGTGAGGGGGGGGTGAGATGGTGGTCGGCCGAAGAAAAAAAGAAGAGGAAGAAGAAGAAGAAGAAAAAAAAAAAAAAATGAGTGGTGTTCGGGAGGAGAGAAAGAAAGAAAGGAGAAAAAAAAAAAAAAAAAAAAAGAAAAGAAAAGAAAAGGAAAGAAAAGAAAAGAAAAGAGGAAAAAAAAAAAAAAGGTTCGGTACGGCCAAGAAGGAAAAAAAAAATTAATTAACTAAATATATATATATATGATAAAGAGGAGAGAGAAGGAGGAGAGAGAAGGAGGAGAGAGAAAGAGGAGAGAGAAGGAGAGAGAAGGAGGAGAGAGAAGGAGGAGAGAGAAGGAGGAGAGAGAAAGAGGAGAGAGAAGGAGGAGAGAGAAGGAGGAGAGAGAAAGAGGAGAGAGAAGGATGAGAGAGAAGGAGGAGAGAGAAAGAGGAGAGAGAATGAAGGGAGAGAAGGAAGAGAGAGAAAATCAGCGATTTGTTTTCAAGATTCATGAAAAATTGAGAATTTAGTTTAATTAAAATTATTTATCTATGTAGAGAATCTGTCTTCTGAGCGAGAAAGCGTTGCACCGATTTCGGGTTCGGATTAGTATAAGCGTGGATAGTTGATTTGTAAGGAATTCTAACCTAATCACCGTATTTATTAATATATTTTACATGATCTGATGTGTTTCGAGCATAAATAAATATTTTTCATGCATAGTGGTTTTCGGATAGCATGATTTGATTTCCGGGTTACGGATCAAGTTTGTGGTTAGTATTGTTTGTATTTGCCATGTGATCTTGAAATGTATTTGATCGTGATAGCGATCGCTGGAAAGTGACATGATTCGATTATGTGAAAAGAAATGATAATGTGTTAAGAGAACTGGTGTTTGGACTAGCCATGCCACGGCGGTACCGTGGTTTCTCAGTGTGCCCGTCACAGGCTGGAGTGTGACAATCTGTGTGCCCGTCACAGGCTGGAGTGTGACAACAGTGTGCCCGTCACAGGCTGAAGTGTGACAACAGTGTGCCCGTCACAGGCTGGAGTGTGACAATAGTGTGCCAGTCACAGGCTGGAGTGTGACCGTGGTTAGTCCAGAACCCTAAAGATAATGGTTAAATAATTGGAAATTCTATAAGAAGAAAAAAAATAAAGTTTCCAAAGTTTTGTTAAACATGAAATCGGAATTGTTGTTTTCATCATATGTTATGGTAATGTTTACTGCTTTCATATATATGTAAATTATTATTGGTGATTATTTTGGAACCCTTACTGGGCTATGTAGCTCACTCCCTACCATCTGTTTTCTTTCAGAGACTCAAGAAACTTAAAGAGGATCTGGGCTGGGCGTGAGACGGAGCATCCTGTTTGTTGAGATAAATAGTTCGTTAGTCCGGTTACTGACGTTTGTGAGTCAGTAGACCAATTTATGATCGTCGAGTTAAATTATGAACTATACATTGTTAATGATTTGCTTATACAATATTAATTTACTTTGGATATATTTGAATTGTTGTGTACCTAGGCCTTGCATAATCTCTAGGGTAAAACCTAGGGTTTGTGCGGCCGGTCACGTAGCCGTATCCGGTATTGGATTCAGGGCGTGACAGAGTGGTATCAGAGCAAACCAGGTTCTAGGATCTTAGGATAAAAGCTCAACGAGAGAGAGTGTGGGTTGATCCATATGTGGGGTAGATATTATGTCATGATTGTTTTGACCATCTGAGTGTTAGTTGTTTACGGACAACATTGGTGTAGGTTTTCCATGGCGCGTGGTAGTGGACGTGGACGTGTTAGGAGGCCCACAAGATTTGCAGATGGAGCAAATGCTTGGGATCCTATTGAGCAGCATGAGAATGCTGGAGCCTTATCTGATAATGAGGAACGTCCGCAGGACCCAATGCCGAATCTGGTGGACAACACTGGTAATGAGGAGCATCATCATGAGCCAGTGCCCAATCCTTTGGATAACACCCCGGAGACTGGAACTGCTGAAACAGGAACACCGGGTGGATCTGGAGTTCAGCCTGGGGATCAGATGGGTCTTCCTCAGCTATTACAAATTTTAGTGCAGCAGCAAGCTACTGCAAGAGCTGATACACTAAGATTTATGGAAGCCCAACAGCAACAGCAGCAATTTATGCAACAGTTATTATTACAACGACAACAGCCAGAAGTCAGAATTCCTCAAGAACGGCCAATTACATTAATAGATTTCAAGAAGTATGCGCCACCGGCATTCAAGGGGACTTCTGATCCCATGGAGGCAGAGGGATGGCTTAAAGCTGTTGAGAAAGTTTTTCAAGCCTTGCGGTGTCCAGAAGAGGAGAAAGTTACATTCGCTACCTTTTTATTGCAAGATGAGGCAGCTGCTTGGTGGGAGCTGGAGCTCGGAAAACAAGGACCAAATGATACACCTTTTACCTGGACAGATTTTAAAAAAGTTTTCTATGAGAGATATTTTCCTCAAAGTGTTCGGGTACAAAAATTTCGAGAATTTGACCGCTTGGAGCAGGGTACTTTAACTGTTTCTCAGTATGCCTCAAAGTTTGAGGAATTGTCGAGATACGCTCCATCACTCTTAGCTGATGAAGGAATCCGGGCCAGGAAATTTGAAAATGGACTTAGAAGTCGGATCCAGCATCAAGTGATTGCCTTTGAGCTACCAACTTATAAAGAGGTTGTTAATAAAGCATTAATTATTGAAAGGGGATTGGATGTGGCTCAAGCTGAAAGGGAGAAAGCATTAAAGAAGAGATCTGGAACAAGAGGGAATCAAGGTCAATTCTATAAGGGAACCAATGCAAAAACCAGAAAGCTTGACAATATTACTTCTGATGACATGACCCAACCAAAGAATGATGTCAAGTGCTTTAAGTGTGGTGGTTTTCATTATAAGCGGGATTGTACGTGGCCAGATGAGTGGAAGTGCCATAACTGTGGTAAACCGGGACATAAGGCAGTTGTATGTCCATCTGGTCAGGGGTCACAGCATCAGTTACCTCGTGGAAAACAGCAATTTGAAGGGCAACAGAAAACAGTAACTCAGGGACGGGTTTATTCACTCACCCAGCAGGATGCTAATGCTTCAAATTCTGTAGTGACAGGTATGATCAAATTATTTTCCAGTAATGTTTATGTTCTTTTTGATACTGGTGCTACACACTCTTTCGTATCTGTTAGATTGGTTAGGGAGAATAATGAGTTAACCCCGACATCTTTAGAATTTGAACTCTGTATTTCCACTCATAGTGGGGATGTTTTTGTGGTTAATCAAATCTGCAAGAAATGTAGATTGAATATCGAAGGTAGAACAATGGAAGCCGATTTGATAGTCATGGATATGAAAGACTTCGATATAATCCTTGGAATGGATTGGCTGACAGCAAACCATGCTTCCATCAATTGTTTTGAGAAAATTATAAAATTTCAAATTCCTGATCAGTCAGAGTTCTGTTTTAAGGGAAACAAGTTAACTCTTATGAGGAGGATAATTTCGGCTTTTATTGCCAAGCGACTCCTCAGACAAGGTTGTGAAGGATTTCTGGCAACGGTGATAGATACTCAACAGCAGGATCTTAAGTTGGAAGACATACCTGTTGTGAAAGAATTTTCGGAGGTCTTTCCCGATGATCTGCCAGGATTACCTCCTGATAGAGAGATTGAGTTCTCTATCGATCTTATACCAGGTACAGGTGCCATCTCCAAAGCTCCTTATAGAAGGGCTCCGGCAGAATTAAAAGAACTTAAGGAGCAATTGCAAGAACTGTTGGATAAAGGATTTATCAGACCTAGCAGGTCTCCCTGGGGTGCTCCAGTCTTATTTGTAAAGAAAAAGGATGGAAGTTTTCGGCTTTGCATTGATTATCGAGAATTGAACAAAGTGACTATAAGGAACAAATATCCCTTACCAAGGATTGATGATCTATTTGATCAATTACAGGGGGCACAAGTATTCTCTAAAATTGATCTTCGTTCTGGTTATCATCAATTGAAGATTAAGACAGAGGATGTACCAAAGATAGCTTTTAGAACTAGATATGGACACTATGAATTTTTGGTTTTACCTTTTGGTCTGACAAATGCACCTGCAGTTTTCATGGATCTCATGAACCGAGTGTTTAGACCATATCTGGATCAATTTGTAGTAGTATTCATTGATGATATACTGATATATTCAAAAAGTCTACAAGCACATGAGGAGCACTTAAAGATAGTATTACAAATACTCAAGGAGAAGAAATTATTTGCCAAGCTAAAAAATGTGACTTTTGGTTGGACAGAATTTCTTTCCTTGGCCATGTTATATCAAAGGATGGTATTTCTGTGGATCCAAAGAAAGTGGAAGCAGTGGTAGAGTGGGAGAGACCCACTAATGTGTCCGAAGTTCATAGTTTTCTGGGAATGGCAGGATATTATCGAAGGTTTGTTGAAGGATTTTCTCTTATTGCTATACCCTTAACTCGCCTGACTCAGAAACGAACAAAATTTGAATGGACAGATGATTGTGAGCATAGTTTTCAAGAATTGAAGAAACGGTTAATCACTGCCCCAGTATTGACTGTTCCTGCAGAGACAGGGGAGTTTTGCATATATAGTGATGCATCCCGAAAGGGTCTCAGTTGTGTGCTAATGCAAAATGGAAAAGTGATAGCCTATGTTTCTAGACAGCTGAAATCATATGAGTCAAATTATCCCACTCATGACTTAGAGTTAGCAGCTGTAGTATTTGCTTTAAAGATATGGAGACATTACCTGTATGGTAGTCGTCGTGAAATCTTTACAGATCATAAAAGTTTAAAGTATATATTTACTCAGAAGGAATTGAATTTGAGACAGAGAAGATGGCTGGAACTAATAAAGGATTATGATCTGACTATCAGCTACCATCCAGGAAAGGCAAATGTTGTAGCAGATGCCTTGAGTAGGAAAACCCCGAGTAAGTTGGCAACTTTAATTACTAATCAAAAGCACATCTTAATGGATCTGGAAAGATCAGGGATAGAGGTACGAATTCATAATTCTGGGATGCAATTAGCAAATATTATGGTACAACCTATCCTGATTGACAAAATTAAATCAGCTCAGAAGGAAGATTTAGAGCTTCAGAAAATTAAAGAGACAGTTGAGTCTGGTGTACAATCTGAGTTTACTATATATAAAGATGATACCTTGAGATTTGGTAACAGATTATGTGTTCCTAAACTTTCAGAATTAAAGAATGAAATTATGGAAGAAGCACATAGTTCAGTATATACGATGCATCCGGGTAGTACAAAAATGTATCGAGATCTACGTGAAAACTTTTGGTGGTCCGGTATGAAGAAGGATATAGCTCAGTATGTGGCTCAATGTTTGGTGTGTCAACAGGTAAAAGCTGAGCATCAAAGACCTGCTGGACCGTTGCAGTCTCTTGCAATTCCTCAGTGGAAGTGGGAGCACATTACTATGGACTTTGTGACAGGATTACCCAAAACTCCTAAGGGAAATAATGCGATGTGGGTGATTGTGGATCGACTAACGAAGTCAGCTCATTTCTTATCTTTTCGTATCGGACTCTCTCTGGAAAAATTAGCAAATTTGTATATTGAACAAATTGTGAGACTACATGGGATTCCAATTTCTATAGTATCGGATCGAGACAGTAGGTTTGTTTCACAATTTTGGAAGAGTCTTCATAAAGCATTGGGGACCAAATTAAGTTTTAGTACAGCTTTTCATCCCCAAACTGATGGACAGTCTGAGCGAACCATCCAGATTCTAGAAGACATGTTGAGAGCTTGTGTTATGGACTTGGGTGGTGCTTGGGACTGTCATCTATCGTTGATAGAATTTGCCTACAATAACAGTTTTCAAGCTAGCATTCAAATGGCGCCTTTTGAGGCCTTATATGGTAGGAAGTGTAGATCTCCTATCTGCTGGGATGATGTGGGAGAAAGAAAATTATTGGGTCCAGAAATAGTACAACAAACAGTGGAGAAGGTACAAATAATCAGAGAACGTTTGCGTACTGCTCAGAGCCGACAGAAAAGTTATGCTGATAAGAGACGAAGAGAGCTGGAATTCAATGTTGGTGATCATGTCTTTTTGAAAGTGTCTCCACAAAGGGTGTGATGAGATTTGGTGTACGAGGAAAGTTGAGCCCGAGATTTGTGGGACCATTTGAGATTTTGGATAAGGTTGGTGAGGTGGCCTACCGACTAGCTCTACCACCAGTTATATCAGGAGTGCACAATGTGTTTCATGTATCTATGTTACGAAAATACATTCCTGATCCTAATCATGCAATAGATTATGAGCCATTGCAACTTCAGGAGGATTTGACCTATGAGGAGGTGCCTTTACGAATTGTTGACAGTAAGGAACAAGAATTGAGACACCGAATCATACCCTATGTGAAGGTGCAATGGAGCAATCACAGTGAAAGAGAAGCTACATGGGAACTAGAAGCAGAGATGCGAACAAAATATCCACAGCTTTTCGAAATACCAGGTACGTAAATTTCGAGGACGAAATTTTCTTTAACCGGGGGAGAATGTAAAACCAGGCTTGGGCTGAAGTCGGCAGACCCAGCCGACTTCAACCCAAACGAGGAAAAAAAAAATAATAGGAACAGAGGAGACGAAACAGGGGGGGTATTTCAACGAATTTTTTGCCGGAGAACTCGGAGGGAGGAGTCGTGAGAGGCGAGGAGAAGATCGGCGGAAGACCCGTAAAGGGTTTGGGATGGGTGGTATTTTAATAACGAGGGGAATCTCGTTGTTTTGTTTTCATTTTAAACCCTTTACCGCCGCCCTTAGAACCCCCATCCCGCTCTCTCTCCCTCTCCGACGAACACCAGAAGCTTCCTCAACGCCGCCGGTAAGATTTTTTTTTATTATTTGCAATTTTTGTGGGCTTTTTGTTAATTTTTGGATGAAACTTTGGGTTCGGTTTGGTTTGGGAAGTTGCCGCTGCATCCGCCGTCGTCGCCGCCGCCGCCGCCGTCGTCGCCGCCTTCGCCTGGTCCGGGAGGGCCCTGCGACAACCACGGTGTGGTTGCCGGCAGGTGGGGGGGGGTGAGATGGTGGTCGGTCGAAGAAGAAAAGAAGAGGAAGAAGAAGAAGAAAAAAAAAAAAAAAAACGAGTGGTGTTCGGGAGAAGAGAAAGAAAGAAAGGAGAAGAAAAAAAAAAAAAAAAAAAAAAAAAAAGAAAAGAAAAGAAAAGGAAAGAAAAGAAAAGAAAAGAGGAAAAAAAAAAAAAGTTCGGTACGGCCAAGAAGGAAAAAAAAATTTATTAATAAAATATATAATAAATATATATATATATATATATATATATATATATATATATATATATATATATATATAATATATATATATATATATATATGATAAAGAGGAGAGAGAAGGAGGAGAGAAGAGGAGGAGAGAGAAAGAGGAGAGAGAAGGAGGAGAGAGAAGGAGGAGAGAGAAGGAGAGAGGAGGAGAGAGAAAGAGGAGAGAGAAGGAGGAGAGAGAAGGAGGAGAGAGAAAGAGGAGAGAGAAGGATGAGAGAGAAGGAGGAGAGAGAAAGAGGAGAGAGAATGAAGGGAGAGAAGGAAGAGAGAGAAAATCAGCGATTTGTTTTCAAGATTCGTGAAAAATTGAGAATTTAGTTTAATTAAAATTATTTATCTATGTAGAGAATCTGTCTTCTGAGCGAGAAAGCGTTGCACCGATTTCGGGTTCGGATTAGTATAAGCGTGGATAGTTGATTTGTAAGGAATTCTAACCTAATCACCGTATTTATTAATATATTTTACATGATCTGATATGTTTCGAGCATAAATAAATATTTTTCATGCATAGTGGTTTTCGGATAGCATGATTTGATTTCCGGGTTACGGATCAAGTTTGTGGTTAGTATTGTTTGTATTTGCCATGTGATCTTGAAATGTATTTGATCGTGATAGCGATCGCTGGAAAGTGACATGATTCGATTATGTGAAAAGAAATGATAATGTGTTAAGAGAACTGGTGTTTGGACTAGCCATGCCACGGCGGTACCGTGGTTTCTCAGTGTGCCCGTCACAGGCTGGAGTGTGACAATCTGTGTGCCCGTCACAGGCTGGAGTGTGACAACAGTGTGCCCGTCACAGGCTGAAGTGTGACAACAGTGTGCCCGTCACAGGCTGGAGTGTGACAATAGTGTGCCAGTCACAGGCTGGAGTGTGACCGTGGTTAGTCCAGAACCCTAAAGATAATGGTTAAATAATTGGAAATTCTATAAGAAGAAAAAAAATAAAGTTTCCAAAGTTTTGTTAAACATGAAATCGGAATTGTTGTTTTCATCATATGTTATGGTAATGTTTACTGCTTTCATATATATGTAAATTATTATTGGTGATTATTTTGGAACCCTTACTGGGCTATGTAGCTCACTCCCTACCATCTGTTTTCTTTCAGAGACTCAGGAAACTTAAAGAGGATCTGGGCTGGGCGTGAGACGGAGCATCCTGTTTGTTGAGATAAATAGTTAGTTAGTCCGGTTACTGACGTTTGTGAGTCAGTAGACCAATTTATGATCGTCGAGTTAAATTATGAACTATACATTGTTAATGATTTGCTTATACAATATTAATTTACTTTGGATATATTTGAATTGTTGTGTACCTAGGCCTTGCATAATCTCTAGGGTAAAACCTAGGGTTTGTGCGGCCGGTCACGTAGCCGTATCCAGTATTGGATTCGGGGCGTGACAATATATATAATAAATCTTGTTCACTCGCTGACACCAATGGTAGTCAACCGACACCAATCGTAGTTTGCTGGTGATAGTGAAAAAGTTAGGGATATATATAATAAATCCCGTTCACTCGGCTTAGTGAAAAAGTTAGGGATATATATAATAAATCGGCTGACACCAATGGTAGTTTGCTGGTGGTAGTGAAAAAGTTAGGGATATATATAATAAATCCTGTTCACTCGGCTGACACCAATGGTAGTTTGCTAGTGGTAGTAATCCCGTTCATTCGTTGATACCAATGGTAGTCAGATGGACGTACTCACATTCAGGATGGGAAACGGCTGCAGAAAAATTAATATGCGCCGTGTATCAAACATTCCCTGGCTGGAGTTGGGGGACCGTCTGGGGGTGGCCATGCCCGGGGTCTAACTCCTCCCCCCTTTTCGTTTAAACAAAAAAAAGATAATCTTAAATATATGGCATCATTTGAGGAAATGTCAATTGAAATCTACTTGGCAATTAATCCACAAAAATGTAACCTCTTTAAGTGCATTATTAGCAGCAGAGGAAACCAAAGATGCAGGTAGATGGAGGATATCAACAAGAAGAGCACTCAATGATGCAGAAGTCTTCACATTTATCTAATTAATGTCAATATCGGAGCCACCTTCAAGATCTATACTGCACAGTAAAAATTGTAGCTATAAATCCTTGATCCAATCGATGAGAATGAAAACTTTTCTCAAATATGCCCAATTCAAATCTTGCAAAAAAAAAAAAACTAAAAGAAGATTAAAGAATTTTGAAAGTAGGAATTAAATATTTTTTTCATTAATTCTTCATATCTTATAAACTAAGGTATATAATTCCTATTTATAATACTAATGAGACTCTCCTTTATATAGTTAGAGTAGGTCAAGGAGGATTTCTCTTCTAGTTCAAATAGAACTAGATCCTAAGAAAAACATGACTGATATAAATAATCATAAACAAATATTAAAGTTTTATAGAAAATAGATCTTGACTTATACATTAACTTTACGTTCTATCACTCTATATGATCTTTCATATATTATATGATAACCTCCGATTAAAATCTTTTCTAAAAAGAAAGTTTTTGTTTAATCAACCCATTTCAAGACCTCAATAATGACATCCTAATATAAGCCCCTTAGAAGTTGGCCCAAAGTTGTAAATATTAGGACGATGCCTGATTTCAATTGAACATCATTTGGCCAAGTTATTGTCTCTAAAAATTTGGCATGTGAATCAGTTTTTTGATATTGCTTTTGGACCTTGTGCAGCCCTACTTATAGTGGCTAAACTGGTTCATATTGTAATATCCAGCCCAAAATAAAAAAAAAAGAGGGGAAGGAAGACTCCCGATTGGAGTCTTCTTTTTCTCCAACTTCATTGAAGATGAGTCTAAGATAGTCCCAAAATCCTCTAAAAGGACCTCTCCTCCATCCACTTGCCATGCCCCAAATCCTCTAAAAGGCCAACGTCACCGATCAGGGGACATACTGTTACAGGATGATGCCCTTCGGCTTGAAGAATACGGGGGCCACCTATCAGCACCTGGTCAACAAGGTCTTCGAGAGCCAAATTGGCCGCAACATGCAGGTGTATGTGGACGACATGCTCATCATGAGTAAGCCGGGTTCGAGCCACATAGCTGACCTCGCTGAGTCCTTCCACAACTTGCGGCAACATCAGATGAAGCTGAACCCAGCGAAGTGCGCCTTCGGGGTGGCCGCGGAAAAATTCCTCGGCTTCATGGTCACCCAAAGGGGCATTGAAGTGAACCCGGAGAAGGTGCAGGCCATCATTGACATGGAACATTGACCGCCAAGAAGCAGGTCTAATGCCTGAAGGGATGCATCGCCGCCCTCAGTAGATTCATCTCGAGGTCGGCCCACCATTGCCAGCCATTTTTCAAGGCTACGCAAGATGCACGACTTCACCTGGACCGAGGAGTGCATGATAGCCTTCGAGGAGCTGAAGAATTTCCTCACCTTCCCTCCGCTGCTCTCCAGGCCGGAGGAGGGGGAGGAGCTCTTGCTGTACCTAGCGGTGACACTGGGAGCGGTCAGCTCAGTTCTCATCCACATAGATGAGGACAAATCTCAAAAGCCAGTGTACTACACCAGCAAAATCCTCCGTGACGCGGAGATCAGGTATACTCGCTTCGAAAAACTTATTTTTGTACTAATAATGTCTGCTAAGCGCCTCAGGTCCTATTTCCAAGCACATCCAATAGTGGTAGTGACGGACCAGCCGCTGAGGACTATCCTCACCCGACCCGAGACATCCGGGAGGTTGGCTAAGTGGTTCCTACTGCTCAGTGAATTCAACATAGCGTACCGACCGAGATCGTCACAAAAGGCCCAAGTCCTGGCCGACTTCGTGGTCGAGTGCACCGGGTTCGCCGAGGAGTCAGAGCAGACAGCAATGGATCCTGGGCCAGGAGAAGAGCCATGGATTCTTCACGTAGATGGAGAATCCAATTCCGGCGAGAGCGGAGCAGGCCTCATCCTGACCAATTGTGATGGGGTTATGGCAGAATGCACCCTCCGCTTCAAGTTCACCGCAACCAATAACTAGGCGGAGTACGAGGCACTCCTCGCGGGCCTAAGAGTCTCCCGCGAGCTGGGTGTGCAGGACTTAAAAGTCTTCACCGACTCCCAACTGGTCGCCGGACAAGTATCAAGGGAGTATGAAGCAAGGGACACCCAGATGATGAAGTACCTGGAACGAGTCCGTGCGAGCATGGCAGGCCTTCGGCACTTCAGCATTTTCCACATCCCCCGAGGAGAGAATGCAAGCACGGATGCATTGTCCAGACTCGCGACTCTACCGAACTCGTCACTGGGGCGCGCCTACATCGAGCACCTTGAAAGTCCCAGCTACGAGAACCCGACGGAGGTACATCAAGTCATCCCCGAGCCGAGCTGGATGGACAAGTATATCCGGTACATCACTGACGGCATCCTGCTAGAAGACTGCACAGAAGCCACCCTCATTAGGAAGAAAGCCTCTCGGTTCGTCCTGATGGAGGGCCAACTCTACCGTTGATCTTACTCCTATCCGCTCCTGAGATGCCTCAGGCCCGCCGAGACGGCCTTTATGCTCCAAGAAATACATGAAGGCCTCTAGGAGAACCATGTGGGAGGGAGGACACTGGCTTATAAAGCTCTTCGTCAGGGATACTTTTGGGAGACCATGAGAGAAGACGCAGCCGACTTCGTCAAAAGGTATGACAAGTGCCAGCGCCACGCCAACATACAGCATCAGCCGGCGGCACCGATCTCCCAGCTCTTAGCCCCTTGGCCCTTTGCCCAGTGGGGAATGGACATCTTGGGACCGTTACCCCCAGCATCAGGGCAACAAAAGTTCCTGCTAGTAGCGATCGACTACTTCACCAAGTGGGTCGAGGCAAAGCCGTTAGCTCGGATCGCGAAAGCCAATGTCCGCCAGTTCTTTTGGAAGTCAATCATATACCGCTTCGGGCTCCCCCATTGCATCATCACCGATAATGGACGACAGTTCAACAACCGCGAGTTCGAAGGATTCTGCGCAGCCCATGGAATCCAACACCGGTTCGCCTCGGTAGCTCACCCCCAAACAAACGAGGAAGCCGAGGTGACCAACCGGACCATCCTCCAAGGGCTCCGGACCAGACTGGACCAAGCTAAGGACATGTGGGCAGAAGAGCTCCCGAGCATCTTGTGGGCCTACCACACAACATCCAAGATGGCGACCAATGAAAAACCCTTCAACCTCGTCTTCGATGCCGAAGCAGTCATCCCCGTCGAGCTCGGCATGCCTACATTATGAGTGCAGCAGTACGACGAAGCACGAAACTCGGCACACCTCCTACTCAACCTGGATCTTCTTGAAGAAGCAAGGGACAAAGCCTGCCTGTGGATGGTGGCCTATCGACAAAGAGTGGCCCGGTACTGCAACGCCCACATCCGAACTAAAGCTTTCAAGCTCGGAGACCTAGTGCTGCGGCGGGCGGAGGCGTCCCAGCCTAGGGAGTGCGGCAAGCTCTCCCCGAACTGAGAGGGCCCCTACAAAGTAGCTGAAGCCCTCTCGCAAGGGGCCTATTACCTTGAGGATCTCGATGGCGTCAGGTTTCCCAGGACATGGAACGCCTGCAACTTGCAAAAATACTATCAATGATGTAAGGTTTCCCAACAATGAATAACAATGGTTTTTTTTTCGTGCAAGTGTCTATTTGTCTTGCAGGAGAATACCAACGACGCCCTCGAGCCCAGCTCCAAGACGTCGAAGAATTATCGAGCCACATAGCTCTCCAACTCCAAGCGTCCCTCGAGCTCAGCTCCAGGATGTCGAAAGATCATCGAGCCACGTAGCTCTCCAACTCCAAGTGTCCCTCGAGCCCAGCTCCAGGACGTAGAAGGATCTTCGAGCCACGTAGCTCTCCAACTCCAAGCATCTCTTGAGCCCAGCTCCAGGACATCGAAGGATCATCGAGCCACGTAGCTCTCCAACTCCAAGCATCCCTCGAGCCCATCTCCAGGATGTCGAAGGATCATCGAGCTGCGTAGCTCTCCAACTCCAAGCATCCCCGAGCCCAGCTCCAGGACGTAAAAGGATCTCCGAGCCATATAGCTCTCCAATTTCAAGTGTCCCCAAGCCCAGCTCCAGGATGCCAATCCAAGATTGGAGCTCAGATCTCCGGTCAAGGAATCACTGAGCCAAGCAGCTCTGCATCTAAAACATCCTCGAGCTCAGCTCCGGGATGCCAAGAGATCATGGGGCCACGTAGCTCCCATCAACGCCTCGAGCCTAGCTCCAAGGCGCCAAAGACCTGAGCCAAGATCTCAGGCAATCCCTGGGCCCGAGCCTAGCTCCACGTCCAGGAAAGCCTCGAGCCTAGCTCCAAGGCAATCAAGACCGGTAACCCCCTTCTCTGATCTCTCCACTCGAAAAGAAGACGAGAAGGGAAGGAAAGAAAGAGAACAAAGGGGGAAGCCCGGCAGCCCCCCCTTCTTTGATCTCCCCACTCGAAAAGAAGACGAGAGGGAAGGAAAGAAAAAGAACAAAGTGGGGGTACAGCTAGCATTCTCTCCTCTGATCTCCCCACTCTGAAAAAAAAAATGATGATGAAAAATGAAATGAAAAAATGAAAATGATGAATGAATGATGAAAAGATGAATGAAAAATGAATGAGAGAAGAGTGGTGAAGGAAAGAAAGAGGGAACAAGAGGAAGATACAACATCATCGAAGTTACGACCATCCACGTCCCCAAGCCCTGCTCTAGGATGCCAGCTCAAGACCGGAGCTCAGACCTCCAGCCAAGAGACCTTCGAGCCATGCAGCTCTCAACCATTCACATCCCCGAGCCCAGCTCCAGGATGCCAGCTCAAGATCGGAGCTCAAACCTCCGACCAAGAGACCTTCAAGCCATGCAGCTCTCAACCATTCATGTCCCCAAACCCAGCTCCAGGATGCCAGCTCAAGACCGGAGCTCAGACCTCCGGCCAAGAGACCTTCGAGCCACGCAGCTCTCAACCATCCACGTCCCCGAGCCCAGCTCCAGGATGTCAGCTCAAGACCAGAGCTTAGACCTCTAGCCTAGAGACCGTCGAGCTCTGCAGCTCTCAGGTACCCTCTATGATCTCCCCATACATTAAAAGGAAAGACAAAAGAAGAAGGGGAGTGAAGGAGAGGAGGAGCCAGGCAAGAAACACAATTGCAAGAAAGTTTGCATTTCATTAATTGGGTGTCAATTACAAGTATCCTGTGGGCCCCCGACATGCCAAGTGGCCCTGCTAAATATAGAAGAAGAAGCAAAGAGTGACTATCTGCTAGACGGGTCACTGGGCCGGGAGTCTCCATCAGTAGGGGCTTCTGGTCGCGAGGTCTCAGGCTCAGCTGGCGCGGCCCCCTCAACGCCCACCTCTTGGTCTGAAGTACCGGGAGAGTCGAGGTAGCTACAGCCTTCGACCGAGATGAACTCCTCGACCAGGCGGTGCAGGTACATGAAGCCTTTGAAGGAGTCCGACGCTGTTTGCTGGATCTCGGCGAGGAACTCCTCCGAGGCCTTGTACCTTTCCACCACCTTCCCAGTTTCCTTCCTTGCTGCAGCCACCTTGTGCCTTGCATCCACGACTGACTTGACCGCCTCATCTGATGCCCTCTGAGCCGCGACGAACTTCTCCTCCTCTGCCATCAGTTGAGCTTGGAGGGACTAAGCGGTCCTCTTCTGCCGGGCCACCTCGGCGATAACCACATCCAACCTCCGCTCGGAGTCGACAAGCTCCTCGGTCTTCTTCCTCGACTCCTCCTACTCGCGGTCGAGATTCTCTTGGAGCTCCTTCGCTCGCCCCTCAGAATCGGCGAGCTGCTTCTCGAGGTCCTTGTCTCGCTGGCCAAGCACCCCTTCAGAGTTAGCCCTCCTCTCCAGATCAGCCTACAACGACATGATCTCAGCCGCTTGCTGTTGCTCAGCTTGCTCCTAGTTGCGGCAGCAACTCCTAATGAAGAGGGCCTCGACACCCATCTGCATTGCATGGGAAGTCAAAAAAAAAAGAGAGAAGAGGGAGAAGATGAGGCTGCTTACTGTGTAGAGATGGGAAAAAGTACTGTCGATCACTGCTCCGACCGGCAGCCCATCCATCTCCTCCCGGTCGCATTACTGGATGGAGAAGTCTATCATGCGATAGGCCAGGGCACGGTTGTCGGCCAAGGAGCTCTCCGGCCCCAGCATGAACGGAAGGCGGTGCCTCGCCTCATCTCTCCTGCTCTCCCGGGGAGCAGGTGCGCCCGTCCCTCTAGCAGTGGGACCCCCGAGAACCGGTCGAGGATCCAACGCTGTTGCAGTCAGAGCCCCCATCGCCGGAGGATCTCTTGGGCGGGCCTCCCCTCCCTTAGCTTCAACCATCTTCGGACCCGGAGGGCGAAGCGGAGCAGTAGCAACAGCATTAACCTGGATGGCCGCCACCGGCTCCAAGATAGGGAGTTCAGCATCGGTCCGGACGGCCGCCACGGGCTCCAGGACGGGAGGTTCTGCCTGTGGCCTTGCCCGTCGCACAGGGGCTCCCACAACCTCCTTTCCTTTTAAGGAGGTCGGCATAGCAGGAGCAAACGTCAGCGTCCCCTCAACTCGGGCCCGCCTCGAGGGAGGCTCGGCAGCCACCCTGGTGGACGGCCTCTTCTTGGGGACCAGTAATGGCTCGCCCTCTGGAAGGATCAACCCTGCACACAGGAGCTTGGAAAGTCAGCCCAAAATGGAGAAAAGAAGAAATGCATATGGAAGAAAGAGCTGAACCTACCTAGTCCGGCTGATGAGTCGACCCTGGCATCAAGATGGTTCTGTTCCGATAGCAGGACCTCCAAAGAAGGGATCTGAGCGGTGCGAAGCTGATCGTAGTCATCTTGATCGGCTGCTTCAACCACGGAGATCCGGTTTGGGGACCGGTCTGGCTCGCTCCAGGCCCAGTCGACCCCTTCGACATCTGCAAAGAAGAACTTACTCTTCCATCCCTTGATGGAAGAGGGAAATTTGAACTTGATCCCCTTCGGGCGAGAAAACAGAGACCACCACCTGTCCTTGGTCGGGTGGCGTTTCAGGATGAAGAATGCCCTGAACAGGGAGAACCGAGCGACGAACCCATGAACATGATAGAGTATGAGGAAGGAGAATATGACCCTAATGGCATTTGGGACCAATTGGGCGGGGACCAGACGATAGTTGCTCATAACAGACAAGAAGAAAGGATGAAAGGGAAATCGGAGACCCCGGAGAAGGTCCCCTCATAGAAGGTGAGATGCCCCGGGCCACTGGAAGTGACCCGCTCCCCGGGTCGGGGGACCATGAGTAGAACGAAAGCCGGTATCCCATAGGCATCCCGGATGGCCTCCAGCTCCACGACAGAAATCGTCGAAGCGACCCCGCCCGAACCTGTTGACCGGACAGTCTCAGGGGCTGGTTCAAGCAGAAAAGGAGGACCGGTAGGAAGGGAAGAAATGACCTCTAGCTCCCTGATAGGCACAAGGGGGGCAGGAAGGGCCGGTCTCATGCTAATCCTAAACTGCTCCCCCTCCGACTCCTTGTCGGAGGAGGAGAGCACCACCCTCCGGGCGAAAGACTCCGGACGAGACATGCTGAAATGAGAAGGAAGAAGCCTACCCCTAGAGGAGAGAAGAACAGATGCAGATCGTGGAGGAAGAAAGGTCTGGACACTGCAACGAGCGCGAAGGATTTGAAAGAAAGGAAATTCTAGGTGAGAAATTTTTTCTTTTCACTTCGAAAGGGCCCATCAAATCCGCGCTGTTATGACCCCCTCGCCAACGGATTTGCACCACGTGCTACCCCTCGACGAAAAAGGAGTCTCAGCCGCTCAGAATTCTGGCTAACATTAACTGCCCCTCGAACGTGGCCACGTGGCACCCCCGCACTGGTCGACGGGGCCACCCCTTGAAGCGCTAGTGACCGCGGCAATCATTGCGCCAGATTTTCGCCTCTCCACGTCAGCATTGCTGTTACTCCCTTCGCCCTGAGCATCACGCACTAACGAGCCTCAGGAGTGGGAGGCAAATGATGTAGCGAGACCACTGACATGGGTAGCTGACGGGCGCCACATTGAGGGAGGCCGCCATGGAAGACGCCACGTCGACTCTCCAGCTCGGACCCCACTATCGAGCTGGGCTGAGCTCCCTCAGGACAGCAAGTCGAGCTCAATCCTCTGCCGGGTCGAGCTCATGAGCTCGACACCAAGGTCGGAGCCATCCTCCACCCTCCAGAGTGAGATCCTCGGAGGTTTGTGCCCTGCGGTCGAGGTCGAGCCAAGAGCTCGCCCGCCGATGTGGAGCCTCTTCGAGCGCGCGCCCTCTGGACCGGGTCCGTCCTCCGCCCTCCAGAGTGAGACCCTCGAAGGCTAGTGCCCTGCGGTCGAGGTCGAGCCAAGAGCTTGCCCGCCGATGTGGAGCCTCTCCGAGTGCGCGCCCTCTGGTCCGGGCCCGCACTCTTCCCTTCTCCACCAAGGTGACCGCACGAGCTCGGAGCGCCCAGATCGGAGCAGACCCTGCCATCCCAGGACACCGGCGAGCCGCCCGAGGACCACGGAATGGTGCCCCCATGCCACCATAACTACCTGTCCGACCGTACTTCCAGGGGATGGGCCAGCTAGAGAGCACGCACTCCTAGGGCGGTGGCCCCCGGATCGAGGCTCTGCCAGGCTTCCCGGAATGGAGCGACCGGAGAGGATGTCAGAAGGAATGGAAGCTTCCCCTACCACATGTCAGGAAAGGCATCCCATCCATGGCACGGGATCTTGCCGCACGCGCCTGCCAACCCATCGAGGATCCCGAGACAAGCTTCAACGGCCAATTTCCAATTACAAAGAATGATCGGCACCCCCAAAGAGGGGGAGGTAACATACCAGTAACATAGGAACAACACTCCACCACAGACACAAAGCACAAGCTCGACCAAGAGGGCGAAGCGCCACCACCAACACCACAGTTGAGGGAAAACCACAGGGCAACAAGGAGAAGCGGAGGGACAGGGAACCCCTCTATCCCCGCTATCACTCTCTCCCTATTACGTTTCTCCTTCACCGACACATCTTCCACTCCTCCTAGTGCGGAGTCCATCAATAGGGGCCCGACTAGGAGGATCTGTTATCCTGGATCGTCACTGACTTGATCGTCGGAGTGCCCCTGCCGGAAATCCCGGTCCGGGTCACTAACCCCTGTTTCGTAGGTCCAGGAGCAGAGGACCGGCAGACAGCGACAGAAGCGCACTCCGGTGCCGGCAGCAGCTACGGACCACGACGGTCTTGGCGGCAACACGTGGCATCTAACAGATTTTGACATCAATAAATATAATAGTTAAATAATTAAAAACATAACAATCAAATATTAAAAATTTAAAAAAAATTAAAAATAAAAATTGATTATTGAAAGGAATTTTAATTTTTTTAATAATTTATATAACTACACTAACAATGTTATATGTTATATTTTAAAATAAATAATTAAATAAATGTACATCAACTATGGCGTGTTTTCATGACCGTGGGTGGTCGCCACGAAGCTTCTCAGCATGTAAAAAAATATATATTATTTTCCTCTATGCGCGTTTGCGTGCATTTGTTGGTGCCGGCCACCCACTATTCGTTACGGTCTTATGCATTTCCAAAGGGCGACCAAATAAAAAAAGAAAACCGATACCTTTCGTGCCGCATAGCGCGGTTTTAGTACATTATCCGATAACGTTGCTTGAGGGCAGCCTACGTATTAGAAAAAGCAGGCCTCGCATTTTTTTTTTCATTATTCATTTAAAGTCAAGGGTTCATGCCTTCACATATAAGATATTATCTTAGTTTTATGCTTTTTGGATTTTAATCTAAAAGATATCCTTGAGAAGGATGCCTCTTTCTATCTAAAAGGCACCTTACATCCCTTCTTGTATAAGTAAAAATGTTTCTTAACTCTTTCTATATAAATAAAAATATTTTCTGATTCATAATCAATATCAAACTAATAATTCTATTCTATCATAATTACCATAACTTTCAAAAAAAAATTATATATAAACAAAAAATGCATCACAGTCATAAATTCAGAACCTACATGGATAATCAGTATTACGGGCAAGGATTCATAGCTTGGTACATGAGATGTTATCCATTCTAACTCATATGCTTCATGATTTTATTTTTTGAATTTTAATTCAAAAAATATCTCACGTAAAAAGAGTGTTTTTTTTATATAAACTAAAATTCTTTTTGATTCACAACCAATGTAGATCTAATAATCTTTTCCCAACGCAACACATTCAAATAAAAAATATTTGAGACATCTATTGACTGTTATGGGGGGATGATTCCTTGCTTGCTAGCGATTTGCATGGTCTTTAAGCGTCTCCAAATTAAAAAACGGCTGTTTTCCTGGAACATTGTTCTTGCCAATGAGATTTCATGGATCTCCAACATATATCTTCTTGTCCTGTTTTAATGGATATCTATCACCTGATTTCAACCTTTGATCATTTCACATCTCAACATGTGTACAAAGAAGCAAATCAAACCAATTTCTAGGATGATTCTTCTGTTACACGGGAGATGCCGCCGGCTTTTCTTTTCTTCGTTACTGACACTCTTTCTCAGTTCTTTCTTCTACCATAAGTATTTCTCTTGCTTAATCTTTTCCACCGTTTCGACGAAAAATAATGTTGTTAGTTTATATATATATAAAGAAATGAGAGGAGGGGATAAATGTGGATGTAGCTACTCCTTACGGATCTTAACCTCGTCAGTCTATGTCCGATTCGAGCCACAAATTTATGCGTGCTTTCTTCATCACCGGTGAGTATATCAGCCTAGCATCCCCCGATCATATGTCCAAAAAAATACCTGAATTTAATCGAGTTACCCGAAAGAACATGTCTCAAATCTATGACCGATGAAAGATAAGTTTAAGCCTCTACCGAGACTATCGCCTTAGCGGTATAATGTTGTTAGTTGATAAATAGATATTTATTAGACAGTTACGTTTTATATCTCAATTTCTTCCGCATATATATTACGTGCGCAACACCAATTTTAAACATTGATCTTACAATAATAATATTAATTATTTTATTTTTTATTTAGCAAATATATATATATATATATAATATGATATATAAGTAGTTTTTTTTTTTTATGAACCAAAAGGGAGGAGGAGTTAGATCCCGGGCATGGCCACCCCCAGAATGTTCCCCAATCCTAGCTAGGGAATATTCGATACATGGTGCATATTAATTTTTTCATAGCCATTCCTCATCCGAAGGTGAGTACGTCAACCTGACTACCACTGGAGTCAGCCAAGTGAACGGGATTTATTATATATATCCCTAACTTTTTCACTACCATCGGCCAACAGGGACTACAGGATTATTTTATTATTATTTTTTTTAATTTTATTCTTCAGGATTATTTTATTTTATTTTTTTTTAAATTTTATTCTCGAATTATTTTTTTTATTTTTTATTTTATTTTCAAACTTTTTTGCCAAAATATATCTAAACTAAAACACAAATTTTCATAACTTTTTCGTCAAAATATATCTAAACTAAAATACAGATCCCTGCCACCGCTCACCGGTGGTATATATAAGTAGGTTTAAGGAAGCCAACTGCCGAGAAGCACAAGTCTTGGCGTCCTTTTCTTAGAATCTGCCAATGGATGACTTGGACGCAGTAGTACCGACGTCATATTCGTGAGGAATACATGGCGTGGATCACATTCATTTCAACGACTGCAATGAAATAATTTATTCAAAGATCCACATCAGATAATACATGATGTAGATCATATTTAATTAAACTGTAATGAAATATTTTATTCAAACACCTTATCATTGTAGTATCGGTACAATGAAAGTTTCCTTCTAATAATATAATATTTAATCATAGATATAAAAATAATATATAATAATTTTCATTTCAAATTAATTAACAAATCAGTAAAAAAAATCATTCAATTCAGAAATTTCATCATCGGTCGAGAATCAAATAATTTTTCTAATCTCACGAAGATGGATTGAAAAAAAATTCATTTTTCTATTCAAAAATCATGTTATTAAACAAAAATTCATGAATTAACTCATTTTTAAAATTATCATCCATTTCTATTTTAAAAAATATGCACTCTTTTATCTAATCTTATTTTTTTAAGATATCGGTTGACACTAAATCATCTAGGCTGAGACTTCGACACTAAATCATCTAGGCTGAGACTTCGGCGGTGACGGGCATCACGCTCGCTTTTCCAACCGGGATCCTAGGCACTTTTCTTGGATGAACACCTGCAAAAGGTTCCTGGACCGGATTCCCGGCGAGGGACACTCTGATGCTCAAGTCAGTAGGATGGTCTAGGCAACAGAATGAAGAATTCAAAGAAGAGCATACATAGAAAAGGCGTGAATAAGGTGGTCTAGTCTGGGCTTGTTTGTCTTAGACCTTGCTTATCCTTTGGAGGTCCCCTCTTATCCTATTTATAGATGTAGCTGTAACCGAAAGTGGTTGTGGTAACCGAAAGTAGTTATGGTAACCGAAAGTAGTTATAGTAACCGAAAGTGGTTATGGTTACAACAACTGGGAGTTTTGGTTGGTTATTATCCCTTGATTGTTTCTTTATCAAGGCCAAGTGAATGGGTCACAACATCGCCCCCCACTTCCGAGCTCGAAAAAATGTTGCTAGTGAACTTCCTCGACTTTTTCAGCAAAGGGAGTAATTTCATTTCTTCGGTCTTGATATTGGCATAAACGAATAGCAACTTTTGCACTTGTCGGTTAGCCGATTGGGTCTGCCTTTGTGCTCTTTGTTGGTAATAAGGTAGGCTGGTCAGGCTCGCCTCGGTACTTCATCGGATTTATCGTTAGGGTAGGCCGTTTAGGCCATCCCTGTGCTTTCGAATGATAGTAAGATAGGCTGGTAGACCGTCTCAGCATGTTATCGGATTTACCGTAGGGTAGGCCGCTTAGGCCATCCCTGTGCCTTTGATTGATAGTAAGTAGGTTAGTCAGGCCCACCTCGGCACGTTATTGGATTTACCGTAGGGTAGGCTGATTAGGCCATTCCTGTGCCTTTATCGATAATAAGGTAGGCTGGTTATGCCACCTTTTAGATCTCAAGGGATCTAGTGGGCTTCAATGGGCCCTGGTAAGGTAGGCTTCAGTAGACCTCTTCTTGGGCTTCAGTAGACCTCTTCTTGGGCTTCAGTAGACCTCTTCTTGGGCTTCAGTAGGCCTGAATAAGGTAGTTTTTAATGGGCCTTTTCTTGGATGTTGATCGGCCTTGCACGTAGATGGCCTTGCATGTAGACGGCCTTACGCCTCTTGGGCGTTGATCAGTCTTGTGCATGAATCAGCCTTGTACCTCTTGGGTGTTGATCGGCCTTGGGCCTTAATCGGCCTTGGACATTGATCGGCCTTTGGCCTTGATTGGTCTTGTTCCTTGATCGGCCTTGGGCGTAGATCGGTTTTGTTTTCAAGATTATGCTGGAGTATAACAATGATCTAGATCAAGTGGGCGGCCAGTGGTGACTGGTTCTTCAGCTTTGGGAAGTCGATTTCCGGGCCACCAGCACCCAGAACATCATCGGCAAATCGCAAGCTTGCCGATGGCCATGTGACGATGAGCTCGACCAGTGTCTGCTTGTAATCAGAGATAAGGCTGATGTAGTTCACCACATAGTGAGTCAGTGGGTGGATGGTGCTGCCAAGGATCGGGATCTTGGAGGGATCCTAAAGGATGATGTTCTCGAACTTGGATAGGATCCCCCGAATGGCCTCGACGAGGCAGGAAAGAATGTTAGCGGCCTGGGTGTAGATGGACTCGGAGGACCGAGAGTGGAACACTGCAGTGACATCTGGGAGGAGGTCAAAGATGGCATCGTGGAGGTCGAGGACCTTGAAGAGCTTCTCTGGGGACCGGCAACCGATGCTAATGGCCTCGGTGAAATCGAAGAGATGGATGGCCACACCCTCGACGATCTCGGTGAAGGGGGCGTCGTTACCGCCCGGAACGCTGCAGAGGCCGTCGAAGATGAGCTCATAGAGGCAGCACTCGCTGATGAAGACGATACGGATGTAGGACCGGGCAGCGCGGATTCAACAACGGATCTTGGCCTTGGGCTATAGCTCGAAAATCCGCCGGCGATCCCAATGAGCTGGAGGGCTTCCGAAGCATCAATGGAGGTGCCATTAGGGGTAGTGGCCTTGGAGTTTGGGTGACTGGTGAGGAGGCCGGTGATGTAGGAAAGAGGAACGAGATTGCCGGAGGCCATGGTGTTGCTCCTGAGAGGCAGGCATGGGGTGATGCTGCTATTGAGGAGGTGGTGATGGCGTAGTCAGGGGAGGCGCGGATCTTGGTGTGCTGGAGGTGGTCCCTTCCATAGGTGTTGATCGTGGTGATCGGCGAGAAGAAAGTGGAACTGGGATGAGTCCAGATTGGCTCCCAATTCGATGACCCGATTGGGCGAGAGTCCAGAGAGTTTCCAGGCAATATGGGTCAAGATGTCGACCGGGTTGGACACGACAAGGAGGAGCACGTCCGGTGCGTACCGGGCAAGAGGCGACATGATCTACCGAAAAAGGACAAGGTTTCTGTGGAGGAGATGTGAGGCGAGCAGTGGTGTCACGATTGAGGACGTAGACGAGCTGCTGCTTCTCGCAGGTGGAGATCATGATGGTGCGGCCCTTGGGGTCGACGGCAAGGTACTGGCGGGGGACGATGCGACGGCAACCGAACTTGCCGAAGGTCTCCTAGTGGATCTTGTTGAAGGAGTTCTTCTCCTTACCGTACTCGAGGATGGTGATGCGGCCGGAGTCGGAGCCGACGACGACATATTCCTTCCGGGAGCCGGTGAGACGGAACCGTGCGAGGGAGCGAATGGTGCCGAAGACCTCGACGGAGTGGAGGGTCTAGATCTTGCTGGCGTTGTCGAGGCGGAGGAGCTCCAGAGTCTTGCTCCGAGCCACCACGATCTCCTGGGTCTTACCGCCGATGAAGCTTCCATGGATGGCGCACACCACGCCCGTCGCCCGCTGGAGTGTTAGGTTGTAAAGATACAGTGTTGCTGCTTTCTTTTTTTGTTGTTTCTCGGCCTCGTGGGCTTAGATCTGGGGGAGGAGGAGCTTGAATGAGCCATCGGTATCGTCCTCCCTATCGTCTTCTCCATCTTGTATTTCTTGAATTTCTCCTTTCTAAGAGGAGAATAACGAGCTCCTACCTGGCGTGCCAATCTGTTGACACTAATCACCTAGGCTGAGACTTCGACGGTATCGGGCATCCCGCTCGCTCTTCCAACCAGGCTCCTGGGCTCTCTTTTTGGATGGACACCTATAAAAGGTCCCTGGATTGGATTTTCGGTGGGGGACACTCCGATGCTTAAGTCAATAGGATGGTCTAGGCAATAGAACGACGAATTCAAAGAAGAGCATAGATGGAAAAGGAGTGAATAAGATGGTCTAGTCTATCCCCTATTACCCTATATATATATATATATATATATATATATATATATATATATATATATATATATATATATATATAGTTGTAATCGAAAGTGGTGGTAACCGAAAGTGGTTATGGTAATCGAATGTCGTCAAATATAGATATAGCTCTAATTGTAAGTTGCTGGTAACTGAAAGTGGTTATGGTAATCGAATGTAGTTATAATAAGTTATGGTAACCGAAAGTGGTTAGGTAAGGTGATTACAATAACTAGAAATTTTGGTTGGTTCTCTTGATTGTTGCTTTATGAAGACCGAATGAATGGATCATAACGATATCTATTATTTTTTAAAATTTTTAAAATTTTTATTTTATTTTTATATTTGTAAATAATTATTGTATGATAGGAGAATCATGAAACATAATATATATGTAAAAGAAGCTGAAGACCGCGTCCCTGCGGAGTAACTTCCTCGGAAACGGTATTAGGTTCCCGTTGTTTCCTACGTGCCTCGTCGAGAGACAGGCCAATGCAACGTCCAGTAAAGAGTTGGGCGGAAGATTGCATTGACATGACCGAGCGACTGGCGGTCAACATTTATTCCCCCATTATAAATAACACCACCCTTGTACAAAAGATAATGCGCAAAAGAGAAATCGAGCGAACGATGGTTTGCTTTTTTTCAAAAAAAAAAAAAAAAAAAAAAAAAAAAAAGAAGAAAAAGTTTACATCCATATGAATATATATACATTTAATAAAATTTAAAAATAAAACATCACAAAGATCCATCAGAGCTAACGAATGACTAATTTATTGGACCCCTCCTTGGTACTTCGCCAATGAATATATATATATACATAGTTTTTTTTTTTTTTTTTTTTCTTTCTTTCTTTTCCATGGTCAAAGATATTTCGATACAAATTGACAACTACTTAACTTTTAGTGAGCCTTATGGGCCGGCGCGGAAAGAGGGACAAGCTTTCCAATTTTAAGTTGGAACTTTCAGCTTCTCTGTCTCGTTTAGCTCTTCTCCAAACGTTACGCCCGCTAGAACGTAATTTTTAAAAGGGACACCATGATATCACAAGGGCTAGATGGTGACTACATGATTGTTGAATTATGTGAACTAATACAAACGAGTCGGTGGTTGTCCTTGATAGGAGTCTTTCGGAGTAGCCCGGGCAATAGCATCTGTACCAAAGAGCTAGCAGTCCCAAAGAGCATCTCTATCCAATATTTTTTCATTCAACCTCTTTCTTTGGCCTACTTGTATGCAAGACCGTAAACGCCATTGAGCTACCTACCCAAAAGCAGTCTAGATAGCAGTCCAGATGGTTGTTGCCGTCAATCCCGGGCGGTTAAGGTGAACTGCCTCCATACACCTGCAAGACAGTAATCAAGGATTAGAGGTTGCTAGATTGGCTCGGGCCCAGCCATCTTGTAATTAAGTTAGAGAGGATTTACAATGAAAGCAATGGAGGATGAAAAAGAGAACGGAGAGAGTTTTTCCTGGTTAAGATGATTTTTTATTTATTCGTTATCTCTTTTTTTTTTTTTTTGATAAAGCGAATCATCCAAACATGTCTTGTATGAATATATCTAGAAAGGTTAGAAAATAAAATATCCCCAAGTACTCTTGGGGCCATGCTCTCATCTATCTACAAGATGTCTTCCAACTGATTCGCAACAAAGGTAGACACCCGGTTAGCTATATTCACCTCCTGGAAGACATGTCTGATAGTGAAAAGTAAATACCCCGTCAACAAAATTGTGATACCCTATAAAAAGATGTGAGTTGCTTCTCTCGGTGAACAACCATGTATCCTGACCACCATTATAACAGAATCTTCCTCAATGATGAGGTGATCGGCCCACAAGATTCTCCAAGCATAGATGAACTGGTCCATGTTGCACAAAACTCCACTACAAGAGTTTTTGGCTCAAAAAGGTAACTTTCCCGGCCACCACCATGTCAAAATTCGATTCACAAAAACCAACACCACCCTACCTATCTCTAATACTGCCATCAAAATTATCCTTAAGAGGGACTTCCAAGAGATAAACACCCGATGGGTCGCTACATGAGCAGGGTGGGAATTCCAAGTCTTCATGGATCTCAAGGCCACATCAATAAGCTCTGTCATAAGAGTAAAGGTTCTTTTCAAAATGAATATTGTCAAGCACCTTCTGGATTCAATACCAAGTTGTTCTTAGAGAGCCATATGTGATGTGCAATATATGCTACTCGAATTCTGTCTACCTAGTCACATCACCTCCGAGCACCCCATCCCAAAAAATCTAGGAATGCTTGAATAGGAGTTTTAGACTAAATTACTTGATCCATATCTGCAAGACACCAAACTCGTCTGCTCTCAGTCATCAAAGAAAGGCATACTCCACTATCTCATCCTCCTAATTATACATTGGGCATGTTGGCTAAAGCTCCATGCCTCAATCCCTCAAGAGAGATCTAGTTGGAAACCGACTCCAAGCTACCTTCCAAAGGAATAGATAGACCCTCATATGCACTTCGGTCCTTTAAATCCACCCAATATCCAAATGTCTTCAGAGCTCCCTCTGATACAAGCAATAGAGGTCGGCGGTTATCACTCTTAGAATACAGGAAGATCTCCATACCTTGACATCTGGATAACTATATATAAGGATAGCCATAAAGAGGATGCACTCACCCAACTAATCACCAAAAGTACATGCAACTACTACTGCATCCCATCCACCACTATTTGAGCAAAGGAGATTACAAATCCGCATGGTGGCTGTCATCTTAGAACTAATGAAGGTCGGCAGACAACCAATCCATGGGTCTAGGAGGAGGTTCATCAAACGTCCATCCCATAAGAGCCATCTCATTTGGAAAATCACATCAAAAGCCCGAGCATAGATCTCTTTCTAGAAAAAGAAAGCCATTTGATTAGTCTAGATTTCACCACTGCTAGCCACGGACCGTACTTGAACCTCACTATCATATTGCTATAAAAAATTTGATAATTAGCAATGACTAATTATCATCACTAATAATAGAATTGCCATTGCTAATGCCATTAGCGACATAACACTATTGCTAATAGTAGGTCATAAATAACCTTGTGGATGATATCTATTATTAGCGATGGAAAAAGTGCCATCACTAATAATGGATATTAGTGATAGCTTAGACGACGATAACATAACTTTTTTCATATTTTTAAAAAAATTAAAAATCTGATAATAAATTTTACTATTACTACTATCTGTCATCACTAATAACTTATTATCGATGGCTTTAACTATCACTAATATCGTTGGTGATAATTTTTTTTTAAAAAATAAAAAATTAGTGATAAAATATTATCATCACTAATAAATTAATATCGATGCCATTAGCCATCGCTAATAATTTTTTATTTTTTAAAAATCATAATTATATTTTAAAATATATTTTTAAAATTATAATGATAAGCAATTATAGTAAATTAAAACTAAAATGCCACAATTATAAACAAACAATCATAAATAAAAAACTAATTATATTATATTTATAGTATAATTATATAAATTTATAAATTAATACTACTTTACAAATATAAAAAGTAAATACTTAACATCATAAAAAATAAAAAATTATGTGAGATCCTACTTATCATTGTCTTCTTCCTCCTGCAGCTCCATACATCCTCTCTAGCTACTGGTAGATGAGAGCTGGATATCCCAACAACCAATAATGAATAAGAATAAAATATTATTAATAGTTCCAATATGAAAATATATATCGATATAGAGGTGTATATTTTGATATACGCCTTCGATTCTCGAATAGATTGTTTCTATATATTTCATTCGATAATACGAAGCTACAGACATTCCCGGCCTATCTATTGGATTGTTAGATTAAATTTTTATGTCCTAAATTTTCTTTCCCAAATCTAGTCCAAATATATGAAGTTTTTAACTATAAAAATTTAAAATAAGTAAAGAAAATTATTAGTAGACTTACCTATTGTGATAACTTTGACAATGAGGCTAGTTGATCAAGCAAATGCGGGACTCGGAGAATCTCTATGCCTATATCATGGATGGCATCCTAGAAGCTCTGATGTTTCTAGATGAAAAGATAGATCATGATATCTTCAACAGTGCATCATCTCATGTCTAGATCGTTGAGATCTAAGAGGAGGATTTCAAAGACCAGCGAGCTACCGAAGGGTTGAAGTTGTGCCCAAATCTTATGACTTGGCTCCTACTCATCCCTTTGGTGACCCTGAACCATCCCTCGAGGTCAAGAAGGGGTTGAGAGAATAGGTCCTCACCGTGCCATGATACGGCTACTTTGTATAATCGGCCTATACAGTTTACCTATTAATTAGTCAAATTAATAATATCAGTATATATAAAAACTAATAAATAATATTTGAAGTTGTTATCATAATATATCAAGATCTCATATCAAGTAATCACCAATTCTCTTGGACTGGAGTGTGGCCTCCCATATCTGTAACTATCCTAGTGCACGACCCAACTGCCATGTTTACAGTAAATAAATAATAAAATAAATTAATTAAAACATATAAATGATCAATTCAATATGAAATTAATATAGGTCCATAATTTTTACCAATCTTTCTGCCACCACATATATGGCAACGAAGCCACCGATATATTTAATCAAATCCTACTGGGTGATCCAGTTTTATCATGTCCTCTACTACCTAATAGAGTACTTCTCGGTGCTCCACTAATCGCAAAGGGCCTTCTATATGTTTGTCCACATTCAATGATGCTTGAAGACCTCCAATTTGATGGTGACTTGAAACGAGAGTCCTTTATGACGGATTACTTGAGATTGTATAGTACATCCTGGAGACTATAAGTGCCCACCTCCTAGAAGGTCGGATAGCCAGTCTTCTTATCTTAAAAATTTTTGAATTGATAATACTCCTACAAATAAAAACAAATTTATATTAAATAAATAAAATATAAATATTTCATAAATTTAAAAAATATAAATATTTAAGTTATGAGGAGCATCTCCCATGAGCCCCTGGTGGCCAACTAAAAAATAGTCATTAACCTTGTTCTTGGAATTTTTCTAAAATAATGTAATTCTAAAAAATATTTGTTAAAATAGGTGTTGTGGTAATAAAATTACCAAACTAGGTATTTTTTGCCTACGTGGCCGAATTCCTTGACAAATGGCAAAATCCTGGTGACACGTGGCGACAGGTCGCAAGCTAAAATCGTCTTTGCCAAAGACGATTTCCCACGTGGCCCACTCCCTATGACAAGTGGCGAAATGCATGCGACACGTGGCCAGCCCAAGCTGAAATCATCTTTACCAAAGATGATTTCTCACCCATATAGGTCCCCCAAATTTTTTCTATTTGGCTTGCCCAGCTCCATTGTTCCCTACCCCACTCTGGCTCTCTGCCCCCATTCCAGCTCCCCGGCCCCATTCTGGCTCCCCGGCCCCACACCGGCCCCACTCTAGCCCCACTCCAGCTCCCAGGTTCCATCTTCTTTCCAGTTTACCTTCTTCCCTACCCCATTGCCTCTTGGTTTTGTATGGGTCCTCATGTTGGTTTGTTATCTATCTCTAGATCCGGTCTAAGTGGAATGAGGTCAGATTCAAGTTGATTTCTGGTTCCGTTCCAAAGATCTGGTCTTAGTGCAGCCAAGGTCTTTCGGTCCAAAAAAATTAAAAATTTATTATTTTCCATCCGGCATTACAGGTAATTTTCTTACTTGTTTATGTTGTTCTAATTATTTAAATATTATTATTACAGTTTTTTGCTTGATATAATTATTTTTATATTTAGTAATTTAATATTTGAAATTTAATATTACAATGTGATATGGCATCATCGCTGATGTGAACTGTGTGTCAGACCCTGCTGGAAGTCACAGGTGCCACATGGATTTTTTCTTTCAAACCTCCTGCTCCTTCGCCGGGTGGCATCCCATGACGGGTCCACCTAGGCTGAAGTCGAGCACCTCTCTACCGCTCTGCCAGGTGTCCATCAAGGAGGGGTCTACCTCGGTCGATGCTGGCAGCCCTCCTGCTCCTTCGCCAGGTTGCCCCCCATGACGGTTCCACCTCGGGTGAAGTCGAGCACCTTTCTGCCGCTCCACCAGGTGTCCACCCAAGAGGGATCCACCTCGGCCTATGCTGGCGGCCCTCTTGATCCCTCGCCAAGTGGCACCCCATGACGGATCCACCTTTGTCGAGGTCGAGCTAGGCCCTCCTACTCCTTCGCCAGGTGGCCCCCCATGGCGGTTCCACCTCGGTCGAAGTCGAGCACCTCTCTGTCGCTCCGTCAGGTGACCACCCAGGAGGGGTCCACCTCGGCCTATGCTGGCGGCCTCCTGCTCCCTCGCCAGGTGGCACCCCATGATGGGTCCACCTCTGCCAAGGTCGAGCCAGGCCCTCCTACTCCATCGCTAGGTGGAACCCCATGATGGGTCCATATCGACCGAAGTCGAGCACCTCTCTGCCGCTCCGCCAGGTGTCCACCCAGGAGGGGTCCACCTCGGTCGATGCTAGTGGCCTCCTGCTTCCTCGCCAAGTGGCACCCCATGATGGGTCCACCTCTACCGAAGTCGAGCCAGGCCCTTCTGCTCCTTCGCCAGGTGGCACCCCATGACGGGTCCACCTCGGCTGAAGTCGAGCAGCTCTCTACCGCTCTGCCAGGTGTCCACCCAGGAGGGGTCCACCTCGACCGATGCTGGTGGCCTCCTACTCCCTCGCTAGGTGGCTCCCCATGACGGGTCCACCTCTGCCGAGGTCGAGCCAGGCCCTTCTGCTCCTTCGCCAGGTGGCACCCCATGACGGGTCCACCTCAGCCGAAGTCGAGCACCTCTCTGTCGCTCCGTCAGGTATCCACCCAGGAGGGGTCCACCTCGGCCTATGCTGGCGACCTCCTGCTCCCTCGCCAGGTGGCGCCCCATGACGGGTCCACCTCTGCCGAGGTCGAGCAAGGCCCTTCTGCTCCATCACCAGGTGCCCCCCCATGATGGGTCCATCTCGGCCGAAGTAGAGCACCTCTCTGCTGCTCCGCCAGGTGTCCACCTAGGAGGGGTCCACCTCGGCCGATGCTGGCGGCCTCCTGCTCCCTCACTAGGTGGCACCCCATGACGGGTCCACCTCTACCAAGGTCGAGCCAGGCCCTCTTGCTCCTTCGCCGGGTGGCACCCCATGATGGGTCCACCTCGGCCGAAGTCGAGCACCACTCTGCCGCTCCGCCAGGTGTCCACCCAGGAGGGGTCAACCTCGGCCGATGCTGGCGGCCCTCCTGCTCCCTCGCCTGGTGGTACCCCATGACGGGTCCACCTTTGTCAAGGTCGAGCTAGGCCCTCCTGCTCCTTTGCCAGGTGGCCCCCCATGACGGTTCCACCTCGGTCGAAGTCGAGCACCTCTCTGCCGCTCCGCCAGGTGTCCACCCAGGAAGGGTCCACCTCGACCTATGCTGGCGGGCCTACTGATCCCTCACCAGGTGGCACCCCATGACGGGTCCACCTCTGCCGAGGTCGAGCCAGGCACTCCTGCTCCTTCGCCAGGTGGCACCCCATGATGGGTCCACCTCGGTCAAAGTCGAGCACCTCTCTATCGCTCCGCTAGGTGTCCATCTAGGAGGGGTCCACCTCGATCAATGCTGGCAGCCTCCTGCTCCCTCGCCTGGTGGCGCCCCATGACAGGTCCACCTCTGTCGAGGTCGAGCCAGACCCTCCTGCTCCTTCGCCAGGTGGCACCCCATGTTGGGTCCACCTCGGCCGAAGTCGAGCACCTCTCTGCCGCTCCACCAGGTGTCCACCCAGGAGGGGTCCACCTCAGTCGATGCTGGCGGCCTCCTGCTCCCTCGCCAGGTGGCGCCCCATGACGGGTCCACCTCTGCCGAGGTCGAGCCAGGCCCTCCTGCTCCTTCGCTAGGTGGCACCCCATGATGGGTCCACCTCGGCCGAAGTCGAGCACCTCTCTGCCGCTCCGCCAGGTCTCCACCCAGGAGGGGTCCACCTCGGCCTATGCTGGTGGCCTCCTGCTCTCTCGCCAGGTGGCGCCCCATGACGGGTCCACCTCTGTCGAGGTCGAGCCAGGCCCTTCTGCTCCTTCGCCAGGTGGCCCCCCATGACGGGTCCACCTCGGCCGAAGTCGAGCACCTCTCTGCCACTCCGCCAGATGTCCACCCAGGAGGGGTCCACCTCGACCGACGCTGGCGGCCTCCTTGATGCGGGACTAATATGCATGCAATTCTTTTTATATATTTTATATGTGGGGTTAAGTGATTAATTCCTAAATTTTAGATCAAAATTAGTTGTAGGGAATTTTGTATGAATTTTTGAAGCCAAGCATGTAGATTAAAACTTAGAAAAGTACTAAAGAAGGATCGCCGGGGCTGAGAAACCTCAGTTAGGGCAAGTTCTCCTACAATATAAAGACTGGAGGTAGAGGGGGTGTACCTGACAACGTCTGAAGTGCCCGATGAAGATCGCTTCAAAGGGATCTCTCATTCCTCGATGGATGCGGCCTAGAAAACTGAGCCAAAGACCCGCAGATACCCGGCTTTCTGCTCGGTGGTCCGATTGCAGCTTGGCTGGAGTCGTTGGATTCGTAGGAACTTGGGGACCTGCAAATGACCTATCAGGGGTTAGAAAACTCAAAGGAGATCAAGAAAATAAAGGAAAACAGCAAAGGGGAAAGGAATTTTGGAGTGGACGGCCAAGGCTCTGGAGGATTGGCTGGCGACAGGATGATGGTTGCAGCACCGGGAAGAAGAAAACTCTCACACCCCTTTATGCACACAGCAGGGTAACACTCAAAGCAATAGAAGAACTCAAGGTTTATTTCATATCAAAAATCAAGTTTCATACAAGAGGCTAGGGTCCTTTAAATAGATCCTTAACCTTGGGCTCCAAGTAAGGGCACATTAGTCTTTACATAAGAATCATTTTCCCTCTCAAACCCTAGCTAGAAAATAAGGAAACATTAGGTAGAAAAATCCCTAAAAATTCTCTTGACTTGGCCAACACTATAAGGATGCCTAGGGGGACGTGTTGGGCTTCTAAGAGCAGCAAGGGGCCGGCCCAAAGGGTCTTGGGCGCATGGGCTTGGGCCTCTGGAAGCTGGGGTGGCCTGGTAGCCAGGTAGCAGGAATATTCGCTCATATCTTGCTTCTTAGGGGCTTGGGCTTGGCGCCTGGGCTTGATTCCTTTGGGCTAGGATGTAGATGGACCTCTGGAATCATGGATGCCCTGGTCTATGAATATACTTTGGCATCTGGAAGGGAATTTGGGCATCTGGAGGGCATCTACAAGGAATCAGGATTTCTGATTTTCCTCCTGGGGTCTTCAAATCTTAAAGCTGGGTTGGACTTGGGCTAAACTTCCATGTCTTCAATCTAGTTGGACTTGATCTTCACTTGTATGATGTGGTCTTGAGTCTTCAGTATGCTTGGACAGGACTCAAAAAATAAAATTAGCTCAACATGAGCTGACTAGCATTGGACTGAACTAGCTCAACATGAGCTGACTAGTACAGAACTGAAATAACAACTCAAAAGACTCAAATAATAACTAAAATGGACTCAGATGGGCTAAGCCCTTTATACAGATAAACTCATAAATTATTGATCAATCCACAGAGGGTTGAAAAGCCTCTATCTTATTCTGGTGCCTCTGGTATCCCCACCAATTCTCCCGGGATGGGAGGAACTCGACCCTGTCGAGTGAAGATCAAACTGGCTCACATATCTTTCGAGAAGGTCTGGGTTGAGGCATTGCAAGTCCTCTCGAGAAATCCATGAATTGTCCAACTCTGGCTGGCCTTACCATCAGACCAGGAAGCGTTGATAGTCACGGCCCCGGGTCGTGATGGCTTGATCATCCAGGATACGCTCGATCCGTTCTCCTCTCTCAGGCCAATTTGTTACTGGACACTCTGGGTTAGGGTCACTCACAATGAAAAGGAATAGGTCCAAAGGCCTCACCAGGTATCGCTGCCGGTTTCCTATACTTAACCAGGTTTGTAATATTGAAGGTAGAACTAATGCCCATATCCGAAGGCAAGTCTAACACATAGGCATTTGATCCAATCCTTCTCTATCTCTTTAAAAGGTCCAGCTCTGTGAGCATGAAGCTTCTTTTAGGCCTAAGCCTAACCAAGATAGAATCCACTACATCAAATTCTTTGACCCTTCTTCGGGAATTAGCCAGTAGTTTTAAGATTAGTGCGAGTGGTGAACATGCTAGGCACATGCAGTCTCCTAACAAGATGATGCAAAGGACTCAAACTTATACCTAAAAGACTCGACTAAAGAGGTTTATTAGGTCTTAACTACCACTTGGGCATGGGGGCATGAGTCGTGGTTGAGGGATGACATGCAGAAGAAAATTTGCTAGTAACTCCTAATAGGTGTCAGAGGGTCTGCCAAAAGTAGGTAGCAAATGGGATGGACTCTATGGATCCTTGCAACCTAGTAACCTCAACAAAATGTAACCTAATAGTTCTAGACACATGAGAAAACTCAGGAAAGGGTAGGAAATAGGAAGTGGGTTCAGAATTAGTCTGGTAGGATAGAGAAAAAGGTTCCAGGTTAGTTGGATAAAGTAGAATAAAAGAAGGCATGTCAGGGACTAATCCTAAACTAATGAGGCTAACCTTACGGGGTTGCGGTATGTCTATGGGCAAGAAAAGGTCTATGCTATGGAAGGATGGGTCAACAATTTTTGGAAAGAGATCTTCAATAGGAATGGCAGGAAGGGATTCATCCTGAGGGCAATAGGTTAAATAAGCCAAATCCTGAATAAAGTCTTCTTGTTCATGGAATTTAGGAATAGGCTCTACAATTAGATCCTTTTATAGTATTTCCTCAGGTGAAATCCTAGTATCAGAGTTATCTTCCTCTAATTGTTCTTCCATTATAGCTTTAGATTGGATGTGGTCAAGGTCAACTAGCTCTGGATTAGTTTCTACCTGGGTATCTACTGGGTCATCTAATTCTAGGTCTACTAAAGGTGTCTCCTCTTCTCCTTCATACTCATCCACTAGGCTCGCATCAGCTTCATACACTTCCGCGTTAATGTAAGCCTTGTCAATCTCAGGAATGGTTGGAGAAGGTCGGCTAGGAAAAAATTGACCAGGTCCTGATTTCTGATAATGGACACTAATCCTAGTAGGTTCAGGTTGCCTAAGGGGTAGTGGCTCACTACTAGGCTTATATTTAGGGGTACTAATCCTGTGGGGTTCAAGTTGACTAAGAAAAACCTGACTAGTACTAGATTGATACCTAGAGGTTATGGGCTCCCTAGGCTCATAGGACAAGGGTGCAGATCTATAGCTCACGGGATTATAAGATCTGGGGTCATAAAATTTTGGTTCAGCTCTATGGATCTTGGGTCTACTGGACTCATGGGATATGGGTTTGTAGATTCTAGAGTCAGAGGATTTGGAGTCATAAGATCTATAGGTTGTGGGTATACTAGGCTTATAGGGAGAGGGTAAATATGATCTATCTTCCTGGTCTACAAAATCCTGATTGGGTCTTCTATGACTAACCTTAGGGATTGGGTCATGATAATGGGCTCTCCTAGGTCCAGCCTCAAGGTATGGATCAAGGTTTGGGGTCCTCCTAGGTTCAGTATCATAGTATTGGTCATGACAATGGGCTCTCCTAGGTTCAACCTCTCGGTAGAGATCAGGGTTTGGGGTCCTCCTAGGTTTAGTATCATAATATGGGTCATGATGATGGACTCTCCTAGGTTCAACCTCATGGTAGGGATCAGGGTTTGGGGTCCTCCTAGGTTCAGTATCATAGTATGGGTCATGATGATCGGCTCTCCTAGGTTCAACCTCACGGTAGGGATCAGGGATTGGGGTCCTATGGGTTTTCTCTAGGGTCCCTATCCTATTCTCCGTCTAGTCAAACTTATTGGCTAAGGGTTCAAGTCTATTATTGGTTCAGGTAGTAAACTGATTCAATTGAGTCATCTGGGTAGTCATATGGGTAGTTAACTGGGTAGTCATCTGGGCCATGGATTGGGTTAGCTGCTCAGCAAAGGCTTTCATCTGGGCTTCTAGCTTATCCATGGATTCAGACAAAAGTGGAGATGGTGGATGATATGAAATCCCTGATCTAGTGCTCATGCAAGACTCAATCAAACCGACTACAGCTAACTAGACCTAAAGTCCAAACTAGATGCTCAATTAGGGTGGCAAACTAGCCTATAGTAACCCTGTACTCAGCCAAGCAGGTGTAAGGGGAGTGTTAGGTCCCTGATTGACAATTCTAGACACCAATCAGAGATTGGCCAAGTAGGCGGACCAGCACACAAGCCCTTCAGGATTGAATCCTTGAACTACCGTTCTAGACACTGAGCACAAGGCACACAGAGGTTAACTTGACACAGTGATCTAACACTAGCCCGGACCCGACCAGTTGGTGTCCCTAGCCCACTAGGGCAAATTAAGTCTAATCGATTTTAAGTTAGGCTTGGGAATGAATGCAGGGGATGTGGTTTTGGGCTAAGGAGAGGTGATCAAATCCTCCCCCCATCTGACATAGCAAGAGTGCCTTAAAGGTAGATTATACAATGATAGCAGGTAGATGATGCAAATTAGGGTTAGATATTTTAGTAGCTTTTATATATGTTATTTTATTTTATTTTTTTGGTATTTTTATAAACAGAAGAAAACTTGCAAATTATGGCCTAATATGCAGAAAATATACTAAAATTAAAATATATGCAAAAGGGATACTAAACAAAACCCTAAACCTTCCAAAATTGTCTTGCTGAAAAATAGAGCCAAAGATTTATAGGCCGTATTTTGGCTTGCAGAAAATTCACAAGCTGAAATAAAATCTACAAAACTTTTGAGAATTACAGTAGATTATGATAAATCTATCAAAAAAAATCTCGAAATCTTTGGAGTTTTGGTCAGGGAGAAATAATTTAAATAACAGAGCATATACGGACTAAAAAATTGCAGAAAACATGCCATAATCTAAGGTCTGATACAAAATGATGCGGGACTAATATGCATGCAATTCTTTTTGTATATTTTATATGTGGGGTTAAGTGATTAATTCCTGAATTTCAGATCAAAATAAGTTGTAGAAAATTTTGTATGAATTTTTGAAGCCAAGCATGCAGATTAGAACCTAGAAAAGTACTAAAGAAGGATCGCCGGGGCTGAGAAGCCTCGGTTAGGGCAAGTTCTCCTATAATATAAAGACTGGAGGTAGAGGGGGTATACCTGACAATGTCTGAAGTGCCCGGTGAATATCATAGCGAAGGGATCTCTCGTTCCTCGATGGATGCGGCCTGAAAAATCGAGCCAAAGACCCGCGGATACCCGGCTTTCTGCTCGGTGGTCCGATTGCGGCTTGGCTGGGGTCGTTGGATTCGTAGGAACTCGGGGTCCTGCTGTTGCCGCTCTCGTCGCCGCGCCCATGGCTCCGGTCCGTGGATCCTTCCTGACCGCCTGGCGAGGGAGCCTCCCCGGCTGCTGCGAACCTGCAAGAAGGAGTTAGAAGACCCTGGCCGGGGATCCGGCGAGGGAGCTCCGACGGTCAAGTCAGAAGACGACGAGAAGGAACAGACTCTCCAAGGCGGACCCCCCGAAAGGGTTCCAGACTTAGCGAGTTTACTAGTTAGAAAGGCACTCTGGGGACCGGAAATTCGGCCGGGCCTCCTTGCCGAGCTCACGCCGAATTATCCCCTCTCGGGATCTCGGATCTCTCTCTCTCGGAGCGAGGCCTCTTGCCGTTGCTTTCCTCCTTGTCCCCAGGCTTGTTCGCTTACCTTGTCGTCCCCAGATTCCTTCCTTTTATCTCCTCCTGTCGTTCGCCTGTCTTCTCCTCCTGGGAGGCTCCCCTCCCCCATCCCTTTCTCTTTCCCCTTTTCGGTGAGGAGGGCCAGGCGGCATTCCGACCTCGTCCGCCGAGCCCAGCAAGGAAAAGGAAAAGTTAGGAAGGGGGGGGGGGGGGGGGCACTGGTAAGGCGGCCGGTCAGACATCGGGCCCAGTGAGAGCGCTCTCTTTCCCGAGTGTGGGCGCCATCCATATATGAGGCCTGCTTTGTCAGAATCGCGCCTCTCGACTGCGGGACCTGTCGGGCCGATGCAAATGATGTTTCGCGTGCCACCGCCATCCGTACGAGGCACCGTCTGTGATGCGTACGGCCCGAGGGATGACCTCGGGGCCTGCGCCTCCTTCCCTGGGACCTTCTCCGTACGGGCGGCCTGGCTTCGGCTGAGGTGGGCCCGTCTTCGGGGGCCACCTGGCGAAGGAGCGAAGGATCCGCCGACCTCGGCCTAGGTGGGCCCCTCCTGGGTTGACACCTGGCGAGGTGGCAGGAGGTCGCCTGGCTTCGGTCGAGGTGGGCCCGTCTCCGGGGGCCACCTGGCGAAGGAGCGAAGGATCCACCGACCTCGGCCTAGGTGGGCCCCTCCTGGGTTGACACCTGGCGAGGTGGCAGGAGGTCGCCTGGCTTCGGCCGAGGTGGGCCCGTCTCCGGGGGCCACCTGGCGAAGGAGCGAAGGATCGGTCGACCTCGGCCTAGGTGGACCCCTCCTGGGTGGACACCTGGTGAGGTGGCAGGAGGTCGCCTGGCTTCGGCCGAGGTGGGCCCGTCTCCGGGGGCCACCTGGCGAAGGAGCGAAGGACCGGCCGACCTCGACCTAGGTGGACCCCTCCTGGGTGTACACCTGGCGAGGTGGCAGGAGGTCGCCTGGCTTCGGCCGAGGTGGGCCCGTCTCCGGGGGCCACCTGGCGAAGGAGCGAAGGATCGGCCGACCTCGGCCTAGGCGGATCCCTCCTGGGTGGGCGCCAGGCGAGGTGGTAGAGGAGCCCCGAACCGAGCTCGACTTCGGCGAGAGCAGTTTGTCTTAGGAAGTCGTCTGGCGGAGTAGCCTTGCCGAGCTCGGCCTTGGCAATGTGGCGCTGACTCGGCCGGAGAAACTTCCACGTGGCTCGATCATATTTGGCGGTATCTGAGCCCGGCCACGTCATCGTTACGGCCGTAACAGTTGCCCCCCAGCCCGTCATTCCGTTGGGGCGTTGTAGAACGGAACGTCGGGATTAAATGCAGATATGACGTGGGGAGGCGAAGATCTTGTATCATAATTGCCACGATCCTCGTCGCCGCGGCTCGATGCGCCTGAAGCCCTATGGGAAGTCGCCACGTGTCGCCCACTTGCCCGCAATGAGTGCGTCGCTTCGAGGCAGAGGCCGTTACTCTGCTAACGAGGCGTTGGTGTCGGGCGTGCGCCCACGTGGCGATCGCTCAGTGGCTCGAGGCGGAATGACGGGTATGACCGCTGTCGACTGAGTTTGAAAGGGAGGGGACTTTCCAGAACGAGGCCTTTCCCCTTGCTCCGTGGGCGGTTTGCTACCGGCTAACTTCTGTTGCCCCGCGCTTGCTTGGCGTATTTTCGGTGAGTGCCTCCATCTTTCTCCAGTTCCCCTCTCTCTTTTCTTCTCTGAACCTTTGTCCTTCTCCTTGCCATGGCACGTCGTCGCCATGTCTCCTCCAATCCGGACGAGGCCGGTCCATCCCGGCCGAGGACTCCATCTTCTTCCTCCTCAGAGGAGGAAACGATTCCGGAGGAGATCCGCCGGCGTCTGCAACCCGGGGGTGTCACCATTGGCATCCCCAGGGGGGTCCGGTCTCCCCCGGTTGCTCCCGCCGTGCCCCTTCGTTCTCTTCCTGCTCTGCCTTTTCTTCCCGTCGGTCCCTCCAGTCATGCTTCCACCATGACCGAAGGCGATCTTTCTCTGCTCCGGGATGCCTATGGTATCCCGGGGTCAATTCGTCTGTCTGTTCCGCGGTCTGGGGAGCGCGTCACCATGAGTGGCCCCGGCCGCATAGCCTTCTACGAAGACTTCCTCCTTGGGGGTCTTCGATTTCCTCTGCACCCCTTCTTCCTTTCTTTTCTCAGCCATTTCCGGCTTGTTCCGGCCCAGTTGGCTCCCAATGCCATCCGGGTCATCTTCTCCTTTATAGTCTTTTATCACTTTCACGGGTTCGTTGCCCGTTTCTCCCTCTTCAGGGCCATGTTTACCCTGAAGAAGTGCTCCACCGATGACGGCTGGTGGTATATTTCACCCCGGCCCAGGTGTCTTCGGTTCGACCTCCCTTCTTCGATCAAGGACTGGAAGAGCCGGTTTTTCTTCGCCTCGGTCGAAGATGTCGACTGGGCCTGGAGTGAACCGGACCGGTCCCCGAACCGGAACTCTCAGGTCGAGTCGACGGACCAGGAGGCCTACTCCCAGCTCTTGAGTGACGTGGTCCCGGTGCTCGAGGTTCTGCTTTCGGAGCAGAATCTTTTTGAGGCCAGGATCAGTCCCATCTGTGAGACGGGTAAGATTCGGCCCTCCTTTGATTTCTGCCCCCTTTTTCTTCATGACCGAGTTGGCTAACCTTCTGTTCTTTTGCACTGCAGGAATGAAGTTCTCACTGGAGAGCCTTCTGGAGGGTGCGGCCCAGAGAGACGTCCCGGAGGTGGACGAGCCCGCGGCCAAGAGGGCCCGTACTGAGGCGGGCCGGGAGATTGCGCCGGCGACCGCGCCCAGCCCAGTGGCCACCGCTCCCCCGCCCAGGTTGCCTCAGGGCGGGGCCGTTGATGCTTCGGCTGCCCGGCCTGGTGGCGCTGCTGCTGAGGGGGCTCCACCGCCCGAGGCTCCATCCAGCGCCGGTCGCATTGTTGCTGCTGCCCCAATGGCGTAGCCCGTGGCCTCTGCCGGCCCGTCGATTGCGGCCCCAGCTGAAGGGACAGCCACCACAGGAGCCGACCTGACAGCTCCGCCACCGGTGATCACCCACCGGTGTTCAGTCATCCGTGACAAGGGGCTCGCGGAGAAGGTCATGGAGTATGCCTCCATAGCCCGGGACCGCCGAGCTCGGGGCGGCCGGGACTATGCGGACACCTTGCTCGGGATTCTCCCACAGCTCTTTACGGTAAGCCCGAGCTCCTTCTTCTCTGTTCTTTCAAGATTTAGTGGCCTTTTCTCCTAACCTGGTTGCTCTGTTGGTGCAGATCGGAAATGACGTTCTCCTACTGAGGAACTTCCTCGTAGGGAACGCGAAAAGGGATGCCGAGAAGGAGAGGAAGCTCGGCAAGCTCGCGGCCGACGTCAAAGACCTCATGGAAAAGGGGGTCGAGCTGCGAGCCAGCAACCAAGCTCTCCAGACGGACCTGGCGCGTTCCGAGGGGCGGAACAAGGAGCTGGAGGCTTCCTTGTCGGAGGAGAGGCTCTCCTACCAGCGTCGCATGGAGGAGGACGCGGCGGAGAAGGCTGGCCTGCAGGCCCACTCCCAGTGGCTGGAGCGCCAGCTGGAGGAGGCTCGGCGAGACGCGAGCACGGCGAAGGACCGGAGTGCGTACATCAACGGACTCCTGGAGGCCGCAAAGCGGGAGGCGCAGGAGGCCATCTCGAAGTTCCGAGCTTCCGACGAGTACACGTCGGAGGTCCGAGAGGCCGCCGTGGACTCCTTCCTGAAGGGGTTCCGGATGTGCCGGGAGAAAGTGGGGGCCTTCTTCCCCGAGCTCGATCTCAGCGGGGTGGTGCTCGGAGGCAGGAGGCAAGGAGCCGAGAGCAAAGCCTCCGGTGTGGCCGACGCCACTCCTGCGGCCCCGTCGACCAGCGATGCCGTGGCTCCGGAGCATCCTCAAGAGCCGGCCACCGCAGGAGACGAGGATGCAGTGCCTGCGCCCCCGGCGGAGAGCTCCGACCCTGCACCACACTGAGCCATCGTCTTCTCGCCTGCCTCGTTGTTGTAGTTGTATTTCTTTTTCTTCTTCTTCTTTTTCTTTTGGGGAGTCCCGGCCTGTCGGGATTCCCGGCTTGTACTGTTGCTTAGATTAATGAAGACACTGTTTGACCAAGCCTCGAGTTCATCTTCTTCTCCACTCCCCCATCTCCCCTTTTTTTTGTGTTTTCTGAGATGTTGATGTGGAGTGCTGAAACGATCGTAGGCCTGGTCCCTTCCGTTGCTCAAATCGAAGGTTGGGACATTCCGGACCGCGCGGCGTCAGAGTAGGCCTTGAGCGGGTCCGTCTTTGGGATCGCCTTCGTACTCGCGTGGGCGACATGGTTTTTGCCCCGCCTTCCAGGCCGAAGCCCGGGACCTACGGACTGAACCCCGGGGCCGCAGGCTTTCTCAAGCCTTGCGCGGCTTGCCGAGCTGCTCTCCGGGCTTGCATGGGCGAACTGGGTTCTGCGCCACCTTCCAGGCCGAAGCCCAGGATCTCCGGACTGAACCCCGGGGCCGCAGGCTCCCTTAAGCCTTGCGCGGCTTGCCGAGCTATTCTCCGGGCTTGCGTGGGCGAACTGGGTTCTGCGCCACCTTCCAGGCTGAAGCCCAGGATCTCCGGACTGAACCCCGGGGCTGCAGGCTCCCTTAAGCCTTGCGCGGCTTGCCGAGCTGTTCTCCGGGCTTGCGTGGGCGAACTGGGTTCTGCGCCGCCTTCCAGGCCGAAGCCCAAGATTCCGGACTGAACCCCGGGGCCGCAGGCTCCCTTAAGCCTTGCGCGGCTTGCCGAGCTGTTCTCCGGGCTTGCATGGGCGAACTGGGTTCCGCGCCACCTTCCAAGCCGAAGCCCAGGATCTCCGGACTGAAACCCGATGCCGTAGGCTTTCTCAAGCCTTACGCGGTTTGCCGAGCTGTTCTCCGGGCTTGCGTGGGCGAACTGGATTCCGCGCCACCTTCCAGGCCGAAGCCCAGGATCTCCGGACTGAAACCCGATGCCGCAGGCTTTCTCAAGCCTTGCGCGGCTTGCCGAGCTGTTCTCCGGGCTTGCGTGGACGAACTAGGTTTCGCGCCACCTTCCAGGCCGAAGCCCAGGACCATGCGCCGGTCTTCCATCAAAGTGAGAAGGGAGCGTTTGAAGCGGGGGGACTTTATTACGGGAGTAGGGAACCTTATATCACTGATAATACATTCTTAGGTTTGAGGCGTTCCACGTCCGGGGGAACCTGGCACCTCCCAACTCCTCCAGGTAGTATGCGCCATGAGGGAGGGCTTCTGCCACCCGGTAGGGGCCCTCCCAGTTGGGCGAGAGCTTGTCGCATTCCCGCGGTTGGGAAGCTTCAGCACGCCAGAGGACCAAATCTCCGTGACGAAAATCCTTCTGCCGCACTCGGGAGTTGTAATACCTGGCCACACGCTGCCTATACGCCGCCATTCGAACTCGGGCCTTGTCCCTCGTTTCCTCGAGAAGGTCAAGGTTGAGCATCATCCTGGCTGGGTTTTCTGTCTCGTCGTATTGCTCCACACGCAGCGTGGGTAGGCTGAGCTCGATCGGGATGACCGCCTCAGCTCCGAAGACGAGGTTGAACGGGGTCTCGTCGGTAGCCATCCTCGGGGTGGTGTGGTATGCCCAGAGGACGCTGGGGAGCTCGTCGGCCCACCTGCCCTTGGCCTGATCCAGCCGCGTGCGGAGGCCTTGAAGAATGGTCCTGTTCGTGACTTCGGCTTCCCCATTGGTCTGGGGATGCGCCACCGAGGTGAAGCGATGCCTGATGCCGAGGTCGCTGCAGAACTCTTCGAACTCCCGGCAGTCGAATTGGCGCCCGTTGTCAGTAACCACGGTGTGGGGGAGGCTGAAGCGGCAGACGATGGACTTCCAAAAGAACTTGGCGACGTTTGCTTCGGTGATCCTCGCCAAGGGTTCGGCCTCGACCCACTTCGTGAAGTAGTCGATGGCCACTACCAAGAACTTTCGCTGTCCAGACACCGGCGGGAATGGGCCCAGGAGGTCCATCCCCCACTGGGCGAACGGCCAGGGAGCTGAGAGCTGGGAGATTGGGTTGGAGGGCTGCCGTTGAACCGTGGCGTGACGCTGGCACCGGTCGCACTTCTTCACGAAGTCGGAGGCATCTTCCTTCATTGTCTCCCAGAAGTAGCCCTGACGGAGGGCCTTGTACGCCAATGCCCTGCCCCCCACGTGGTTCCCGCAGACGCCTTCGTGAATCTCCTGGAGCACAAGCCTGGCCTCCGTGGGTCCTACGCACTTGAGGAGGGGGTAGGAGTAGGATCTTCGATACAAGTGCCCGTCCATCAGGACGAATCACACGGCCTTCTTTCTGATAAGGCGAGCCGCCTCGCGGTCCTCCGGCAGGGTGCCACTGGTGATATATTCAGCGTACTTGTCCATCCAGCTGGGTTCGTGGCTGACCTGATGGACCTCCACCGGTGCCTCGAAGCTTGGGATCTCAAGGCGCTCCACATGAGCGCGTCCCAGCATCGAGTTCGGCAGGGTCGCCAGCCGAGAGAGAGCATCCGCGCGGGCGTTCTCCCCGCGGGGGATATGGAAGATGTTGAAGTGCCGGAATCTGGACGCGCCCACCTTTACGAGCTCCAAGTATTTTGCCATTTGGGGGTCATGTGCGGCATACTCCCCGGATACCTGTCCTGCCACGAGCTGGGAATCAGTGAAAGCCTTGAGGTTGGTTACGCCCAGCTCGCGGGAGACTCTCAGTCCGGCGAGGAGTGCTTCGTACTCCGCCTGGTTATTTGTTGCGGGGAATGGAAATGGAGTGCGCATTCGGCGACGACCCCGTCGCTGTTGGCTAGGATGAGCCCAGCCCCGCTCCCGCCGGAGTTTGAGGCTCCGTCCACATGGAGGATCCAGGCGTTCTCTTCGGGCTCATCGGTGCCTATCTTCATCGGCTGGCCTGAGGGGCCTTCCTCGGGCTCCTTGCCCAAGCCTGCACATTCGACCAAGAAGTCGGCCAGCACCTGTGCCTTCATGGCCGACCTCGGCCTGTACGTAATGTCGAACTCGCTGAGTTCAGTGCCCACTTTGCCAATCATCCCGAGGTATCGGGTCGGCTGAGCACTGCTTTCAGCGGTTGATCCGTCAGGACAGCGATGGGGTGCGCTTGGAAATAAGGCTTGAGACGTTGGGCAGACACTATTAGCGCAAAAACGAGTTTCTCGGGCCGAGAATACCTGAGCTCCGCGTCGTGGAGAAGCTTGCTGGTATAGTATACCGGCCGCTGGACCCCCTGGCCATCGGTCCGAACCAAGATCGAGCTGACGGCTTCCGAGGTGACCGCTAGGTAGAGGGTAAGCTCCTCCCCCTCCTCGGGCCTGGACAGCAACGGTGGCGACGCAAGCATCTTCTTCAGCTCCTCGAAGGCCTTTTGGCATTCCTCGGTTCAAGCGAAGTCGTTCATCTTTCTCAGCACCTTGAAGAAGGGACGGCAGCGGTCTGCCGACCTGGAGATAAAGTGGCTGAGGGCCGCAACTCGGCCAGTGAGTTGCTGCACTTGCTTTTTGGAGGCGGGCTGCTCCATGTCCAAGATGGCCTGGACCTTCTCCGGGTTGGCCTCAATTCCTCTTTGGGTCACCATAAATCCTAGGAATTTCCCGGCGGAGACGCCAAAGGCGCACTTCGCTGGGTTCAGCTTCATCTGATGGCGTCGGAGGTTGCCGAACGTCTCCGCTAAGTCGGCCACGTGGTCCGAATCGGGTTTGCTCATCACCAGCATGTCGTCCACGTACACCTGCATGTTGCGGTCGATCTGGTCTTTGAAAATTCTGTTGACCAGGCGCTGGTATGTTGCCCCCGCGTTCTTGAGGCCGAATGGCATCATCCTGTAGCAAAAAGTTCCGCGATCAGTTATGAAGGCGATGTGCTCTTCGTCCTCCGGGCTCATTCGGATCTGGTTGTATCCGGAGAAGGCGTCCATGAACGACAGGAGGCGATGCCCCGAGGTGGTGTCGACCAGCTGGTCGATCTTTGGAAGAGGGAAGCTATCCTTCGGGCAAGCTCGGTTGAGGTCGGTGTAGTCCACACAGATCCTCCACTTACCACTACTCTTTCTTACCATGACCACGTTTGCCAGCCAGCTGGGATACTGGACCTCCCGTACAAAACCGGCGGTGAGGAGCTTCTCCACTTCCTCGTTGATCACCTTCTGCCTTTCCATGGCGAAGCTCCTCTTCTTCTGGCGGACCGGGCGGCAACTTGGGTCCACGTTTAGCCTGTGCATGATGACCTCGGGTGGCATGCCCGGCATGTCAGCTGCTGACCAGGTGAACACGTCAGCGTTTGCGTGGAGGAACTCCAGCAGGCGGGTCCGTTCTTCTTTAGGGAGCTGGGCCCCGACTTGCACCGTCTTCAGGGGATCTGATTCGAGGGAAAAAATCAACAGGCGATCTACGGGCCCTCTCCTGGGTTCCTTCTCTCTTAGGTCGAGGTCGTCGATATCGGGGGCGAGCTCCGCGCCCCGGGCGCTCGGGACCGTCTGGAGGCAGAGCGGGACTGGCTGGGTCGTCCCCTTCATCTCCCCGAGCCCGGAAGGCGTGGGGAACTGTACCAACAGCCTTCTCGTGGAGATTGTGGCGTCTAGTTGGTTGAGCCCGGGATGCCCGAGAATGGCGTTGTAAGGCGAAGGGAGCCTGACGACGGTAAATGTTATTAGGACGGTCGCCTGCCGGGGTGGGGATCCGGCGGTGACCGGGAGAGTAATCTCCCCCTCGACCCCCACGGAGTCCCCTGTAAAACCTATCAGGGGGGTGTGCACCGGTTTCAGCTGATCGTGGGACAAGTTCATCCGAGAGAAAGCGTCGTAAAAAAGTACGTCAGCCGAGCTTCCACTATCCACCATGATTCGATGTACAGGATGCTTCGCGATGGTCATCTCGACCGCCACGGCATCGTTGTTTACATTGTCATTACCCTCCCCCCCCTCGAGAGGGATTACATTCTCCGGGTTCCCGACTTCCCGGGCTCTCTTCTCCGCTCGACCGACCCCGCGCGAGATCATGCCCACGGGCTTCTCCGTTAGGCGGTTATCGATTGCAGGGACGGGCGGTAAGGTCGCGAGCGGCTGCCCCTCCGAGGGGGCCTCGTTCTTGACGAACTTCCTGAGATAGCCCCTCCTAATCAGCTCCTCGATCTCCCGCTTCAGGTTGCGACACTCCTCCGTGTCGTGCCCGTGCTCACGGTGGAACTGGCAGTACTTCGATTTGTCTCGGACAGCTCTCGGGTTCTGAGGAGGAGGTCGGCGGAGGTAGCGCTCGCCCTCGATTTCCATGAGGATCTTCGTCCGAGGTACGAGGAGAGGGGTGTACCTCCGCTCGGGAGTGGCCTCGCCCCTCGGCCTTGGATTCGGGCGAGGGTCGGCAGATGGCCCGGGCTTCCGAGCTCCCGGGGTGTCTCTTGGGGGCGGCCTCTTCGGAGTCTTTCCGTCCAACTCTCGACGGGTGCGGTCGGCCTCCTCCGCTCGGATGTACTTGTGGGCGCGGAGGAGGAGCTCGGAGTACGTCCTGGGTGGCTTCTTGTCCAGGGAGTAGGTCAGGCGGGACGTCTTGAGCCTGCGCTTCAAAGCCAGCATGGCGATGGGCTCGTTCAGGCTGTAGATTTCCAGGGCTGCGATCTTGAACCGGGTGATGTAGTCCCGGAGCAGCTCCTGGTCCTGCTGGCGGATGGAGAAGAGGCTGTCCACCTCTCTCGGCACCTTTCGGCAAGCGTCGAAGTGTACCACGAACTTTCCTTCCAACTGATGGAAGGAGCAAATGGATCCGGGCTCGAGGCGGGTGAACCGGACTCGTGCGGCCTTCCGGAGGGTGGCCGGGAAGGCGATGCACAGAAGAGCGTCAGTGGCCCCCTGGACCCTCATGAGAGCTTTGTAGCTCTCCAGATGGTCCAGAGGGTCGGTGGTCCCATCATAGGGATCCACCTGCGGCATGCGGAACCGTTTTGGGATCGGTTCCGCCTGGATTTCTTCAGAGAAAGGGGGGCGGGAGTCGTAGTCCCCCGGGTCTGCCGACGAGTTCTGCAGGTCGACGAATCGGCGGGCGAACTCCGCTAGCTTGCGCTCATGCTCCTCCAGGCGCCTCTCGGCCTGGCGCCTGATTGCTTCGTTGGTGGAGTCTTCCACCGAGGCTGCGGGTGAAGGGGGCGTCGATCGGTCTCGGCGCGAAGTCAGGCCTCGGCGTCGCTTGCTGCGATGCACCGTTTCGGCCTCGTCGGCCGGGGATTGACTCTCGTGATCCTCCGAACCGGAGTAGTTTTTTTTTGCGGGAGCTTGGTGGCTCCCCCGGGGGTTGGAGATGGCCCTCGGATGGGATGGCCTGCCCTGGATGGAGCGCAGGCTCCCACGCTGTCCCGTGGCTCGGGCCGCGGGGGTCCCTGGCTGCGGCTGCGTGGCCAGGGATCGCTGCTGATGCTGAAGCTGCCGGACCGCCGAGGTCAAGGTCTGCAGCTGTTGGATGACGGCCGCAAGGGGTCCGTCCGTTGGGGTAGGCTGTGGTGGAAGAGGAGGGGGAGCTGGAAGCTCCCTCTCCGGGCTGTGGGCCCCTGGAGGGGAGTGAACCTCCCCCACACGGCTGGTGGACGCCTCGCGGCCATGAGTGATTACCATTGTCAGAGAGCGTGACACCTGCAGAAAGCTGGCCCCCGCTTAGGTTTGGTGTCCTGCCCCCCTACCTGGTGCGCCAATCTGTTGCCGCTCTCGTCGCCGCGCCCGTGGCTCCGGTCCGTGGATCCTTCCTGACCGCCTGGCGAGGGAGCCTCCCCGGCTGCTGCGAACCTGCAAGAAGGAGTTAGAAGACCCTGGCCGGGGATCCCGGCGAGGGAGCTCCGACGATCAAGTCAGTAGACGACGAGAAGGAACAGACTCTCCAAGGCGGACCCCCCGAAAGGGTTCCAGACTTAGCAAGTTTACTAGTTAGAAAGGCACTCTGGGGACCGGAAATTCGGCCGGGCCTCCTTGCCGAGCTCACGCTGAATTATCCCCTCTCGGGATCTCGGATCTCTCTCTCTCGGAGCGAGGCCTCTTGCCGTTGCTTTCCTCCTTGTTCCCAGGCTTGTTCGCTTACCTTGTCGTCCCCAGATTCCTTCCTTTTATCTCCTCCCGTCGTTCGCCTGTCTTCTTCTCCTGGGAGGCTCCCCTCCCCCGTCCCTTTCTCTTTCCCCTTTTCGGTGAGGAGGGCCAGGCGGCTTTCCGACCTCGTCCGCCGAGCCCAGCAAGGAAAAGGCAAAGTTAGGAAAGGGGGGGGGGGGGGGGGGCGGCGCTGGTAAGGCGGCCGGTCAGACCTCGGGCCCAGTGAGAGCGCTCTCTTTCCCGAGTGTGGGCGCCATCCATATATGGGGCCTGCTTTGTCAGAATCGCGCCTCTCGACTGCGAGACCTATCGGGCCGATGCAAATGGTGTTTCGCGTGCCGCCGCCATCCGTACGAGGCACCGTCTGTGATGCGTACGGCCCGAGGGATGACCTCGGGGCCTGCGCCTCCTTCCCTGGGACCTTCTCCGTAAGGGTGACCTGGCTTCGGCCGAGGTGGGCCCGTCTTCGGGGGCCACCTGGCGAAGGAGCGAAGGATCCGCCGACCTCGGCCTAGGTGGGCCCCTCCTGGGTTGACACCTGGCGAGGTGGCAGGAGGTCGCCTGGCTTCGGCCGAGATGGGCCCGTCTCCGGGGGCCACCTGGCGAAGGAGCGAAGGATCCGCCGACCTAGGCCTAGGTGGGCCCCTCCTGGGTTGACACCTAGCGAGGTGGCAGGAGGTCGCCTGGCTTCGGCCGAGGTGGGCCCGTCTCCGGGGGCCACCTGGCGACGGAGCGAAGGATCGGCCGACCTCGGCCTAGGTGGACCCCTCCTGGGTGGACACCTGGCGAGGTGGCAGGAGGTCGCCTGGCTTCGGCCGAGGTGGGCCCGTCTCCGGGGGCCACCTGGCGAAGGAGCGAAGGACCGGCCGACCTCGGCCTAGGTAGACCCCTCCTGGGTGTACACCTGGCGAGGTGGCAGGAGGTCGCCTGGCTTCGGCCGAGGTGAGCCCGTCTCCGGGGGCCACCTGGCGAAGGAGCGAAGGATCGGCCGACCTCGGCCTAGGCGGACCCCTCCTGGGTGGGCGCCAGGCGAGGTGGTAGAGGAGCCCCGAACCGAGCTCGACTTCGGCGAGAGCAGTTTGTCTTAGGAAGTCGTCTGGCGGAGTAGCCTTGCCGAGCTCGGCCTTGGCAATGTGGCGCTGACTCGGCCGGAGAAAATTCCACGTGGCTCGATCATATTTGGCGGTATCTGAGCCCGGCCACGTCATCGTTGCGGTCGTAACACCTGCAAATGACCTATCATGGATTAGAAAAATCAAAGGAGATCAAGAAAATAAATAAAAACAACAAAGGAAAAAAGAATTTTGGAGTGGGTGGCCAAGGCTCTAGAGGATTGGCTGGCGGTAGGATGATGGTTGCAGCACCGGGAAGAAGAAAACTCTCACACCCCTTTATGCACATAGCAGGATAACACTCAAAGCAATAGAAGAACTCAAGGTTTATTTCATACCAAAAATCAAGTTTCATACAAAAGGCTATGGTCCTTTAAATAGACCCTTAACCTTGGGCTCCAAGTAAGGGCACATTAGTCTTTACATAAGAATCATTTTCCCTCTCAAACCCTAGCTAGAAAATAAGGAAACATTAGGTAGAAAAATCCCTAAAAATTCTCTTGACTTGGCCAACACTCTAAGGATGCCTAGGGGGGCGTGTTGGACTTCTAAGAGTAGTAAGGGGCCGGCCCAAAGGGGCTTGGGCACATGGGCTTGGGCCTATGAAAGCTGGGGTGGCCTGGTAGCCAAGTAGCAGGAATATTCTCTCGTATCTTGCTTCTTAGGGGCTTGGGCTTGGCGCCTGGGCTTGATTCCTTTGGGTTAGGATGCAGATGGACCTCTGGAATCATGGATGCCCTGGTCTATGAATATACTTTGGCATCTAGAAGGGAATTTGGACATCTGGAGGGCATCTGCAAGGAATCAGGGTTTCTAATTTTTCTCCTGGGGTCTTCAAATCTTCAAGCTGGGTTGGACTGGAGCTAAACTTCCATGTCTTCAATCTAGTTGAACTTGGTCTTCACTTGTATGATGTGGTCTTGAGTCTTCAATATGCTTGGACAGGACTCAAAAAATAAAATTAACTCAACATGAGTTGACTAGCATTGGATTGAACTAGCTCAACATGAGCTGACTATTACAAAACTGAAATAATAACTCAAAAGACTCAAATAACAACTAAAATGGACTCAGATGGACTAAGCCATTATTATAGATAAACTCATAAATTATTGATCAATCCACAGAGGGTTGAAAAGCCTCTGTCTTATTCTGGTGCCTCTGGTGTCCCCACCACTCCCAGACTTGAAGAAGATGGAGGAGGGGAAGGACGAGAGATCTTGGGGAGCCCCCCCAGGAGGGAGCATGGGCTGAAGGTGATCCGAAGGTATAAAAAGATAGAGAAAGTGGATAGAAAGGTAGGTCAAAAAGGGGAGAAAAATACCAAGAGAACGATCTTGGGAGGCCTCAAGAAGTCCTCAGGCGTGAGCTCGCTGAACCCAGCACGGGAAGCCAGGATTCAACCCCTCTCTTCCACACGCTTCTTTCGTTTATATCTCCTCTAAGCACGGGAATCCTTCGGGAACCCTCCTTAGGGGATCTGTTCCATCTTGCCGCTCTCTAACTTGACCGTCGGAGTGCCCCCGCCAGGATCCCCGGCCTGGGTCTCTGACTTTGTTTTGTAGGTCCGGAAGCTTGGAGATCTCGAGGTGAGAGATTCTGAGACCGGTGCCAGCTCTGAGCTACAGGCCATCACGATAAGGTCGGCAACAGATTGGCACACCTGGAAGGGGGGGCGGGCAGAACTGTAACCCCTGTGTGAGCAAGCTCTCCGTGGGCGAAAGCATGCTCCGACCATGGTGGTGACGCGCGGACACGAAGCATCCACCAACCAGGCAGGAGAGGTTCCTTCTCCCCAAGGGCCGCATAGCCCGGAGAGGGAAATTCCTGCTCCTCCTCCTCCTCAACCGTCCTCGGTGGACGTTCCTTTCGTAGCTGTCGTCCAGCAGCTGCAAACTTTGACTACTGCTGTGCGGCAACTGCAGCACCTGTAGCGCTCCCTGGCCACTCAGCCCCAGCCAGGGACCCCCATGGCCCGAGCCACGGGTCCCCACGGAAGCCTGCGCTCCATCCAAGGCAGGCCCTCCCATCCGCGGGCAGTTTCCAACCCCCACGGGAGCCACCAGACTCCCGCAAAGAGGAACCACTCCGATTCGACGGATCACGAGAGTCGATCCCCGGCCAATGATGCCGAAGCAGTGTGGCGCAACAGGTGCCATTGGGGCAAGGCCCCCTGTTGAGACCGATCGGCACCCCATTCTCCGGCGGCCTCAGTGGAAGATTCCACAGATGAGGCCATCAGGCGCCAGGCCGAGAGGCACCTGGAGGAGCACGAACGGAAGCTGGCGGAGTTCTCCTGCCGCTTTGCCGACATGCAGAGCTCCCCCACCGATCCAGCGAGCTACAATGCCCAACCACCCTTCTCTCGGGATATCCAAGATGAACTGATCCCAAATCGGTTCCGTATGCCTCAGGTGGATCCCTACGATGGGACCACCGACCCCTTGGACCACCTAGAAAGCTATAAAGCTCTCATGAGAGTCCAGGGGGCGACGGACGCCCTTTTATGCATTGCCTTCCCAGCCACTCTCCGGAAGGCTGCTCGAGTTTGGTTCACCCGCCTCAAGCCTGAATCCATCAGCTCCTTCCACCAGCTGGAAGGAAAGTTTGTGGCGCACTTCGATGCTTGCCAAAAGGTGCCAAGAGAAGTAGATAGCCTCTTCTCTATCTGCCAGCAGGACTAGGAGCTGCTGCGGGACTACATTACCCGCTTCAAGATTGTCATCCTGGAAATCTATAGTCTGGACGAGCCCGTTGCCATGCTGGTATTTAAGCGCGGGCTCAAGACTTCCCGTCTAACGTATTCCCTAGATAAGAAGCCCCCCAAGACGTACTCTAAGCTCCTCCTTCGTGTCCACAAGTACATCCGAGCGGAGAAGGCCGATCGCACCAGGTGAGAGCTGGACGGGATGCCTTCAAAGAAGCTTGCCTCAAGGGATGTCTTTGGGACCTGGAGGCCTGGACCACCTGCAGATTTTCATCTAGGCCCGAAGCCGAAGAACGGTGCTGCCCCAAAGAGAACGTTCACCCCGCTCCTCGCTCCCATAACGAAGATCCTCATGGAGATTGAGGATGAGCACTACCTCCGCCAACCTCCTCCTCAGAACCTAAGGAACATCTATGACAAGATAAAATATTGTCAATTTCACCACGAGCATGGCCACGACACGGAAGAGTGCCGTAATCTGAAGTGGGAGATTGAGGAGCTGATCAAGAGGGGCTACCTTAGGAAGTTCGTGAGGAACGAAGCCCCGGTGGAGGGTCAGCTGCTCGCAGCCCTTCCCCCTGTCCCTGCAATCAACAACCGTCCAATGGAGAAGCCGGTGGGCATGATCTCTTGGGGGATAGGGCGTGCGACGAAGAGAACCCGGGAGGCAGGAGACCTGGAAAGTGTACTCTCCTCTGAAAAGGAAATAAAAATGAAAATGTAAATAATGATGCAGTGGTGGTTGAGATGACCATCGCAAAGCATCCTGTACATCATATTATGGTGGATAGTGGGAGCTCTACTGACGTTGTTTTTTACGATGCTTTCTCCCGAATGAATTTGTCTCATGATCAATTAAAGCCGGTGCACACCCCTCTCGTAGGCTTCATCAAAGATTCGGTGGGGGTCAAGGAGAGATCACTCTCCCTGTCACTGTCGGATCCCCACCTCGACAGAGTACGGTCATGATGACGTTTACCGTCGTCAAGCTTCCATCACCTTATAATGACATCCTCAATCGTCCAGGGCTCAACTAGCTGGACGCTGTCATTTCCACTAAGAGGTTGCTGGTGCAGTTCCCTGCCGCCTCTGGGACGGCAGTAATGAGAGGGACGGCCCAGCCCGTCCAGCATTGTCTGCAGACGGTCCCGGGGGCCTGGAGTGCTGAGCTCGGCTCCGATGTCGACGACCTCGACCTAAGAGAGAAAGACCCCAGGGGAGGGCCCGTGGAGGGCTTGCTGACATACCCCCTTGGCTCGGACTCTCAGAAGATAGTGCAGATAGGAGGCCAGTTCCCGGAAAAAGAGAAGGCTCGTTTGCTAGACTTCCTCCGGGCGAACGCTGATGTGTTCGCCTGGTCCGCTGCTGACATGCCAGGTATCCCCTTAGAAGTCATCACCCACCGGTTGAACATTGATCCAAGGTGCCGCCCTGTCTGCCAGAAGAAGAGGAGTTTTGTTGCAGAGAGGCAGAAGGCCATCAATGAAGAAGTAGAGAAGCTCCTCACCGCCGGCTTTGTACGGGAGGTACAGTATCCCAGTTGGCTGGCGAACGTGGTCATGGTGAAGAAGAGCAACGGCAAGTGGAGGATCTGCGTGGACTACACCGACCTTAACTGAGCTTGCCCAAAGGACAGTTTCCCTCTTCCAAAGATCGACTAGCTCATGGACACTACTTCAGGGCATCACCTCCTCTCTTTCATTGATGCCTTCTCCGGGTACAACCAGATCTGAATGCACTCAGAGGATGAGGAGCACACTGCTTTCATCACCGACCGTGGAACCTACTGTTATAAGATGATGCCATTCGGCCTCAAGAACGCCGGGGCCACGTACCAACGGCTGGTCAACAAGGTCTTCAAAGACCAGATTGGCCGTAACATGCAGGTGTACGTGGATGACATGCTGGTGATGAGCAAGCTCACTTCGGACCACGTGACGACCTGGTGGAGACCTTCGGTAACCTACGACTTCACCAGATGAAGTTGAACCCGGCGAAGTGCGTGTTCGGCGTGTCCGCAGGGAAGTTCCTAGGGTTCATGGTGACCCAGAGAAGGGTAGAGGCCAACCTAGAGAAGGTCCAAGCGATCCTGGACATGGAGAAGTCCACCTCCAAGAAGTAAGTACAGCGACTCATCGACCGGATAGTCGCTCTGGGTCGATTTATCTCAAGGTCCGCTGATCACTGCCAGCCCTTCTTCAAGGCGCTGAGGAAGATGAATGACTTCGCCTGGACAGAGGAATGCCAGGAGGCTTTTGAGGAGCTAAAGAAGGCATTAGCGTCCCCACCACTGCTTTCCAGGCCAGAGGAAGGAGAGGAGCTCCTCCTGTACCTGGCGGTCACCCCGGAGGCTGTCAGTTCGGTCCTAGTTTAGACCGACGACAAGGGAGTGCAAAGGCTGGTGTATTACACAAGCAAACTCCTCCGCAATGCGGAGCTTAGGTATTCCCGGTCTGAGAAACTAATTTTTGTGCTAATCGTGTCTGCTCAGCATCTCAGGCATTATTTCCAAGCACACTCCATTACGGTCCTGACGGATCAGCCACTGAAGACGGTGCTCAGCCGACCTGACACGTCTGGGCGCTTGGCGAAGTGGGCACTCAAGCTCAGCGAGTTTGACATCACCTACAGGCCAAGGTCGGCCATGAAGGCATAGGTACTCATTGATTTCTTGGTCGAGTGTGTAGGCCTGGGCGAGGGGGCGGAAGAAAGCCCCCAAGACCGGTAGCCGGAGCCAGGACCAGAGGAAGACATCTGGATCCTTCATGTAGACAGAGCCTCGAACTCCGGTGGGAGTGGAGCTGGACTTATCCTCGCCAACGGTAAAGGAGTTGTCGCCGAATGTGCGCTCCATTTCCAGTTCGCCACCACTAATAATCAAGTGGAGTATGAAGCGCTCCTCGTAGGGCTAAGAGTGTCCTGCGAGCTGGGCGTGGCCAACCTCAGGGTCTTCACCGACTCGCAGCTGGTAGCCGGGTAGATCTCGGGGGATTACGAGGCACGGGACCCCCAAATGGCGAAGTACCTGGAGCTCGTATGAACGAGCGCAGCAGGATTTCAGCATTTCAGCATTTCAGCGTCTCCCATATACCTCGCGGAAAAAATACTCATGCATACGCACTCTCCTGCCTTGCAACCCTGCCGGACTCATCATTAGGCCATGCTTACATCGAGCACCTCAAGGCCCCGAGCTACGAGACACCCATGGAGGTCCAGCAGGTCAACCAAGAGCCCAGCTGGATGGACAAGTACATTGAGTACATCACCAATGGCACCTTGCCAGCGGACCGCATGGTGGCTGGCCTCATTAAGAGGAAGCCCGCACGGTTTGTCTTAATGGATGGGCTACTGTATCAAAGGTCCTACTCCTACCCGCTCCTCAAGTGTCTGAGACCCGCAGAAGCCGCACTTGTGCTCCAAGAGATCCACGAGGCCATCTGTGGGAACCACGTAGGGGGCAGGACACTGGCGTACAAGGCCCTCCATCAAGGTTATTTCTGGGAGACAATGAAAGAAGATGCAGCTGACTTCGTGAAGAGGTGCGACCAGTGTCAGCAGCACACCGTGGTGCAATGTCCGCCCGCTACTCTACTCTCCCAGCTCTCCGCCCCATGGTCGTTTGCTCAATAGGGCATGGATCTCCTAGGACCTTTTCCCCCGGGTCCGGGCAACAAAAATTCTTGATTGTGGCCATCAACTACTTCATGAAGTGGGTCGAGGCCAAACCCTTGGCCCGGATCCTGGAGGCAAACATCACCAAGTTCCTTTGGAAGTCGATTATTTGCCACTTCGGCCTACCGCACACCATTATCACTGACAACGGACGTCAGCTCGATTATCGGGAGTTCGAGTAGTTTTGTAGTGACCTCGGCATCCACCATCATTTCACTTCAGTGGCGCATCCTCAGACGAACTGAGAAGCCGAGATAACAAATAGGACCATCTTGCAAGGCCTCCGGACAAGACTGGACTAGGCCAAGGGTAGGTGGATAGAAGAGCTCCCGAGCATCCTTTGGGCGTATCACACTACCCCAAGGATGGCTATGGATGAGACCTCGTTCAACCTTGTCTTCGGAGCAGAGGCAGTTATCCTAGTTGAGCTCAGCCTACCGACCCTACGTGTGGAGTAGTACGACGAGATGGAGAACCCTGCCAAGATGCTGCTAAACCGGACCTCCTTAAAGAAACGAGGGACAGGGCTCGAGTTCGGATGGCTGCTTACCGGCAATGAGTGGCCAGATACTGCAACTCCAGAGTGCGACCGAAGTCCTTCCGCCAGGGAGACTTGGTGCTCCACCGCACTGAAGCTTCCAAGCCACAGGAGTGCGGAAAGCTCTCCCCAAACTGGGAAGGCCCTTATAGGGTGGCAGAGGCACTTCCCCATGGGGCGTACTACCTAGAGGAGCAAGGTGGATCCCGGTTCCCTCAAACCTGGAATGCCTTGAACCTGAGGATGTACTACCAATAGTGTAAGGCTCCTTAAACTTTGGCAATGAAATCTTTTTCATCAAATGCTTGCTCTCGTCTCATAGGACAAAAGCTATCCAGCTCTAGGTTCGACAAGCATAGACATGCCGGAAGATCCACGAAGGCGTGGAGTCTCCTCTAACAAAGTCCCGGAGAACAGCTCGGCAAGCCGCGCAAGGCTCAGATCCAGCCTGCGGCCCCGGGGTTCAGTCCGAAAGTCCCGGACTTCGGTCTGGAAGGTGGAGCAGAACCAAGTTCACCCACGCAATCCCAGAGTTCAGTCCGAAAGAAGTCTCGGGGACTTAGGTCCTGGTCTTACAAAGTCCCAGAGAATAGCTCGGCAAGCCGTGCAAGGCTCAGATCCAGCTTGTAGCCCCGGGGTTCAGTCCGGAAGTCCCGGACTTCGGTCTGGAAGGTGGGGTAGAACCAAGTTCGCCCATGCAATCCTGGAGTTTAGCTCGGAATGCACCACAGGACCTAGTCCCATTGGCTAGCGACGGGCTTCAGTCCGGAAGATACACCAAAAAAAAAAAGAGAGACAGAAGGAATGAGTTGATGGAAAAATATTTTCATTGCAAGCAAAAGTTCCTTACACAAAAGGGGTCCCGACAGGCCGGGAGACCCCCAAAGAAAGAAAATATAAAAATAAGATAAAGTCGCGGAGCTACTTCAGTGCAGCCGCATCCTCCTCGGGCTGGGGGGCACCCTCTCTGCCGGAGCCGTCGACTAGAGGCTGCTCGGAAACCACCACCTCGTCACCAACCACCGTTGGAGCTCCTCCAGTGGGCTCCTGCCTCCTGCCGCCCAGTACGACCCCGCTAAGGTCGAGCTCGGGGTAGAAGGAGCTGACTTTCTCCCGGCATACCTGGAATCCCTTCAAGAAGGAGTTCAGCCTCGTGCACCTCAGCGATGTACTCCTCGGAGGTTTGGAACTTCAGCATGGCCTCCTGTGCCTCCCTCTTGGATGCCTCCAGTAGCCCATTGACGTAGGAGTTTTTCTCCTTGGCTGCGCTCAGCTCCTTAGGACCTCTTCTACCTGGCACTCTAGTGACTGGGACTGAGCCCTGAGGCGAGTCTTCTCCGCCGCGTCCTTCTCGTTGTGGTGCTAGTTCGAGATCCTCTCCTCCGACAGAGAGGTCTCGAGCTCCTTGATGCGCCCCTCAATGCGGACCAGGTCGGCTCGGAGAGCTTGGTTATTCCCTTGCAGCTCGACCCCCTTCTCCATAAGGTCCTTGACATCGGCTGCGAGTTTGCCGAGCTTCTCCTCCTTCTCGGCGTCCTTCTTGGCGTAGCCGACAAGGAAGTTCCTCAGCAATAGCACGTCCATCCCAATCTGCATCGAAAGAGACACGGTGTTAGTAAGATCCAACTGGAACTTTAAGGAGTCAGAGCTCGAAACTTACCGTAAAAAAGCTACGAGAAGATCCCGAAAAGTGCCTTGGTGTAGTCCTAGCCGCCCCTCAGATGACGGTCCCGGGAGGTGCTGGCAAACTCCATGACTCTCTTCGTGAGGCCCTGGTCACGGATCACGGAGCAGCGATTGGTGAGACTTGGGGATGGGATGGGCACGTCGGTAGCAGGCTGGGCGGCCATCCCTTAGCCAAGCAGTGCGGCCATCAGTGGAGCTGCCACCACCCTGGTGGCCACCGCGTAAGTGGCCGGTGCAGCGGCTGGAGCAGGCATCGCCCGAGGAGGTTCCGGCCCCCTCTCTTCCTCGGCCCTATCGAGGTCGATAACGGGGACATCGGACGCCCAGCCTCGAGGCGGCCTGGGGATAGGAGCCGCCGCCCCAAGGCCAGTAATGGTGGAGGTGGGTGCAGGCACCCGGCTCGCCTCAATGCGAGCCCTCTTCGCCGGGGGGTCAATCCCTTCGGCAGCATCCCTCTCCACGATGCCCTCCATCAGGTTTTCCATGGAGAACTTCATACCTGAGAAAAAAGAGGTCAGTTAGGCCAGTTTAAAAGAAGGAAAGTGCGGGGCAGAAAATGAAATCAAAGGAGGGAGATCCGGGCCTCACCCAGCTCCCGGATGGGATTGATCCCTGCCTCAAATAAGTTCTGCTCTGAGAGCAGAACATCGAGAGCTGGGACCGCGTCACTCAGCAGCTGTGAGAAGACCTCTTGGTCCGCTAGCTTAACCTGGGAGTTCCGGTTCGAGGATCAGTCCGGCTCGCTCCAGGCCCAGTCAACATCTTCGACCGAGGCAAAAAAGAAGCAGTTCTCCTAGCCCTTGATCGATGAAGGGAGGTCGAACCTGAAGCACCTAGGCTGGGGTGAGATGTACCACCAGCCATCATTAGTGGAGTAGCGCTTCAGGATGAAGAAAGCCCTGAAGAGGAAGAAACAAGCAACGAACCCGTGAAAGTGGCAGAAAACTATGAAGGCGAAGATGGCCCGGATGGCATTAGGAGCCAACTGGGCCGAGACGAGACAGTAATAGCTAATAAAAGAGAAAAAAAAGGGACTAAGGAAAAATCGAAGACCCCCAAGGAGGAAGTCCTCGTAGAAGGCGACTCTCCCGGGGCCACTCGAGGTTACTCGATCTCCAGGCCATGGGAGGGAAAGATGGGTTAAATCCGGGATTCCATAGGTGTCCCGGAGCAGAGAAAGATCATCCTCGGTCATCGTCGAGGCATGACCGAAGGGGCCAGAGGGAGAGGCCACCGGAGGAGGAAGAGAAGAAATAGGACAAGCGGAAACTATGGGGGGAGACCTATGACCCCTAGGGACACCTATGGTCACAGCCCCAGGCTGGAGCCACCTACGGACCTCGTCCGGGATCTCTTCCCCCTCCGAGGAAGAAGGTGATGGAGTCCTCAGCCGGGAAGGACCGGCCTCGTCCGGTTTGGAGGAAACATAACGGCGGCGCACCATGGAAGAAGAAGAAGCAGAAAAGACTAGCACAAGGATTGGGAGGAGAGAAAAAAAGAAAAGGAGACGCACACTCACCGGATGTTTTGAACCAAAGGAATGGCGACCCCTGGAAGATGAAGGGAGACCAATGCAACCGTCGGCGAGGTGTGAGAGAGCGGAGAGACCTCATTTCCGGAAAGACCCCTCCTTTTCAAATTCAGTCGACAGCAGCCATACGCTTCTTTCCGTCCTGGGCCATCAGATGACTGACACGTGGAGGCACGCCTGACATCGATGCTTCGGTTCGATAGAAACTGCCTCGATTTCGAAATGACGCATTAATGGCCCGTCAGACACCCGCACGTGGCGACCCCTCACAGGTTCTCGGGCGTGACACGAGCGGCGGCAACGATCATGGCAATTATGACACGAGATTTTTGCCTTCTCCACGTCATCTCCGTATTAAATCCCCATATCCCCAGGCCACGACGTCTCGATGGGACCTGAGGATGGGGGGCAACTGATATGGCAACATTGCTGACGTGGACCGTGTGTCAGACCCAGCTAGAAGCCGCAGGTGCCACGTGAATTTTTTCTTTCAAACCTCCTGCTCCTTCGCCGAGTAGCACCCCATGACGGGTCCACCTCGACCGAAGTCGAGCACCTCTCTGCCGCTCGGCCAGGTGTCCACCCAGAAGGGGTCCACATCGGCCGATGCTGGCGGCCCTCCTGCTCCCTCGCCAGGTAGCACCCTATGACGGGTCCACCCCTGCCGAGGTTGAGTCAGGCCCTCCTGCTCCTTCGCAAGGTGGCCCCCCATGACGGTTCCACCTCGGCCAAAATTGAGCACCTCTCCGTCGCTCCGCTAGGTGTCCACCTAGGAGGGGTCCACCTCGTTCTATGCTGGCAGCCCTCTTGATCCCTCGCCAGGTGGCGCCCCATGATGGGTCCACCTCTACCGAGGTCGAGCCAAACCCTCCTGCTCCTTCGCCAAGTGGCCCCCCATGATAGCTCCACCTCGGTCGAAGTCGAGCACCTCTCTGCCGCTCCGCTAGGTGTCCACCCAAGAGGGGTCCACCTCGGCCTATGCTGGCGGCCTCCTGCTCCCTCGCCAGGTGGCGCCCCATGACGGGTCCACCTCTGTCGAGGTCGAGCCAGGCCCTCCTGCTCCTTCGCCAGGTGGTAACCCATGACGGGTCCATCTCAGCAGAAGTCAAGCACCTCTCTGTCTCTCCGCCAGGTGTCCACCCAAGAGGGGTCCACCTGGGCCGATGTTGGCGGCCTCCTGCTCCCTCGCCAGGTGGCCCCCATGATGGGTCCACCTCTGCCAAGGTCGAGCCAGGCCCTCCTGCTCCTTCGCCAGGTGGCACCCCATGACGGGTCCACCTCGACTGAAGTCGAGCACCTCTCTGCCACTCCGCCAGGTATCCACCCAGGAGGGGTCCACCATGGCTGATGCCGGCGGCCTCCTGCTCCCTCGCTAGGTGGCTCCCCATGACGGGTCCACCTTTGCCGAGGTCGAGCCAGGCCCTCCTGCTCCTTCGCTAGGTGGCACCCCATGACGGGTCCACCTCGATCGAAGTCGAGCACCTTTCTGCCGCTCCGCCAGGTGTCCACCCAGGAGGGGTCCACCTCGGCCTATGCTGGCGGCCTCCTGCTCCCTCGCCAGGTGGCGCCCCTTGATGGGTCCACCTCTGCCGAGGTCGAGCCAGGCCCTTCTTCTCCTTCGCCAGGTGGCCCCCCATGACGGGTCCATCTCGGCCGAAGTCAAGCACCTCTCTGCCGCTCCACCAGGTGTCCACCCAGGAGGGGTCCACCTCGGCCGATGCTAGCGGCCTCCTGCTCCCTTGCCAGGTGGTGCCCCATGACAGGTCCACCTCTGCCGAGGTCGAGCCAGGCCCTCCTGCTCCTTCGCCAGGTGGCACCCCATGACGGGTCCACCTCGACCGAAGTCGAGCACCTCTATGCCGCTATGCCAGGTGTCCACCCAGGAGGGGACCACCTTGGCCGATTCTGGTGGCCTCCTGCTCCCTCGCCAGGTGGCGCCCCATGACGGGTCCACCTCTGCCGAGGTTGAGCCAGGCGCTCATGCTCCTTTGTCAGGTGGCACCCCATGACGGGTCCACCTCAGTCGAAGTCGAGCACCTCTCTTCGCTCTGCCAGGGGTCCACCCAAGAGGGGTCCACCTTGGTCGATGCTGGCAGCCCTCCTGATCCCTCGCCAGGTGACGCCCCATAATGGGTCCACCTCGACCAAAGTCGCGCCTCTCTCCCACTCTGCCAGGTGTCCATCCAGGAGGGGTCCACCTCGGTCGAAGCTGGTGGCCCCTCGCCAGGTGGCACCCCAAGACGGGTCCACCTCTACCGAGGTCGAGCCAGACCCTCCTGCTCCTTCGCCAGCTGGCCCCCCCAAGGCGGGTCCACCTCAGCCAAAATCGAGCCTCTCTCTGCCACTCCGCCAGGTGTCCACCCAGGAGGGGTCCACCTCGGTCGAAGCTGGAAGCCCCTGCTCCATCGCTAGGTGGCGCCCCTTGACGGGTCCACCTCGACCGAAGTCAACCCTACTCTGCAAAGCCTCGGGTAGGTAGAGACACGGGTCGCGAGGTCGCCACTAGAGCCGGCGCGCACCGTGCTCCGTACAAGATGCCAGTACAACCTGTAGTGATATGTGAAACCTCGTTTACACCAGTTAATCAAGGCCTCGCAACCGAGGAATGAAATCCTAGCGGGTAGGAGCCTGAAACGACTGGAAGCCCACCGTCAATGCCCCGAAAGGAGAGTTCCCGTGCTCAGCCCGAGGTCTCGCCAGTCTTCCCCCATTCGTGACACACGGCGGGCGAGGTGTGCCGGCCACTTAACTCCCAGACTTGAAGGAGAAGGAGGGAAAGGATGAGAGATCTCGGGGAGCCCCCCCAGGAGGGAGCATGGGCTGAAGGCAATCCGGAAGTATAAAAAGACAGAGAAAGTGGACAGAAAGGTAGGTCGAAAAGGGGAGAAAAATACCAAGAGAACGATCCTGGGAGGCCTTAAGAAGTCCTCAGGCATGAGCTCGGTGAACTCAGCGCAGGAAGCCGGGATTCAACCCCTCTCTTCCACACCCTTCTTTCGTCTATATCTCCTCTAAGCACGGGAATCCTTCGGGAACCTGCCTTAGGGGATCTATTCCATCTTGCCGCTCTCTAGCTTGACCGTCGGAGTGCCCCCGTCGAAATTCCCAGCCCGGGTCTCTGACTTTGTTTTGCAGGTCCGAAAACTTGGAGATCTCGAGGTGAGAGAGTCCGAGACCAGTACCAGCACACGAGCTACAGGCCACCGCGGTAAGGTCGGCAACACAATGTTATACTGTTGTTATTTTTTATGCAATTGTAATTGTAATTATTTTTTTATGTTTGCTTAATATATTTATGTTTGGTGCTTTAATGTTAATTATGTATTTTAAAAATTGTTTAATTTGTTAATGTGAGAAGAATAAAAATTAAATTAAATTACGTGGATATGTAGTAATATATATTTGTTTATATTTTGATGGTGTAATTGAGAAAATTGAAAATATAAAAAATATTTGATTAATTATTTAGTTAATATATCTAATATTTATTATATAAAAAATAAATAAAATAATATATGGTGTTAATGTTAAAATAAATAATAATTAAATATAAAATATAAAGATGAAAATATAAGGATAAAAAATTCAATAAAGAAATATGAATATATATTTATATGTTTTGAAATAATGATTAAATATATTTCATTATTTTAAAATATTTTGTAATTGATTAATTAAAAATTAGTATATAATGATATAGAAAATGAAAAATGAAGTTATATATAATCAATAATTTTTGATATTCAAATAATAAATTTGGTTTTGTATAAATAAATTATGATGTTATTACTATAAATAAATAAAATATATAATTATTTATAGGATGTAAATAATTAATTAAGTATAAATGAATTTATCATGGAATATAAGTAGTGTATGTAATTTTATAAAGAAAATTAATTAAAAAATAATAATGGTATGATAAAAAAGGTTATAAATACTATATATTACAAATAATAGAATTTAGTTGATATAAATAAATTATGGTATGAATTTAATAAGTACTTATAATGTATTAAAATATTTAGGTTGTAAATAATTTTATTATTAAATATGAATATGTTATGGTATAAAATAATAGATTAAATTGTAAATAAGGTTAGTAATATATATGCTACATTAAACTAATTTGTAAATTCATTTATTACTGACAAATATTAATTGTATGATAAAATATACTATATAAATAAAAGAAGTTGATAAATTTAAATATATTTTTATTTGAATAATAATTAATTAATTTTTAAAAATATTTAGAAGATATAATAATTATAAAATAAAAAGTCATAAGTTATGGTACATAAATAAATTAATAAATTATGAATGAAATTAATAACTTATACACTACATTAATTATATTATAAAATTATTTCGCAAAGAAATGTAATCATGGTATTAAAAATTATGTACAAATTATATTATAAAAATTATGTAATCATGGTATTTAATATGTACAAATTATTAGTATTGACAAAATTATATTTTGGAAATAAGTTGTAGGTTAATAATTCGATATTCTGTATATAATTTGATAAAATTTGTATTGCATTAAACCGTAGACCCGTCAATTGATTAATATGCATAATTTATAGTATCCATACATTATTTTTAATTTTTTATGGATCTTAGAACTATGCTTATTAATCAATTGATTGTCCAAAATGGACAGTTTGGAAATTGTAATTAATTTTACACATCACTTTATAGTATGCAAATGATGTGTAAGGAGATCGAATGAAATTTCGTGTAGTATTTTTCTTTAGCTCTCCATGCACATAAATATTTATGTGCAGAGAACTAAGGAGAAATGCTGCCAAAATTTTATTCGGTCTCCATGTCATATTGTTTGCTTACTGTAAAGTGATCTGTAAAATTAATACAATTCTTGAATGGGATAGAACCTATCTTTACCTATTAGTTGGTGATAGGATGCACTTTTTACTTTACTCTTTAGAAACACCGTACGTAGATATTAATTTAAAAATATATTATAATCTATTGAATGGAATAATTGCTTTCATAATTTTAATGGTGGATTATTACTTATGTTTAATTTTTTTTGTTAGTGATGTCATTAGAAATATCATGAAAATAATATCTAAATATATTTTGTTTATTAAACATGTGGGATATAATGGGAGAAACAATCATGGCATTATGTTATATTAATGATTCTATGATTAATAAAAAATATAGGATTGAGTACAACCAAGGATCGAAAAAGATAATTAGAATTAATTATGGTATGACATTCGAAGAGTTGGAGAACAAAATATGTAGAGTTTTTCATATTGATAGAACTGGAAGAAAAATATTGATCCCGACATTTGTAAAGTATGTACCTGTTCCACTAATCGATGATGAAGACATGGAGATAATATTTTTAACTATCAGTTCACATCCATGTATATCGAGTGCAGAGTTGTACATAGATATCCAAACCGTTGAAGCTCTTAAAACTATTTATGAACAAGATGATTATGAAAAAACTGTTTGAAATATAGCAACAACTCGTATAACTGAACAGGTTATTTCATACTATACTCCGAATATCGTAGATAATGATGTGAAGAATATTGGTTCAGTTTTTATTGTAGACCCGTTACATATAATGGACAGTATTGTACCAAAAAGTAATATTAGAGAAGCATCAATATATACAACTACTGATGATACAGTGCATGTAGATAATCAACTTTTTAATAAGAATGATGATGAAAGTGAATATGATTTGGCTGATAAAGCTAATGAAGCTGGTACTTCACAACCAGTACGAAGTCTAGATGACACCACTGTTCCAAACTATTCTGCATTTGAAGCTCCATCTAGAACATTTACTAAGGTTAATTGGAATGCTGCGAATGTGTCAATGTATTCTTCATTACAGGAATAGCATGTTATATGGCAAAGGGATGAGAAATTACATAAAGAACTTTGCTTTACAGATATGGTAGAATTACAAATTGTAGTAAAGTAATATTCTATTGAAAGACATCACAAATTCAAGGTTATTGAGACAAATCCAAATCTATGGCTTGTAAAATATAATAACAGAGATTCGAGATGTCAATGGATGGTGAGAGCTATTAAACATGATGATTATTTTGAGATCTCACGATATACTGGTCCTCATACATGCCTATTTGCAATGATGTCTCAACATTATTCTGGGCTGGACTCTACATTAATTGCAAATAAAATTCTGGACCTGGTTAAAGAAATTCCTACAATTACTGTTGCTGGACTTGGTGCAGTCATAAAGAAATTCCTATAATTGCTATCCTCTTCATATCGGTATTTCCTAGATCACCTGAGAACCGACCAGGTGACCATTATTGCTCATTTTTTTAAATGATTGATTAGTCTTATATATTCTTATTTAATGAATTATGCTTTAAATTATTTATAAACAGGTAATATGGCAGCCATATACTACCGATATACTTATACAGTTACCAGATTACTGCCTACACGGTCAGGACATATAATGTACTTGAGTACCACTTATTTATTTTCATATAGTAGAGTGACACTTACCTGATAGAGTGATGCGCCAATTTGGGATTCAATAGATCATACCATATCAGTTTGATACGGATTTGGCACTGCATTGTATCGATCTAAAGGAATGATTCGAGCAGGACTGGTATGTCACTCATCAGTATTATATTCAATTATGGATGAATCAACATGATTATATTGTAAATGGTACTCCAGTTGATGGTATCATGGATTATCATGATCCCTATATGCAGTGGTACTGCAGCATCACTCGTCGATTCATTAGTCATAAGGGTGCGGTGTATGATTACATGGTAAGAAATTTAAATTTTGCTATTTAATAATGTTAAGTTTTTAATTTCTTGAAACTTATTATTTGTTTTTAACTTACAGAGCAGTGGCATCATGACAATATTTGATCTTGCTCAGCCAGGTTCCATAGCAATGTCCTCCCATACTATACAGGATGTATGTCATTCCATCCTTCATACTATCGATGAGCATGCACATGTCCTGTTATGTGAGTTTTATCAGGGGATCAACAGAGAGGACGAGATTCCTTTGCCTTTCTCGTATGCATCTTTATCGGGAGCACCTCCACCAGCTCAGCATAGACGAGGTACTCGATGATATAGTATCTCTCCATATCCAATGCCCGAGTTCACATCTACTAAGGATGTGGCTGCACATTTTGATTATACTACTACATTGGATTACATGATGCAACACGATTATTCTGAACATCGAGGACAATTCTATGGCGAAGGATCGTCATGTCATGTATATGCACAGCAGGCATCACATGACATGGAGCATATGACGGAGCATCAGGGACCAAGTGAAGTTAAGCAAATGCCTCATCATACGCAGCCTACATGTAGGAGAAGATGGCCACCTTGTGGAACCTAGGATCTTTATTTTTATTTATTTATGTATTGCATTTATAAAACTTTATTCTGAGTTTTTATTTATATATGTGTTTATGAAAGGTAATAAACTGTTTTGGTCATATTAGTACTTTAGAAAATCATTTATTTACTTAAAAAACTCTAGAAAATATAAAAAACAAAACAAGAAATATGAAAAATAAAAAAAATACTATTGCATTTTAGGTAGAGATAGAAAATTAAATGATAATATAAATATGATATAAAAATTAACCACTACTAAGAACATCAAAGAAAATGATAATAATTCTCAGTACTGCATGCCTTTGAAAGATTACATCCATTAATAGGGTTCAGCTCTAACTGGAGCAGCTTCTCCAAATGCATTATGTACAGATGGCCATAAAAAATTAAATGGTTAAGACATGATCAGGCATCTGTCTCGTCAAGATACAAGCGCTTACCTTTTTGACTTCCACCAGAAGTATTTTTTGGTGAGTCATCAATGAGTGATTTCTCATTCAAGACCAAGCCACAGTTTTGAGTCAACTTTTTGATTTATGTTGTAGCTGTATAGTGGATTGAGAATCATCATAGACTAAGGTGCCTGGTGTAGTCATGCCTCTCCTATGTGGCACCGACTCCTCACCAATAGTAGTAGCATCCATCATCAACTATAAATCATAATACAATGAAATGATAAAGCACATATGTCTACTTTCGTTCACAATAATTTGAGCTTGCCATCTTTAACCAAAAATGATAGAGCAAATATGTTCTGTATAGTCTGTGCAAAAGACATTCTCTTCAGCACCAAATTTTCAAGTCTTATATTTTTCTACAACTGGACTTCCAATATGCTCCCTAACATGCTTGCCCCTTCATTTCTGTATTCATGGGACCAACCCTGGTATAATCAATGACAAGATAAAAGTAGATAGAATTACACATGTAAAAGGAATTAATCTACCTATATACTATTTCAAAATCCAAGCCAACATGTTAAATCCACCAAAAGAGACAGAAACAAAAAAAATATTCACCATACAAATTACTGAATCAGGAGGGTTGGAAAGATTCTTTACATAGTGCAGCATCCAAGCAGTTCCATGAAAATGTCAGAGACAGCACCACCAACATCCACCCAGGAAAGCATGTTGGGAATACTATCAAAATTTGCTCATCCACCTTGTTACCCAAAGTTCATTAGCATTGCAGTTACAAAATCAGAAGGGGTTACTCCACCAACTGATGTGCGGGCACGGGGCAAGGCACGGTCTATCAAAGGATGCCGGTCGTGCGTTAACATGGGGTAGGACGACCAGTCGCTTATCATGCCATGGCATTATGCAGGGCTCACGAGGGTGTGGGGGCATACCACGAGTGATGGAAATGGTACATGGAGATGCGGGAGGCGCCCAAGAACGATAACATTATTAACATAAAGATATATATTAAATTATTTCAAAATAATATAATTAGTTAATAAACTTAAAAATAAGATATTAAATATCATATAGTTAATTAATGCTATTTTTAATTAATATTATTTTTATACTTTGTTTTTAAATTTTTATAATAAATATCAGGGATTTTAATTTATAATGTTAAGTTTTTTTATTACAAGCTAATAATATTTCAAGCTTATCATATATTCCAATATATTAATATTTTATATATTAATAATTTTTAATTATTATAGTTAAAGAGATGGAAGAGAATGGAAAAAGTTCTTTCGATTAAAGGGATGTCGTGTGTAATGGAGCCAGTCCAATCACTAGGTCGATACGTCTGTTCGCTAGTCCGATACCAGTTCGGTCGATAACCCGGTGTCAATCCAATTTCCTGCCCTGTACCAGTTCAATCGGATTGACACCAACCTGGCGATCGGACTACAACCGGCCTAGCGATCGGACTGGCATCGGCCTAGTAGCCAGACTGTCTATCGGATCGATGACTGGACTGTTTATCGGATCGATGACCGGACTGGCAATCAGATAGGTGGTCGGACTAGTGAGTGGACTGACGGTGGTCAAACATCCAGTCTGGTTCGCACCCTCACGAGCCTCGTGCCATGCAGTGGCATGACAAGCGATTGGACATGCTATGGTCCATGCCAACATGTGACCGGCAACCTTTGATAGATCGTACCTTGCCCTGTGCCCTTATGCCCGACATCTCACGTTCGAAAATGCCATGTCTTGTGCCACTCGTGGCCCGTGCCGATCCTACTATGCTGGTGGTGCCCGCAGGGCTCAGCCACAATGCGACCGGGCACGGACAACGAGCGGCAGTGAGGCATGGCATTTTGAATGCGAGGCGACGGGCATGCGGGCACGAGATAAGGTTTAGGTTTAGGATTTACAGTTTAGGGTTTAGGGTTTAGGAAAGGGTTTTAGGGTTTAGGGCACCGGTCGCGCATTGGCGCGGGATAAAACGATCGGTCGCTTATCGGTACATGGAAATGTAGGGCGAGCCCAGACTCGAAATAATAATTAATATAACAATATATTAAATTATTTTCATTTAATGTAATTAATTTAATAAACTCAAAAATTATTTTCATATACCCATATTTTAAATATAATATATAATTTCAAATTATGTTAATTTTTAATTATTATTTAAATAATATATATTTAAAATTTTAAAAAAATTACTGTATTGAAATTGTTTTTGGTAGAAACGATTTCAAATTGGGATAAAATCATCTTTGGCAAAGATAATTTCAAATTATTTGAAATCGTCTTTGCTAAAGACGATTTCATGTCCATCTTGGCTGCCACGTTGACCGAAATACCTAGTTTGGTAATTATATTACCAAACATCTATTTTTATAAATATTTTTTAAAATTATATTGTTTAAAAAAATCCTCTGGTCTTGGGGTTTAGGGATGGTAACGGCTCGGGTTTGGGTCCGGTTATCCAAAATCCATACTCGTCCTGCTAAAAAATCCTCCATCCCATACCTATCCCATAACCATCTCGGGTCGGATCGGATATAAAAAATCATGTTTGGATCGGGTCGGGTCGGGTATACCCCATTTCATAAAATCTAGTTTACTTATAATCTTAATGGATCGGATCGGGTTGACTATATCCATTCCATATATATATATATATATATATATATATATATAGTTTGGATCCAGATATATTACTGTTCATATTGGATCCGTATCAAATTTTTTTATATAATTTATATTTATTAATAAATTAATAAATTAAATTTTATTCACTCTATCATAATTGAGTTGGATATCCATCGCACCGATAAAATCGCCATCCCGCTTACTTTTCTCGAAGCTGCCGATGGATGACTTCTAACGCAACCGAAGTTCCAACGCCATCCGCGTGGAAAAATGCATGATGCGGATCTTTTGAATTAATAATCGAGAATTTTTTTTGTTTTTGTTTTTTACGAAGACTGCACGTTGTTTACTTGTTTCAGTGCACTCGTCCGGGACCACGAAAAAAAAAGATAACCCTTACCTACTCCGCCTTAACTGCGTGGTCAGTGCAAACAAACAAACAGCATCCAAAAATGCCGTCTAATCACTCATTTGTCAAAAAAAATAAAACTACTTTATACTTTTCCTAACTGATTTATGTGCTCCGAGATTTGCCCTGGTCCATGCTATAATTTCTCCATTCAAAGGCCCCTTAACTACTACGCCTTGACTTAGTGGTCAATACCAAACAAATTCAAAAATACCACTCCAAATATTTTTAAAAAATAATATTATTTTAATAAATAATTATAAAAATAGGTATCCAGGATTATATTTATTAAAATAGGTTTTTTGTTGATACATGGCAGCGCCTTGGATGCGTGGCATTTGGCTGGACAAGTGGGCTCCTAAAATCATGTTTGAGAAATGCTATTTCTGGTAAAATTGCATGCAATAGAGATGGTTTCACTGAGTTCTCAGTCGAACGGTTACAACCTCTCCTTTATCTTTTCTAATTTTTTCTCCCTGCCTCGCTCCGGCTCCCCCTGCCCCACTCCAGCTCTCCAACAACATCTTCTTTTCAATTTATCTTCTTCTTGCCCCACTGTCCCTTAGTTCTGTTTGGATCCTCTTTGTTAGCTTGTTCTCATCTCTAGCTCCAGTTCAAGTGAAATCGGGTCTGGTCCAAGTTGATCTTGATTCCATTACGAAAATCCAACCCAAGTGCAGCCAAGATCTTTCGGTCCAAAAAATAGAAAAAATGTTGTTCTTCATCCAGCATTACAGGTAATTTGATTTTTTTATTGTTCTAATTATTTAAATATTATTATTACAATTTATTGTTTGATATATTTTTTTATATTTAGTAATTTAATTTCAGAAATTTAATATTACAATGTTATGCTGTTTTTTATTTTTTATGCAATTATAATTGTATTTTTTTGATGTTTGCATAATATATTTAATTTTGGTACTTGTATTATAATTATAGATTTTTGAATTGATTAAAATTAAATTTATTAATGTCACAAGAAGAATATAATTTATATTAAATTACATGGATACGTAGTAATATGTATTGGTTTATATTTTGATTATGTAATTGAGAAAATTGAAAATTATTAAGAAGCTTTGATTAATTATTTGGTTATTATATATATAATATTTACTATATCAAAAATATATATATATATATATTATTAATTTTAAAATAAATAATAATTAAATATTAAATATGTATATGAAATTATAAAGATAAAAAAATTTAGTAAAGAAATATAATTATGTATCAAATTTTTGGATTATTATGTTTTGAAATAATATTGCAATTTATTTCATTATTTTGAAATATTTTATAATTAATTAATTAAAAAATAGTATATAATGATATAAAAATAAAATATGAATTTATATATAATCAATAATTTTTGGTATTCAAATAATATATTTGGTTTTGTATAAATAAATTATGATATTATTACTATAAAAAATTAAATATATAATTATTTATAGGATGTAAATAATTAATTAATTATAAATTAGTTTGCCATGCTATATAAGTAGTTTATGTATTTTTAGCTGTATTAATTCAATTACAAAGAAAATTAATTAAAAAATAGTAATGGTATAATAAAAAAAAAATTATAAATAGAATATATTACAAATATGAAAGAATTTAGTTGATATAAATAAATTATGGTATGTGTTGCCGACCTTATCGTCGTGGCCTGCAGCTGTGAGGTGGTGCCGGACGTCTGCCCCTTTACTCTGGAATTCTGGAGTTCTCGAACCTGCAAAATAGAGTTGGAGATCCAGGCCAGGGATCCCGGCGATGGCACTTCGATGATCAAGTCAATGGACAACAAAGCAGAACAGATCTCCTAGGACGGATCTCGCTTGGGTCACCGTGCTTAGAGGAGCTTTGAGTAAGGGATTGAGTAGGAGAGAATGAGGAAAGAACAGTGTTTGGATTGTGGAATCTGTGCTCGTGGGGATTCACTCTGAGAGTCTCCAGGGAGCTTCTTGCCTTAAGTCACTTGTCTTGCTCTTTTGTGCGTTTGCCCTCTTTCTGTTGCTCCTTTTCCTTTTCGCATGTTGGTGCCTTTGTAGATCCCTGACTACTTCAGTGCCTCGACTTGCCCTCCCTAGGGGGCTTAGGGGTTAACAGTATCCGTTGGCCGCTCTCCCGAGGTCATTCCCTCTTGTCGTTGGGAGTTAAGTTGTGAATATGCTTTGCCCGATGTGTTATCATGAAGGGAAAAATTAGGCAGAACCTCGATTTGAGCATAGCCGCCCCTGGGTCTGAGATCCTGCATGCGGCCTTCTCCTTTGGGGGATTTCAGATGGTCGACTGCAGGATCTGACATCTCGATCGAGATGCTTATCCCAAATTGGTGCAAACGAGATTGCACGTATCGTTACAGATTTGGGGGCGTCGTACTGAGCACGTCGCTCCGTGCACGTCTAATCTTGGGGGCTGCACCTTTAGTCCTCCCGATGCTTCCACGGAGAGGACATGACTTCGACTGAGATGGACCCCACCTGGTGGTGCCTCCTGATGAAGGGGCAGAGGCAAGCTCGACTTAGATCGAGGTGGACCTATCTGGGGGTGCCACCTGGTGAAGAAGCAGGAGCAAGCTCAACTTTGGCCGAGGTGGACCCGTCTGGGGGTACCACCTTGCGAAGGAGCAAAGGCAAGCTCGACTTCGGCCGAGGTGGACCCATATGGAGATGCCACCTGGTGAAGGAGCAGAGGCAAGCTCGACTTCGACCGAGGTGGACCTGTTTGGGGGTGCCACCTGGTGAAGAAGAAGAGGCAAGCTCGACTTCGACCGAGTGGACCCATCTGGGGGTGCCACCTAGCGAAGGAGCAGAGGCAAGCTCGACTTTGGCCAAGGTAGACCCATCTGGGGGTGCCACCTGGCAAAAGAGCATGAGCAGGCTCGACTTTGATCGAAGTAGACCTGGCTGGGGGTGCCACTTAGTGTGGGCACCAGGATCTGATAGAGGCTCCCTAACCCTCTGAGGATCTCTAACTAGGGTTCCAATTTTTTGGGTCCTGTAATAAGGCTTCAAGCCTAAGCAATTTTTAATTTAAGTCATGTATTTTTGTTTTAGTCCTATACCTTGACCAATTTGGTCAAGTTGTGTCTATGGGTCCTGTAATGATTCCAATCCAAGTCTATTTGAAGATTGGGCCCAAGCCGGAGTGGTCTTCGAGTCTAGTCCAATTTGTAATGGGTCAAGCCATCTCCCAAGCCATGAAAGATTCCACTTGGCACCACCTCATCCATCTCATGTGGCACCACATCACCATGACATGTGGGCATCCAAGGCAAAAAGGGAATGCTGAAATTTTTGGGTGTCATTCCTTGATTCTTTCCTCCCTTCCCTCCCCCTATTAAGCCTCTTTCCAAAGGAGCTATTGGATAGCCAAGGAAGGTCAATGGGAAATGAAGGCATGATCCTTGTTTCAAGCCCCACATCAAGACTTCTTTCCAAAGTGCTTGGTCGGCTATGGAAGAAAAGCATTGACCCTTAAATCAAGGAGACAACTCCCTTGTTTCAAGCCCCATATCAAGCCATCTTCCTAAAGTGCTTGGTCGGCTATGGAAGAAAAGCATTGACCCTCAAATCAAGAAGACAACTCCCTTCTTTCAAGCCTAAAATCAAGCCACAAGACCTTGGTCAGCCAAAGGAAGAAGAAATTTGAATTTGGGCGCCCTCTTCATGAAGCTTTATTTTTTTTAAATTTGAATAGGTTTTAAGGTGCCTATATAAAGGGCCTTACCCCTCCCTTGTAAAGTTTTAATGTTGATGAATGAAAAGAAAACTATTGAGTGCTACTCTTCTTTAGTTGCTTTCGTTCCTTAAGAACATTGATTTCCGTAAGGGAGCGCCTTCATCTTCGGGTATCGAGAGGTGTAAGACCTCAAGTTACCTTCTCTTCCACCAATCCATGTTCCATCTTCGAGTTCGGAGGTCAACTGGATGATCCATTTAGGTGCCCAGCAAGAAGACCCCCAATCAACATCATCTTCAACCATTCATCCTTTATTTCTTCCTGCTACTTGTTGATTCTTAATCCTTCTCCTTGATTGCTCACAGGTCCTCCAGGTACGATGAACATGGAGACGATCTCCCTTGCCTTCGAGACCTTCGGACAGAAAACTGGCGCATCCGTGGGGGTTGAAGGCTCAATCATCTAGGCCGCATCCACGAGAGCGAGTGAACTCGGCATCGGGCACTTCAGAGCTTTTAATGTTTGCAACCCTCAAACTCCTAAGTTGATATTGATCCGAGAGCTAAGTCATATGGGGTTTTTCAATCCCGGGGTCCTCTTCCTATCCTGTTTAGGAACTTGCTTGCTTGAATTTCTTATTATTGTAGAACCCTAGATCTACTTTTTGTCTGTCTTCGAGAATCCTAAATCCTAAAAAAACTAAAAATTACAAAGAACAAAATCACTTGCATCATTCCTCTCATCTTGCATCTAGTTAGTCCCGTATCATCTGGTATCAGAGCATAGTTTGGACTTAGCATCTTCTTAAGTACTTAGATTAGGTGCTTCACCATGGCTGTCCGGTCATAGGAAAAAGAAGGGCTACAAGACCCTCACATCCTATTCCATGGAGATTTTCTATGGCGTGTAGGGGTGCTGATGTGATTGACCTTTGAAGGGGAACATAAGGAGTTAGTTTTTTTTAAAACCCTAAATTTTTTTTTGCATCATTAGATCTCATCTTCTTTAAATTTCTGCATAATTTCATCTCAGTACATGGCCTGTTGTTTTAGATGTTTCTGTTTGTAGGAAACTCTAAACTTTTTGATTTGTATTTTGTTAGATTCCACATAATTGAAAGTAATTTTGATAATTTTCTCAGATCTTATTGCAGCTTGTAGAATTTTTACACGTTGGAATACTACCTGAGAACAAAATCTGTTCTGAGATTTTTAGCAAGTGCATCTTTTCATGTTTTTATTTCTTAAATAGTTTAATTTTGCTTTTAGCTTCATCTCTTGTCATTTCCAGCACCGTATTTCTGCTATCATATATCAAAAATCCAAAGCATAGCTTAGATATATCTCATTAGATCATTTGTATGCCATCATTTTCATAAATCACTTAAGGGCGTCAATATCAAAAGATAAGGGAAGGAAGTCATTACCTTTCTTTAGCCCAAAAACAACCACCCTGCATATCGGACCCAACCCCTAATTAAAACTGAGTAAGCACTTAACTTGCTCTAGTGAGCTAGGGATACCCACAAGGTTGGGTCGAACCAAGTGTTAAGCCAATTTAGACAACTTGTTTGTGTGTGCTTGTGTATCTGGTGTCTAGGCAAGTGGTTCAGGGACAAGAGCCCGAAAGAAGGTGGTTGGTTCGCTTACCTGGCCAATTTTAAATTGGTATCTAAGGCAAGCAAAGAGGGACCTCCACCAACCTTACACTTACCTGGCCAGGTGCCAGGTTACTACCACCAAGATTATCATCTTGACCTAACATTTGGTTTGGACTCTAGGTCTAGCAAACCCCTAGCCCAAGTTTGAGTCCATGTGTGCATCTCGACTAGATCAGGAGTCCTCTATCACCCCCATTATTTTCAATCAAGTGAATCCATGGAGAACGATCGAGAAGAGCAATTGAAGGTCCTCATTGAACATTTAGCTAGGTGAACAATAGGCTTGATAAGTATGAAGATATATTTGAAGCCTTAGAAAAGATTGTTAGACCATCTATCGAGCCTGAGTCTGAGTCACCTCCCCACCCTAGGGAATACCCTCAACATGATCCCTACTTAGAGGCTGAGTCTGGAAGAATCCCACACCCAAACCCAGCTCGAGAGGTTTACCCTAGGAGACCCAATCAAGAGTTCATGGACTAGGAAGAACTGCCCGAGTCAGATGTCATGTTAGGAGTAGTTAGGTGCATCCTAACCCAGAATATAGTGCAAGAAGATTGGCATAGGATCAACATCCTACAAACATTTGTCAGACTATGAGATAAGGTGTGCAAAATCATAGTTGATAGTGGGAGCTGTGTCAATGCCATTTCTTTAAGTACTGTCAAATCCCTAGGATTTATCCCAGTTCCTCACCCCAACCCTTAAAAGGTCTCATGGATAGATTCAACCTCAATACCTATCAAATCTAGATGCCAAGTCTTGATCAAGCTGCAATCATATGAAAAGACGATTTGGTGTGATGTCCTTCCTATGGGCATCAGTAGCATTATCTTAGGTCGACCCTGGCTTTACGATCATGATGCCACCCTTTATGGTTAGACCAATACCTGTACCTTTAGCCATCATGGGAAGAGATTTACAATCAATCCAATTCAGCCTAAGGACCATGTTCAAAGAGGATCGAGTAGCCTTATGAAAAGAAACTTGGAGTCAATATGATAAAGTCTAAGGAATTAGAAAAAGAGATTACTGAGGAAGAACCCTTTAAAGAATTTAGGGAGAAAAGGTTGAACATTCTGAGAATTTAAATGAGAAAACTTCTGAGCCCATTAAACAATCCAAAGAAAACATCCATGAGTCAAGTTTAGTAGAGTATGGTGAAGATGGGCCCAAGGTGGAAATCATTGAGGAACCAAAGGAAAAAATCCTGAACCCACTGCAGAATTTGAGGATGTATTTTTCAATGAGTTACCTAAGCAACTAGCACCTGATGAAATTACTGAAGGATCCCCTGCCACTGAAGAGATTCCTGAACCGACCCAAAAAGAACACCCCTAGGAAGTAGCTGAGACTCTGAAAGAATTCGAGGATGTTTTACTCGATGATTCACCTGATCAATTACCACCCCTGAGGGACATCCAACATGCTATAGACTTGGTCCCAAGATCCTCTTTAACAGACCTTCCTCATTATGGGATTAACCCTACCAGGCCCCACGGTCTGTTTCCTACTTCGCAGAGATTGCCCCAAGACTTTGATTCCTATTTCCTACCCTTTCTGGAGTCTTCTCATGTTTCTAGAGCCATGGGGCTAAATTTTGTTGAGATCACTAAATTGCATGAATCCTTAAAGCCCATTCTATTTGCTACCTACTTCTGGTATACCTTATGGCATTTGCTAGGGATCCATGATAATTTTTCATGTGCATACTGGACCAGGGTCCAACCTAGAGAGTCAATAATCTATTAGGTTTAGGCCCTAGAGAGTCCAATAAAATTCTTCTCCATAGGAATACATAGTTGAGTCTGCATTTTGCATCATACTAGAATTCTGCATTAAGTACAAATTCTAAAATAATTTGACTGATTCACGAAAGAGAGCCAAAGAGTGTGAAATTGGGGATTTTATAATGATTAGGCTTAAGCATGAATGGTTTCCACCTAGAACCATTAAGAAACATCATGCTCGTGGAGCTGGCCCCTTTAGAGTGATAAGGAGAGTTGGCTCTAATGCCTTTATACTTGAGCTACCCCCAGATTATGGCATTAGCTTGACTTTCAATATCCCAGACTTAGTCAAGTATAGGGAACCAGCAAACATACCCAGTGAGCCATTTGGGCCTAACCTTTCATTTAAGAGCAAACCCGACCCAGAGTGTCCACCTCTAATTTTACCTGAGAGAGGAGAGTGGATCGAGTGTGTCTTGGATGATCAAGCTATGACCACCCGGGATAAAGGCTATAGCGTTACTTGGTCAGATTGCAAGGTTGACCTCAGTTGATGATTCGTAAGATACCTGAGAGGACTTGCAGCACCTCGATCCCGACCTTCTGGAAAAATATCAAAGCCAAATCAACCCTTACTCGACAGGATCGAGTTCCTCCCATCCCAGGAGAATTGGTGTGAGCACCAGGATCTGATAGAGGCTCCTCATTCCTTTGAGGATCTCTAACTACGGTTCCAATTTCTCAGGTCCTGTAATAAGGCTTCAAGCCTAAGCAATTTTTAATTTAAGTCATGTATTTTTATTTTAGTCCTGTACCTTGATCAATTTGGTCAAGTTGTGTCTATGGATCCTGTAATGATTCCAATCCAAGTCTGTTTGAAGATTGGGCCCAAGCCGGAGTGGTCTTCGAGTCTAGTCCAATTTGTAATGGGTCAAGCCGGAGTGCTACTCTTCTTTAGTTGCCTTCGTTCCTTAAGAACATCGATCTCCATGAGGGAGCGCCTTCGCCTTCGGGCATCAAGAGGTGTGAGGCCTCAAGTTACCTTCTCTTTCACCAATCCATCTTCCATCTTCGAGTTCGGAGGTTAACTGGATGATCCATTTAGGCACCCAACAAGAAGACCCCCAATCAACATTATCTTCAACCATTCATCCTTTATTTCTTCCTGCTACTTGTTGATTCTTAATCCTTTCCCTTGATTGCTCGCAGGTCCTCCAGGTACCACGAACATGAAGTCGATCTCCCTTGCCTTCGAGACCTTTGGATAGAAAACCGACGCATCCATGGGGGTTGAAGACTCGATCATCCAGGCCGCATCCACGAGAGCGAGTGAACTCGACATCGGGCACTTCAAAGATTTTAAGATTTGCAACCCTAAAACTCTTAAGTTGATATTGATTTGAGAGCTAAGTCCTACGGGGTTTCTCAATCCCGGGTCTTTTTCCTATCCTGTTTAGGGACTTACTTGCTTGCTTGAATTTCTTTTATTGTAGAACCCTAAATCTACTTTTTGTCTATCTTCGAAAACCTAAATCCTAAAAAAACTAAAAATCACAAAGAACAAAATCACTTGCATCATTCTTCTCATCTTGCATCTAGTTAGTCCTACATCACCACCTGGCGAAGGAGCAGAGGCAAGCTTGACTTCGATCGAGGTGGACCCATCTAGGAATGCCACCTGGCGAAGGAGTAGAGGCAAGCTCGACTTCGGCCAAGGTGGATCCATCTGGGGGTGCCACCTGGCGAAGGAGCAGAAGTAAGCTCGACTTCGACCGAGGTGGACCCATCTGGGGGTGCCACCTGGCGAAGAAGCAGAGGCAAGCTCGACTTCGACTAAGGTGGACCCATCTGGGGGTGCCACCTGGTGAAGGAGTAGGAGCATGCTTAACTTTGGCCAAGGTAGACCCATCTAGGGGTGCCACCTGGCGAAGGAGCAGAGGCAAGCTCGACTTCGACCAAGGTGGACCCATCTGGGGGTGCCACCTGGCGAATGAGCAGGAACAGGCTCGACTTCGACTGAGATGGATCCGGCTGGGGGTGCCACCTGGCAAAGAAGAAAAGGTAAGCTCGATTTTGGCCGAGGTGGACCCATCTAAGGGTGCGACTTGGCTAAGGAGCAGGGTGCTGAGCTCGGGCTGAGGTGGGCTCGACCCTTGGGAAGGCCACCTAGCGGGGGAGCTCGAAAAGGTACTTAGCACGGTTCTATCTTCCTGCTAGCTGGATCCGAGGTGTACTCCACGTCACTCTACGTCAGCTGTCTTGCCATATCATTTGCCTCCCACTCCCAAGCCCATCGAAGTGCCGTGGCTGTGATGTGGGGAGTTAATGCGGAGATGACATGGGAGCACAAAAATCTTGCATAATTATTGCCACGATTGCCATCGCTTTGCACGTCGCACCGGAGGTCCAATGCATAGGTGCCACGTCTGCAATTCCGACGGGCCATAATTTTGCCATGCCAGACTCGAGACGACCTTCCATGAATCGAAGCATCGTCGCCGGGCGCCTTCATACATGGCACCCATCTGACGGTAGGAACAGAAAAAAGGCTTGTACGATTGCTGTCAATTGGCTTTTGAAAAGAGGGGACTTTCTGGAAATGAGATCTTTTGATTTTCACGTACCTCGTCGGCGGTTGCAGCGGTCCTTCTTCTTCTCCTGAGGTGCTTTTCTTCTCCAAAACAAGCCGGTGAGTTCCAGCGATCTCTTCTTCCTCCCCTGCTTCTTCCTAGCCTTTAGTTTTTTTCCCGTGTCTTAGGTGAACTGGTCCCTTCCTCAGCCCCTTCGTCTCCTCTTCTTTCTTCTCGAACCTCTCTTCTTTTGATGGCTCGACATCCTCATTTCTCCACCAACTCGAACGAGGCCGGTTCTTCCCGTCCGAGAACTGCATCGTCCTCCTCGATAGAGGACAAAATTCTTTTTGAAGTCCGAAGGCGACAGCATTCCGGTGGCATAGTCATCGGAGGCCCTAGGGCCCCTAGGGTTCCCTCTGCCTTTGTCGCTGCCCCTTCGGTGGTAAAGGCTTCTTCCGATCCATCCGATTTCACCTCGATGATGACCAGAGAAGATCTTTCTTCGATATGGAACTTGTTCAGGGTTCCAGATTCCATCCAGCTCTCGCTCCCGGGACCGGGGGAGCGAGTTACCTCGAGCGACCCTGGCCGAGTTGCTTTCTATGAAGACTTCCTTGCCAGGGATCTTCGTTTTTCGCTCCACCCTTTCTTCCTTTCCTTCCTGAATGACTTCCATCTTGTCCCAGCTTAGTTGGCTCTCAATGTCATCAGGGTCATCTTCACCTTCATTGTGTTTTGTCACTTCCACGGGTTCGTTGCCCATTTTTCATTGTTCAGGGCTTTGTTCATCCTGAAGCACCATTCCACTAATGATGAGTGATGGTACCTCTCCCCTCAGCCCAAGTGCCCTCCGGTTCGACCTCCCCACATCCATCAAGGGGTGAAAGAACCGGATATTTTTTATCTCGGTTAGGGACGTTGATTGTTTCTAGAGTGAACCAGACCCGTCCTCGAACTGGAATGCCCTGGTTGTGTCGGCTGACCGGGAGGTCTATTCTCAGTTACTCAGTGATTAGCTCCCTTCTCTTGAGGTTTTGCTCTCGAAGCAGAACCTGTTTAAGACCGGGATTAGCCGATTCGAGTAATTGGTGAGGCTCCACACCTGCTTCTTTCCTTTTCTCTCTCTTTTTTTTTGTTGATTCTCTTTGGATATTTTCCATTCTCAGGGATGAAGTTTTCGATGGACAACCTGATGGAGTCGGCTCGAAAGAGAAGTACTTCGACCGGGGCCCAGGACACCGCACCAAAGAGGGCCCGTGTAGAGATGGATCAGGGGTCCAGGCCCACTCTGACCCTAGAGCAGAGGATGGTGGAACCAGCCCCCGGCCCACCTCAGCAGCAAGCTCCTGCCCCGGAGATTGTTGACATCGACGGGGGCAGGGAAGAGGAGCAACCAGCGAGCTCACCTCCTTGGGCGGTCGCGATGACTAGCGCTCCGACGGCAGCTATGATGGTTGCGGTAGTCCCACGGCCCACGTCCTCGGAGGCTGAAGGTGCTCTCGTGGAGCCCTCCTCCAAGCCCCATCCTGCACCGGTGGGAATTCCTGGGAATGCCTCTGTCATCTGAGACCAGGGCCTAGCCGAGAGGATGATGGAGTATGTGTCTTAGCCCTGGGACCGTCGCTTAAGGGGTGGCCGGGACTACTCGGTTGCCCTGCACGGGATCCTTCCCCAGCTTTTCTCGGTGAGTATCCAGTACCTCCTTTAATGTTCCAGTTGGATCTTCAGAGAGTTTGAGCTTATCTTAGATACTGATCGGGACTGACGTGCTCCTACTTCGAGACTTCCTCACCACTGCGACGAAGAAGGAGGCCGAAAAGGAGAGGAAACAAGGCAAGCTCATGGCCGATATGAAGAACCTAATAGAGAAGAGTCACGAGCTAAGGGAGACCAACAGGGCTCTCCAAGGAGACCTAGCCCGTGCTGAGGGGCGCATCAGGGACCTTGAGGCCTCTCGATCTGAGGAGAGGATCTTGACTCAACGCCGCGCTGATGAGGACGTGGCGAAGATCTCTCGCCTAGAGGGGCGATCTCGATCGCTGGAGAACCGGATCGAGGATGTCCTGGCTGAGCTGGCGACGGCCAAACAGAAGACTTCCTATGTCTCGAGGCTGCTGGAGGCTTCGTAGAGGGATGCCCAGGAGGCCGTGCCAAAGTTCCGAGCTTCACAGGAATTCAAGAATGAGGTCCACGAGGCTGTCGTGGACTCATTCTTAAAGACTTTGACGTTTGTCGGGAGAAGGTGGCCTCCCTCTTCCCAGAGCTTGATCTTGCCAGCATCGACCTTGGTGACCCCAGGGAGCAGCCTGAGGAGTCAGTGACATCGGGGGCAGCTGACGAGGGGATCACCGGGTGACCAGCTGAGCAGGCAACTGGCGATGTTGAGGCTTCCCGACCTGGGACGGAGCCGGCAACGAAGTGACCTTGGGTCCTTCATTTTACATTCTAGCATAGGGTTTTCATTTTGTTCTTTTGGGGCGCCCGGTCTGTCAGGTCCCTTTCATTTGTAAGAAACCCTTACACTTGGAAATGAAGATCCCTTTCTTTTTATACCTTGGTGTTCCTGTCTTGGTTTCTTCTTTTGCTCTTTGTTGATGGCGGGTCTGGGACCACTGGTATTTTGTCGGAGCCAAGTCTACAACTCTGATTTGAAGTTCAACTCTGACTCTTGGCTAGAAATCAGGTTCAGAAAGCCTCCAAGCTTCTACATGGAATTCCTAGAGCTTCCGACTTGGACTTCATGAGTTTCTGGTGCAGGGGCTTTTGTTGCTGGAACTGGGTTTCGTGCTTTCATCCAGACTAAACTCCAGGATTTCATCCAGATTGGACTCTGAGCTTTGTGTCAGAATTGGGTTCCTTGCTTTCATCCAGACTGAACTCCAGAATTTCATCCAGATTGGACTCCGGGCTTTATGCCGGAACTGGGTTCCGTGCTTTCATTTGGACTGAACTCCGGGATTTCATCTAAACTGGACTCTAGGCTTTATGCCGGAACTGGGTTCCGTGCTTTCATCCAGACTAAACTCCGGGATTTCATCCGGACTAAACTCGTGCTTTGTTGCAAATTACTTGTGAAACTTTTGCCCCATCTTCAGCCGCCATATCTAAGGCTGGGCAATGATAGTTCTACGAGACAGAGACAAGCATTGCACTAAAGATAATTTCATTATTAATGTTTAGGAAGTCTTACATCATTTGTAATACATCCTCAAGTTTGCGGCGTTCCATGTCCGCGAAAATCATGCCCCATCGAGCTTGGCGAGATAGTAGGCATCATGAGGGAGGGCTTCGACCACCCTGGGCCTTCCCAGTTCAGAGAGAGCTTACCGCACTCTCGAGGTTGGGAGGCTTTCACTCTTCGCAACACCAGGTCTCCCGGGCAGAAGGACTTCGATCTCACCCTGGAGTTGTAATATCTAGCCACCCATTGCTAATAGGCTACCATTCGGACCCGAGCCTTGTCCATCGTCTCTTCAAGTAGATCCAGATTAAGTAGGAGTCGTGTTGGGTTCTCGACCTCATCGTACTGCTCTACCCGTAGTGTTGGCAGACTGAGTTCCACCGGAATCACTGCTTCTACACCGAAGACGAGGTTGAATGGAGTTTCATTCGTGGCCATCCTTGGCATCATATAGTACGCCCATAGGATACTAGGAAGTTCTTCAGCCCATCTACCCTTGGCTTGATCCAACCTGATCCGGAGCCCTTGAAGGATGGTCCGGTTAGTCACCTCGATCTCTCCATTAGTCTGAGGGTGCGCTACCGAGGTGAAGCGATGATGAATGTTGAGGTCGTTGCAGAATTCCTCGAACTCCCGATTGTCGTATTATCGTCTGTTATCGGTGATGATGGTGTGAGGGAGTTCGAAGCGGCATATGATTGATTTCCAGAAGAACTTGCTGACATTCGCCTCCGTGATCCGGGTTAAGGGCTCAGCCTTGACCCACTTCTTGAAGTAGTCAATGGCAACTATCTGGAACTTACGCTGCATGGACACAGGAGCAAAGGGACCAAGGATGTCCATGCCCCACTGGAATAATGGCCAGGATGCGGAGGGCTGGGAGAGCGGCGCAGCCGGCTGGCGTGAAACTGACAGCGATCACATCTCTTGATGAAGTTGGCCGCGTCCTCCCTTATCGTTTCCTAGTAGTATCCCTGGTGGATGGCCTTGTATGCTAGAGTTCTGCCCCCCACATGATTCTTGCAGAGGCCTTCGTGTATATATTATTGAAATATATATATATATTCCTGATTTAAATACTAACAGTCTAAAGGAGACTTGTATAATATTTTTATTTCAATAATCCTATGTTAACCTATCATGAATATTTTCATCTCTCCTCATTATATTATATTGATCTTTTTATTTTGGTGACTCTCCATGTATAGTTAATACACCTGAAGTTTTCCTGGAATCTCATATATTTTTAGTTTAATCTAAGTTGCCCTTATGATTATTCTCTTAGCATGCTTCATCAAATTGGAAATACTCTTTGGAAAATGTATTTAAGCTATTGACAATATTATCCAAATATTTTGTAGATGGTACTGGACTATTTTTTGCACATACATTTTTTATCTTCTTTTTTTTGATAAGATGGAAAAAATAATTATGATCTTTTGAACTCTATCATTAGACTACATTTTGGAATGTAATGCATGAATGGGATGGTATGACCGGCACCATACTGTTTCAGCCAAAACCAACATTGGTACAAGTGTCAAGATGCTGAAACCCTATGTAGTGGTGCAGTGCATACTGGTTGTCTAGTCTATAGCAGTGCATACTATTGTGTACCAACAATACCATATAGATGCATACTGATATTTTTTTTCCTATTAGTTTTGATGTGTACCATTATAACTGTAGCAGTACCATACCGTTTTGATGAAGAAAGGCCGCCACCGGGGGTTCAATACTAGTATTTAAAACCTTTGTTGTATGAGCTGGGTTGTTAAATTTGGTCTCATTATCTTTATTGTAGCTATTGTAGATTTAAACTCATATGTCTTTATTTACTCAATTCATTAATTTATATCTATAGCCGCTATATAGCACTATCCTTCTCAATTATTAGTGCACATTACATTATCTATCAATGTACATATCTCCAACTATTTCGTAATTAGTTGTTCATATATTGAATTTTGTTTAATTTTTTTTCTATTTGTTGAGATGTTTCTTATTTGTATTGTGACTACTTAGGTGTAAGAGAATTTTTATCGGTCATTTTTTTTATCATGCTCATTCAATTATTGTACTTATGCTTCTAAGTGCTCATATATTTTATTTAGTGCCACAAGGCTTCCAGCAATCTTTGTGCTAATAATATTGAAAAATTTGTGAACTTAAATTATAGAAAACAAGCTAGATATTTTTGTTTGAAGATGGCAGAAATAAGAAATAAGATATTCATGATTAGATCATGTATCATTGTACTCTACATTCATTTCAAGTTTTTGATTGATTCATTTCAACCTTCATTTATTTGCCAGATGTTATGAAATTTTAGCTATTCATGAAATTTATGATTAAAATGTTCTTTTTGCTAGTTGACAAGTGGTTTTCTTTGAGAAAATATGGCTTAAGTAATCTTGTTTGCTTAAAGGACATGACGGAGCTAATCATTAAGGTCAAAGAATGATTATTCAAATATGTTAAAAATTGAAGGCACTCCTAATGTAGGTGGGGAGTGGGAACTCCCTAATTTGTGCAAATTTTAGGATGACATAGTAGATAAACATAAGAAGTAACATAAGCTAAATTAAAAGGCTATTTAGAAGCTAAGGCAGTATTTAGTAGGCATTATGATCATGGAATCAGATCCCTATTTTATGGTTGTATTACCAAAGATACCTTTTCTTGCTTGTAGTGTAGCCTTATTCCCTCACATGGTATAAATAGGAGAGAGAAGGTATAACACTATTCATCATTTTGGTGGAATAGGCTTATACTATGAATGAGAGAGTTATCCCCTTCAATTACATTGTTGCCCTTATAGACTATCTAAACACATAAAAAAAAATGGGAGAGCAATTTTGTCTATGATAAAATCCAAATCCTCATGAATTTGATGCACATTAAATGCATGCACTTATCCCTCCAACACACAAAATTCTACTCCATGGAACAGGTTTTGTCCCTCCAAACTTATTTGGATAAGTTTCCTTATCTCTTTAAAATTTATTTTGCAGCCAAACACCATCTAAAAGAAAAACTAGAAGGTTAACTAGTAGCTTGTCCTTGCTTTATGTCAATCTAAATAGATTTGCTGATCATGGTTTTTACTTGTTCATCTTTATAATAATTTCAATAACCTATATTCCCTTTGCTTTTCCCTACCATTCTATGCTTTTATATTTTTATATTGAACTCAAAGTACTATGATTCTATTCTAGATATAACCTAGAGATCAAATGTATAACAACAACTCTAGATGAAGTCACATCTCTGCACCATCCTATCATATGCAAAAGCCATAGCTTACAAGTGATTTAGTGATCTACCAATTCAAAGAAATAAACCTAAATTTTTCATTAATAGTAATTATTCACAGTTATAACTAAAACACTGGAAAAGAAAAAAAAGGGAGAAAAATAATACTCCATTAGATTATAACAGCAAACCCACGTCAACAAATATTTATGTTAGGAACCGCTTCACGTTTACATGATAACACCAAATGTTAGAATTATTTGCACATGATAGGTACAAAGTATTGGGTAAACCACTCATTACATATTTGCGTGGATTAGCAATATTTAAAAGTGGAGGGTATTATATAAATGAAGAATACCTTGTAATCACCTGCAGAAGTAATAAGCCATATGATAGTCAGAGAACAATAAGTTGATATTAGACATGCTTTTTAGACTAATTTATGGATAATGTAAATTTAAACTTGGGAAGAACCCATTATCAAAGATCACAAAATTACAGCAAATTATAGTGCATTCACCTTCTGTAAAGACACATGAAATTTATTTTGTCCAACATACTGTTGGGTAGATCCTTTGACCGAAGGTCTTTCAAAGGCTACGATATTTGAGACATCGAGGGGGATGGGGCTTAAGCCTATATATTAATCACCAGAGAGGACCCCTTCCGTCATGGCAACCCTATGGTTAAGGTTTAAAGGGAAACGATCTCTGAGGTAACATCTGGGAGCATCATTTTAGGAGTCTATCTCTACCCCATCCCTATGGTATAGTGCTCTATTGTGATGGTTAGGTTGAGCATAGCTCTTAATAGATCCAAGGCTGTAAGTTCAGCGAGATACGATTCTGTTGCATATACCTTTGAAAAATCTACCTTAGTGAGAGTAGTCGTGAGACCGCGACTATTGGATCCGGGCAAATTCCTAGCAACTCTCATGAAAATCAAGACAAACGTTTGGCCTAGATAGCGCTACCCCGTAATATGATCAGCTCATCTTTATACTGTATGTATTTTATACTAAATGCAAGTTCAAACCTAGAAGGTACTTGTAAAAGTCTAAAAAATTTATATTATTTACTAAGTTTAATAATATTAAATTTTCACCTTCATTTTTATTTTATTTTTGAGAGGGATTGTTGACGTTACCGTACATTAAAAATAAAATAAAACAACTCCCAAAAGTTTTTCCATTTTCTTTCTTTTACCTTTTCTATTTTTTTTTCTTTTTTTATTTTAAAATTTAATGATTTAATGAATATTTTATTTATTTATTATTTAATATTATAATAGTTAATTTTTAATAAATTATGAATTTAATTTTGTAATGGCCATAACAGCTAGTTTGAAGGTGTTTTGAAATTTTTTCTGGGATTTTGAGCCTATGAATAGGCCTTTATCCCAACCCTATAAAGCATCCAAAAAAATAAATTCTAAGTTCTCTCTCTATTTTCTCTATTCCAATTTCTTGTATTTTTTTATTTTAAAATTTTTTGGACTGAAAACGAGCTGATCGGCATCCATTCGAGATCATACCATCGATGGACATTGAAGTTTTGGCTTCCGAGTTGTATCTTGGAGTAGAGCGTATGGCCTAACTATTCTTCATATGAGAAAGGGACTAAATCTTCTTTAGGACAATGGATCTATCTACCTCACAAGCTAGACTTCCAAACTTTATTTTATTATATTTAAAATTATTTATTACACCAAATTTATTTTGCCATACACATCACAAAAATTATATATTTTATAATATATATATATATATATATATATATAATATATATATATATATATATGTATTTTCCTGATTTAAATATTAACACCATTAACATAAACATACAACTTTAAATCTCATATGAAATGTTGCTGTTATGATTGGAGTCTATGTAATGTTAAATTTTTACTTTTAACTTGTTTCAGCTGCATTTCTCTCGGTCTCTTATAATTTTGGGGGGCTACCTCCTCCATATATGTTTCATTTCCATAATGGTGCAAGTGGGTTCTCAAAGAATTTAAAATCTACTGTGAAGGTAGTAGCTCGATTGATAGAGGCTTTGCCTCACTACCTCTTTACCAACAGGTCGTAGATTCGAGGCAGGATCCCATGGATGATTCGATTAAATCCAGGAATTATTTCCTGGGGCCTGCGATAGTTAGTGTGAGTGAGAGGTCATGTTCTCCTTTATTTTTCCGTTCTATCAGCCGACATCTTAGTAATGTCAGGTTAATGTACTCACCTCTTGATAGGGAAAGGCTACGAAAATCTAAGCGCCTTGAATCGAATATTATATAGCGGGGTGGGGGATTGCGGGGGTAACTACACTGGGTTTAACCCCCCATCCCTTTGGCTTTACCAAAAAAAAGAATTCAAAATCTGGGACATTTTTTCTATGAAATTGGTTAGGAATCAAGCTCTTATTGAAGGAAGAGCCTTGACTATTCAATCGTGGTTAGGTGGTTATCAAGGCCGCTCCGATCAAAATAGGAATGGCAACAAAATCCAAATTCATAGGTACTCGACCTGATTGGGTCGAGTAATCAATGCTTTGACTGGCTTTGGACTAGATTTAGATAAAATCCGAATGTTTAACTTTGGATTTGGACCAGGAGTGAATAGATATGCACCCGACTGAGACCTGACTCGAACTATTTTAATATTTTAATATAAATATTTAATATATATATATACATATATATTTATATTAAATATATTTTATCAATTATTATCTATTAGTTATTAAATTCTAAAATACTTGAACCCTTATCATTAATCTTCTAAAAAAAATTAGAAAGGGCCCTAATCGACTAATCCCGTGATTCTCCGTTAATCCTCCAATTCAATAATTACTAACAATAATTAATTATTTATAAAAAATGATATTGCAACAAAGAATTAATCAAAAATTATTTTTTTAAATCTTTTTGAAACTTGAAACTTACAGTTGGATATGCTTTTAAACTATGTTTATGTCTTTTCTTACTTCAGAGATATTGAGCGAAGCATTATTGAATTTTATTTACCTAAGATAATTTAAATTTTATTTTGATCGAATATGGAACTAAGTGCTATTGAACTAAAAATGTAATTTGATTTTATTTATTTAAAGTATGTATGATTTATAAAATGGTAGATAGCTCTAGAGTTGATAAAAATGAAAAAAATATATTCAATATGATTCAATTGGGTTCGGATCGGGTAAATCCAAATTATCCGATACCGGATTGAGATGAGTTTAAAAAAATAAATCCGATCTCTATAGTATTTTGACTAATTTAGATGGTTTATCAGGTAGTTAGGAACCCGACCTAAATCTGGCCCATTGCCATACCTAAATCAAAGGATGGGCCGCATCCATTAAACCTGGACATGGGGTGGATATCCATGAGCTATGTTTCCTTGTAAACTGAGAGGCGAATAGAGTAATAGATTGGATGGCTTCTTTTATATATCACGAAGCATTTTAATAATATGTTGTGGGATAATTAAGTCAGTACTCTAAAGTTTTGAGATATCTTGTTCTTTGATTATGTTGGATGTATTCAGGCTAGATTGGCAACTCATCCATCTTTTTAAATAATTTTAAAAAAAATTGTGAACACCGGGCTTGCGCGCAAAGATATTGAGAAAGTCAGATTGTCTAATTGTTCATCCACACAAAATACGTAGTGCAATCAGGTCCCATCATCTGTTCAGGTGACCCAGCATTGATTGATCGAATCCACTAAAATGAGTGAAACAACCGGTGTGTTTACTGGACCGTTCAATGAATTCAAGTACCTGGGAGGACCCAATTTATTCGGAACCATCTATATATGAGCTGCTTAGTTACTTCGTTTTATTTTATGCTATTATTTTCTAGTTGCAATAAAAAATGATCTTATTGGAGGAATGATCAAAGTGGTCTGCCATCGTAGTCCAGTTAAAAGACACCATCCAATTAATTTAGGTGGTGTCTTTGGCTACATAAATGGCAGAGAGACGTGGGTTTTTTCCACAAGACAGTTTAGCTGATCGTCCTCTGGGTCCAATCAAGATCGGTAGGTTAAACATTAAAGTTATCACTAAAATTCTCAAGAAGTGCTAGGCCTTGGCCCAGGGTTATGCATGGCCCGGGTTTGGAGTACTCAACTCAGAACCAACTTAAACCCATCCAATTCTCTGAATTTCATAACAAGGATTAAACCGATCAACCAACTCAATCAACCAACGTTTGATTGGCTCAGGTTGGTTCTCAGGTCGCTCGAAAATTAACAAAAGAATAAATTCTAGTATGATTTATTGATTCCATTGAACAAAATAATTATTTAGAACAAGTAGCAAAAAATGTTAGCCAGCAGACAATCTCTTAGATAATAGTATAAAATAGCAAATCTGAAGTATAAACTATAGATCTTAGGTATAGCGTACGTGTTATAGCAACATGAAAACTTATCACTCTATTTAATACAACAAGAGTTAACACAAACTTAGTCTACGATATAATGAACTATCTATGTATATATATTCAAATTATATGTTATATTAAAAACTTTAAGACATGTCATATTACATAATGTAGTCCAATTTGGTTCATGTTGGCTCGGGCTACCCAGCCTCTTCACCTGAGCCGATTCAGCCAGGTTTTCAAAAGAGAGGAGAGGAGAATGAATGCTAAAATTTTAACCAAAATATAGCACTCCTATCTTCTCAATATATAACACTTCTACCTCCAATGAATTGCACTGGACAACTGCATTTATATTGAATTGCTTACAACATTTGATTCAGACTATTACTGAAAAAAATGACATGAGAACGGGGATAGAAAAAAGGTAAGGGTGAGAGTGAGAGGATACAGAAGGGGAGGAGGAAATAATGATTATATAGAAGCCGATGTGGAGAAAGATAAATTCCTTTTCATTAATTCCCATATGAACAATACTTTTCAAAGTCTTCAAAGCCTTATAAAAAAAAATGCTTTGCTCATGATTTAAAATCTTCCAACCACGTCTAGAAAAAATAATAGACATTGCTGGCTAGGTACTCAAGAGGATGAAGTTTATTCAATCATGTCATCAATAGCTTTTGGTCGGTGCTTATCATTGATTAGACATACCTTTATAAGCCACCGGCGCGTGCCCGTTTTGGATATATTTCAATTAAAATTTTCGGGATAAAATAAAAAAAAAAATTAATAAAATAATCTTGGAGTTTCTGTTGATGGATGATAGTAAAAATATTAGGAATATATATAATAAATCACGTTTACTCGACTGATGCCAGTGATAATCAGGTTGACATACTCACTTTAGGATGGGAAACGGCTACGGAAAATTAATATGCACCGTGTATCAAATATTTTCTAGCTGGAATTAAAGGACCGTCTGGGGGTGGCCATGCCCTGGATCTAACTCCTCCCATTTTTTATAACAAAAAAAAAAAAAAAAGACATACCTTTATAGATCAGGGAGTAAAGTGAACTTTGATGGTTTACCCAAAGTAAATAGGCCAATCATCACTTAAAATGTTGTACTATTTGTAGGGTTGTCAGTTGAGTTGAGAGGCTTGAGCTTAGCCGGATCATGGCTCGAACCGGGCTAGAATGAACTTGATTTACATACTTAAAAAAATAATATAATAAAATTATATATATATATATATATATATATATATATATATATATATATATATATATAGTATAATGATATTTTTTTAATTATGTTAATTTTTCTGAATTATTTTTTATTATTAAATATTAATGGTCTCCTAAATTTTATCATTTTTACTGGTTAAATATTAAGCAAGATCTCGAGCAGAGATATAATTTAAGCTTGACACAAGATTGAACTGATCCATAGTTGATTAAACTTGATCATGCTAATCATTTAAGCTGGTCCGTGGCTTTATTCCAACTTAAGCTCAACATTAATAAATGAGTAGATGGAGACATATAAATTGATGTTAATTATTTATTCTATATAAAAAACTAATTTTATATTTTATATTTTTGTTTGATATTTAATACTGATAAAAATTGGAAAGAAATGCAGTAAAAGAGGAGTTTTTTTCTTATCTGAAATAGCAAAATATGAATTCAAATTTATTTCACTAAAAATGGCCTTTATACAGACAAGAAATATCAACAACATCACCAGAAATCAACAACTAAATTCCAAAAACTAGGCTCCATGACTGACAAGTTCTGCACTAGTAACAAATAAACAAGCTGGTTCCTAAATAATAGGACACGATAAGACTTATTTAGCAAATGAGAATAACAATAGGATCAAGATTAACAAACCAATATCCCCCTTAATCCTGATCTGACAGAATAGTCATTCCAAGCATGCCCCTTAATTTGACAAAAGCTTCAAACTTCAAAGGTTTAGTGAGGATGTCGGCTACTTGGTCTTCTGATTTGCAGTAAACCAACTCAATTGCTTTCTTGCTGACTTGATCTCTCAAAAAATGATATCAGACATCGATGTGTTTGCTTCTTCCATGTGTAACAGGATTTTTTGCCAAATCTATTGCAGAGACATTGTCAACAAAAATCTTCATTGGTTCCTCCATTGGAGCATAAATCTAGTTCATTAAATTTTGCAACCAGATTACCTGACATGCACTTGATGCTACAGCAACGTACTCTGCTTCACAGGTTGATAGAGCAGCAATAGATTGCTTCTTTGATGACCAAGAGAAAGTTATAGCACCAAAATTGAAACAGTATCCAGAAGTGCTTTTTCGGTCATCTAGATCTCCAGCCCAATCACTATCCAAGTAGCCTACAAGAGCACAATTGTTTGTTGAAGAATAAAACAGACCATAATTAAAAGTACCCTTTATGTACCTCATGACTCTTTTGGCTACTTACATATGAGATTGCTAGGGATTTTCCAAAAACCTGCTAGTTAAGCCAACACCATAAGAAATGTCCGGCCTTGTGCATGTGAGAGACCTTAAACTTCCAACAATTTGTTTGAAATATGTTGAATCAACTGGTGCACTTTCTACTTCTTTGATAATCTTGTACCAACTTTCACATGCATTTTTACACAATTACAATCTTGCATACGGAACTTCTTCAAAAGTCCAATAGCATACTTCTTTTGGCCAATGAAAATCCCATCTTTTCTTTGAACCACTTTGATGCCCAAAAAATATAACACGAGACCAAAATCAGTCATTTCAAACTCACCCATCATGGACTTCTTGAAATCTTCAATCATTATGGGATTATTGCTTGTGAATATTAGATCATCAACATAAAGACACAACAGCAATATATCACCAGAATCATTAACCTTCACATATAAGGCATGTTCTGAGGGGCACTTCTTGAAACCAGAAGGAAAAAGGAATCAACACACCTATTCCATGCTCGTGGGGCTTGTTTAAGGCCATACAACGCTTTCTTCAACCTGTACACCTTGTCTACACTTCCCTGTTTCATAAATCCAGGAGGTTGTTTGACATATACCTCTTCTTCAAGTGGACCATTTAGAAAAGCTAACTTTACATCTATTTGATGAATTTTCCACTGATTTTATGCAGCCAAGGCAATCATAAGTCTGATAGTCTCCATTCGAGCAACCGGAGAGAAAACTTCTTGATAGTCATAGACGGGCCTCTGCTTGAATTCCTTTGCCACTAACCTTGCTTTATACCTTTCTACCTCGCCATTTGACTTTAGTTTTGTCTTGAAAACCTACTTGACATCAATTGCTTTGTGACCTTGTGGAATATCAGTGAGCTCCCACGTATGGTTCCTTTCAATTGCCTTGATCTCCTCATTCATAGCATGCACCCATTTGGGATCCTTTATTGCCTCCTCAAATATCAGTGGTTCACTATCTACAAAGAAAGCCAAGTGTACCAATTCTCCATTATCATCAACTTCATCATCAAGAGTTACCTCGTAATCTTGCAAGCATACTGGCGGTTGGCGTTGACCCTGTGGTCTTCTATATTCTGTCGAAGCTTGTGGTGAAGAGGTTTCTTGAGTAGAGCTTGAAGAGGCTCCTTCGTGTGTAGTGTGAACTTCAACTACTTCTTCAAGAACAGAAATAACATGATTTTGAGGGCCTTCATGGGTATCAACATCCCATTTCCAAGCTTCATCTTTAGCAAATGTTACATCCCGGCTGATAATCACCTTTTTTGTCTATGGATTGAACAACTTGTACCCACCATGCTTGTAGCCGATAAAAATAGTCTTCTCTACTCGATCATCTAACTTTGTCCTTGTTTTTGCTGGAACATGAGCATAAGCAACATACCCAAACACCTTAAGTTGTTTCATACTCGGCTTGAAACCGCTCCAAGCTTCTACATGGGTTATATTTTGGACACTCGTTGTTGGAGATCTGTTCATCAAATACACAGAACATGAAACGGCTTCTTCCCAAAATGAATTTGGCATTCCTTTCGCCTTCAGCAAGCTCCTCGTCATGTCCATGATGGTTCTGTTTTTCTATTCAGCAACTCCATTATGCCGTGGAGTGTAGGGAAAAGTGACTACATGCTTTATTTCCTGTTCTCCACAAAATTTGTTAAATTCATTGGAAGTATATTCACCTCCACCATCAATTCACAACACCTTGATAAGATGACCACTTTGTTTTTCAGCATGTGCCTTGTATTTCTTAAAGCAATCAAAAACTTTAGATTTCTTTTGCAAAAAATAGATCCAAATCTTCCAAATAAAATTATCAATGAAGGTAAGGAAGTACCTATTATTGCCATTTAACATCGTATTCATTGGGCCACACACATCAGAATGAACAAGCTCAAGTGGTTGAGTTGCTCGCTGTTGTTGTCCTGCTGCAAAAGCTATTCTGTGATGCTTTCCAAGAGTGCAGGCTTCACACAACTGGTCTAGATTATGTATACTGGACAAGCCTTTTACCATCTTTCCTTGAGCAAGTAATTTTAAACTTTGAAACTTTATATGTCCAAACCGCAAGTGCCAAAGCCAAGATTCATCTTTTATAATTGTATTGAGACAATTATAAACTCCACCAGAAATATCAACTTGAAACATACGATTTTTGCTTAAGGGAGCTTTAAGAATGAGTGTACCTTTCTTATCCAAAATAGAGAATTGATGATCTCTTAGGCTCATAACATACCCCTTTTCAAGCAATTGGCCCACACTAAGCAAATTACGCTTCATGCCAGGAACATAGAACACATCTGAAATGTACTTGTGATCCCCATTCTTCAAGTTGATGAGAATTCTTCCTTTTTCAGTCACTGATATTGTTCTGTCATCAGCAAATTTCACCTTGGTGTGAAAAGACTCATCAAAATCAACAAATAACTCCCTTTTGCCACTCATGTGGTTGGTGCATCCGGTGCCAAGAAACCATGTGGGGTAGTTTGGGGTTTCACAAGCAGTAGTGACCATCAAAAGAGCATGATCGTCATCAACATCATCACCATCTCCTTGCACATAGTGAGCCTTTTGGGTACTATCTTTGTATCTGCACTCATTTGAATAGTGGCCACATTTATGACAATGATAACATTCAATATTAGATTTGTCATACCTTCCTCTGCCACGTCCACGACCACGATCTCTTGAATTCTGCTGATGGCCAATGTTTGATTTTTCTTGGTCATTACCACCTCGAAAATTGTTATTATGGCCATCATGACCTTTGTTGTAGTAGAAACTATGTGCCCATCCTCTACCATGAGAACCACCATGCCTTTGACTTGTTTCACCACCTTGATCACCTTTGAAGGAAACTTGGCTTTGGAAGGCTTGCTCAATCAGTTTCTCTTTCTCCTTCTCATTCATTCTTTGCTCATGCGCTTCTAATAAGCTTGACAACTCTTCAACAGTCATCTGGGACAGATCATGGGCTTCTTCTATTGCTGCCACGATGTGCTCAAATTTTGGTGGGAGTGTCCGTAAGATTTTTTTCACTTTAGTCTGCTCTTTGTACTCCTCTCCATATATTTTGCTTTTATTTGTCAAAGCAAGAACTCGACTAATATAAGTGGCAATAGTTTCAGTAGACTCCATTTGTAGGAGCTCATATTGACGTTTTAAGGTTTGGAGTTTTACCTTCTCAACTTTCTCCGCACCTTTATACGCTATCATCAAGATATCCCATGCTTGCTTTGATGTTGTTGCATCTGCAATCTTCTAAAACACTTCATCATTCACCCCTTGATAGATGAGATATAAAGCCTTCTTGTCATTTTTCTTGCTATCACGGTGGGTATTCCTTTGGGCATCATTTGCATTCTTTGCAAGTGTAGCAACAACTCCATCCTCTATGACACCTAGCAACTCGTGATAATCGAAAGGAACCCTCATTTGAACACTCCATCGATTGTAATTTTTGCCATCCAGGATAGGAACTAAAATTTGAATAGGACCATTCATTGTGCCTGTTCTGATACCATTGATAAAAACTGAGAAGAAATGCAGTAAAAGAAGAGTTATTTTCTTATCTGAATTGGCAAAATATGAATTCAGATTTATTCCACTAAAAATAGCCTTTATATAGGCAAGAAATATCAACAACACTACCAGAAATCAGCAACTAAATCCCAAAAACTAGGCTCCATGACTGACAAGTCCTGCACTAGTAACAAATAAACAAACTAGTTCCTAAATAATATGACATAATAAGACTTATTCAGCAAATGAGAATAATAATAAGATTGGGATTAACAAACCAACAAATACAATGTATTACATAGGCTCAAATTCAAGTTAAAATCAAATAACTGGTTCTCGTTTGCATGATAAGCCATGCTAGAGCTATTCCTGGCTCGCCGGAGCTCAGCCACCTACATTCATGTTCCTCATGCCGGTAGGTAGAGATGGGCACTGGGCCGGGCCGCGGGCCGGCACGGCTCGGCACGAAGCGGGCCGTGCCAGGCACGGCCCGCTTGCTACAGTAATGGGCCGTGCCAAGCACAACCCATAATAAGGGACCGGGCCAGGTTTAGATTTTCTGGCCCGCGGGCCAAGCCCGGCACGACCCATAAGGGCCTGGACTGGCACGGCCCGCGGGTCAGCACGGCACGGCCCATTAGGGCCTGGGCACGACACGGCCCATTAGGGCCTGGGCATGGCACAGCCTATTAGGGCCTGGACCGGGCCAGGCACGGTACAGCCCATTAGGGCCTGGACCGGGCCTGGCACGACATGGCCCACAAGGGCCTGGCCAGGACCAGGCCCCCTTAAAATAAATGAAAAAAAAATTTATTTATAAAAAATATTTTTTAATAAATTAAAAAAATGTTGGAAACTAAGAATTTATTAATATAAAGCCGTCATAATGGTGGGGGGTTTGGCATAGACCCTACCAGTTTATTAATTTAAATCAAAATAGTACATGAAAGGAGGAGGACTAGGCCCGACCTCCAGAATAAAATAAGAAAGGAGTAAAAAATAAAGATAACTCACTTTAACAATTAAAAAAATAAAAATGTGCAATTATAAAAAATTAAGAATTAAAAATAAATGATCAAAATCTTACTAATCATCAGTAGAGTTTATATCATCATCATCGTACCGTATCTCGCTTCCTACTATTCTCTTACCTGTGGGGACTGGGTTCGGATAGCAGCTCGACCTTTGCTAGGAGCTCGACCTTAGCTACGAGCTCGACCCCGGGCAGGAGCTCGACCTTGGACGGGAGCTCAACCTCAGCTGGGAGCTCGACCTCGGACGGGAGCTCGACCTCGGACGGGAGCTCGACTTTGAATGGGAGCTCAATCTTGGCTGGGAGCTTGACCTTGGACGGGAGCTTGACTTTGGATGGGAGGTTAACTTCAGCTGGGAGCTCGATCTCATATGGAAGCTCGACTTCAACTGGGAGCTCGACCTCGATCACTTAGCTCAACCTTAGTCAGGAGCTCGACCTCAGTTGGGCCAAGTGGCGTTCTTCGCCACCTCATCACTTAGCTAGATCCAGCATGGGTACCATGTCAGTGGCTCGCCACATCAACTGGCATTTTCACCGCCTTCATAATATGTATGCATCATATAAATAAAATCATTGCAGCTATCGTGTGCTTCACAGGATCTCAATAACGAAGTTATCCGAAGAAAATAATAGTCTCCTTCTCAAATCAATGTTCCTCATTTGTTAGTCCGATCTGAGTTGATTGTAAAAATTAAATGTATAATTATAAAAAATTAAGAATTAAAAATAAATGTGCCCGTTTTATGACAGTTGGGAGGGTTAAAATAGTAAAAAATTAAAAAAATACCCGTTTTTTAGCTGTTATGGGCCAAACGGGCCGTGCCTGGCCTGGCCTATAACGGGCCCAAACGGGCCGAGCCAGGCCCGGTCTATTTTTTTAAAAAAAAAATTTTAAAAAATAACCGGGCTGATAGGCCAGCGGGCCATGCCAGGCATGGCCTGCCACCCCCCGGGCCTAGGGCTATGCTAGGCCCAGCCTTCAAGTTAAGCGGGCCGTGCCAGGCACGGCCCGTTTAGCCTGTGGCCCAATGTGCCTGGGTCGGGCCTGGCCCGACATGGTCCAATGCCCATCTCTACCGGTAGGCTATGTAATTTGCCAATTTTGAAATCGGCATAAGAGGTAAGGACAATTAAGATGGAGTAATAGACTATGTTTCACGGCTTCTGGCGGTTACGTAAATATATTTAGATGATGGTGACGATAATGATGGCACTTGTATTCTTAAATCATCTTTAAAAAAAATGAGAGAGAGAGAGAGAGAGTTTGAGATATGTATCACATCCCTAACTCATTTCTATAGTCAATAAACGAGAAAGAAATACCGAAAAAGTAAACTGAGTTTTAAATTATAAAATTTTTCCGAATGACGCCAACACTAAATACTTTATATCTTCACATGTTTATAAGTTTTAATCAACTAAAAAATCACTCAAAGCAACCGGCCTTATCCTATATATCTTCCAAGGTAGGCTCTAGGAATCTATTTTCCTTTTGTGTGCTCTTGTTACTATTGATGCTAGCAATTTTTAATGCATTCTCTCAACTTCCATCTACGTCCACTAGGAGGCCAAAAAAAAAAAATTTTTTTTTTTTAAAAAAGAAGTATACTGGTTGTTGGTGACGTACTATGGAGAAGGAAAATGATGCTATGCATAATGGCAATACGTTGCATCCTTGCTGTCTTCTGGTTGAGTTCATTCGGTTGGGAAGTTCGCGTGGGATGGACTTGGGTTCTTGATGCTATGGTGATTATCATTAAGCTTCCAGTGTTTCGGATTGTCTCTACATTCCTTCCTTTTTCCAGGATTTCTGCTTTTGATCTTCCCCTCTGAAATCTCTGTTTTCCTGTAATCTACTTCCTTGTGCACTTTCTAGTCAAATAAATGCTAGGTGGCAGCTGTTGCAACCTAATTTACCATCCAGAGAGAGTGAGAGAGAGAGAGAGAGAGAGAGAGAGAGAGAGAGAGAATTCATTGTGGCATCACCTCAGGATACTTCAAAACCTGGTTGTCATCTCTTGCAATCATCCGAAAATGGTTTTCACAAATCATGTGCTATAAGCAAAATAATAAGCCACAGTTTGGGCAGGAGGTTTTGCTGAATTACATGCTTCGAATTTGGATTACAGGCCCGTTATGTTGTTTTATGATTCTATGATGTACTCTTCTTTCTTTTTTTTTTTCTTTTTTTTTTTCCTTGGGGGGGGGGGGGGGGGGGGGGGGGGGGGGGGTGTTGAAAGATGCTACTATGTCCTTTTTATAATTTTCACATTCTCTTGATGAAAGATTGTTAATTAAGTTTCTCTTGGCTCTCTCTGCAAAAGAAAGTAGGCCATCATCTTGGCAGTAGCCCAGCTGATTGGCGTCTTGTTCACAATCAATAGGTTATGAGTTCGAAGTGTCATTCTGTGATAGACTCGATTAAATTCAAAATTATTTTCTAAGATTCATGATGGTTGGGTAAGTGAGAGACCAGGATCCTTTTTTTTCATTCTGACCAGCTGGCATCTTGATCGTATCGGATTGATATACTCATCCTTGGATAGAAAAAGACTGCGAAAGTCTAGTACCTTGAATCAAATATTTTTCGATGAAATAGGATCTACAAGGATAGCTATGCCGATTTTACCTTCCTATCCATTTTTGTTTAAAAAAGAGAAAAGAAAGAAAAAAAGAAAGTAGGCTAAAAAAAAGAACGTTCGCACCCCCTGAGAGATTGGGATGACATTCACACTCCCTGAAAGATATGAAGGCTTATGTCAAGACCTTCAATTATGTTATTGGTTATTGACCCCAGTCGATAAGATCAACTTGGCCTGGATGTCAGCTCTCCTACCTATTGAAACAATTTTGGAAGATTTAGTAATGATTAATGTCGAAACAAACTACACTCCTATGACAAGGAAACTTCAAGGCGGAAGGCTCAAGTCATGGATCTCCCACATGAGAGCCGACAGCTTCATCCACTCCGTTCATGATGGTTTGACTCAACTTGGCACGATCATCAGCTCTACTTAGAAGCCAATCCTCCAACCGATGGAAATAATTACAGAACCACATGAACACATCAAGAGCACGCACATATCCACTTGTCAATTCGTTGACGCAAATAAAAATTCTCATGCTTCCCATCATGAAATCTCAACCAAGTCAACGAGGATAACCCAATCCATGCAGTTCTTAATAATTACCACGGTTCATCTAATTCAATAAATTATAGACAAATTGCGAACCAGTCTGTGTCCCACCAGGTTGTAGAATAGTAGACTGCAATATAAAAAGATAACCAAAGTACAACTTTCATATAAAATGGCAAACTTAGTTTGTCAAATCACTTTATATGCTTTTTGCTTTCTGGTTCTCTTCTGACATATTTTTAATTATTTTATCTTGCATAATCTCCATTAATCATCGCATTGTATGATAAGACTTGTTATATATCAAGAATAATTTTCACACTATGTATGAATCAATAAATATCTCCTATATTGATTCTAAATTATGGGTCCAAATATTGGGACTAATATGATGCTTCAAATCTTGTTTGGAGTCACATAGGTCTGAAAATTGGTTTATAAATTTATAGGGATCTGAGTCAGGTTGGATCAGGGTTTTGATTCGGGATAGAGAGAACTAGTGAGACATGGATGTACATGGGCTCAGGTTTGAATTTTCTCGAATGACTCAAAGGGGGAGTGTTTTTTAGGGCTAGGTCGATTGTGACCTAGGGTCAGTTTATTTTGTATATAAAGAACGACGGGAACGTCGGAAAATAATATGAGAAGATGCGATCTCTTTTCTCCTTCGAAACCCTAACCTATCTTCTTCTTGGTTCTCTCTTGTGTGTGCAGCCCCATGGATCTCGCCTCCGTGACGGGAGCGGATGGCGCACCCCATCTCTTCCCTGGTAATTGTTTCCTTTCCGCCATGACGGTATCAAGGAGGATCCCGGGCATTCCGTGGAGCGGATTTGCTTCAACAACTGGTATCAGAGCCAGTCTTGATGCGGTGGCGTGAAAGATGTAGGGAAGAGGATGTCACGAGAATGGTGCAGATCTCAAGGTACCGAGATCTGGGGGTGAGGGCCTGCTGCCCTCCCTAGAAATGGAGATGGAAAAGAACACGCGGATCTGGAGGTGCAGATCCCGCGTGGATTTGGGTGATGCACGGAGCAGCACACAGATGCGGCGCAGCGAGGAGACGGCGGTGTGCGCTCGCTCGATCGTGGGCATAGGCACTGTGCAGGGCATGGCCGCAGCGGGTGCGGGTCTTTCAGGAAGTCCAAGGTGAGTGATGCAGCTGCTTAGTAGAAGGGAGCCTACAATAAAGATCTCAAGTTGGTGCTATGGAGCAGGTACAGGTTGGTCCCAATGAACTTGTACTGTACTCTTCAGCTATGGAGGCGGTCATCTCAAAGGTCTTCAAGGGAGCTCAGAAGCTGAAGAGGTCTGACATTGGCATTAGGTTTGCACAGCTATCTGGATGTATTGTAAAAGCACGGGTTGGTATTGTAGTCACGGAGATAGAGCAGGAAGATATCAGTTCGAGGTCAGGAGTACAGTGGAGCACGAGTCTCAGGAGCTGTGGAGCACGGGTCGATGTTCCAGCTAGGGAGACGAGGTGGTTTCGACAGGAAGATGTCAGCTCTGGAGACAGCAAGAAGGGTGCAGATGGTCACGTGGAGCTTGTCAAGACTTATAGCACCAAGGTGGAGATTGTTGGGGCTAATGTGGTGCTCCAAGTCTTGTTTGAAGTCACACAGGTCTGAAAACTGGTTTATAAGTTTCCAGGGATCTGAATCAGGTTGGATCAGGATTTTAATCCGGTGTAGAGAGAACTAGTGAGACATGGATGTACATGGACTCGGGTTTGAGTTTTCTCGAGTGACTCAGAGGGAGGAGTTTTTTAGGGCTAGGTCGGTTGTGACCTAGGGTTAGTTTGTTTTGTATATAAAAAACGACAGGAATGTTGGAAAATAATATGAGAAGACACAATCCCTTTTCTCCTCCGAAATCCTAACCTATCTTCTTCTTGGTTCTCTCGTGTGTGCAGCCCCATAGAGACTCGCCTCCGCGATGGAAGTGGATGGTGCGCTTCATTTCTTTTCTGATAATTATTTTTTTTTATCATGATGGTATTAAGGAGCATCCAAGATATTATGTGAAGCATATTTACTAACACCAAGCATAAAAACCATCTAACGGCCAACAGATACTGTTTTGTAGCCGGAAATGAAAAATCAGACATCCCTCTGCGTTATATCTAAGTCCTATAAATTATTCTATCAATTCCCACGTTATATTTGACAAGAAAAATTCTCTTGTACATGAAACCGTCACCCTAACGTGACTCAACAATATATAATTTTTGAGAATGTTGCCTAAACTTTTGAAAATGCCAAGATTGACTTGATAAAATTGCTGGAACTTAACCTTCATTATAAATAAAAGGGTTGAAAATCTCTGTTGCTCTCGGTTCGAGGTGCTAAGGTCTGCATGATACCTTCGGCATACCGGTTCCGTGATATTCAACGAATGCGGACGGCTTTTCGCTTTCCCGAGGGTGCCCCGGGGGCATTCCAAAGTTTGTTTCCAGACATTCATTGCGTAATTCTTTATGGACCGTACACGGTACTGTAATTTAGTATGATCTGTACCTAATCTAAATATATTTATTATAATAAAATGAGAAGAAAGTTGAAATGACTAATATTAATTAAAAATTTTTAATCAAAATATTTTTATGATATCTTAATTTAAAATCTACAACATTTCAGTTCAAAATCTACGACATCCTAATTCAAAAAATATTCCAGCTCAAAATCTACGATATCCTAATTCAAAAAATGTTATGAAACAGTATTACGATATTCTAGTTCAAAACCTACGATATCCTAGTTTAAAATGTACGACATCCTAATTCAAAAAATGACCTGATATCCTAGTTCAAAATCTACGACATCCCAGTACAAAATCTACAACATCTTAGTTTAAAATAACCTGAAACAGTATTACGACATCCTAGTTCAAAATCTACGACATCTAAATTCAAAACCTACGACACTCTAGTTCAAAAATGACCTGAAATAGTATTACGACATCCTAATTTAAAATTTACGACATCCTAGTTCAAAACCTACGATATCCTAGACATCCTATAAAAATAATCTGAAACAGTATTACGACATCATAGTTCAAAACCTACGACATCATAGTTCAAAACCTACGACACCCTAGTTTAAAAATGACCTGAAACAGTATTACGATACTCTAGTTCAAAACTTACGACATCCTATTTCAAAACCTACGACATCTTAGTTCAAAAATGCAGAAAATATAATTAAAATCTGAAACAGTATTACGACATCCTAGTTCAAAAGCTACGATATCCTAGTTCAAAACCTACGACATCCTAATTCAAGAAACTGAAGGAAGGATATTTTGGTCTGAACGAAAATTTAAATAAAAGCTAAATGATAATTAATGTTAGTCATGTTCAGCTTCTATCCTGTCATGCTATAGTGGATACATTTGGATCAATAAAAAAATATGACATGGACCATGTTGAATTTACTGTACCGTATGCGGTGCACAAAGACTTTTCCGACATTCATTTGGAAGTTCTGATCGGTGAGCTCCCGATCGATTCTAGGATCGTCGACGCCCTGCATGTCAAGGGACCAAAAAGACTCCAAATCTCACCTAAAAAAAAAAAAAAACAAAACTTCAAATTGGTTTGAGTCATCATAAAAAAAACAAAACTTCAAATTGGTTTGAGTCATCATCAGCATGGTGCTTAGGTTGAGAGCTTTTTCCGGGGTTAAATAGGGTGAGTCTCTCTGTGATTAATATATATTTTTTAATTGTTTCTTCTATTGTAATTTATGATATGTGTTTCTATGATAAAATGAAGTATTTGTTGCTAAGAAGATTTGTTGGTGTTTTTGGGTTATTAGATGCATTTAGGTAATAAGAAATAAAGTTGTTCGTGATCGTAATTAGTTCACCTTTTATTTTTAATAAATAGTTTGCATGCGAAGCATATCTCCTACCATCTTCTAGAGAAAGGAACTTATGACGTTCAGCCCATGGTCGGTCCATATTTTTTCAAACAACAGGATGGTTTATATGTGAAGACGCAAAAGGTTTTTTTTTTAATTTAAGCTTTTAGTTTTATTAAATAGAGTTCTAGCAAAACTATATTTTAAAATCCTAGCAGGGTTGCTTGTTATTTTATTTAAAAATTATTTTTGATAATGTTTGAAATTCTTTCCGCTCTCTTTTTAAACAGAGACCGAGAATATAATTTTGAAAACCTCCAAACTTGAAAGAGAGAGAGAGAGAGTGTTCAAAAAGGACTTTCATCAAGGAAAAGTTTTTTATTTTTTTAAAATTTTTATATCTTTTATATCATGATTTAATAAAAAAATTATAAAGAAGATCTTATCCATTGGATGCAAATCAATGATTAATAGGTCGAATTATATATATCTAGTATATTTTTTTTATATTTATATTACTTAATTATTTTTTATATTCTGTATTTTGTTTAATTTTTTTATAAAATAATTATATTTTTATCATATGGATTGAGATATGCCCAAAGGATTTTATAAGATGTTAACATAAGGTTATCAGTCTCCGAGAAAGAGGAGAAAAGAGAGGTAGAAAGGAGAAAGGAACATCCTGATGGCTCCCGAAACAGGGCAACTCCTCGTACACCAATCTTTTTAGGAACAGCTTCGGTCCTCTCTTTTTCTCGAACCAAAGAAATCCAGCATTTTAGCATCTGCTTGACTTTGTGTATTAGATCCACCCACTTGAATTAGCACAAAAGGGATCTCCTACTTTTCGTTAGTTTCTATTCTTTACTTCATAAGGTGTTGGGGGTTAAGAGAGGGGATTCTTGGATTACCCCCATAGTAATTTGTGTTGCTCGAGATGTTTATGTAGTTTGTAATGTTACGTAGGATTTTTAATTTTTATGGTTATTGTTCTGTAACTAAGGGTTTCTTTTGTTATAATGCTTCTTGATTTCTTGAGTATGCTCATCTTCGAGCTTTTGTTTTTATGGTGGTCTTTGTCTACTGTTGTAGAATGGTCATTGATGTCCCTTTGGAGTATATGTGAGATTAGTTTTTCTTATATCTATGTTGTTTCCGTTGAAAAGGTCTACATTTGGGAGGACATCACAAAGTAAAATGGAGCATTGTTTATCCAAGCACTCGTTGAAAATTTTAATCTCTTTGAAATTGGAGCATGAGAGATGATGTCTGATTTGTGGAATGACCTCTAATACTGCTGCATGGGGAAAATTTCTTGGGTGGGCATTCTTTGACTGTTTCATCTGCCCTGAATTGGGAAACTTTGAAACCATGCAAATTAGGTAGTGAAATGAAAGTATGATAGCAAGATGATAAGTATGTTTTATTATTATTATTATTATTATTTGATTTTTATTGGAGAAGCTATCAACGACTTTAGGAGAGCCTCTTCTGATAATGTGATGCAATGATCCAAAACCATACACCTTGTTTACTTTGCAGACAATCACTATCAGAGAAACCTTCTCTCGTGACTCCCCTCCAATAATATCAGTGGAAGTCTAATAACTTGATTAGTAAAATGAGGTGATAGCGAATGGTATTGGAAGAGAGATGGACAGATACATATCAGCTAAAGTAATCTCTAAGCATCAAAGTCAACACTTCCCTTCAAGATTGTTTATTGAGTTTTTTAGCAGAGGATTAGAAAACAAGCAAGAGATGGGTCCATGTTGCATCAATGAATGCTATTTGTATAATTCTTCTTCGCTCATCTGCTTATCTTGAACATGGCCGGAATAGGAACCCGATTCATAGCTGTTCATATGATCTAAGATGAGGGTGATGCCTGGCGTGGGATTTTAGTTGAATCTTATATAAATTGCTTGTCTTAGTTCTCATCACAACAAGAAGGACCTGCATTCAAACAAAGCCACTGCTTTCTTCCATATTTGTCCAATTAGCACCTTGTGTTTCCTCTGGTCATCAAACTTTATCTGTCAGGCAAACACTTTAAACCTATCATATCATCAGTTACTCTGGTCCCGATCTGTCTGTGGTGCTTGGCATGATCACATACTTTATCCAAATTTGGCTTTGGCTTGCTCAAATGCAACAAAAAGTAAGGCTTATAAGGTCATTGTGCTACATACTTGGCTCGATACATAAACATTTTTCAACAGCTGTCTGTCAATTCAAAACATCATTAATTTGATGATGAATAGCCTTCATTGCAAATGCAGTTGAGATGGGATTGCGGGAATAGAATTGTGGCATCTTATTGGAGATTAAATAAGACTTTATTTTGTTTGTCTTCTTTTGGGTGCATGCAACTACGCCGCTAATGTCTCTGTCAATTTCGCAGATCAAACTTTTGTCTTCTTCATCCTTGACGTGCAACTAAATACCTAGACGTACAACACTTTCAATGGGTCATCCTGTTTCTGATGAAGCTGAAAATAAAGAAATGGACATCACCAGCTTTCCTTCCTCGGGTCGCCAGACTGAGAATGCGCCATATGTTTACAAGGTGGGATATCCTCCGAGGAAGAAATTTGTGACGGAGCTCACTGACACCTTGAAGGAAGCACTGTTTCCAGATGACCCTCTACGCCAATACAGGGACCAACCAAGATCAAGAAAGTTCATGCTGGGCCTAGCATACTTGTTTCCAATTTTTAAGTGGGGAAGAGGCTACAACCTAGTCAAGTTCAAAGCAGATATTATTGCAGGATTGACCATTGCATGCCTGTGTATTCCTCAGGTATATACTCATCTCAGCATTGAAAAAGAATGATCTGATTATCATATGTCATCTAACATGAGTTTCGGCTTATCAAAAAGGACATCGGGTATTCAAAACTTGCTAATTTGGATCCACAATATGGACTCTGTAAGTTCACCAATGCTGATCGCAGTGAAGAAACTTTAATAGCCTTCCTTTGCTGCCCTGTGTACTGATTCTTGGCTATGGGTTCATTTTTCTAAATGATGCAGACTCTAGTTTTGTTCCACCACTGATATATGCTGCTATGGGGAGCTCCAGAGACATCGCTATTGGACCGGTGGCAGTTGTTTCTCTCCTGATGGGATCCCTTCTCCAAAATGAGGTTGATCCAGTAAAAAATAAGGAGGAATATTTACGGCTTGCATTCACAGCAACTTTCTTTGCTGGTATTACCCAGGCAGCACTTGGATTTCTGAGGTAAGACTAACAATATCGATAGCTTTATCGTTTATCTTTATCCAAGCAATGTAAACTATAGCTTTTGTCTATAGGTTTTGTCTTGTAACTTAATGGATCTCATATTTATCTTCCAAAAGAGAGCAAATTCTGTGGTAATATTAAATTTCTTATTCAGAAGATAGAGTGGTTCTTGGCTCTTACACGCTAAGTATTCTGAAGAGTGACTCTGTACACTTTGTCATGCCACCTTACTGAAATCCCACAGGCCAACTCACAAATCCTCAATGCTCTTTTCTCATAAGAATGGCACATCCCATAGTTCATTCATTTAAGACCTTTTCTAAAGGAAAAAAAAAAAAAAAAACATTCACTCTATTTCTATTTATCTTTTTTCTTGTTTTGGTGGTTCTACTTCTACTGACACGTAGACCTCGTTATTTTTTGGTTTCCAGATTGGGCTTCCTGATTGACTTCCTATCTCATGCTGCCATTGTTGGATTTATGGGTGGTGCAGCCATCACGATTGCCCTCCAACAGCTAAAATTATTATTTGGAATAAAGAAGTTTACAAAGAAAACAGACATTGTTTCTGTTATGAGGTCTGTGTGGGGTTCAGTTCATCATGGGGTAAGAAACCTATTAGTGTGCTCTACATTTTTCATACCAAATAGAATTCTTTTAGTTCTAATTTCTTGCAATACATGTTACTAAATTGTGCTGTTTCCACAGTGGAACTGGCAAACTATTCTCATAGGCACAGTCTTCTTGGCATTCCTTCTGACTGCTAAGTACATGGTAAGTGTTCGATGTAAGATTTTTATATTCTAAGTAAAAGCAATGTATAAGTTAAATTCTTAAGAACTGAATCCTGTTAACTATTAACACTTGTGTGGTTTGAACCTTGAAATAAACAGGGAAAGAAGAACAAGAAATTCTTCTGGCTGCCTGCCATTGCCCCATTGATCTCTGTTATATTGGCCACATTTTTTGTCTACATTACCCATGCCGAAAAGCACGGTGTTCAAATAGTAAGTACCGATTCACCAGATCCTTGAGAAACTCACATCCAACAGTTATATTCCTAGCTTTTGAGAATGATACTCTTTTTTTGAAAGGTGAGTCACCTAAAAAAGGGCATCAATCCATCATCCTTCAATAAGATATACTTTACTGGTCCATTTGCTGGGAAAGGTTTTAGGATAGGCGTTGTCAGTGGAATGATAGCCTTGACGGTAATACTACACCCTATCCTAAGTTTCACAGAATTCAATTGTGTTGCTACAAACTAAATGCAACAAATTTATCAGGAAGCCATGGCTATTGGAAGAACGTTTGCTGCTTTGAAGGATTATCAGGTGGACGGAAACAAAGAATTGGTTGCATTAGGAACGATGAATATTGTTGGTTCAATGACTTCTTGTTATTGCACAACAGGTAAATATTGAATAATGTCTAGATCAAGATAGAAGGGCATCAAAACTTCCTCTTTGTGAATAACAAGACAATGGGATCCCCATTATCTTGGCTCATTAATAAAGGTTGGAGAAGGAACTAGACCAGACTTTTGGATCTAATGATCATTTAACCTCACCTATATGGAGTTGAGTTTCTGCTCTATGCTTGAAGTATATTCTGAGATCCAAGCCTTGCTCTCTATCTTACTACAGGACTTATAGAAAGTGGGAAGAGTATTATAAATTTATAATGCATTAGCCTTTGTTTCAAAAAAGTTTATGATGCACCATCCAGGAACCCCTTAACATGGATAGAAAACTTTGAAGTGTGAAGAGTATTACAATGCATCAGCCTTTTTTCCTGGAAAAAAAAATGATGCACAAGCCAGGAACCCCTTAACATGGATAGAAAACCATAAAAAAACCTACTTTTAATTGCTATGCATCTCATAAGATAATTAAAGAGAGATTCAAATTAATGCTCAAGTCTATGTTTTTGTCATTTATGTGTTCTTTCTTCTCTTTCAGGTTCTTTCTCACGATCAGCGGTCAATTACATGGCTGGCTGCCAAACACCGATCTCCAATGCAGTCATGTCAACAGTAGTATGTTTAACCTTGCTACTGATCACTCCACTCTTCAAATACACTCCAAATTCCATCCTTGCATCTATCATCATTACGGCTGTGATTGGCCTACTTGACTTCGAAGCAGCATATCTTATCTGGAAGACTGATAAATTTGATTTTGTTGCCTGCATGGGAGCATTCTTTGGCGTAGTGTTTAAGTCAGTCGAGATTGGCCTCTTGATTGCTGTAAGGAGCTGTTTGGCCTTTAAATGTTTGTTCTCTAGGGACCTGATATGTGCTCTATGACCTGAAATTTGATTTCATAAATCTTTCTACCAGGTCTCAATATCATTTGCAAAGATCCTACTCCAAGTAACAAGACCAAGAACAGCTTTACTTGGAAATCTTCCAGGTACTACCATATACAGGAACATCGAACAATACCCAGAGGCAACCAAAGTTCCTGGAGTCGTGATTGTGAGAGTTGATTCTGCTATTTATTTTTCCAACTCCAACTATGTTAGGGAGAGGTATTGTTTCTTTCAAGCCTCTTTGCTTATTTACTCTCTATATAAATCCTGATCTGGATTTGAGCAACTCCAGATATTGCCTTCATAGGAATTATTGTGAATGAGAAGTCCTAAAGCTGAGACCGGATAGTTTTTACAATGCTGGATGGCTATAGTTTCATATTTTAATGAATGGCATCTTTGAGCTACCCTCCATGATGGCAATTATAGAAGCAGATATCTTTTCATGCGAAACTAGATGGGTCTATGAGGTTTGATCATCCGGGAACTTAGGTAGAGCAAAATATCTGAGTAAGTCGAAAACACATTTGAGGTGAAACCAAGCACAAAGAAATTTGGAGAAGCAGATTGTAAATGCTGTTGTAACTTGATTATTGACACCATTTTGCTAGATATAATGCCTTGAATAATATAAGTAGGACATAACCTATTCCATTTCAAAACTGGTTCTTTTAGGTCTGTAAGATGGAAAATTTTCCATTCAAATCCAAATGTAATATAAATTATCAAATTATCTAATTGTTAATGATGAGAAGAAAACCAAGTAGGAATTCACCAAAATTCATAAAATTTCACAAATAGCCGTGCTTCTCTGCATTGCTCCAACCACATTTCTTAGAAACAATCATACGAGCCAGCATCAAAATCTTATGATAAGAAGTTATATAGCCTGGCTATCCAAGTCTTATGATAATAATTTTTCTTGTCTAATTGCTGCATTTTGCATTCTAACAGCCTAGTAATGAATCCAAAAAAAATAAAAGTTTTGGCAGTTTCTGATGAATGTGTGGCGTTCCACTTGTAGACTTTTGAGATGGTTAACAGATGAAGAGGAAAAAATTAAAGGGAGAGAACTGCCTAGAATCAATTTCATGATCGTGGAGATGTCTCGTAAGAGATCCACCTCTATCCTTAATTTGATGTTCGTCAGTAAAATAGACATCATATAAATTATACACTTACAACTGCACTCTCTTTTCAGCGGTGACTGATATCGATACCAGTGGCATCCATTCCTTCGAAGAATTGTTGAAGAGTCTTGAAAAGAGGAAGGTTCAGGTGAAGTTTGATTTTTCCGAACTAAAACTTTTTCATATACAAAATTTATTGTCATGCTCCGAATCCATCATCCATGTCAGCAACGTGACATGACATGGCCGCATGCCAGTTTGTATCCAAGCCGGCTACGCGAGGACTTGCTGCATTTATATTAATGAAAACCATGAAATTTCCATTTGGTACAACGAAGTAAACAACATTCGTCCATCCAATAAAAGGTAAACGGTGACATCAACTAAATCTTCAAAACCCACGCAAGAAAATTTAAAAACAAAATGTGATTGCTACATTTGATACCTATTGAGAAACTTAATATAATGGCACTCCTACGTTAATGGTAACTTGTCCAAGAGAGAGAATTAAGTTTGTCTTACCGGTTGATCATTGTCTCTTACAGCTTATATTTGCGAATCCCGGGCCAGCAGTGATCGAAAAGCTCCGGTCATCCAAATTCACAGAGATGATAGGCCATGATAAGATCTTTCTCACCGTTGCTGATGCAGTCATGTGTTGCGCCCCCAAGGCAATTGTTGATGTTTGAAGAAAATGGAGAATTGTTTTTCATTCATGTACTATATAACTTGGACAGTGGTTGCTTTTCTAAACCTGTTGCTGTAGCCCTGCATATCTCGCCCTTTGTAATTTTGTAAACTTCTATGATAAGCAAAGTTGCGGGAAGCACCTCGTTTCCTCCAACTTCTTTGCCAAAAAAAAAAAAAAAAAAAAAAAAAAAAAAGAGACTATAATTCCTCCCTTAAAGGCTATGAAGGCTAGAGCTTTGTTGGAAGGGAGGCGGGCATATTCATATACTGTGATAGTAATTTGGATAGCTATAAGATATATATGAAGAATATAATGTTCAAGATATAATATTTGAAAAGTGAAGGAAGATAACATTTCCATTATAAACTTACAAAACACTTCCCTTATAATGGATTCAATATATTTAGCCCTATATATAGATACATAAGGATAACTTTCAATCTATCCTCATGAATACAAGCAATCCTTGATCTTCCAATGACTCTTAGTTTTCTTATTGACTCTTAGACTCCCACGACTCTTAGACTTTTAAATTTCCAACCATAACTCTTAGACTTCTACAATTTTTTAGACTTTTAGACTTTTCAAACATAACTCTTAAACTTTCTAAGTTAACTCTTTGATTTAAGAGTTACATATTGATTACCACAAACTATTAAATACTAAACTTTTGATTTTCTCAATATATTAAATACTTAACATTAATTACAAATTACTTTCAATATTATCCTCCTTTAATTTATAATTTTCTTAATATCTTCGATCATTGACTTTGACCATAATCAGGAAGAAAATTTTGTCCAGTGCAGGTTCTTCTTTTTGATACATGAGAATGAGTCCCTGCATCATCTTCGAACACTCTTTCTGTATCTTCTATGATCATTTATTTTTTCATCTTCAGCTTTATCTCATTTAATTCTCTGGTTACATCATCTCTATTCTTCAGATCTTCATAGCTCTCATATAGATCTTGTATGAATATTTTGATTTCTTTTATTTTTGAAAATAAATATCTTTAACAATAATGTTATAAATACCTTTTAAATAATTAATTGCTTGCAATGATGTATCATTTTTAGCTTTTTTTTTTTTTACCAGTTGCACGACCTTCAATTATCAGTCTCCTACTTGTATTTTCAAAGTCAATTGTTGTCACAAAGGTCGGTGTGTGATCTGGTCTAGATTTTTCACAAGTATATCTTGCTTGTGAAAAATCTAGGTTTTTAAGTATTTATTTGAGCATTGATTTGAATGACACGATTATCACTATAGCATTTTCATCCTCCATTTTATCTTTAATCTTTGAAGACTACTCTTGCCTTCTTTTTCTTTTGCAAAGTTTCTTCTCTTGGACTTGCACACTTCTCTACGGATTTCTTTCGATCCGGAGACTTAACACCTTGATGGATGATATATTTCACGGCTTCACGATCAACTCTTTTATGAGCAATTTTTGTGCCAAGAGCTTTCTCTAATGTTGTAGCTGCTCTTTGACTTTGAAAGTTGTTTTAAGACCAACTTGGCTTCAATTCCTGCTTTAGGATCAACCAAGCTCTGATAAATGCTTAGGTTCAACCTAACTCTTACACCACTTGTTGTTGTGGAAGGGTGATGGGCACATTCATAAACTTTGATACCACTGATAGAAGTTTGGATTGCTCTGATACCGCTAATAGAAATTTAGAAAATTTTAACATATATGAAGATTATAATGCTAGACTCTTAAATTTGTAACTATTAATGGCAATGACTTTGACCCTTCATCTCCATGACTCCTAGGTTGCATTACAAATTACAAATTATTTCCAACAAGCTCCACATGAAGTAAGTACAAGGACATCAATCCATGACCGCATAATAAGAGGGCCGAGGGACGAGGTAGCAGTGTTTTGATCCCTGTGGACGTTCATTGATTGTTTAGTTGGGGATGTAGACATTTGTGTGGTCACCCACAAATAAAGTGAATGTCCTTCTCTTTTGGAATGAAACCTTGTACATTCGTCCAACAAAATTTATTTTCTTCTGAATCATGGCATTTGAACTGCATCATGTTGGCAAGGCTGTTGGGAAAGTATCTTGAATTCAGCCCCATGAAAATGTCCGGAGCAAAGATCCAACGAAAAGCTCGCACAAGTAAGCCCTGAGAAAAAGAAAAAAATAAAAATTTGGATTCTCTACCGGTAGGCAGGCTCAGCCCGTGGCCCATGGGCCCCTGAGCTTACAGGAGGTGGTCCAAGCCAGCCGGTCCAGGCACACATGATGCACAATGCATACACGTGGTGCGCGCAGGCGGCGACCCATGGCCCAAGCAGCAATTCAGTTCCCCCTCACATGCTGTGTTGGTAGCATTTCGTGGACCAGCAATCCATCGATTGTATACACACGCATGTAACCACATAATATGACTCGATTTGTGCACGCATCCCGGCATGGTCAAAGGGATTTAATGGCCAGGAGTTAGTTTGGATTCAAATTCGTATTGGAAGAGCAACGACACTATGATTTGGACACGGTTTGAATTGTTAGATTCTGGTAAGATGTTCTTCATAATAGAGACTATAAAAATGTAAACAGAGAATTACTGGATGTGAGATTTAAAAGAGTGATGAAGGATCTCTAGAAAGTCTATAGCAATCGTAAGTTGAGAGCTTCAAAAAGAGATTTTTAGAATTTCTTGTTAAAAAAAATTGTATGAGATTGAAAGTAAAAATTCCAATCTTATAAATATATTTTTTCATAATGAAATTTTACATATACAACTAATTGTATTGTTATTTTATTCTTTTTCTTTCTCATATGGCATCAACATCGATGATATAATTTTAGAAACAAAAATTCATATTTCATTTAAAAATTTTTTCAACAAGAATAATATCAATATAATTAGTATCATAATAATTAATATTATAATAAGTTAATACTATAATAAAGATGTGGATAAAGTGGCATTCATGTCCTATATAAGTATCACCGTTTCAAGGATCTTGCAGTAATTTTCGCAAATGCTGATATAATTTGGACCAGAGAACGTTCTACTTCCACATTCCGTTTTCCCTTATTCGTAAATTTTACACCCAAGGTCACCCTGGTGGGCCCCTTTACTCCTTTTTCTTATCAAAAAGTAAAAAGAAAAAAGTTTTTTAAATATAACTTTGATTTGGACATAAAACTAAATCTATGTCATCGTCCACCGTCCACCCCCTACATCAGTCTGTTGGTTGCACCTATGCATGTTTCTTTTTGTCCAAGGGACATGTCAAATTTTATCGTGGGTTGGGGTTGTATGTTTCGCACGGAGGAAAGATTCACCTTCTTTATTGAATATCTACCGTTGGATCATCCACTAGTCATCTTGAGATTCGTGCAAGCAATGAACGATGCATTCATAATGCTTTGAAAGTTGTGCAGTGTGTGATCTAACGATGCATTCGTGCAAAAGGAAGGTGGATCCTTCGTTCATGCAGAAGATAAATCCCATTCCAGACTACCAAGCATCAATGCTTGAAATTCTTTATTAAATGGCTATATAGGTTTTCATAAGAGATGTGAATGTAATCACCAATAAAAGTATGCATGCATGCAAATACAGCAATCTGGTGGATAAAAAAACCTAGTTAATTCCTTGATTCGCAACTGCCACTTCTCCAAACAGAAGGTGCGAAACCTAGGTGGTTGGGCTGAAGCCGGCAAGCCCGGCCAACTTCAACCCAACAGAAAAAAATATATAGAAAGAGGTGAAGTCGAAACAGGAAAGAAGTACTCACCTTTTTCCGGTCGGAGTTTTCACCTGAGAAGTCAAGGAAAGAGTCGTAGAGGGGAGGGAAGTGGTCGGCGATGAAGTTGAGTGGGTTGAGACTCCGATTGACGAAGTCTTTCCTCTCCAAACGGCAAGAAGAGCCGTCGGTGTCTCCCTTTAAAGTTTCCTCACTGCCACCGGTTCGAACCCATAGAGCTTTCCCCATCGTTGCCCTCTCCGGCGAGCATCCAGAAGCCTTCAAGACCGGTGAGTTTTATCTAATCCAAGTTTTTGGATTGATTTATGTTTGGTTCGGGTAGGTTTTGTCTTGGAGCCGTGGACCGCCGGTGGCTGCGCCACCACTGTCTGCCTTCGATCCGTCAAGCTCTCCCGGTGACTATCTTCCCATGGCCACCATCGGTAGCCATGGGGAGGCCTGCTTGGTCTGTCACACCCCGAATCTAGCACCGGAATCAGCTACGCGATCGGCCGCACAAACCCTAGGTTTTATCCTAGAGATCATGCAAGGCCATAAAAGTTACTTATCTCAAAAAAATCTCATTCATCACCAAGCTCGAATATCTACACGGCTCTGCGAAAGAAGAAAGTAGGGTTGTGAGCATTACAGCCCAGTAAAGTTTTCAAACAGTCACCATCAATAATAATAATTTAAAAATAGCAAGGATATAAGAGTATATCATGTCATGCAATGAAACAACTCAACTGTCACATATGATAAAACCATGAAAAATCATGTTTCCTTTTTATGTTTTCAATTTAATCATCATTCTTTAGGGTTCTGGACTAGCCACGGTCACACTCCAGCCTGTGACTGGCACACTGTTGTCACACTCCCGCCTATGACTGGCAAACTGTTGTCATAATCCCGCCTGTGACTGGCACACAATTTGTCACACTCCACCTGTGACTGGCACCCAATTTATCACACTCCATGTGACTGACACACTAAAAAATCATGGTACCACCGTGGCATGGCTAGTCCAAACACCATTTTCACTTAACACTTTATCATTTCACCTCATCTTATGAAATCATATCATGATGTCAAATCATGAAATCTCAACTCTTTCACTGACCGGCATCACGGTCTAAGCCATACAAATATCACTTTATTTGATAAAACATGTAATATAGGAATATAGCTCATAACAATAATAATCGTACTGACCAATACAAAAAGTCAAACTATTCAATGCAAAACAAATCATGCATACCAATGCATATGCGCACCGATCAAACCATGCATGTCGAAATAAATACATATATATATAACTGATGAACAGGTCCAGGGATCCTTACCTCACAAGAATCAACTGTTTACACCTGAACTAGTTCGTACCCGAAATTACGTGATGCCTTCCTGCTTAGAAGATGATTCCTATAGGTACAATAATAATTTTTTTATCAATAATCCTAGGGTAATTATAAACCCAAACCTTTTATCCAAAATCCTTTCACGATCCTCCCATAAATCATAATCTCACGAATTTTTAGAATAAAACATTTCAATCACCCTTCCAATATTTATATGAATTTTTTTCCTCCTCTTTCTCTCTCTTCATCTTCTCTCTCTTCTTTCTCTCTTCTCTCTTCTCTCTCCTCTTTCTCTCTCCTCCTCTTTCTCTCTCCTCCTTCTCTCTTCTTATTTTTTTTCTTTCTTCTTTTTCTCTCTCCTTATTTTTTTTTCTTTTTTTTCTTTTTCCGTTTTCCTTTTTTTTCTTTCCCCTTTTTTTTCCACGGAACATACCCTCTTCCTTGTTTTTTTCTTCTCTTTTTCTTCTTCTCTCCTCTGTCTCCACCGAACCCCCCTCTCTCTCTCGGCTCAACGGAACCGAGACTTCTCCCCATGGTTGCTGGCGGCCATGGAAGGGGGTCACCGGTTGAGGCTTAATTGATTGGAGAGAAAGCGACGACGCAGCCATCAACGGCGTACGGCCCAAGCCAAACCGGAAATCCAAGAAGAAAAACCCAATCAAACTTTTCTAAAAATTGAAATAAAAATAATCGGACTCACCGGTGCATGAAGGAACTCTCCGTCGCCCACCGGAAAGGAAGAACGATGGCTTGGAAGGGGGTTTGAAGACTCGATTGTGTGACAACGAAGGGAGATTTAAAGGAAACTCCCGATGGCTTTTCCTCGCCATTTAGGGAGCAACCACCGCCTGATCGGAGTTCCTCTCCATCCAAACCTCGTCGCTGACCTTATCCCTGCCATCCACAGCGATCCGACATCTTTTCCAATGAGAAATCCGGATGGATAAGAGGGAATGGGCATCCCCTGTTCTGACTCACGTCTCTCTGCCCTGTTTGTTTCAGCTTCGGACTCTTTCTTTTTTTTTCTTTTTTCTTTTTTTTTTATGGTCTGGGTCATTACATTCTCCCATCGTTAAAATAATTCATTCTCGAAATTAACTTGATTGAGATTTTAAACCTTAAAAATAATCAACCATCGGGTCATTCTCAAACTCTCAATTTATCTTCCTCGTAGGGCACTTTTTCCTTAAGTCTTCATATAATGAAATTATATAACATTTAAAACTTGATCTTTTCCATTCTATTTACAATACATATCGAATTTTCTTGAGCTCTTCAAAAAGAACACTAATCTTTTGACAAGATTAATTATCCTTAATTAACTTCACAAGAACATCATGATTAGAAATATCCAACCTTAACATATCCTTGAACTTTCAGATAATTTCTCTCTTAAAATGCTTTCCTCATACGACCTTTTCATAGCAATATGATATAGCATTTTATCTTGATCACCACCATCTATCTACATTGCAAATTCCTTCAATTTCTTTCAAATAAATATTAGCACCTCAACCTCGAATTTAATACATAATTCTTTGTCTTTTAATTTATTTCTCTTGATTAACTCTACTGAAAATCATAATCGATCCAATCTATTTTTAATCAACAACCAGACACTTGCCATGGTTTATACATTCTTTCTTCTCTTACACCTCTTCATGACTTTACAATCAATCTTTTATCTTTATCTTTAGGGAAACCTCGAGCACTCTTTAAATAGAGAAATCATAATGTCATAACTAAAGGAGCTTGGTATCACAAATATTTCCAATCCTAGCTGGGTAAAGATCAATACTTCCTTAATCCAGATTTAGAGATGTCTAAATTTTTACTAGAGTCCTCTATACTAGGAAATCTATTGATGAAACATTTCATAGCCACACCTATAAACTAGTCTATGGATCAATAATATTATCCTTCCACTTATCACTTAAATCTTGTTATTAAAATTCAAATCAGTACTCCCATCATAACACTTCTAAAGTTAGAGTTGATATTCTTAATTGATTTCAGGATAACTCAGACCACTACGCTTCCACTACGCACTCTGATAAAAATTACTAAACCATCTAGGTTCACTAAATGTATCCATCCAAAAACTTATCTTATTTTGGTACCAAGCAAATCTCAAGTTATTAAAATAAAGATGTTGGGTCTCTTTATCTCATTCACACCTCGAGCATGTCATATCATGATTTATCCTGACTTGGTTTCCATATTAGAGGTCCTTGCATACATTTCACCATCCTTTTAAGACACCAATAATTCTAGTTCGAGTCCGGATTAATCATACTTTCCTTGACAATTCAATTAATCAATCTAGATCAACTCTTCTCTTGGAAAATTATCATTAATTCTAATGAGTACATGGCTTCCAATCAATGCTCTTATGTAAGGAATCAATCATCTTATCGCTCATAGAACTATCTTATCATAACTCTTAACATCAATTATCAAACCATCAAAAATGTTGTCTCTCATACACTAACCCATATAAATTTCTTAACACCAATCTCTTTGCTCAATACAACATCAGTAGTAGGGTAACTTAATTCTTCATACCCAATAATCTCCAATAGTTATAAAATAAATCTAGTAATTCAATCATAAACCACTAACCTACACCATCAAGGATTCTACCAAGATGTGCATGGCATGACCACATAATATCATTTACTCCACAATTGCAAATCTATACATTACACCAAACCCATTTTCTATTACATAATTTCATTAATAATCTACATACATATTTAGTAATCCAATCAAAACTACAAATTTAGACTATCAAGATTCCATCAAAATATATGCCATGCCAACATGATATAACCTAATCAACCAATAGAGAGTTACAAAGTCCTAAATATATTTCCCCTTGTATATATTCAATCATACAGATTCATCAAAAACATATCCTCTCTTATTTTCTTAACTCTTGCATAACCTATACTCTAAACATCTTCATACAACAGTTCCAAAATTAATAATCCGATAATTAACAACAGAACTAGCATATTATCATAATCCACATCTACATCAGGTTCAATATTCCAAAATCATTCAATTAACAATTAAACATATATATTCGATATAACTCATTAATATACTATATTTTCAGGCCTGTACTCTTGATGGTTGGGTCCACTCACTTATCAAAGGCAAAGATGCATCTTATTCAACTCTACAATATTCATCAAATGATTTTTTATCATGATCTCCATTCTCATCAAATTTAGGAAACCCCATGTCATTCAATTAGTCATTGATTATCCATATTCAGCACACCATATTTTTCAGATTAACACTTCTAAAGATAGATCAAATCCATTTCTCGCATCTTTCTTATCTAGCTTCGAATATTCATAATATGCTTACTTATCATAATCAAAGAGTACAAATCATCCAGCTCTTTACATTTATCTTAGTTCAATCCCATTACACATATTATAAACCAAAAATTGTGTTCCTTCCTTGCACCAATCATATGTCAGCCTATGCATAATACCTAAAGATTAGAAATCCAAACTTCAAGTTCATTCTTGTAACTTTTATCATGTCCCGACTGATTATAATACTAAATTCAAATATCTTTTAAATCACAGTTTACGTTGATCATAACCATAATTTCAACATCATCCAAATTATATCACAATACTTATATCATAGTTCCAAGTGATTATACTTTAAACTTTGACATTATTCATATCATGTCCAAACTACTTACATCATGATTCCAGGTAATCAAAACCTAAGATATCACTCAGTCGTGTCCTAATAACCATCATACCATCATGTACTTTCCTATTTCACTTATGTCCCAGTCTCGAACAGTCATGACCTGAATTCCGATATCACTCATATCTATCCTAATCATTTGTACCACAGTTTCATATCATCATAACCTAAGCTCTAATACTATTCTTATCATATCCTAATAACCATCATGTTATTATTATTTTAGCTACTTATATCACCATTCCAAATGATCATAACCTATGCTTCGATATCAATCAATCATGCCTTAATAATCATCTTAGTAATTTCTAATCACCTGTATCACAGTCTTCAATTTATCAAAATTAGATTCTCAAAATAAATTAATTCCTTCCAAAAGTTAAGATAGGAAAATTTAATCCAATATTTTATTCATGTCAGCCTCCTATATTAGCAAAATCCTTGAAACTATAATACACACTTATCAAAGAAGATTAAATAAACTTTTAGTAATGACAACTATTCCAGGATATTTAATCAAAATCCTAATTCTACCCCACTCTCACTAACTAGGTCATCTTGATCTTAAACCTTTGCTCTGATACCACTCTGTCACGCCCCGAATCCAGTACCAGAATCGACTATGCGACCGGCCGCACAAACCCTAAGTTTTATCCTAGGGATCATGCAAGGCCTAGGTACACAAAAGTCACTTATTTCAAAAAAATCTCATTCATCACCAAGCCCGAATATCTGCACGACTCTGCGAAGAAAGAAAATATGGTTGTGAGCTTTATAGCCCAGTAAAGTTTTCAAACAGTCACCATCAATAATAATAATTTAAAAATAGTAAGGATATAAGAGTATATCATATCATGCAACGAAACAACTCAACTGTCACATATGATAAAATCATGAAAAATTATGTTTCCTTTTTATGTTTTCAATTTAATCATCCTTCTTTAGGATTTTGTACTAGCCACGGTCACACTCTAGCCTATCACTGGCACACTGTTGTCACACTCCCGTCTGTGACTGGCACACTGTTGTCTCAATCCCGCCTGTGACTGGCACACAATTTGTCACACTCCAGCCTGTGACTGGCATACTAAAAAACCATGGTACCACCGTGGCATGGCTAGTCCAAATACCATTTTCACTTAACACTTTATCATTTCACCTCATCTTATGAAATCATATCATGATATCAAATCATGAAATCTCAACTCTTTCACTGACCGGCATCACGATCTAAGCCATACAAATATCACTTTATTTGATAAAACATGTAATACAGGAATATAGCTCATAACAATAATAATCGTACTGATCAATGCAAAAAGTCAAACTATTCCATGTAAAACAAATCATGCATACCAATGCATATGCGCACCCATCAAACCATGCATGTCGAAATAAATACATATATATAACTGGTGAATAGGTCCAGAGATCCTTACCTCACAAGAATCAACTGTCTACACCTGAACTAGTCTGTACCCAAAATTACGTGATGCCTTCTGGCTTAGAAGACTGATTCCCTACAAGTATAATAACAATTTTTTTTATCAATAATCCTAGGATAATTATAAATCCAAATCTTTTATCCAAAATCCTTTCATGATCCTCCCATAAATCATAATCTCATGAATTTTTAGAATAAAACATTTCAATCACCCTTCCAATATTTACATGAATTTTTTTCCTCCTCTTTCTCTCTCTTCATCTTCTCTCTCTCCTCTTTCTCTCTCCTCATCTTCTCTCTCCTCTTTCTCTCTCCTCCTTCTCTCTCCTTCTTCTCTCTCCTTATTTTTTTCTTTTTTTTTCTTTTTCTGTTTTCCTTTTTTTTCTTTCCCCTTTTTTTTCTTCCATGAACAGGCTCTCTTCCTTGTTTTTTTCTTCTCCCGTTCTCTTCTTCTCTCCTCTGTCTCCACCGAACCCCCCCTCTATCTCTCGGCTCGACCGAACCAAGACTTCTCCCCATGGTTGCCGGCAGCCAAGGAAGGGGGTCACCGGTAGAGGCTTAACTGACCGGAGAGAAAGCGACGGCGCAGCCATCAACGGCGTACAGCCCAAGCCAAACCAGAAATCCAAGAAGAAAAACCCAATCAAACTTTCTTAAAAATTGAAATAAAAATAATCGGACTCACCGGTTCATGAAGGAACTCTCCATCACCCGTCGGAGAGGAAGAATGATGGCTTGGAAGGGGGTTTGAAGACTCGATTAGGTGACAATGAAGGGAGATTTAAAGAAAACTCCCGATGGCTTTTCCTCGCTGTTTGGGGAGCAACCACCGCCTGATCGGAGTTCTTCTCCATCCAAACCTCGTCGCCGACCTTATCCCTGCCATCCACAGTGATCCGACATCTTTTCTAGCGAGAAATCTAGATGGATAAGAGGGAACGAGCATCCCCTGTTCCGACTCACATCTCTTGCCCTGTTTGTTTCGGCTTCAGACTCTTTCTCTTTTTTTTCTTTTTTTTCTTTTTTTTTTTTGTGGTCTGGGTCGTTACAAGCTGAGATAGGAGCAACATGGGGGGGGGGGGTCCAGGGAGAAGAGAAAAGAAGAGAAGAAAGAAAGGAAGGAAAAAGAGAAGGAAAAAAAGAAAAAGAAAAAGAAAAAAAGAAAAAAAATAGGAGAGAGAGGAGAGAGAAAAGATGAGGAGAGAGAAGAAAAAAAGAGAGAAAATAAAATAAATAATAATTATAGAAGAGAGAATCGGGAATCCTTCTTTCTTTGAATTGGTGAAGTTAGGGTTTTAAGGATGAATCGTAAAAGAATTTATGAATAAAAATTATTTATTATTGTAGGGGATTACCCTTCTGAGCAGGAAAGTATTGAGCGAGCTCCGAATATGGACTAATATCAGTTATACTAGGATTAGCTTTTGGAAGGTAAGGATTTCTGGACCTAATCACCAGTTATATATATGTGTTTATTATGACATGATTTGATCCGTGCATATGAGCATCGGCATATATGATTAGTTTTGCATTGAATAGTTTGATTTTTATGTTGGATAGTATGATTGTTGTTGTTACAAATTATGTTCCTGTATACGATATATTATCAAATAAAATGATTTTTGAATGGGTTGGACCATGGTACTGGTTGTTGAAAAAATGTAAACGACATGATTTGACATGATGATGTGAAAGAATAAAATATTAATCAAGTAAATACATTATTTAGACTAGCCATGCCATGGTGGTACCGTATCATCATGGTTATTCAGGTTGCCAGTCATAGACAGAATTGTGATAATGTTGCCAATCACAAGCATAGTATGCCAGTCACAGGCGGGAGTGTGACAATAGTATGCTAGTCACAGGCTGGAGTGTGACCGTGACTAGTCCAGAACCCTAAAGAAGAAAGATATCTAATAAAAATTGAAGTATTAATTAAGAAAAATATGATGTTTAGACTAGCCATGTCACGGTGGTACCGTGATTACTTAGGTTGCCAGTCACAGGTTGGAGTGTGACAAATTATGTGCCAATCACAGGTGGGATTATGACAACTTTGTATGCCAGTCATAGGCAGGATTATGATAAATATTATGCCAATCATAGGTGGGAGTGTGACAACAGTGTGCCAATCACAGGCTGGAGTGTGACCGTGGCTAGTCTAGAATCCTAAAGATAAAGATTAACTAATGGAAACACTAAAATAAAATATGATATTATCATTGGTTTTGTTAAACTTGATATTTAAGTAGTTTTGGTTATGTAATCTGATAAACTATTATTTTTTGTTATTTTTAAGTTATACTATTATTGGTGATTGTTTGGAGACCTTACTGGGCTGTAAAGTTCATAACCTCTATTTGTTTCCCTTTCTCAAAGTTATGCAGGATAACCGAGCTTGGTGGTGGATTAGATTCGTGAAAAATAATGAGTAGCTAGAGAGTTATTAATACCAAACAATATCTAAAGGATGACTGAAATTGTAACCATTTGATTGTAGTATTTTCTTATGAATGGTGATCAATAATATTATGAATGATTGAAGTTATAATGAAAAATTTTTAGGCCTTGCATAAATTCTAAGGGTATTCTAGGGTTCGTGCGGCCGGTCATGTTGTCAATTCTGGTGCTGGATTCAAGAAATGATAAAGTGGTATCAGAGCTTAGGTTATGATCGTTTGGGATGGTGATACAAGTGGTTCAAATAATAATAACATGATAGTTATTAGGATATGATAAGAATAATGTCAGAGCTTAGGTTATGATAACTTGGAACTGTGGTATAAGTGATTAGGATAGATATGAGTGACATCGAAATTCAGGTTATGATTATTTGAGACTGAGACATAAGTGATTTGGAAATCACATGGTGGTTATTATGATATGACAAAATGATATCAAGACTTAGGTTATGATTACTTGGAACTATGATGTAAGTGATCAAGATATGACATGAGTAATGTTGAAGTTTAGCTTATGATTATTTAGGATTGTGATAAAAGTAGTTGGGACATGACATGAATAGTATTGAAGTTAAGAGTATGACCACTTGGAACTGTGACATAAGTGTTTAGGACATGACATGAGTGATATTGAAATTTAGCTTATGATTACTTGAGATGTGACATAAGTGATTATGATATGATTTGAATGAAACCAAGATTTGGGTTATAATCATTATTGACTATGATTTAAGAGGTATTTGAGTTTAGTGTCATAATCAGTCAGGATATGAAGTTAGAAAGAAAATGGATTCGAAGTTTGGATTTTTAATCTTTAGGTATTATGCTTAAGATCTGGCATATGATTAGTACCAAAGAGGAACATGATTTTTTTATCTATAATATAAGTAATGAGATTGATCTAGGATAAATAAAAAAGGGCTGGATGATTTATACTTTTGATCATGATAAGTAAGCATATGATGGATATAGAAGAGCTGGATGGGATGTATCCTTGCCTTTGATAAGTTGGTTTGATATGAGCGTTAAGAGTACTAGCTTGAAATTATAGTATGTTATGTTAACGGATAATGCTGAATATTTATGTTCATTTATTAATTAAATGATTTGGAAATCCTAAATTTGATATGGATGCAGATTATGATAACATGCTGGTTATGTTGTTAATTAGTGGATTATAAACTTTTGGAATTGTTGTAAGAAGATATTTAGGATATAGGTTATGAAAGAGTTTAATGATATTAGAAAAGATATGTTTTCGATGAATCTGTATGTAGATTAGCATTGAAAATATATGAAGAAAATGTGTTTGGGATGATATAGCTTTGTAGCTCTCTATTGATGGATTAGACTTTATTATGTTGACATGGTATACATATTTTTAATAGAATCTTGATAGCCTATGTTAGTAAATTTGGATTGGATTACTGGATCTATCCTATCATTGTTGGGGATTATTGGGTATGGTAAACTTCAAATCAAATTAAGATCTAGATTACCATGCTACTGCTATTGTATTGAGTGAAGGAATTGGTATTGGAAGACTTATAGGGGTTCAGTCTATGAGGGATAATACTTTAGATAGTTTATTATTTGATACTAAGAATTATGGTAAGATGGTTCTATGAGTGATTGATTCTATTTATAAGAGCATTGATTAAAAATCATTTACCTTGTTAGAGTTAATGATAACTTCAAAGAGAAAACCTGATCTAGATTGTTTAATTAAATTGTCAAGAAAAGTATGATTAATTCGGACCTGCACTAAAGTTATGGATGTTTTACAAGGATGATGAAATTTATGCAAGGACCTCCAATATGGAAACTGGGTTAGGTTAAATCTTGAAATGATATGCCTAAGGTAGAGACATGATAAAGAGATTCAAAAGCTTTATCTTAGTAACTTTAGACCTTCCCGGTACCAATGTAAGATAAGTTTGGAGGGATTTAATTAGTAAACTTAGATAGTTTAGTAAATTATACCAGAGGGCGCAGTGGAAGTGTAGTGGGTTGAGTTATCCTGAAATCAATTAAGAATGTTAACTCTAACTTTAGAAATGTTATGATGGGAGTACTAATTTGAATTTTAGTGACAAAGTTTTAGTAATAAATAAAAAGATAATGTTACTAATCTTTGGGCTAGTCTATCGGTATTGTCATGTAATTTTCATCAATATGTTTCCTTAATATAGAGAACTCTAGTATAAATTTTGGACATCTCTAAATCTGGAATAAAGAAATGATGATCCTTTACCCAGCTAGGATCGGGAATATGGTGACACCAAGTTTCTTTAGTCATCACATTATGATTTTCTCTATTTAAGGGGTGCCCGAGATTTTCATAAGATGAAAAGACTGATTATAAAATCATGGACAGGCTTACGAGAGGAAACAATGTAAAAGACCATGGCAAGTATCTAATGCTCAAGCCTTTCTTCAATTTTTTATTAAGAATAGAGTGGACCGATTATGATTTTCATGTGGGGGTTAATTAAGAGAAATAAATCCCAGGGACAAAGAATTGTGTACTAAATTCGAGATTGAGGCACTAATGTTCATTTGAAGAAAATTAAAGGAATTCATAATATAGATAGATGGCGATGATCAAAATGAAAATGTTATGTCTTGTTGTTATATTAAGAAAGTTTTCAAAAAGTAGGAATTATTGAAAAGCTTGAGGATGATGTTAAGGTTAGGTATTTCTGGAGTTTGGACCATCATAATGTTCTTGTAAGGTTAATTAAGAATAATCAATTGCATCATAAGATTAGTATTTTTTTGAAGAGCTTGAGGAAATTCGATATGGATTGTTAATGGAAAAGATCAAATTTTGAATGTTATATTAATTTTGCTGAGACTTGGGAAGCAAGTACCTTAAAGAAGTGGGCTAATTGGGGGTTTGAGGATGACATGAGGGTTGGATATTTTTTAAGGTTTAAAATCTCAATCAACCTAATTTCGAAGACAAAATTATTTTAACGGGAGGAGAATGTGAAACCCAGGTGTTTGGGCTGAACTCGGCAAGCCCAACCGACTTCAACCCAACGAAAAAAAAATAGGGGGAGGCAGAGTCAAAACAGGGGAGGGGTACTCACCTTTTTCTGGCCAGGGTTTCCGTCGGAGAAGTCGAGGGAAGAGTCATAGAGGGGAGGGGAGTGGTCGGCAACGGGGTTGAGTGGGTTGGGACTCCGATTGGTAGAGTCTTTCCTCTCCAAATTACAAGAAGAGCCGTCGGTGTCTCCCTTTAAATCTCCCTCGCCGCCATCGGTTCGAACCCATAGAGCTTTCCCCACCATTGTCCTCTCTGGTGAGCATCCAGAAGCCTTCAAGACCGATGAGTTTTGTCTAATCCGAGTTTTTGGATTGATTTATTTTGGTTTGGGTGAGTTTTGTCTTGGAGCCGTGGATCGCCGACAACCGCGCCATCGCCATCAACCTCCGATCCATCGAGCTCTCCCAGTGACTATCTTCTCATGACCACTGCCAGCACCCACAGGGAGGCTGGCTCGGTCGAGCTGAAATAGGAGCGCACGGGGGGGTTTAGGGAGAAGAGAAAAGAAGAGAAGAAAGAAAGGAAGAAAAAAGATAAGAAAAAAAAAAGAAAAAGAAAAAGGAAAAAAAGGAAAAAAATAAGGAGAGAGAAAAAGGAGAGAGAGGAGAGAGAAGATAATGAGAGAGAAAAAAGAGAGAGAAGATTATGAGAGAGAAAAGATGAGGAAAGAGAAGAAAAAAAAGAGAGAAAATAAAATAAATAATAATTATAAGAGAGAGGATCAGGAAGCCTTCTTTCTTTGAATTCGTGAAGTTAGGATTTTAAGGGTGAATTGTAAAGGAATTTATGAATAAAAATTATTTATTATTATTGGGGATCAACTTTCTGAGCAAAAAAGTATTGAGCGAGCTTCGGATATGGACTAATATCAGTTATACTAGGATTAGCTTTTGAAAGATAAGGATTTCTGGACCTGATCACCAGTTATATATATATGTTTATTATGACATGATTTGATCCGTGCATATAAGCATCAGCATGCATGATTAGTTTTGCATGGAATAGTTTGATTTTTATATTGGATGGTATGATTATTGTTGTTACAAATTATATTCCTGTATACCATGTATTATCAAATAAAGTGATTTTTGAATGGGTTAGACCATGGCACTGGTTGTTGAAAAAATATAAACGACATGATTTGACATGATGATGTGAAATGATAAAATATTAATCAAGTAGATACAGTATTTGGACTAGCATTCCATGGTGGTACGGTGGTTACTCAGGTTGCCAATCACAGGGATGATTGTGAAAAATATTGCCAAACACAGGCATAGTGTGCCAGTCACAGGCGGGAGTGTGACAATAGTATGCCAGTCATAGGCTGGAGTGTGATCGTGGCTAGTTCAGAATCCTAAAGAAGAAAGATATCTAATAAAAACTGAAGTGTTAATTAAGAGAAATACAGTATTTGGACTAGCCATGCCACGGTGGTACCGTAGTTACTCAGGTTGCCAGTCACAGGCTAGAGCGTGACAAATTATGTGCCAATCATAGACGGGATTGTGACAACTTTGTGTACCAGTCACAAGTGGGATTATAACAAATAGTATGCCAGTCACAGGCGAGAGTGTGATAATAATGTGCCAGTTACAAGCTGGAGTGTGACTATGGCTAGTCCAAAACTAAAGATAAAGGTTAACTAATGGAAACACTAAAAAAAATATGATGTTATCATTGGTTTTGTTAAACTTGACATTTGAGTTATTTTGGTTACGTGATCTAATAAACTATTATTTTTCTGTTATTTTTAAGTTATACTATTATTGGTGACTGTTTGGAGACCTTACTGGGCTGTAAAGCTCATAACCTCTATTTGTTTCCCTTTCTCAGAGTTATGCAGGATAACCGAGCTTGTGGTGGATTGGATTCATGGAGAAATGATGAGTAGCTAGAAAGTTATTAATACCAAATAGATATCTAAAGGATGACCAAAATTGTAACCATTTGAGTTGTGGTATTTTCTTATGAATGATGATCAATAATATTAAAAAGGATTGAAGTTATAATGAAAAATCTTTAGACCTTGCATGAATTTTAGAGGGTATTCTAAGGTTCGTGCGACGGTCGCGTAGCCAATTCCAGTGCTGGATTCAGGGCATGACAGAAGGGATTGGAAATGGAGTGCAACCAACAAGTTCACAGTAGGAAACCGCTGTGGTTTCCTCGCCCATGAAAGGGTCAGATCCCACTCGATATTACCTTCTAGAAATTGCCAATCTCGGAAAAGGTGAAGTTGCTTGGTTGGCTCTGCTACAATAATAGGATCCTGACGTTGGATAACATGGCAAAAAAAGGTATCCGACCGATGCCCCAATGCATGCCATTATGCTTTGGCAATGTCAAGAACGTGGATCATCTTCTACTAAGGATCACATTATCAAACATCATATGGGCCATTCTATTTCAAAGCATGATCTCCCAGTATTATTGGAATAAGATAAAAAGTTGGTGGGATAGGATCAAGAACTAAATAATATGGAGTAAAAGATATTTTTCATTCATAGTTTTTTTAACCTTCACCCCTTTACAACCTTGCTAAAGACATCCTTATATAGTCATGAAGGATGACAATTTAAGTAATATTTAATGTCTAGAAAATAGTCATCTTGGAAAAGATACTTTGACTTATACAAGCCTTCCAAAGTGACTCTTTGGATTACTAAAATGACTTAATTTTCGGAATGACTCTTTGGATTACTAAAATGACTCTTTGGATAAAGAAGTTGTATCAATACCGAAGAGTCATGGCATGAATAAGTGATTGCAAATTATTTCCTAATACTCCTTAATTTGCAATTGATCCTTAGATTTTTTGAATTTTTCTATGGTGACAGCTTTGGTAAGAAAATTTGTAGCTTGCTCATTTGTGTCAATATACTTCAAAATGATTTCTTCTTTATTTATCAAATCCTGAATGAAATGATGTCAGAGTTCAATATGTTTGAACCTTGCATAGAAGACTGGATTCTTGGACAATTCAATTGACAATATATTATTACAATAAATCATAGTTGGTTGAACTTGGTTTGTTGTAGGTCCAAGAGAACTCTTCTTAACTAAACCGCTTTGCATACTACATCTGTAATTGCGATGTACACTGCTTCTGCTAAAGATAAAGCAATTATTTTTTATTTCTTTGAACTCCATGAAATTATCTTTAAACCAAGATAAAAAATATAGCCAGACATACTTTTTCTGTTATCAATTGAACCAACCCAGTTGCTATCAGAATAACCAATGAGCTTGTTATTTTCTTCTTTAACATATCTTATATTTTGCCTTTGACTTTCTTGGAGATATCTCAGGATGCGTTTTGTAGTAGCATAATGCAGTTTGCTTGGTTCTTGCATAAATCTTGAAATAACATTCACAGCATGAATAATGTCAGGCCATGTATTGGCTAGATATATTAATAAACCAACTAGTCTTCTATAGAGCTTTGCATCAGCTTTTTCAACATCATCATTTTGTTTTAGCTTTTCATTCAATGCCATTGGAGTTGAAACTGGTTTGCTTTTGTCTATTTGGAATTTTTGTAACATGTCTTTAATGTTCTTCTCTTGTGAGATAAAAATTCCTTCTTTGGCTTGCTTTACTTGAATGCAAAGAAAATACTTCATTAACTCAAGATCCAACATCTCAAATTCCTTCATCATGCTTTGCTTGAATTCTTCTACAATTTGCATGTTAGTACCCATGTAGATAAGATCATCAATATAGATACAAGCAACAAGAAAGTTAGTGGCATCAAATATATTTACATAAAGAGATGGTTCACTTGGGCTTCTTTGAAATCTATTTGAACAAAAGTATTTGTCGATCGTGCTGTTCCAAGCTCATGGAGCTTGCTTCAAGCCATATAGAGCTTTGTGAAGTTTGTAGACTTTGTGTTCCATACCTGTCACTTCATAGCCTTGAGATTGTTTGACATATACGTCCTCCTTAAGTTCGCCATTGAGAAAAGCAGATTTGAGATCAAGTTAGAAGACTTGAAGCTCAAGTTGTGTAGCAATAGCAAGGACAATATGGATTGTCTCCATTCTTGCAACTGGTGCAAATGTTTCAATGAAGTTGATACTAGATTGTTGTGAGTATCCCATAGCGACAAGTAGAGCTTTATGTTTTTGAATAGATTCATCTTCTTTATATTTGATTTTGTAGATCCATTTTAGTCCGATCACATCCTTCCCTTCTGGCAAGTTGATGAGCTCCCAAGTTTTGTTCTTTTGAATTGTTGCAATCTCGTCATCCATTGCCTTTTTCCATTATTCCTTTACCATAACTTCCTCACAATCATGAGGTTCATAATCAAAGGAAGCAAAGTGACAAGTGTTATAAATATCTTGCATGGGTCGAACTTTCTTTGGTGAAGAATCTGTATCCATGGATTCTAAGAAAGAGGGAGAATGAATTGAACTTGGTGATAAAGAGGAGGCTTGTGATGTAGATGGCGGAGTTTGTATTGGTGATGAAATAGGAGACTGAATTGAACTTGGTGATAAAGAGGAGGCTTGTGATGTAGATGGTGAAGTTTATATTGGTGATGAAATTGATATTGGTGTAGAAGGAATTTGTTGATGCTCTTCTTGTTTAGCTTGTGGCTCCATGAATCATATGAGTTTAACATTTGAGATGAGTTCTGTGTCCAATTCTAGTTAGTTGCTTCATCAAAAATTATATCTCTTGAGACGACAAGCTTTTTGGTTTTTGGATTGAACAACTTGTAATATTTGGATTCATCGCTATAACCAATAAATATTAGTTTTTCTTCTTTTTCATCAAATTTCTCCCAGTATTGTGATGGAATATGAGAATATGTAATACAACCAAATACTTTAAGATGATGTGATGTTGGTTTTCTTTTGTGCCATACTTCAAATGGAGTTTTGTTAAGCACTGTCTTTGTAGGAGATCTATTAAGAATGTAAATAGCATACGCACATCTTTAGCCCAAAAATTATTTGGTAAGCCTTTTTCTTTCAATATGCTTCGAGTCATTTCCACAATTATGCAATTTCTTCTTTTAGCAATTCCATTTTGTTGATGACTCATACAAATTGTGAATTATCTTTAGATACCATTTTGTTAGCAGTACTCCATGAATGGTTTGTAGATGAACTCTCCTCCTCGACCAATTCGAAGAGTCTTGATTTGGAGTCTACTTTGTTTCTCAACTAGTATTTTAAATTGTAGAAAAATGAAAAAAGCACTGGACTTGGCATGCAAGAAGTAAACCCACATCATTCTAGTATAATCATCAATAAATAGAATGAAGTACTTTCAGTTGTTGTATGATGGAGTTCTTGTAGGTCCATATATATAGCATGTACAAGTTCAAGAGGTGCTTTGGTTCTCCATGAAGACTTTGGAAATGGTAGCTTGTGTATTTTTCCATATATGCATCCTTACATACTTGGCTTCTTCCTTCGATGGGAGGGAAACCAATCACCATATTTTTTTGCTTGAGTAGATGCAGCTCCTTTATGTTCAAGTGTCCATATCAAAGATGTCAAAAAGTTGACATATTGATAACTTCACTTTTAAATACAACATCTTCTGATAACAAGATTAGAGGAAAAATCTTGTTTGTGCTCATGGAAACAGTAGCAATTAGATATTTATTCTTTTTATTAAAAATTTTGCAGCTACTATTATTAAAGTTGATAGCTATCCTTTTTGAGTAAGTTGCCCACTGCTTAGGAGGTTATGAGACAGATTTGGCACATAAAGAACATCATCAATAAGCCTTTTATTATCTCTTTTGGTGAGAACTTCAATAGTTCCTTTGCCTTCAATAGTTTAGAGTTTGCCTTCTCCAAGCATGACTTGAGAAAAATAATTTTTGTCAAGTTAGACGAAGATCTTTTGGTTCCCCATCATGTGGTTGCTACACCCACTAAGTACCATACATTTTAAGAATCTTTTTAGACATTCCTGTCAGAGAAGAGTTGTTGAATTTCTACTTCATTTTTAAAGAAGTTAGCTTCTTCATTGCCATTTTTCTTTTGGTACCAATAGTCCCTTTGTGAATGGTTGGGAATCTTGCATTTGTTGCATCTGTATCGACAATCTTTTGAGTCATGGTTGTTTTTCTTACAAATTCAGCATCAAGGATTGAAACCACTTGATTGTTGTTGGTTTGCTCCTCCTTGATTGTTGCCTTTTTTCTTCTTTTGAAATGGTCCTCCTTTGTACTTCTCTTTAAAATTCTTTTTCCCTGAGGCATTGAGCTTGGTTTGGAAGGCTTGCTCAAGAGGTTGAGTAGAAGACCTATTCATTCCTTTCTCATGAACTTGAAGAGAATTCATTAGTTCATTAAAAGTATAGGTTAAATGATCTTTTGATTTTTCTATTGCAGTGACAATATTGTCATATTTTGTAGGACTCCTAAAACTTTTTGAATAACTTTTCTATCTTCAATGGTATCTCCAAGGCTTCTAATTTGATTAACAACTTCAGTAACTTTGGTAAAAAAACTTTATATACCTTGGCCTTCTTTTATTTGCATGTTGTCAAATTCTCTCCAAAGTGATTGTAACTTTAGTAAGATTACTTTTTCATTACCTTGGAAATCTTCTTTGAGTATTTTCTAAACTTGCTTTGCTTTCTTTGCTCCAAAAATTCTAGGTAAATGATTTTGCTTATTCCTTGTTGAATACATCGAAGAGCACTTACATCTTTCTTCACATTCTCCATGTACTTTCTTTGTTGATCTGTTGTCCAATTTATTATAGCATCTTGTGATTGAGGTGGCTCTGCATATGAACCTTCAACTATGTCCCAAAGGTCTTGGGAGATGAATATGGTTTGCATTTGACTACTCCAATAGTCATAATGCTCACCATCAAAGATAGGAACTTAATTTAAAGTGTAGAAGAACATGATAGTTGATGAAGATGCCATCTTGACAAGTGCTTCTTCTAAAGCTCTGGTACCAAATTTGTTGGAACAAGATGAAAAGTTGATGGGATAGAATCAAGAACTAAATAATATGGAGCAAAAGATATTTCTCATTCATAGTTTTTTTAACCCTTCGTCCCTTTACAACCTTGCCAAAGACATCCTTATATAGTCATGACGGATGACAATTTAAATAATATTTAATGTCTAGAGAATAGTTATTTGGAAAAAAATATTTTGACTTATACAATACATGCCTTCCAAAGTGACTCTTTGGATAACTCTTTGGATTACTAAAATGACTCTTTGGATTACTAAAATGATTTTTTGGAATGACTCTTTAGATAAAGGAGTTGTATCAATACCAAAGAGCCATGTGCATGAACAGTTGATCGTAAATTACTTCCTAACAAGTACAGCACCGATATCGTTTAAATTGGAACGAACGGAGATCAACCCTTCCAATTAAAAATGAAGCAGCACTCGACTCCCTCCTACTCATCCAATCCTGGAGCATAAGGAAAGAGTGCAACAGCATGGTTTTCAGATTCGAAGCCCATTCAGCCCATAAAATAGCTAAACAGATAGCTTTTCCACTATCAAACTGGCCATCTTCAACCAGGGACGAGGCTCTTATCGGTCTCTCTACTTCCCCAGATCCAGTGCAAGTTCTTAGTTTAACCTCAGCGGAGGCCTTAGCTCCTGTTCTAACATGCTCTTCTGCTCGCCTTTAAGGTGCAAGAAGCCCTCGGCTCTTGTTTTTGCTACCAAAATGATTGAGGTGGTCTTCCAGGTGCGAAAACGCGTCGAAGCGCCAAGCCCACCACCTATATTCAGCCTTGTGCAAGGTCCATTCACAAATCACAACCGGACACTTGTCACAAGGTTGTACACAGTTTTTTTTTTTTTTTTTTTCTGATGAACAAAAGGGATGGATGGAGGAAAATTCACTACTGTAAACTAACCTCTTTAATAATAAACTCTCACCCTCACCACCAACACGGTAGTCCACTTGATACTGGCCATGATTAATTCTACCATTCTAAAGTTTAAACTCAAGTTGTGACATGATCGATTAAAAAAAAAATTTATCCTAAATGGCTATATATGGAATATGTAGAATTGGCTATTGGTCCAATTTTGATTAAATAAAAGGATTTATCATGAATTGATTAAATATATAGAATTGATTAAATAAAAGGATTTAATAAAAGATTTATAGAATGATTAAATAAAAAGATTTATCATGAATGATTAGATAAAAGGATTTATCCATCTATAGAATTGATTAAATAAAAGATTTATCATGAATGATTAGATATGAAATATATAGGATTGATTGTTGACCTAGCTTTGATGGGACTGAGATGATTTACTCATATATACTACTTGTATATAATATGGAGTGACTGAGCCATCTTAGTTATCAGCATAAATCAAACATTTCTATTTTATACCCTGAATATTAAAATATTTATAATTCATTTATAAATAGCTATAAAACTTCATTCACCATCCAAAATTAAATTTTTAAAAAATATATATCAATTCAACCAAATAAAAATACGTAGTGTATCTTGAAATTGTCAGCCATCACGGATACATGAAATTTAGATACCAGTCTTTGAAGGTAAAATATTGTAAAATATATAATTTTTTAATATTTTTTTAAGATAAGGATGGGCTAAGCCCTACTTTCTATCTTATAAATAATTCTATGTTATTTTACATTTTTCTATATTTTAGATTTTTAAATACATCTACTATTTGTAGTATTTATTTAATTTATTTATTTATGATGCTACATGTTGACCGGTTAATCGATGGTTGACCTAGGGTGACTCGCCGACCCGTGATCCTGACACCAAACATAAAGAGTAGACCAACAAATGGCATAATCACAATAATTTATAACTATAGGTAACATCACTAAATTGTGCATTATAAATATTATTTAAGTAAATCATAAAATAATTAAATAAATCTTGATCAGTTTCTCTAATTCAAGAATTAGTCATTTGGAAGTGAAAAAGATGGCGAAGGATATTTTATTTTCTATTTTAAGCAGCTAAAAACTATGACTTTTGTAACTCTAGAGATTATATTTTAATCTTCTTTCTCCTTTTCTTTTTATTTATTTTTTTTTTCATGAATATTCGTTAAATATATATATCAACTATCGCGTTCTTAAATCTAGGAGTATTTAAGGATGCATAAATATATACATAGCATTCTACAAAAAAATAAATAATAATAGTAATAATAATTTATATTTTTAAAATTAATAATTAAGTTTTTTTTTTTGTAAAATTCACTCATGAAAAATCTTTATATTTCAGCATTTATCTGGTGATGCCATTAAAACATTTCTACCTTTTTTATCTTCTTTCTTTTTTTTTCTATTTTTAATAGAAGGAAGGGAGGACTATCCATGTTATTAATTATCATGCTCCGAACTCAGTACCCGGATCGGCCACGTGACTGGCTACATGAATCCTAGAACATGTCCTATGGATCATGTAAGGCTTTTAAATATCAATTACAATTTCAGTTTCCAACGACACTATTGATTGCAATTCATAAAAGGATATCTAATATAAAGAAAATAATATGACTCATATAATTACAAATTTGGTCATTCTTGAATCATCCAACAGGTATCAATGACTCTCTATATTTTCATTCTTTCACTCGTGAATCCATTAAACAACTTGCAACTCTAGAGAAAAGAAAGTAGAAGTGTGAGCCTTATAGCCTAGTAAAATCCCTTGTAACGACCTATAAAAAAAAAAGAAAGGGGTTTGAAGGCCTGTCGGCCCACTAGAATGGACAGGCCCAGACCTTTGCGCGACCAAGCACGCAGTCCAGGAGCGCGCGGTGCGCACCAGCGTGTGGGCGACGCGTGGCGGGTGAGCGAGGGCAAGGATGCACGGGCGAGCAAGCGCGCGGTGCGCCGACGCGCAGGCAACACGTGGCGGGCGAGCGACGCGCGGGCGCGCAGTGCGCGCGGTCCGGCCCATCGCGGCGGGCGCGCGTTGCGCGGCCCAGGCCCACCTGTGCGGTGCGCGCGAGCGCTGGGCTCGGCCCAGCTGGAGCCGGCCATCGCGGGGACGTTTCCCACGCACTTCCGGGCATTTCCCAAGGCGTTTCTCGTGGCTCACGACGGCCCACGAGATTTTTGAGTGATCTGGACCGTCCAATCGCTCGATCGAATGGATAGGATTGATCCGAGGGAGTTTAGGCTTGATCAGGGGCTTTTGGATTCAGATTTGGATGCAGTTTTGGGCGTTGATCTCAAATCAGACGGCCAGGGAGATATTTTGATGGTTTTGGACTTCTTAGGTTACATTTGAGGTGATTTTGGATTGGTTTTTCTCCTCTTTTTAACCAGGACATCGATAGGAATCAGGGAAGAGCCTGCAGAGAGCCAAGAAAAGAGGAGAAGAGAGAGAAAGAGAAGGGAAAAGAGGAGAGAAGAAAGAAGAAAGAGAAAGAGGAGAAGAGAGAGAAGGGGAGAGGGAAAGGATTTTGGTTTGGAAGATAAAAAAAGAGAAAATCAGGGAGGAACCTTCTTCCTCAAAATTTGTAAAACTAGGATTTGGATTGAATGAATTTATTTATTATAGTAGGAGATCAACCTTTTGAGCAAGAAGGATTTGGACGAATTTCGGGTATAGATTGATACTGGATATTTGGGATTAGCGGTTGAAGATAAGGATTCTGGACCTGATCACAAGTATATATATATATGTGTGTGTGTGTGTGTTTATTATTTTAGTTTGCCTGATTTGATCCGAATATATATATGTTTACATGCATGGGTGCTTTCGGATAACATGATGATTAGTAAGACATGACATAAATTTTTGTAAGGATTTATTAGTGAACCTAGAAGGTTTAGTAAATTATATCAGAATGTGCAGTGGAAGTGTAGTGATTTAGTAGTGTTTTGAAGCGAACACTGATTAAGATTTCAATCGAGTTAATTTCGAGGATGAAATTATTTTAACAGGGGGAGAACGTAACGACCCATAAAAAAAATAAGAAAGGGGTTTGAAGGCTTGCCGGCCCACCAGAATAGACCGGCCCTGACCTTTGCGCGGCCCAGCATGCGGCCCAGGAGCACGCAGTGCGCACGAGCGCGCGGGCAACGCGTAGCGGGAGAGCGAGGGCAAGGACGCACGGGCGAGCGAGCGCACGGTGCACCGGCGCGCGGGCGACACGTGGCTGGCGACGACGTGCGAGCGAGCGACGCGCGGGCACACGGTGCGCGGCATGGCCCATCACGGCAGGCGCGCGTTGCGCGGCCTAGGCCCATGCGTGCGGTGCGCGCGAGCACTGGGCTCGGCCCAGCTAGAGCCAGCCATCGCGGGGACATTTCCCATGCGTTTCCGGGCATTTCCCACGGCGTTTCTCACAGCTCACGGTGGTCCACGAGGTTTCTAAGTGATCTGGATCATCCGATCGCTCGATCGAATGGCTAGGATTGATCCGAGGGAATTTAGGCTTGATCAGGGGCTTTTGGATTCGGATTTGGATGTGGTTTGAGACGTTGATCTCAAATCAGACGGCCAGGAAGATATTTTGATAGTTTTGGACTTCTTAGGTTACGTTTGAGGTGATTTTGGATTGGTTTTTCTTCTCTGTTTAACCAAGACGTCGATAGGAAGCAGGGAATAGCTTACAGAGAGCCAATAAAAGAGGAGAAGAGAGAGAAAAAGAAGGGAAAAGAGGAGAGAAGAAGGAAGAAAGAGAAAGAGGAGAAGAGAGAGAAGGGGAGAGGGAAGGGATTTTGGTTTGGAAGATGAAAAAAGAGAAAATCAGGGAGGAACCTTCTTCCTCAAAATTTGTAAAACTAGGATTTGGATTGAATGAATTTATTTATTATAGTAGGAGATCAACCTTTTGAGCGGGAAGGATTTGGACGAATTTCGGGTATAGATTGATACCAAATATTTGGGATTAGCGATTGAAGGTAAGGATTCTGGACCTGATCACCAGTATATATATATGTGTGTATTTATTATTTTAGTTTGCCTGATTTGATCCGAATATATATATGTTTACATGCATGGGTGCTTTCGAATAGCATGATTGATTTCCCAAAATATAAATGGATTTGTTATTGTTGTTATTTATATTTTATTTTAATATACCATGGTTATCAAGTGATCTTTGAAATGGATTGGACCGTGATATCGGTTGTTTGAAAATGATATGTTTTGATAAGATGATGTGAAAAGATAAGTGTTAACAGTGTTTGGACTAGCCATGCCACGGGATCGTGGTTATATGCCAGAGCGGGCTTAGTACGTGAGCCTGGCCATGGGCAGGTTGTACATGGTCAATTATATAACTAGAGCGGGCTTAGTACATGAGCTTGGTCATGGGCAGGTTGTACATGGTCAATTACACAGCCAGAACGGGCTTAGTACGTGGGTCTGGCCATGGACAGGTTGTACATGGTCGATTATGAGATTGCCAATTACAAGCTAAAGTGTGACACTGAGATTGCCAGTCGTGGGCTGAAGCATGATCGTGGCTAGTCCAGAATTCTAAAAAAGAAGGATGATTAAATTAAAAACTTGAAAAGGGAACATGATTTTGCAAAAAGGTTTTGTCGTATGTGACATTTGAGTTGTTTCATTGCATGGTATGATGTGTACCCTTATATCCTTGCTATTTTCAAATTATTACTAATGATGGTGACTGTTTGAAGACCTTACTAGGCTGTAGAGCTCACAACCTACTTTCTTCTTTCACAGAGTTGTGCAGATGTTCGGGCTTAGTGAAGAATAAGATATTTTGAGGTAAGTGACTCTTGTGTACCCAGGTCTTGCATGATCTCTAGGATAAAACCTAGGATTTGTGCGGCCGGTCACGTGTCGATTCCAGTGCTGGATTCGGGGCGTGACATCCCTATAGACTCACACCAATATAATATAATATGATTCAAAATTAAAAGTAAACAATATCAAATAGAATATAAATCTTAAAATCTCATGTCAAGTAATCAAGATAACTCAGTATTGATAAATGCAAAGACATGCATCATTTTAATACCAAACATCCATCTCATTCAAAATTTAAATACCATATATGTCATTAAGTAGAATCTTTCTTTTTTACTTAATTATTACATCTTATTGACATGATCCGAATCAACCACTGTTATCTTTTATAATTTTGAACTAATCATGATCATGCTCTAGCCCATGACTGGCAATCTTAAGATCGACCATATATACGGCCCGTGATCAAGCTAACTCATGTACTATTCATCCGTGGTTCGGCTATTCCATGTATTATCAATTCATGGCTTGGTTGTCCCATGTACTATCAACTTGTTGACTACTATTCTACGTACTATCTATCCATGGCTTGGCTATTCCATGTACTAAATCCATGGCTCGGCTGTCTCATGTACTATCTGCCCATGACCGGCTATTCTATATATTAAGCCCGTGGCTCAGTGATTCTTTGTTTAGCATGGCTAGTCCAAACACCCCTTCTTCTTAATTATTATTTTATCAAATTCCAAACATGTTGTCATTCCATGTTCTTTTCAAGATTTACAATAATCGATATCACAATTCAAATCATTCAAAAATATCATGTTTGATACATACATATTATACGAGACTATAAATAATCATACCAATAATACACATCATGAGAAACCAAAATCATACAGTGCATAAATAATCATTCATACCAATGATCATGTCCAAAAATTAAATAATGCAATGTTAAAACATATATATAAATTGTTGATCGTGTCTAAGAATCCTTATCTTTACTGAAGATAAATTTAATACTCGATATCAGTCGGTACTCGAATCCTTGACTTATGTACTACGAAACTCATTCAATGCCCTCTCGTCCAGAAAAGTATCCTCCTACCCGAATTCCATCCGTGATCTATCCATCGATATCCTGGCTTCACAAATTTTCTAGAAAATAAACTTTTAAATCTTTCTTTTCAAATATTTATTTATCTTACTCTTTGTTCTCTCTTTCATTTTCTCTCTTCTATCTCTCTCTTTTTCTCTCTCCTCTTTTCTCTCCTCTCTCTTCTTTCTCTCCTCTTGTCTCTCTCTTCTTTCTCTCTCCTCTCTCTCATCTTATCTCTCTCCTCTTTCTCTTTCTTCCTCTCTCTCCTCTTTTTTTATTCTTTTCTTTTCCTTCCCTTTCTCTTTTTCTTTTTCTTTTTGTTTCTTTTCCTCTTCTTTTCTTTTTCTTTCTCCTTCATTCTTCCGCTTGGCCGAACAAAGTACCCATGCCCCCTATTCTTTCCTCCAAAGATTGAGATTTCTTATCTGGAGGAGGATGGCTGGGGCTACAATCTACGGCAGCATGATCTCCAGTCCCAATCTGATGTCCATCAATGCCGGCGGCATCAAAGACTAAGGTAACGGTTTCCTTCCCTTTTTTTTCATGAATTATTCCGATGATTGCCGGTCGAAGACGAGACGCAATGGCATCAAAAGGAGAAAGATAAGGAGAAGGTGAAGGGTCAGGCTTACCTCAGCCTCCGGCGATGCCACCACCCCGATATCGATGAGCGCGATGAAAAGGAATGATGGGAGAAGAAAAGCTCTTTGCGATGGAGTTCAAGGAAGGAAGTTCCTTCTTATAGGTGCAAATCCTAGATTCAACTTGCCTAGATTTCGATTAGGAGAAGGTAAAAACTTCTATCGAGAATTTTCGTCCTCTATTTTTTTTCCCTTTAATATGGACCAGGTGTTACATTAATAACAATTTTTTTATAGGGAATTTACAAAGCTGAAAATTAGAGTGGGGCAGTAAAGCTAAAATAATAGTGGTGTAAGAATTTTTAAAGTTGAACAGATAAGGTAAAGCAAGAGAAAAACATAAACATCCGAGACCAAAAAAGATGACCAATAAACAAAAAGTGCCCCAGAGGTATCCAAGACCAGTGAGACGAAGGGATCACCCATCTGAAAACTAGTTAGAGGCCAGGTAATAAAGAAGTTGCGGCCGACAGTAGCAATTACATACAGAAGCCACTAATGTAGGGTTTTGCATGGTGCTCCCATGCAGTAGCAATTACATACAGAAGCCACTAATGTAGGGTTTTGCATGATGCTCCCAAGCCTTGGAGAGACTTGAAAGGCCATGACAGGAATGCTGGAGGCAATTTCTGGAGCTTGGGGACGTGTCCCATACGGATTCCTGGAGGTGTTCCAGGGATGCTCTAAGTTTGAGTGTTTCTCATGTGACTTAGGGGGGAGTTTTTTTTGAGAAATTGTAACATAACCCAATTGGGTTATGGAGTTGGGTCCAGGTTTATTAAATTGGTTAGAAGGTTAGCTTAGTTGGTTAGATGGTTAGTTGGTTGGTTGGTTAGCCCAACCACCCAGGATCCTAACCGAATTGGTTGGTTATAACCAATTGGAAGTCTAACTACCTAGGGAGTCCTAATCAGTTTGTTATTAGCCCAAGACAAGTCCTAACTGTCCATATGATTGTAACCACCAAGAAGTTGTGAGCCCATGTGATTGTAGTCCAACAAGATCAAGGAGTCCAAGACGCCTAAGGAGACAAGAAGTTCACCATCCCATGTGCTATATATAAGAAGGATGGGGCATGCGGTTTTAAGTGTCCAAGCGAGGCCGACCCTTTGGGGTCCGGTCTTATGGTGTGGAGTCCATGAGGACTTCTCACGGTCCTGGTCTTGAATCGTGAGGGCTTGAGGGCCGCTCCTTGGAACGGGGACCATAGGAAAACCTTCTAGGTTTCAAGGAGGCCACGGTGATGGGTTGCAAAGAGGCACACGTGAGGAAGATATTACGTGGAGGGCTTGGTGCCGTGGGATGTTCGACGGGGCTTTGGAGAAGGGACGCACATGAGGTATTGTCCGTGCGTGGCATACGTGGGTTCTTGGGGCATGAGGCCTGCAAAAGAGAAGACGTGTGGGAGGTGAGAAGCTTCTGGATTTTCAGAAGAGCTGTCGGGTGTTGTCTTGTTTGTTGTAACAAGGTTATTCTCCAAAGGAATAAAGCAATCTCTCTTTTTCTCTTACATTTATATCTCCATTGTTGCATTATATTGAATCCAAGAAAGGTTGTTGGACTGTATCCTTCCACGTTCCTTCTGCTGCATCCGCTGCATATAGGTGCTGATCCGGATCTCCCAATAAGTAGGGATGGTAATAAAATCCAAACCTATGGGTACCCGACCCGACCCAACCCGACCCGATTGGGCTGGGTAGTCAACGCTTTGATTGGGTTTGGACCAGGTTTGGATAAAACCCGAATGCTTAACTTTGAATTTGGGTCGGGACTGGGTAGATATATACCCAACCCGAACCTGACCTGAATTATTTTAATATTTAAATATATATATAATTAATATATATTTTATTAATTATAATTATTAGTTATTAAATTTTAAAATACTTGAATCCTATACCCTAATCATTATATATATATATTGGAAATTTTTTTTCATCCTATTATATTCAGGGTAAATTCAAAACAAGATCATAATTAATAGTTTACCAACTTAATAATATAAATTTTGATTGAATATGAAATTAAAAGCTGTTGAACTAAAAATGTAGTTAAATTTTCTTTGTTTAATGTATGTATAATTTATAAAATTGTAGATGATTTTAAAGTTGATAAAAATGAAAAAATATTTAATATGATTCAATTATGTTCGGATCGGGTAAACCCGATTACCCGATATCCAATTGAGATGGATTTAGGTAAAAAAAAATCTAATCCCGATAGTGTTTGGACCAGATTTGGATAGTGTATTGAATATTTAGATTTGGGTTTAAATAATTATGTATCCGGTCCGAACCTGGTCCATTGCCATCCATATCAATAAGTTGGATCGGTGCCTAGGAATTTCCTGACAACTAAAACATTTCTCAAGAAAAAAATGTCATTAAATCTCAAGACAACCAGTCGTTAATTTATTGCTGTCAATTTCACATCAAATTAATGATCGAATCAATTCAAATGAAAGGAATGTAACACTGAAACTAGGATGAATAACAAATTCCAGTTAGCCAAGAATGTTTGATCTTTTTTATTTTTTTTGCTCCAATTTTTTTCTTCATCATTCTCCTCGAGATCCAACCTTTGCTCTCTCCCGACTATCTGAACGTCTCCTCAGTTCACAGAGTTGGGACTCCCATGTCTCCCTGAAGAACTCCAACCGCGCCTCCTCCTGCATCGTCTTGCTCTTCCTCAACTCATTGTCATACTTTTTACGCAAAGCGGGGTTTGACAGTGTCTCATAAGCTCGGTGCAGCTCGATGAACATCCTCGTGGATTCCTCTTTCTTCCAAGGAGGGCAGACGTCAGGGTGGTATCTCAAAGCCATGCTTCTATAAGCCTTCTTTATCTCTTCAGCACCTACACTTTCGGACTCCAGGGAGAGTACTTTGTAGAAGTTGGTCTTAAGCCCCATGTCGAAGTTGGTAGCTATGCAAGCTAATGCGTTAAGCTTCGTTTTCCTTGGAAGCGTACAACCATATGAGCTAAAGCTAAGGGTAGCACCACCCATTGTCTTTTAAAAGTAGAAACTTCGGTCTAAAATAGATCGACTTAGGGATGAAGCTACGGAAGGGAAGGCTGAGGAGAACTCCATATATATAAGAAATGGAGGAAACGAATGACGAGGAGAACAAGTGACAAATAGCCGTTGTGAGACGCGTTTTTTTGTCCGGAAACCTCGAGGTTGGTTGAAGAAGCTGGAATATTTTTAGAGGGATGAAAATTTCCTTGGTATTTTTTAAAGTTGTATACGGTCATAGATTCTATTGATTGAACACAACATGACAAAAGAATCGGCTTTGTGCGTTGTGTGGACCTTGCAAAAGATTTTACCGAGGCAAGACGGCCGATATACTGATTCTTGGTAGGAAAAAGCTTGGAAGATTCAAGCTTGTGCTAGTTAACAATTTTTTGCCACATGGAAGCAAAAGGAGATTCTAATGGAAGGTTATACCAGAAGCACCGAGGTCTGCTAACAGTCTAACACTGAAATCACACCTTAATGGCTCATTTTATCGGGTCCCCTTGCGAACTGAGGAAGGATGTGCTCGGCGCAGGAAGGACATGCAGTGGTGTGCATGAGGTAATTGGTAGTTCAGTTTGAAATTAATGAAGTTTGAGATTTGGGATTAATCTTGGCTTATTTGTTACTTGACCAAGTCTTATATTAAACTAAGCCAAAGTTGAGCTATTTTTATTAGCTTGATAACTATTATTGAACTGAATTTTTTGGGGGCTTGAGCTTGATTCCATCTTAATTCTACCGTCAACTAAGGTCCTTTTTTTAAAATTTTTTTTTTATTTGTTTTTGATGAAAGCAGGAGGTGTGATCCACCCGGCTGGTAGATTATTGGTGGTGTTGTAGTATTTACAGAAGTTGAATTAAGATCAGTTTAAGTTTGATTCTAGCTCTCTTCATGCATGTTTAGTGACTAATTATATGTCGGCAGAATTAAAGTCAGCAATACGATTAAATTCAATAGTTGATATTAAACAAATATTTATAAATAATAAAATCTGATGTGGCAAGATCGTTGATATAGGACAGCTGACAGGAGCCACATCAAAGGAAGCTGCCGCATCATATACCATGTCAATTCTGCTGCTCGGACTCCTTCACCGAGCTGAGCTCCCCAGGACCACGAGACCATCTGTCGAGACCGAGCCCCATACTCCGCCAGGTCGGGCCTGCGAGCTCGGGATGCCAAGGCCGGAGCCAAGCGGCGCATTCTAGAGCGAGACCCTCGGAGATCGTGCTCCGTGGTCGGAGTCGAGCTCGGCCCTCCACCACGTGGAGACTCTTCGAGGCCAAGCCCTCTGGACCGGGCCCGCACTCTGCCCTCCAGAGCGAGACCCTCAGAGATCGTGCCCCGTGGTCGGAGTCGAGCTTAGCCCTCCTCCGCCACATGGAGCCGCTTTGAGGCTGAGCCCACTGGACCGGGCTCGCACTCTGCCCTCCAGAGCGAGACCCTCGGAGATCGTGCCCCATGGTCGGAGTCGAGCTCAGCCCTCCTCCGCCACGTGGAGCCTCTTCGAGGCTGAGCCCTCTAGACCGGGCTCGCACTCTCCCCTCCTCCACCGAGGCGACCCCGCGAGCTCGGGGCGTCTAGGTCGGAGCGAGCCCTACCATTCCAGCTCAGCCCCAGCTCGAGCGTGAGCACCGCCATCTCAGGACACCGGCGAGCCGCCCGGAGACTGCACTGAGATACCTGGCAGACCGCAATGACTGCCTGCAGCCATCGGTTACACCAGAAAGGGGAGAGGCCCACTAATCGAGGCGCCACGCTCCTCACCAACCGCCTGAACCACCTGAAAGAGGAAGTCAACCAGGATATTCGAATCCCAGGGGTGGTGGCCCACCAATCGAGGTACTGCCAAGTTTCCCGGAATGGGGCGACCAGGGAGAATGTCAGAGCACATGACAGCTACCCTTATCACAAATCGGGAAAGGCCCCTCGGGACACCGCCACACGCACCTGACTGCCCGGTGGAGATCCCAAGACAGACGCTCAACGGTAACCCATCCTACAAAGCTCGGAGGTAACATCCCCAATAAACATAAGCCATACCACAAAAAAAAATACAAGGGCAAGCTCAACCAGAGAGCACAGCACCACAAGAAAAACTCAAGCAAAGGCGGGTGGAAGAGCCACACAGAGACTCCCTCTAACCAGGCCATTCTTCCCCCGACACACTCGCATCCCACTCTCACACTACTCACTCCTCGTGTGGAGTCCATCAAGAGGGGCTCGACCAAAAGGATCTGTTCCCCTGGGTCGTCACTGACTTGATCATCGGAGTGCCCCCACTGGAAACCCCGACCCGGGTCACTAACCCTTGTTTTGCAGGTCCAGGACCACCGGACGGCGAGACAGCGAAGGAGGCACTCTCCGACGCTGACAGCAGCTACAGGCCACGGCGATCTTGGTGGCAACAAATTGGCACGCCAGGTAGGGGGTGTCCCCGTGAACAGTCCTTGATCTAGTTCAAGCCCCCCCTTCTTTCTCTTCTACAAGCAAGTTCCACGGAAAGATGGTGACAACACGGGCATGAGAGGCCTCCACCAGCCGTGCAGGGGACTCCCCTTCCCGGGGGAACCCACACGACCCAGAGGTGGGGCCATCCACTCCAGTTCAACCACCTCCAGCAGAGTCTCAGCTGGCCGCACTCGCCCAGCAAATGCAGATCCTTGCCACAGCAGTGCGTCAGCTCCAGCACCATCACCGATCCTTGGCCATCCACCAGCAGCCAGGGACTCTTGCGACTCATGCCGTGGCCCCCCGCGACAGCTTGCGTTCCTTCCAGGGAAGGCCTTCGCAGCCGCGGGCTATCACTGACAATCGGGGCAGCCATCAAACTTCGGCAAAAATACAATGAGCTGGGTCTGCCGATAGGGAGAGTCGCTCACCAAACCTCGGGCGAGCAGCATCCAAGCCCCATCGAGGTAGAAAAAGCAAGACCCCTCGCCACGAGTGCCATGCACCCATATCACCTTCTCCATCTCCTTCGACGGAGGGGTCCACTGACGAAGCCATCAGGCGCGCGGCGGATAAGCGCCTGGAGGAGCATGACCGTAAGTTGGCGGAGCTATCACACCGATTCGCCAACTTACCAGGCTCAGCTAGCAAGCCAGCGGGCTATGACACCCATCCCCCTTTCTCCCAAGAAATCCAAGAGGAGCCGATTCCGAGTCGGTTCCGCATGCCGCAGGTGGATCCTTACGATGGGACCACCGACCGCCTGGACCACCTGGAAAGCTACCGGACCCTCATGAGGGTCCAGGGGGCCACTGACGCTCTCCTTTGCATCGCCTTTCCTGCTACTCTTCGGAAGGCAGCTCGGGTGTGGTTCACCCATTTGGAGACGGAGAGCATCAACTCTTTCACCCAACTAGGGCAAAAGCTCGTGGCTCACTTCGACGCCTATCGAAAGTTGCCATGAGAGGTGGACAGCCTCTTCTCCATCCGGTAGCAGGACCATGAGCCCCTGCGGAACTACATGGCCCGCTTCAAGGCTGCCGCATTGGAGATTTACAACCTTGATGATCTAGTGGCCATGCTGGCACTAAAGTGAGAGCTCAGGACCTCCCGCCTGACCAACTCACTGGACAAGAAGCCCCCCAAGACTTATTCCAAGCTCCTCCTGCGAGCCCAAAAGTACATCTGCACTGAGGAGGCGGATCGCACGAAGTGGGAGCTCGATGGGAAGCCATTGAAAAAGCCTGCCCCCATCGAGATGCCCGGAACCTAGAAGCCAGCACCCCAAGCTCCGAACTCCCGGAGGGACCGGCCAAGACCGAAAGGGGCTCCCGTTCCTGAGGAGAGTTATACCCCCCTCCTCGCCCCGATGGCAAAAATCCTCATGGAAATCGAAGGCGAGGACTACCTGAGATGCCCGCCTCCGATGAAGTCCTCCACCGGCCATGATAAAACGAAGTACTGTCGCTTTCACCGTGATCATGGCCACGACACCGAGGAATGCCGCAATCTCAAGTGGAAAATCGAAGAACTCATCAAGAGGGGCTACCTCAAAAGGTTTGTGGGGGACAGACCTCAAGTGGAATCCCAAGCACTCGTCGCTCTCCCGCCAGCTCCTGCTATCGACAACCGCCCTACCGAGAAGCCAGTAGGCATGATCTCCTGGGGAGCTGTGCGCGAGCCCAAAAGGGCTCGGGGGGTAAGGGACCCTGAGAATGAACTCCCCTTTATGAGGGAAGGGAAAGATGGAGGGAAAAATATAAATAATGATGCCGTTGTCGTCGAGATGACGATCGTGAGGTATCCTGTAAAACGCATCATGGTTGATAGTGGAAGCTCCACAGATGTATTTTTTTATGATGCTTTCTCCAGGATGAACCTTTCCCCCGATCAACTGAAACTCGTGCATACATCCCTTTTTGGTTTCATAGGTGATTCCGTAAGGGTAGAGGGAAAAATCACTCTCCCGGTCACCGCCGGGATACCTCGGTAGAGCACCGTTATGATGACTTTCACGGTTGTCAGGCTTCCTTCCACCTACAACATGATCTTGGGCTGACTCGGGCTCAACTTGCTTGACACCATTGTCTCCACTAAGAGGCTACTTGTACAGTTCCCCACTCCCTATGGTGTCGGGGAAATGAGGGGAGCACCCCAGCTGGTACAGCATTGCTTCCAAACCTTCCCTTGGGCCAAGGTCCCCGAGGACGACCCCAAGGTAGATGATCTCGACCACAGGGCCCAAGACCCCAGGGAAGGCCCAATCGAGCGTCTACTCTCTTATCCGCCCGGAGATGATCCCACGAAGATGGTGCAACTTGGAGCCCAGCTACTCGAGGAGGAGAGAGCCCAATTACTGGAGTTTCTGCGGACGAGCACAGATGTGTTCGCTTGGACAACGACGGACATGCCAGGTATCCCTCCTGACATCATTACTCACAAATTGAGTGTTGATCCAAAGCACATGCCAGTTCGGCAGAAGAAGAGAAATTTCGCCCCGGAGAGGCAGGCAGCTATCAAGGAGGAAGTTGACAAACTCCTAGCTGTCGATTTCATTCGAGAGGTCCAGTGTCCGAGCTGGCTGGCAAATGTAGTAATGGTAAGGAAGAATAATGGCAAGCGGAGAATCTGTGTAGACTACACCGACCTCAACAAAGCTTGCCCGAAGGACAGCTTTTCTCTACCGAAGATCGACCAGTTGGTAGACGCCACCTCTGGCCACAGGCTGCTCTCCTTCATGGATGCATTCTCTGGATACAACCAGATCCGTATGCACCCAGAAGATGAGGAGCACACCACCTTCATCACCGACCAGGGGACGTACTACTATAGGATGATGCCCTTCGATCTGAAGAATGCAGGAGCTACATACCAGCGTCTAGTCGATAAGGTCTTCAAGGACCAAATTGGCTGGAACATGCAAGTATATGTGGATGACATGCTCGTCATGAGCAAGTCGAGCTCGAGCCACATCACTGACCTCGTTGAATCCTTCCACAACCTGCGGCAACATCAGATGAAGCTGAATCCGGCGAAGTGCGCTTTCGGAGTGGTGGCAGGAAAGTTCCTTGGCTTTATGGTCACCCAGAGAGGCATCGAAGAGAACCTGAAAAAGGTTCAGGTAATCATCGACATGGAGCACCCGACTTCCAAGAAGCAGGTCTAGTGCTTGACAGGGCGTATCGCCGCCCTCAGCAGATTCATCTCGAGGTCGGCTGACCGTTGCCTTCCATTCTTCAAGGCACTGTGCAATATGCATGACTTCACTTGGACGGAGGAGTGCAGAACAGCCTTCGAGGAGCTGAAGAAATTCCTCACCTCTCCCCCGTTGCTCTACAGGCCGGAGGAGGGAGAGGAGCTCTTGCTCTATCTGGCGGTTACACCAGGAGCCGTCAGCTCAGTTCTCGTCCGCACATACGAGGATAAATCTCAAAAGCCAGTATACTATACCAGCAAAATTCTCCGCGATGCGGAGATCAGGTATACTCGCTCCGAGAAACTCATTTTTGTACTAATAATGTCTGCTAAGCACCTCAGGCCCTACTTCCAAGCACACCCAATAGTAGTTATGACGGACCAGCCGCTGAGGACCATGCTCAGCTGACCCGAGACTTCCGGGAGATTAGCCAAGTGGTCCCTGCTACTCAGCGAGTTCGATATAGTGTATCGACCGAGGTCCTCACGGAAGGCACAAGTCCTAGCTGACTTCATGGTCGAGTGTACCGGGATCGTCGAGGAGCCAGAGCAGATAATAACGGAGCCCGGACCAGGAGAAGAACCTTGGATCCTCCACGTGGACGGAGCATCCAATTTCGGTGGGAGCGGAGCGGGTCTCATCCTCACCAACAGTGGTGCGGGCACCAAACTCAGAAGAAGACTTCAGAGCTCCATCTGGATCTCTGATTAACCTTGCCCGAAGAATTAGGATTTTTTTGGCTTGTAATAAGGGTTGACTTGATCAACTCAATTTTAGCTTGAGTCTATATTACCTACATTTTTATTTTGTTGAGTCATGTTGACTCAGTAGTGGACTAGGGCTTCAACCTGGGGTGTTACATTTTCTCCCAAGGCCAAGCAAGTGGGTGCCACACTCCCAGCCACACTCCCAGCCATACGCCTGAGTCCAGGGGGTGCCACATCTCCATCCAGCAGGCTTTGGTCCCCACACCACAGATAGCAGCTCCCTTCTCTCATACGCTAATTGAGGAGAAATCCACCAGGGGTCCACAAATTAAGGGGGCGGCCCAAGACATTCCCAAAATAACCAAACTATGAAAGGGAAGAAATTCTCTTGGAGAGAACTTCAAGGAGGTGCCCATTACCTGCCAAAAATACTCAAAACAAAGTTAGAAAGAGCCATAACTTGGGGAGAAAGAAAAGGAGGTATCCAAAAAGGGTTGAGCCATGGAAGGAAGGAGATTTCTCTTGAAGAGCAAGGTTAGGAGGTGCCCTAATCATTCCAACTAAAGCCAGATATAAAAGGAAACAAATTTTCTCTTGGAGGGCAAGGTTAAGAGGCGCCCAAACACTTCCAGATAAGGCCAAGCATAGAAGGAAAAAAATAATTTCTTGGAGGTCAAGACAAGGAGGCGCCACCCACTTTCCTTTTTTTGAAGCCTCAATCATCTTTGGAATTATTTGACCGGCCATATGAGTAGGGATTGATCCTACAATCATAATTTGAAGATCCCCTCCTTTAGTCCCACATGGGAAGATGTAAAACCCTACTCTCTTGTAATGTCCTATAAATTAAAATCCCTTTGTAAGTTCTAAGAAATCAGATGAATGAAACCAATTTTTTTTGTGAGCAAACTGTGTTTTCTCTCTTCCGCACTTGCATCCAGGTGTTGAGCTCCGTGAGGGAGTAAATCCGGGTTCCCCAGGAATCTTGAGGAGGTGTGAGATCTCCAAAACCCAAACCCTAGGTTAGCCACTTCTACTCTATAACCCTAGCCGCCCACCATCCACTTCAATCCACCAAACCCTAGCCTATCCCACCTCCCATGGCCTCTCTCTCCAAGTCCAGGCCGACCACCAGCATCCAGCTCCAGTCCGGATACTTCAGATCCAAAGCTCTTTCCAGAGGGAGTCGAATCAGCCTTCAAGAGAATCCGGATCTCAGTGATATCAGCCTTCAAGTTCTTCGAACTGGTAAATCCTTCCCTGTGTCTCTGAATCCATCACTTGTTTTTCTTCTTCCAAGATCTTGAGTCCAGGAGAAGCCGACCAAACCACAAGACCAGTATTGGAGGATCCATTGCGAAGATAGCCGAATCCGAAGATCCAACAATCTGCTCGAGAGAGTTCTTCCACCCAAATTCTGTGAAGATCACTGTCTGGTTGGTAAACCATCTCTTCTCTTTATTTCTGTCCTGTTGAAAGTTCAGAGCGAAATCCTAGGTCTGGGAGTTTCTCAACCCCCAGCGATCCGTTACTTCTGAACTACTATGATAACTTAGCTTCTTCTAAATTGTGCTTTCAATCATTACCTAGTTTCCATCAACTTAGTTTACTTTACTTTGAGTCGAGGCCAATTTCTGAAATATATATAAAAAAAAAAATTAATCTTAAATTTACTTCCGCATACGCTTCTTTGTTCTTTGTTCTGCATCAAACAGTGATGGGGTTGTGATGGAATGCGCCCTCCGCTTCAAATTCACCACAACAAACAACCAGGCGGAGTACGAGGCACTCCTCACGGGTCTAAGAGTCTCCCACAAGCTGGGTGTATAGAATCTAAAAGTCTTCACTGACTCCCAGCTGGTTGCCGGACAAGTCTCCGGAGAGTATGAAGCCAGGGACACCCAGATGATGAAGTACCTGGAGTAGGTCCGCGCAAATACGACAGGCTTTCGGTGCTTCAGCATCTTCCACATCCCCCATGGGAAGAATGCACGCGCAGATGCACTGTCTAGGCTCGCGACCCTGTCGGACTTATCACTGGGACGCGCCTACATCGAGTACCTCGAAAGTCCCAGCTACGAAAGCTTGAAGGAAGTACATCAAGTCACCCCCGAGCCAAGCTAGATGGATAAGTACATCAGGTACATTACCGATGGCTCCCTACCGGAGGACCGCGTAGAGGCAGCCCTCGTCAAGAAGAAGGCCCCCCAGTTCATTCTAATGGAGGGCCAGCTCTACCGCCGATCCTACTCATATCCACTCCTGAGGTGCCTCAGGCTCGTCGAGGCAACCTTTGTGCTCCAAGAGATACACGAAGGCCTCTGCGGGAACCAAATGGGAGGGAGAACACTGGCTTATAAAGCCCTTCGCTAGGGATACTTCTGGGAGACCATGAGGGAGGACGCCGCCGACTTTGTTAAAAGGTGCGATAAGTGCCAGCGCCACGCGAACATACAGTGCCAGCCGGCGGCGCCGATCTCCCTGCTCTCAGCCCCTTGGCTTTTTATCCAATAGGGAATGGATATCTTGGGACCATTTTCCCCTGCTCCAAGGCAGCGAAGATTCCTGCAAGTGGCGATCGACTACTTCACCAAGTGGGTCGAAGCAGAGCCACTAGCTCGAATCGCGGAAGCCAATATCCGCTAATTCTTTTGGAAGTCAATCATTTGCCACTTCGGACTCCCCCGTTGTATCATCATGGATAATGGGCGACAGTTCGATAATCGAGAGTTCGAAGGGTTCTACGCCGAACATGGCATCCAACACCGATTCACCTCGATGGCTCACCCTCAAACAAATAGAAAAGCCGAGGTGACCAACCAGACCATCTTCTAAGGACTCAGGACCAGGCTGGACCAAGCTAAGGGCAGGTGGGTGGAAGAACTTCGAAGTGTTCTGTGGGCCTACCACATAACGCCCAGAACGGTGACCGACGAGATGCCCTTCAACCTTGTTTTTGGTGCCGAGGCGGTCATCCCGGTCGAGCTTGGCGTGCCCACGCTATGAGTGTAGCAGTATGTAGAGGCATGGAACTCGGCACACCTCCTGCTCAACCTGGATCTCCTCGAAGAAGCAAGGGACAAAGCCTGGCTATGAATGGCGGCATACCGAAACGAGTAGCCCAGTACTATAATGCCCGGGTCAGGCTAAAAGCTTTCAAACCCGGAGACTTGGTGCTACGCCGGGCAGAGGCATCTCAACCCCGGGAGTGTGGCAAGCTCTCATCGAACTAGGAAGGCCCCTACAAGGTGGCTGAGGCCCTCTCACAAGGGGCCTATTACCTCGAAGATCTCGACGGTGTCAGGTTCCCTCGAATGTGGAATGCCTGCAACTTGCAGAGATACTATCAATAATGTAAGGTTTCCTATCAATAATAATGATAATAGTTTTTCCATGCACGAGTATCTATCTATCTTGCAGGAAAACTTCCTCAACGCCTTCGAGCCCAGCTCCGAGGCGCCAAGACCTGAGCCCAGCTCTAAGGCAACCCAAGACCGGAGCCTAAATCTCCGGCCAAGAGACCTTCGAGCCAAGCTGCTCTCAATCATCAATGCCTTCGAGCCCAGCTCCGAGGCTCCAAGACCTGAGCCCAACTCTCAGGCAATGTAAGACCGGAGCCCAGATCTCTGGCCAAGGAACCTTCGAGCCAAGCTGCTCTCAATCATCAATGCCTTCGAGCCTAGCTCTGAGGTGCCAAAACCTAAGCCCAACTCTCAGGCAGCCCAAGACCGGAGCCCAGATCTCCGGCCAAGGGACCTTTGAGCCAAGCTGCTCTCAATCATCAACGCCTTCGAGCCCAGCTCCGAGGCGCCAAGACCTGAGCCCAGCTCTCGAGCAGTCCAAGACCGGAGCCCAGATCTCCGGCCAAGGAACCTTCGAGCCAAGCTGTTCTCAATCATCAATGCCTTCAAGCCCAGCTCCGAGGTGCCAAGACCTAAGCCCAGCTCTCAAGCAACCGAAGACCGGAGCCCAGATCTCCGACCAAGGGACCTTCGAGCGAAGCTGCTCTCAATCATCAATGCCTTCGAGCCCAGCTCCGAGGTGCCAAGACCTGAGCCCAACTCTCAGGCAGCCCAAGACCGAAGCCCAGATCTCCGGCCAAGGGACCTTCGAGCCAAGCTGCTATCAATCATCAATGCCTTCAAGCCCAGCTCTGAGGCGCCAAGACCTGAGCCCAACTCTTAGACAACCCAAGACTGGAGCCTAGATCTCCGGTCAAGGGACCTTCGAGCCAAGCTACTCTTAATCATCAACGCCTTCGAGCCCAGTTCTGAGGCGCCAGGACTTGAGCCCAACTCTCAGGTGACCAAGATCCAAGGCCCAGCTCTCCAGAAGAAAAAGCCTTGAGCCTAACTCCAAGGTGCAAAAGACCTGAGCCCAGCTCTCAGGCAATCCTTGGACCGGGGCCCAGCTCTCCGGCCAAGAAGGCCTCGAGCCTAGCTCCAAGGCACCAAAGACCTAAGCCCAGCTCTTAAGCAACCCTTGGACCGAGGCCCAGCTCTCTGGCCAAGAAGGCCTCGAGCCTAGCTCCAAGGCACCAAAGACCTGAGCCCAGCTCTCAGGCAACCCTTGGACCAGGGCCCAGCTCTTCGGCCAAGAAGGCCTCGAGCTTAGCTCCAAGGCATTCACGCCCTGAGAACCTCCTCTCTGATCTCCCCACTCATCTCATCTCGAAAAAAAAAAAGAGAGAGAAGAAAAAAAGAGAGAGAGGGGAAGGAAAGAAAGTGAATAGGAGGGAAATGTCGGGCAATGAATAAATAACAACAAAGCTTTCATTTCATTAACAGAAGTTAATTATAGACGCCATCTTTCGGGTCCCCAACATGCCAGGAGACCCCAACTGAGTACAAAAAGAAATCTACTCTACCCTAGCTGAACCCCCAGCTGGGTTGTGAGGCTGAGAGGCCCCACTCGCAGGAACCTTCGGCTGGACGGCTCTGGCTTCGGGTGGACCGATTCTGGCCTCGGATAGCGGTGAAGGCTCGGAGGTCACAACTTCCTCAGCGGCTGTCTCCTAGCCAGGTTCCGTGTCTGAGGCCAAGGGATACCTGAGGCGATGACGGCCCTCATCAGGAATGAACACCTCGACATGGCCGCGCAGGTACATAAAGCCTTTGAAGAAGGAGTCCGACACCGTTTGATGGATCTCGATGACGAACTCCTCCAAGGCCTTGTACCTGGCGACGGCCTCCTCAGCATCCTTTCTGGCCTTCATGGCCTCCTTCCTCGCCTCAGCGGCCTCCATCCTGGTCGCCTCCATTGACTTGGCCGCCACCTCTACCATACCCTCAGCCGCGGCCAGCTTCTCTCTCCCTGCCGCCAGCTCGGCCTGGGCAGACCGGGCGGCCTCCTTGTGCCGATCAGCCTCGGCACTGTACCATCCCAGCTTCTTCTCAACGAGGGAGAGCTCATCAGCGCTCTTCCTCGAGTGGCTCCACTCCAGGTCAAGACATTCTAGGAGCTTCTTCGCTCGTCCCTCAGAGTCGGCGAGCTGCCTCTCCAGGTCCTTGACCTTCTGCTTGAGCACACCGCTAGCCCCGGCCTTCTCCTTCAGGTCGGCCTTTAGTGACTCAATCTCGGCCACCTGCTGCTGTTCAATGCGCTCCCAGTTTCGATAGGAGCCCTGATGAAGAGAGCCTCGGCACCGATCTGCATCATGAAAAACGGTCAGCCAAAAAAAAAAAAGAAAAGAAAGAAAAATGGGATCACTCACCGAGTAAAGCTAGGGGAAGATGGCACTGAGGACGTCGTTCAGTCGCAGCCTGGCCATCTCCTGTCGGTCGCATGTCTGGATTGAAAAATCCATCATGCGCTCGGCCAGTGCGGGGCTCCGAAGGAAAGAGCTCTCCGGCCCCATCTTGAAAGGGAGTCGACGTTGCGCCTCCTCCCTCCTACTCTCTCCTGGAGTAGGCGGCCTCGCCCCACTAGCTGCAGGGCCCTCGGGGACAGGCTAAGGAATTGGTACCCGTGCAGGCGGCGCCTCAATCGCAGCCTCAGTCCCGGCTCGAACCTCCTCGTCCTCGATCTCGATCACAGACAGACTCGGAGGACTGGGGGACGCAGCAACAGTAGCTGCGGCCCTTGCCTGGGCCACTACCTCGGCCTCCACGGTGGGAGCCGCCCCCTGACGATCGAACCGCTCTGGGATCTTCTAGGCCGCCTACTAGACTGGCCCCGGCGCCACAGATACCGCCCTCTCCATTGGTGCAGGGGCAGCTCGGGTCGCCCCTGAACTTTGACCGACTGGAGCAGCAGAACTCGGATCGGTCGCCGTGGCGGGAGCGACCGTGGATGTGCTCTCGCCCCTCGCTCGCCTCGACGGAGGCTCCTCGACCAGCTCGGTTGGTGGCCTCTTCCGGGTGATCGCCAGAAGGTCACTTTCAGAGAAGATCATACCTTCATGCAAGCCGTATAACAGTCAAGGTTCATAGAAGACAACGCAAGGAGCATAAATAGAAAAGGAGAAGAAATGTTCAGGTCGAACTCACCCAACCCATTCGTTGGGTCGACCCCAGCGTCAGAGAGGTTCTGCTCTGATAATAGAACCTCGAGAGGAGGGACCTGGATGGTGCGGAGCTGCTCGTAATCATCCCGATCAGCCGCATCGACCAAAGAGTTCCAGTTGGGGGACTGGTCTGGGTCACTCCAAACCCAATCAACCCCTTCAACCGTGGCGAAGAAGAACTTACTCTTCCATCCCTTGATGAAAGAGGGAAGCTCAAACTTAATGCCCTTCGAGCGGGAAGACAAGGACCACCACCTATCCTCAGTCGGGTGGCACTTCAGGGCAAAGAAAGCCCTGAACAGAGAGAAGCGGGCAACGAACCCATACAGGTGACAAAGTACAATAAAAGAAAAAATGACCCTAATGGCGTTTGGTACTAACTAAGCGGGGACCAAACGATAGTTATTCAGGACGGACATGAAGAATGCATGGAAGGAAAAGCGGAGACCCCCAGAAATGGTCTCCTCATAAAAAGCTATGCGGCCCAGGCCACTGGAAATGACCTGTTCCCCCGGACGAGGGATCAAAAGCCGGACAGAATGCGGGATGCCATAAACATCCCGGATGGTCCCCAGCTCCTCGGCAGTGATCGTTGAGGCGATCCCGCCAGGACCTGTGGACTAGACAGACTCAGAAGCAGGTACAGAAGGAGGAGGATGAGAAGGACCGGACCCTGGCTCCCTGATGAGCACCGGACCGGGGGGATGCCTTCTACTGAACTCAAAGCGAGTCGCATCCTCCTCCTCACCAAAAGAAGAAGGAGATGCCGGCCTCCGCTCGGAAGGACCGGCTTCGCCCTGATCAGTGGAGGGGCGGAAGCCCGGGCCAAAGCGGGACATCCTCAGGAACAAGAGAAGCAAAGGGCTTGAAAAAGAAGACAAAAGAGCAGGCTCGACTCGAAGGAAACCCTAGACCGGGAAGAGGGACCCTACTCTGACGAAGGGAGAAGAAAGAGGGGACTAACCTGGTTCCTTAGAAGATCTGAGGCAACCGGAAGGAAGAAGAAGATTTGGATATTGCAGCGGGCGCAGAGAAGTCAAAAGAGCAGATGTTTTGGATAAAAACCTCTTTTCATTTCGGAGTGACCCGATGCGTCCGTACCGTTACGACCCCTCCGCCAACGGATTCACGCCACGTCCTGTCCATCGGTGAAAAGGGCATCCTGGCTGCTCTGAATTATGTGCCAACATTAACTGCTCCTCGGACATGACCACGTGGCGCCCCCATACTGGCCTGCAGGACTATCTCACGGAGTGCTAGCAATCATGGCCATCATTGCGCCAGATCTCCACCTTTCTACATCAGTATTACAATTACTCCCTTCGGCCCGAGCACCGCGCACTAACGAACCTCGGGAGTGGGGGACTAATGATGGGGCAAGATCGCTGACATGGGGCAGTCGACAGGTGCCACGTCAAAGGAAGCTGTCGTGTCAGATGCCATGTCAATTCTGCTACTCGGACTCCTCCACCGAGCTGAGCTCCCCAGGACCATGGGACCATCTGTCGAGATCGAGCCCCGTCTTCCACCTGGTCGGGCCTGCGAGCTAGGAATGCCTAGGCCGGAGCCAAGCGGCGCGTTCCAGAGCGAGACCCTCGGAGATCATGCCTCGTGGTCGGAGTCGAGCTTAGCCCACCTCCGCCATGTGGAGCCTCTTCAAGGCCGAGCCCTCTGGACCGGGCCCGTACTCTGCCCTCCAGAGCGAGACCCTCGGAGATTGTGCACTATGGTCGGAGTCGAGCTCAGCCCTCCTCTGCCACGTGGAGCCTCTTCGAGGCTGAGCCCTCTAGACCGGGCCCGCACTCTGCCCTCCAGAATGAGACCCTCGGAGATCGTGCCCCGTGGTCGGAGTCGACCTCAGCCCTTCTCCGTCATGTGGAGCCTCTTCGAGGCTGAGCCCTCTGGACCGGGCACGCACTCTTTCCTCCTCCACTGAGGCGACCCCGCGAGCTTGGGGCGTCTAGGTCGGAGTGAGCCCTGCCATTCCAGCTCAGCCCCAGCTCGAGCGTGAGCACCGCCATCTCAGAACACCGTGAGCCGCCCGGAGACTGCACTGAGATACCTGCCAGATCGCAATGACTGCCTACAGCCACCGGTTACACCAGAAAAGGGAGAGGCCTACTGATCGAGGCGCCATGCTCCTCACCAACTGCCTGAACTACCTGAAAGAGGAAGTCAATCAGGAGATTCGAATCCCATGGGCGACGGCCCACCAATCGAGGTACTGCCAAGTTTTTCGAAATGAGGCGACCAGGGGGAATGTCAGAGCACATGACAGCTATCCTTATCACAAATTGGGAAAGGCTCCTTGGGATACCGCCGCACATGCCTGACAGCCCGGTGGAGATCCCAAGACGGACGCCCAACGGTAACCCAGCCTACAAAGCTCGGAGGTAACATCCCCGATAAACATAAGCCATACCACAAAAAAAAATACAAGGCAAGCTCAACCAGAGAGCATAGTACCACAAGAAAAACTCAAGCAAGGGCGGGTGGAAGAGCCACACAGAGACTCCCTCTAGCCAGGCCACTCTTCCCCCAACACACTTGCATCCCACTCTCACACTACTCACTCTTCGTGTGGAGTCCATCAAGAGGGCTCGACCAGGAGGATCTGTTCCCCTGGGTCATCACTGACTTGATCGTCGGAGTGTCCCCACCGGAAATCCCGACTCGGGTCACTAATTCCTGTTTTGCAAGTCCAGGACCACCGAACAGCGAAGGAGGCGCTCTCCGACGCCGACAGCAGCTACAGACCACGATGATCTTGGCGGCAAAAACCAATGATACTTATTTTATTGATGGAGACGGTGCAATTATTATTACTCCCTGCCAATGCCTTTACATTCCATCCTTTTACTTATGCTAATATATTATGGCATTATATATAATTTTTTTTTTAATTTTAATCTGAGTTAATCTTCAGCAATTATTTTTTATTTTCTCCAAATTCCTCATTCTTTAACAACAATCTTAGTCAGATTTATCTCCAAATTTCCAGAGACCCATTGCTCGACTTCAATATTCTATTTTATACGTATTTCTCATGAAACTCTTTTAAACAGAGAATTTTTGAGTTCCATATGTGAGACAAGTCCCATGCAGACCAGCTACCGTGCTATAGGTCACAAAAAAAAGGACAGCCCACTAGCATCCTTTCCCAGCGATAGAAATTTTTTGTCCACTATTCTCTATGAAAAAAATTGTACAACTTCATCGAGCTGGATCGTGTTACAAGTAATAATGAAGCTATACTAATTTTCAAAGTCACATACATTTAATATGATTTGATCTTTTTTAAAAAAATTCTTGTCAAAAATATTTTTTCTTAATCTATATTATAACATTCTATATTTTTATTACGATTTATAATTTTATATATCTGTGTTATGGTTTTCTATACCTTTATTATATAATTAGATTTTATAAAAAATAACATGAAATTATAATAATCAACAAAATCATAATACAAATACAGAAAGTAATATAGATATAGAATATTATAATATAAATACAAAATATTATAATACAAATGTAAGATATTATTATAATACTGGCATAAGCAAAAAAATGTTTTTATCAAAAAATTTGAAAAAAAATAAATTACATAATGTTGAAAATTGATATAAATTCATTATTAATTAGGATAGGTCCAATTCAGCGATAAAGTTTTTTTTTTTCTTCATCAGAGGCGGTGGATAAAGATTTTTCCTTCCAAGCTTCTAGGCGGTAAACAAGCCAAGCGATCAACTTCGCAGAAAGAATATGCCTAATATCAGTAAGAATCATCCAGAAAATATCAACGGCGAGTTAGAGGCCAAGACGCTATCCACGTGTTAGGCAGGTAACGCCAGAAATAGATGGAGAGCTCCTTCCCATTGGTCAGCAATCTATCCTCCTCGGCGTTCTAGATTTCCCTGGGATTTTGTGGATCCCTCGGCGATCCCACCTCCCAAGCCACACGACAATATAACAAGCATACCAACCACCAGCTGGAGAGAGAGAGAGATAGCTCATAGACTCCCAACCAAACCACCACGCACTCCATCCTTCAAACAAACCAACCCAGGCTCCAAGGGATCGTTACTAGTACAAGAAGAGCAATGGCAATGGCTTCCACTTCTGCTGTAGTTGTCCAGGGCCTATCCACCCCCTTCCTCTCTGGGTCGAGGGCTGGCCGGACTCTTCTAAATGCTGCCATCCGTGGCAAGTCCGCCGTCCCCGGTGCGTCCCGGAGGTTGCTTGTGGTCGCCGCCGCACAGCCTAAGAAGTCGTGGCTCCCCGGAGTCAGGGGCGGTGGCAACTTCGTCAACCCCGAGTGGCTTGATGGCTCGTAAGTCTTTTGATCACTTTGTGTCTATGCTTATAATTTGGCATCCGATCTTAAGAAACGGACATCACGGGAAAATAGCTAGAAATCTGTTTAAATTTCAGCAATTAATATACATTGTCTAATTTCTTTCCGCGAAAAAATAGATGGGAAATCGTTTTGGACTTTCTTTAATCACAATTCAAATTGCTATATCTATCAAATTAGTGGATTTTTTTAAAAGAATTTATTAATTTATTCCATTTCTAGTTTCATCTCCAGCTTTCTCTTTTCGTGGAAAACACAGATAGAAACGAAAAAAAATCAAAAAATGGAGACAAAACATGCAGTTTGCAGTCCACCGTTGCCTCATATGTTTTGATCTATGTATATATATATATATATATATATATATATATATATATATATATATATATATATATATTGGTTGGTAATTGGTATCCTTGTTTTTCCTTCTGTACCTGAACTTCTAATTTGGTAGCGACTAAAGCAGGTCTAAGCCCAACATACAAAATATCCAAACTAAACCCAATCCAACCCAAGAAAGAACTCGGCCATACCATAGGAATCTGGGTTGGGTTGAGTAAGATAGATTCAAAAGAGGTTTAAATTGAAAATAATAGAGCAAGTCTGAAACGGCTGCTACCAACTAACCAGAAAGAATTCCAATCTGGAGTCAAATTCTGTCAAGTTGGTCAACCTTTTAGTGCAAAGTTTAACAACCGGACCTGAAATTAGATTAACACTATCCAACCGAAACTTGACAAGGTTAGTTTAGGTCTAATTCAACCTAGCATGATGAACACGATGTTTCTTCTTTCTTTCGACTATAAGTCAAGAACATAAATAATTGATTGGGCCTGGCAGGCTCCCGGGTGACTATGGGTTTGACCCGCTGGGCCTGGGGAAGGACCCAGCGTTCCTTAAGTGGTACCGCGAGGCGGAGCTGATCCATGGGCGCTGGGCCATGACCGCCGTGGTGGGCATCTTCGTGGGCCAGGCCTGGAGCGGCGTCCCCTGGTTCGAGGCCGGCGCCGACCCCGGCGCCCTCGCCCCCTTCTCCTTCGGTACCCTCCTCGGCACCCAGCTCCTCCTCATGGGCTGGGTCGAGTCCAAGCGCTGGGTCGACTTCTTCAACCCCGAATCCCAGTCCGTCGAGTGGGCCACCCCCTGGTCCCGCACCGCCGAGAACTTCGCCAACGCCACCGGCGAGCAGGGCTACCCCGGCGGCAAGTTCTTCGACCCCTTGGGCATCGCAGGCACCATCAAGAACGGCGTCTACATCCCCGATGTCGAGAAGCTCGAGAGGCTCAAGTTGGCAGAGATCAAGCATGCAAGGATTGCCATGCTAGCCATGCTTATCTTCTACTTTGAGGCTGCCCAGGGGAAGACCCCTCTTGGTGCCTTGGGCTTGTAATTAAACTACTTTTCTTCTTCTTTCTCTGCTCTTTTATTTCCTCTTCATCTGTTTCATTAGCCTTGCTTGTCTTTTTCGTGTCCATCTACTATCTTCTTGCAAACAACGTGGTAGAATGCTGGAATTAATTGGTGGTCTGGTTTGTCTCTCTGTATCTAGAGTGGTGTAGTAACGGGCACTTTCATGCATTGCATATTTGGATCATTACTTCATGGTTACCAAGATATACAGGGACATATGAAGGCCAGGCCAAATTTCATAAGTACAAGGTGTTCTAGCAGGCCTGAAACTTGGGCTTGGGTGTGGTCAAACTGGCTTGGGCCCGTTTGTTGAGAATCTTTAGCACGAGGTTGGCAAGAAATTTATATTGATAAGCTGCAAATGTGGTCTACTAGCTGATTTCCTCGGCCTTTCGTCACGATGGGTTGTGTATTTTTCTGATTAGATTGAATGCAGATTCTTATGATATATGCCACATCCATGATAATAAATGAGTCAAATGTAGGAATAATAATTCTTAAATTCCTAGAGTCGATCAAAAATTAGAATCATAAATAATTTTTAAAAAAGAATTGCATTCATGTATTCGTCATAATCCCTGATTTCGATGCTCACACGAATACCGTAAGCAAAGTCCTTCTCTCTGGTTTTCTTTAAAAAGGCGACTCTCAATAGAAAAATTACCGTATCATCAATCACCGAATACATGATATATATAAATAGAGGAAGCAGAGAGGGAACATAGTTAATAAAATGAAAATGCCTTAACTGATCCTTTCATCACGAGTCAAGTCGGGCTAAAGTCTATACTGTACCGTCTCAATCACATCAAATCACATGAGATGCTCATAGCCCAATCAATGATCACATAATAATGGACTCAACCTATGTCTATTAACATGGTCCATAAAATCAATCCAAATTTTAATAAAAGAAAAATATCAATTAATGTTAGCCCAAATCAAGAAAATTCTTACATTCTTTCACTTGGACTATATTAATTATAATTTTAAAAATATTTTATTTTAAAAATAATTCCCGGGTTGAAAATAAAATGTGGCCACCATATGTTCCATAGACAGTACTTGCAAAGGACTCGATCCAACAGTATCCATGATGCCGAATTATGGGCCGTTATACTACTTAACCGATATAAGACTTATCCATGGTTACAAGTATCATAAACACCATCGATATAAGTCTTAGAATGGTAGTGTAGCAAGAAAATAGCATCAAGATGATCAAATAAAATATGCTATTTTCATTGTCAGTCCTTCAATTTCCGTTTAACATACTTAGAAACAAAATAAGCAAGAGAAATCATGATGGCATCAAACAACAAGCCATCCTATCTCAGATACTCAACAATGATGTCAATGACGAGACAGCACAACAAATCTAAAACTCGATACCAGGTCTCAGTCAGGTACATAACTAAAAGATATATCTCATAATCAAAGTAAATTAAACATATGTACCCATAATCATGATTTCTCTATAACCACATGCTATATCACAAGCTAGAGAAATCTTACGACTTCAAAAAAAGTCTGTATATCTCTAAACATAATGAAATATCATAATTATCAAATGAGACATACCCATTCAACTATCATTCTCAAGACAAAGATATAATTTTGAGATACTATGTTGTACTTTATTCCACATGTGCACATATAAAACCATATAACAAAATAATTATCATGACAACAATGCATGCAAAAACTCATGATATATGTAAATAAAAAATAAATTCATGATGATAATAAAGTCTAATTACAAAGTCACTCCCACTAACCAAGTATATCAAAAGAAATCAGTATGTCCATATTTTCAATAAGCCTTGCAAAGCATATGGGCCTCAAATCTTTGGTCAGAGGATCAGCTAACATAGACTATGTATCTATCTAATCAACAATTATATCTCCATTCTTTACAAGATCTCTGACGGCCAAATATTTCAGTTTAATGTGTTTAGACTTGCCGGATGACTTATTATTCCTTGTAAAGAATACCGCAGCCTTATTATCACAATATATCAACACGGGTCTGGAACTCGAATACAAAATCTGAAGTCCAGTCATAAGATTTCTTAACCAAATAGCTTCGGTAGCAACTCCATAACAAGATATAAACTTAACTCGCATGGTAGAAGAAACAGTCAGTGTCTGTTTAACACTTTTCCAATATATTGCACCACCAGCTAACATAAAAATATATCCAGAAGTTGATTCCAGATCATCAGGACACCCGGCATAATCTGAATCTGAATATCCAACCAACTCAAGATTATCAACTCTCTTGTACACGAGCATATAATCCTTGGTTTTCTGTAGATACCTCATCACTTTCTTTACAGCAATCCAATGTTGATAGCTTGGGTTTGATAAGTATCTACTAAGAATACCCACTATGAAGGCACTGTCAGATCTGGTGCAGACTTAAGCATACATCAAGCTCCCTACAGCACTGGCATAAGGCACATCTTTCATTTGATCGTTCTCAAGCTAATTCTTTGGACATTGATCTTTACTGAACTTGTCACCTTTAATAACAGGAGAATCACAAGGTCTACAATTTTGTATATTAAATCTCTGAAGAATTCTGTCAATATATACCTTTTGTGACAAACCCAATAGATAACGAGATCTGTCCCTGTGAATTTTAATTCTCAAAACAAAGGATGCCTCACCGAGATCTTTCATATTAAAATTATCAGATAACATTTGTTTGGTCTCAGAAAGCAAACCAAAATGATTGCTAGCAAGCAGGATATCATCAACATATAAAATAAGGAAGATAAAATTCCTCCCACTGATCTTGAGATATATACATTGGTCAAATTTATTTTCCTTAAAACCAAGAGAGGTCACAACTTCATCAAACTTGAGATACCATTATCGTGATGCTTGCTTCAGACCATAGATGGACCTCTTTAATTTGCATACTAAGTGTTCTTTTCCGCTTTCTTAAAAACCTTCTGGTTGCTTCATGGAGACTTTTTCACCGAGATTACCATTCAGGAAAGCAGTTCTAACATCCATCTGATGTAGCTCCAGATCATTATGAGCCACTAATGACATAATGATTTTGAAAGAATCTTTTGAAGATACTGGAGAGAAAGTTTCAGTGAAATCAATTCCATCTCTTTGAGTGAAGCCTTTTGCTACCAGTCTGGCCTTGAAACGCTCAACTCTTCCCTTGGAATCTCTTTTAGTTTTGTATACCCATTTGCATCCAATAGGTTTACAACCACAGGAGGCTCAACAAACTTCCACACATCATTATGGGCCATCGATTGCATCTTCTCTTTCATAGCATTTATCCATAGATCAGACTGGAGAAAATTGACAGCATCAATATAAGTAACTGGGTCAACCATATGCCCACTATCAAAATCATTCTCCCCTAGATAAACATAGAAATCATCTAAAATTGTGGATCTTCTTTGTCTAAGAGATCTTCTAACTTAGACTTCTTCTACTGGTTGAAGATTCTGAATAGGCCTAGGAGGATCATAGATTTCATTATCCATTCCTTCAATAGGAGCAAGAAACAAATTATCATTATGACTGGATATGGGAATAAAAACAGTTTTTCCTTGTGCATTATCATCATCAGTAGTAAATGAAGATCCTTGATCAGCCACATCAAGTTATTGAAATTTTGCAGTAAGAGACTCCATAATTCTGTTACCTCTTCCTGGACTATAAAACCTATATCCTTTAGAATGTTCCGGATATCGAATGAAGTAACAACAACTTATTTTGATATCAGTCATTTTCTCTAAAGGATTGTATAATTTTACTTCTACAAGACAACCCCACATCTGGAAATGATTCAAACTAGGTTTTCTTCCAGTCTAGAGTTCAAAAGGTGTCTTCAAACAGATTTACTGGAAACTCTGTTCAGAATATATAAAGCAGTCTTGAGAGCTTCACCCCATAAAAATTCTGGCATATTAGAGCTACTCATCATGCTCCGCATCATATCTTTAATGATGCGATTCTGCCTTTCTATCACACCATTCTGCTCAGGACTTCCAGGCATGGTATATTGAGGAACAATCCAACAGTCCTGTAAATACTTGGCAAACGGATCTATTTACTGCCCAGCGACATCATATCTGTCATAGTACTCACCACCACGATCAGATCTCACAATCTTGATAACTTTTTTCAATTATTTTTCAACTTTAATTTTAAAAATCTTAATTTTTTGAAGGGTATCAAACTTTTCTTTAATCAAATAAATATAACTATATCGAGAAAAATCATCAATAAAAGTGATAAAATATCTATTACCATAAATTGTAGAAGAATGAGGTCCACTTATGTCAGTGTGAATAATTTCCAAAAGGTTTGAACTCTGAATTGCCCTTCTTCTTGGTTTTGGTCAATTTTTCTTTAATATAGCCAACACATATCTCTATATCCCCAAGATCCAAATATGTAGGATGTCATCATTGATTAATCTGGTTATTCTTTCCTTTAAAATATGTTCCAGGCATCTATGCCATAACATAAAAGATTTATCATTAGTCTTTGGATATTTGGTAACAACATTTTCAATACTTAAAGAAACATTAGAATCATTAGTAGCCAGATACAATCTGTATAAGCCATCAACCAAAATATCATAGCCAATAATTTTTGAATTGAATATCAAATCAACTCTTGTATTACGAAATATAAATCCATAACCAATCCTATCTAAGGATAAAATAGAAATGAAATTCCTTCTAAAGGAAGGTACATAAAAGGTATTTTCTAAAATAATTACAAAACTGGACTCTAAGCACAACTTGACAACTCCTACACACTCTACTTCGATTTCAGAATCGTTTCCAACCTTCAACTTGCTCTCATTCAGGCTTGGCTTCCATTTGTTTATCATCCCCTGTAGAGAAATAACAACATGAGTCAAAGCTCCACTATCTATCCACCAAGAATTAATAGGGACATTGACCATATTAGATTCACAACAGACTAAACCAAGGGGCTTACCTCTCTATTTTTCTTTCTTTTCCAACCAGGTCTTGAACTTAAAGCACTAACTTCTTATATGTCCTTTTTTTTTATAGTGGAAGCACTTGATCTTCTTCTTAATGGTAGCTTTGGGACCTCCTACGAAACGGTTCTGATCATGACCTCTTCTATCCCTCTTGGAATCCTGAGACTGTTTAGGAGCAGTAGACTTTCCCTTCCTCTTATATACAAAATTCTTGCCAGATTGAGTTTGATGTTGAAGAGTAAGGAGGACACTATCATTCTTCTCTTTCTTGACCTTTTTTTCTTCAGCAACATACATAATGATCAAGTCATTAACATTTCATGTTTCATCAAGAGTATTGTATGTAGTCTTGATTTAAAAAAATTTCACAGGCAAGGAATTCAAGGCATGTGACACAATAAAGAAATCCGGAAGATCAATCTTCAGACCCTTGAGCTTAGATTGGATATGAACCATCTTCAGAATGTACTCTCTGACACCCTCAATATTGTTGTATGTTGTGGTTGTCAATTCCTTCATCAGGGATCCGATCTTAGCATTATTAGATACAAGATACCTCTGTTCAATAGCATCCAGCAACTCTTTCGCATTGTCAGACTTCGATAAACTACTTAGGAGATATTCAGAAATTGACCTCTTAATTACAATCAGACTGAGTTTGTTCGACTTCTCCCATTTAGCAAGGTGATCCTTCTGTTCAATGGTGCTTTGATCATTTAAATCAATGGGTCGGGCCTCATGCAAAGCAAGATTAATGTCAGCAATTCTAAGAGCAAACTCTAGGTCTTGCCTTTACTTTTTATAGTTTGACCCAGTAAGCACCTCAACAAGAGCATTATTGTTGTTCACACAAAAAGTAATTGTACAATCAAAATAAGGAATACTAACATTAATTAATGGACATATTGCAAACATAGCATATCACAATAATAAATAAGAGCACAAACACAATATCACATATTCTCCTTTGGGCAGAACATGCAATATGTATTAGCGCTCTTCACATGAAGCCACAAGCTAATCATATATTATGGCATTCCTGAACATATCCCCTTTGGATAGACAGGCCCAAGGAAGCTAGAGTACCTTAGCAACATAATGCTCCATGCCATATTTTCTAGTTAAAACATACAACAACCCTCTTTGAGCAGGCGGTTGTATGTCATAACTAGAAAATATCCCTCACATGATCAACAATCCGATGGACTGACACAAATAAACCACTTTGTTGATAAGTATTTATGCTAACCCATAAAATTATGCATACAGAAAATAAATATCCAAGTCAAAATAAAAGGATATGTCAAAATATATGTATGTCCAATATGATCAATCGCAAATTAGATACTAATCAACATGTATCCACTGATCCATTTTACAAATATCAACGCATTCCAAAATGTACATCATAGATAAAAATAACCATAAGAATCGTCCATACCCCTCCAAAATTTTATTTTGGACCAAAATATAATTATAAGTTTTTCAGGATCTTAATTATAAAAGGACTAATTTATAATTCCAGAAAATTCAGGGGCCAAAGTGCAAAATATTCTTTTGGACCAAAAAGTAATTATAAATGTTGGAGGGACCTAACTGTAAAAAGGCTTATATTTAATTCTAGAAATTACAGGGGCCTAAATATAAAATGGTCACTTTTTTTTATGATAATGGGTCAACGGATTTTGGGTTAAAACCCAAAACCCGAAAACCCACTAGCCTAAACCTTTCTTCCCCACGAGACCAAATCACAGTGAACAAAAACAGGGCTTGTTCCCTAAAACCGTCGGCCACCACCCTTTGGATCCCTCCCCTGCTGGCGCAGCCACCGGCGAGACTGCCATCCGGGCTAGCCGAGAATGGCCAGTCGTCGGTTCCGATGAAGATGCCAGAGGTTGGGAACACGTCCACGGCTGGCAAGACGGGTGAGTTCCCAAATTATTATTTTTTAAACAGACCGTGCCACCAATGAGACAGCAGCTCACCGGTCGCCGCCGCTGGGAAGAGGAGGCGGGGGGGGGTGTGACTGGTCATGGGACCTACCGGGAACCACGGCCACCGGCGATATTCGACCGCAGCCTTCATGGTTGCCGCCCTCAAGCACGGACTTCAAACCAATTTTTTTAAAACATATTATGGTTTGGCTTTGAGATCTCAGTCAATCGATCGAGATCCAGCATTTTCGCTGACCATGATTGGGTCATGACGCCCTCCGGTCACGGTCAAAAAATGGAGACGAACCCGCTAGTTTCTCCAACCACCTCCGGTCATGGTAGCATCATTCGATGTCGCCGGTCACCCCACAGCACGGAGAACATCCGGCATGCACAGATCCATGATGATCGGTGGGGAAGATTTTATTTTATCAAATCTAAAATATTGAATATTATCATTCTAATATGATATCAGGACTCTGATACCAAATGTAGGAATAATAATTCCTAAATTCCTAGAATCGATCAAAGATTAGAATCATAAATATATCTGAGAAATAGAATTGCATACCTGTATTCGCCATAATCCCTGATCTCGATACTCACATGAACATCGTAAGGAAAGTCCTTCTCTCCGGTCTTCCTTAGAAAGGAAGCTCTCGATGGAAAAATCACCGTATCATCAATCACCGAATACGTGATATATATAAATAGAGGAAGCGAAGAGGGGATCTAGCCAATAAAATAAAAATATCATAACTGACCCTTCCATCACGAGTCAAGTCAAGCTAAGGCCTATACTATACCGCCTCAATCATACCAAATCATATTATGTTCTCCTAGCTCAATCAATGATCACATAATAATGGGCTCAACCTACGTCTATCAACATGAACCATAAAATCAATCCAGATTTTAATTAAAAAATATTAATTAATGTTAATCCAAAAAAAAAATTTTTACATCAAATTCTTTTTACGAAGCCAATCTAATTGGAAACGAGTCAAATTTGTGTCAAGTGCCACATGGTACCATGCTGGATGGAACATAATAGTTGTTTTAAGATGCTGCAAACTTTCAGATTATTTTGAACTTTTTCCCTTCAATATGCAGAACCTAATGCTTATCTCCAATCCCCATGTTTGTGATTTCCATAAACTATGTAACCACTTGCACTAACAAGCACACTGGCCCTTGCTCAGGCGCTTGGTACCATGGTATCTTCCAGCCAACATCAATGCGGGTCTAATTAGAAATATATTCATAGATATTTTTAAAAAATACTAGGTATGTCAGATAGGAGTGTAAATAGATCGGGTCGGACAGGATTATGAGTGATCTTGATCTGATCTGGATCTTCGAATGGGTCTTAATATTAAATGCAAACCCAATCCATTAAAAAATCAGGTCGGGTCGGATCCACTATCAAAGTTTTCAATCCAACAAACTACTCTTATTGGATCGGGTCTATAAATAACCCGATTCTAATCTAAAAAATTTGGATTTAAATATGATCCGGATAAAATATAGATAACTATATTTCAATTATTACATAGTCAATTATTATTAACCATAAAATAGATAATAAATAATATTAATTTTAAAATAAATTAAGATATAAAGATAATTATAACTCTATCTTTATATTGAAAAAAAGTTTCATACGAGTTTTAAATTATAATTTAAAGATCCAAATAAATATGATCATAACAGTATTAGTACATTCGAATTAGGTTTGATCGGATCATATTCAAATTCAGTAAATCCAAATCCAACCTGGAAAATAAAACGAGTCTAATTTTAGGACCCGATTCAGATCTACGAATCCCAAAAATTGAGTTGAATTGGATATAAATGAGTTGGATCGGGTCAGGTCATGGATCAACATGATCCATTTGCAGCCTTAATATCAAAGCTGCCATTATATTATTGGATCCATACATTAATGATAAGAATTAGTACACATGCACAAGATAATCATATGGGTTCGGATTGTATCTTTTATGCAAAAGAATAATAGATCTTCTTTCATTATATCAACCATTAAACGGTGAAATTAGCTGCTCTGGGAGCTATGCAGCTAAAGGAATGCAAGATGTTAGGAATGTCTTGAGAGTTGTGCATTTGCTTTGCGAGTACTATGTGGTGCAATCCATTGATTGATATTGCAGAAGAAAATTGATCATTCTTTCATGCGAAAGATACAATTTGGACCCTGATCATATGCAAGCATTATAGCCTACTGGGTTTCTCCATGTTAAAAGAACATGTAGGCACTACAATGATTCAGATAAAAAGCAATGCTAAAAAAGGCTTCTCCCAATGCTAATAAGCATAGGCAAAAAGCTTCTCGATACTTTAGAAAGCATCAAAAAGATGTTGACTATGATGGCATGGAAAAAATTTTTCTCGATGCTTTTAAAAAGCATCTATAAAATATTTCAATGCTTAAAAGCGTTGGAAAATTTTAAAGTACCAATGCTTTAAAGCATCGAAATTAATAGATATTTGGCCAATGCTTTTAAAAAGCATCAACAAATTTTTATTAGTAATGCTTAAAAGCATTGCTAAACTATTTTTTTGATACTTTAAAGCATCAGAAATGATATTATATATCGATGCTTTAAAGCATCGATAGATAAATTATTTTTTAAAAAATAAATAAATACTTTAAATAAAAAAATATGTATAAATTATTACTGAACATGTATAATGAAATCATAACAATCATAAATATTAAATGCATATGTATATTTCATTACATCCAAATTGAAAATCTAAATATAAAATTCATTACAATTCAATATAAAAAAGTTTATTACAATTCAAAGTTTAATAAAATAAAAAATACATGTAACATATAAATAAAATAAAAAAAGTTGAGGTCAATGATCTGCAGGAGGAAGGTCGTCACCCTATCCATGAGGATCTAATGCTCCGAGAGCCTATAAGAAATATTTAAAATGATTAAGTTACGAAACTATATATAACAATATATTATATATCATTGATTTAATTAAGAATATATATTTAATAATATATGTATTTACCTGATGTGAAATATACATTTGTACGATAGATGCCAATATGCTTTCTCATGGTCTCTATCACTGCTCTATCGATGGTATGGCTCCATCGCATCTCCTCTATTTCCTCCTCGAGTTTGTGGACATATACATCCTGAGCACCATCTGCAGTATCACAAGATACGTACTTACCGTAGATAACTGAGTAGGGATGACTCCAACTCCACAACCCCTCACTCGACTGTAGCGCTCTGGTCCCATCAGCTTCATGAACACGTCGATCTCGATGTGACTACTCTACGTAGATACTGCAAACTCATCAACATGCTCAGTAATAAGAGATATAGCTCTTTCCTGCATTAATTTAGGAAAAATAGTTAGATCTTAATTACTAACAAAATTAAACTAAAATCATTGCATTAAATAAATTGTAATAAATAATTATATATAACTCTTTCGACTCATCTCTGATAAAAGTGCCATCACGATGAGTACAAGTCATCCGGTAAAACTCCACCTCACCGGGTTTCCTTTTATGCTCATCCATCTACAGAAAAAATTATAATTTTAAGCAAATATTACTAACAAATTTGAAAAATGTTTAAGTATCACGATACATACATTGTCTACGATATATAATATTAGTTTCATTAAAAAGTATAAATATTTTAATATAAAAAATATAAATTTATAGTTTAAGAAACATACGAACTCCTATCTGACTTGCGCATAATTCTTGGATCCTAATATATGAGGAACAGACAGAGCTACTCATGCAGCTCTACCAATATCAGAATATATCTGCAAAATCAAATAAATAATTTATTATATCCTAAAAGTAAAGTATATATAAATGTACAATGTAATAAATATTTTAATAAAGTTGCTTAAAAAGATTGAATTATAAGATACATGTCCCCTCTTGGAGAACCAATAATGAACCAATTCCATCCACTAATGAGGGGGTACATCACGAGGATAAGCATTAACTACCTGCTTCTCAGTCATACCCAGTCATATCCAGCAACTTGTACTTCATCTTCAACTATGCTTTATATTCTTTCCATTTCTGGTTGAGAGACATCAGTACAAAATTATGAGAGGATAGAGAGAGTACGAACTTGGACTACAAACAAAATAAACGTTAAGTCAAGTAAATGTTAGAAATAATCGTGCAAATACAAAAGACATCAAAAAAATAAAAAAATTCCATGCCTCCATCATCTAATTCCATGCCGATACTAAGTATTATTATTGAAAAAATATAAAGCATAATATAATATGTTAACAATGCAAAATAAAAAATATTTACATTCAATTTTTTACCTGTACAACTCGTGGAAGCTCAACTTTATAAATCGAAAGTATGTCATTCCATTTTGCATGACTCAAGGGACAAAACTGATGCCTTCGTGCAACTGTCCCTAAAAATGAAATCAATTAGCTGGCTATTTTTTTAATTGGCTATCCTAGCTTATTGCACTTGATATGGCACTTTCGCTAACGTGGCACTTCCGTGGACATGGGGGCCCTATTGACAGCCATGATGGCAGGGGACCCGCTGCCTGGATACGGTGGCCTAATGAAGAGCAAAGACGAGCCCTCCTACCGAGGTCAGCTCCCAGTCGGTGTCATACTCATAAGGCGAGCCCTCCGTCTGAGGCCAGCTCCCGGCCGGGGTCATGCTCATGCTGCCAAGGACGAGACTCTCCCCCTTCTGTTTGCCTCACGGGGGACCCAAAAGTTTCCACTGGCGGTAAAAGAAGGGTCAACGAGAATTCAAACTACGGTAAGGAGGTTACCGGCCGCCTGCAACCCCCGGAGGGTGGCACACATCTTGCCACAAATTCAAACTCTGCAACATACCATCCCCATGCCTTGGGCGACGTGTGGCCTGACAAGTTTCGAGCCCTATAGCATGCCACCACGTCGACGATCGTGCACCCGGGGGCCTCAAACCCCGCGACACGATACCTAAGCCTCCCCGTAGAAAAGTATTCCATTAAGGCCCTAGGGCCCTGTGACGCTCCGACGGTTCCTCTAGGAATGGAAACGCCTCACCGTGGCAGGGGGCTCAGCCGCACGGCATCCATCCCTTCCACGGAGAACCGTACCACCAAAAGGACAAGACCTGGACCATGTCGACATATCCCCCAACGAAAGGGTTTTCCCCTAAGGACCGGTCAGACACAGACGAGGCCGCAGGCAACGGTAAGCCCCTTGTTGCCCAGGTGGCTTTCCAAGAGGGGGGTGAATTGGGATTAAAAACTTTTTGCAAATATGTGTACTTTGAAATTATTTTAGTGTAGAAGTGAAGTGTGCAAAGTGGAAGTAAACAAATTAAAGCAATCAAGCAATGAAAGCACAATCACAAACACTAAGAAGTAGAGTGGTTCGGAACAACCGGCTCCTACATCCACTATCCAAGGACCACTTGGGATTTCCACTATATCTCCCAACCGGAATACAGTCGGATTATTTTACTAGGCTCACAATCCAAACCTATATACTTTGGTTTTACCGGGATCACCAAAGAAATCCAAACTCCCTTTGGTTTTACACGGGATCACCAAAGAAAACCTAAACACTTGGTTTTAAACCGGGAAAACCAATAACCCAAACTTAGGTTTTATAGGGTTCACCTAAAAACCTTCAACTCTATCTCTAGATACAGCCCCTTGCTGTTCTAAGAGAGCAAACCAAAATAAAGAATGTATAATAAGCAACTACAACAAACCAAGTCTGTTTTGATGTTGCTGATGAAGATCAAAATGAAGTCAAGCCTTAAGTGCTCTTCAATGCTGCTTTTTCCCTTCTTCAATGAGTGGATTCAATGATAATGTGGAGTTGGTGAAGCTTTGAATCTCACTTGAATGCTCTTTGAGGTAGGTAGAGGAATAGCTTTGAAACTTTTTGTTCTTTCAAGAATATTCAGCAATAAATCTCCATTCATTTGTTAATCCTTCAAAAATGATCCCCTTTATAGTTTTTCATGTGATATGGCTGTTGTAGGCCCTTGGGATTCGTAAAATGGCCGTTGGAGGTGATTTGGAATTCAAATTTCAATTTCTGTAGCTAGTCATTGAAGTGCAGACAACGGCTCTATGAGTCGGCTCAAGCTCCAAGAGTCGGCTCGAAATCTCAGACATGCCAAAATCAAACTTCTGTAGGAGCCGGCTCTTGGACTAGGAGTCGGCTCTTGCCTTCAATTTTTCAGTCTTGACAAACATGCATACCTGGAGTCTGCTCTTGATCTGGGAGTCAGCTCTAATTCTCAGAACTTGAAAAACTATACTTCTATAAGAGTCGGCTCTTGAGCTGGGAGTCGGCTCTTAGTTCTGAAACTCTAAATCTTCCTCCGTGCCGTGCCATTTTGAGTCGGCTCTTACAAGTCTTTAAAAATTTGCTTCAAGTTTCCCAAAAACTTCATCATTGAAACAACTAGAAGCTAATTTACATACTTTATCAAATTATTTACACTTTTAAGCCCATTTTTCATGATTACAACATTCATAACTTAGGGCCTTTACAAACTTAATTGATATTTCTTAAGTGAATTTGAATACCATTTTAAAACGAAGGTAATTCATTCCTGCAAAAGCTTCTTAAACATTTGTAAAGAGTTAGTATCAAATACATTCTTCAATGTTTTGTGATCATCAAAATCATTTTAGGGGTCAACACCCCTCCCAGAGAGGGCACACAAAAAGGGACACCTAGACAAAGCCCCAGACCTACTCTGGACCACACCACATACATAAGGTCAGAGAGGAAATGCAGAAGGTAAGAGAGAAAAGAAACCCGACAAGGGAGAAAGGGACCTCCAGTAAACCCTTCCATGCTCTCCGCTCCCATCTCCGCTTGCTCTTTTTTCGACCTCAATTCTACCTTTCACCCTCTACATGGAGAGCCCCCCAAGCTCTCTGCCACAAAGATTTTATTTTCCTTGATCATCCCATCTGACTTGATTGTCGGAGTGTCCCCGCCGGAATCCCTGACCCGGGTCTCCTCTTTTTTGCAGGGCGGTCAGACCAAGGAGCCAGCCAGGAAAGGAAGGGACGAGCATCCTATGGGAACCCGACACATCCGTGACACGTCGAAGCTACAAGCCACTGTGATATTGGTGGCAATAGCACTCAACCACTATCTTCTTATTCTCGCACATCTGTCAGATCTCATACTGTTGTAGACCGACGTCTGGGTCTAACCCTCTTTGATGCATCTATAAAAAATATATATAAGTAAACTATAGTAAGAAGTATAATGAAATTTAATCAAACCAAATAAAAAATAAATTATCCAAAATATGTAGCTCATCATCAGTTACATCGATGGGAGGATCGTGCTGCCCCGAGGATGATGGACCTGCAGTAGACTGCTGTGGGAAAGGACTAGCCCCAGCCTTCGGTACTGAAGAAGAAAGACTGGCCTCAACATGCCATGCCAAAGAAGAAGTACCGGCCCCAGCTAGATGTGCTGAAGAAGTACCGGCTTCTGTCCGTGATTGCTAGAACTGCACACCATCAAATCATCATGAGCATAGCATAATGTCACCTATCATTTATATTAGAGTCAGAATCAATGAATATAATATTAATTTAATAGAATAATTACTATAAATTGCATACATTGTAAAATTTAATTCCAATAAAAATCAAGTAATAGCATTTCTTTCAAATTATGTTCTAACCAATGATACTGAAGCACGTACGTTATCAATTGGTACAAAATTGAATGGCATGGAATGCATATAAATATTATCATTTTCATCATCTTCCAGCTACTTTTCCATATCATATAAGTCCCTAGGTTTTATTTTAACAATAGCAGCCCAATCTTTATCTTTTGCATCTTGTACAAAAAAATACTGACGAGCTTGAAAAGAAAAAATGAATTGATTATCCTTTAATAAGACATCAATATATATCAACCTTGTAAAATTTATAAGTGTAAATCTATTTGTATCTTGTTCCAAACCCCTTGATGAGTTTATGTCTATCCAATCACATCTAAATAATACTACTTTAAACATTCTATAATAATCTAACTCATAAATATCTTTAAGTGAATCATAATAAGTTTTTCCATCTACTTTCACCATAGCACCACTATTCTATATTTTTTTAAATTTCTCATGATCTTTAGTATGAAATTTATAACCATTAATTATGTAATCAGTATATCTGTTGACAACTTTGTTAGGTCCTTGAGTCAGGACTATTAATTCATTTGAATAATTTCTCCATCATCGTTGATATCTAAAAAATAATAAAAAATATTAATGAGCTATTTGATATTAAATATATTTATATATTTTTTAAATATATGTCAAACCTATTTTGAAAGCCATGTAGGAAATAACTCGATTAACCATCATTGCTCAATCCTTGGATTTGATCAAGTGCTATGATTAGCTTGTCGTTGAGATATTAAAAATTTGTTGCATAAAATATAGATTGTTCATTTAGAACATTAGATAAGATATGATATTTAAACTCGAAATGCTTTAAATATACTAACCTATGATGGTCAAATATTATATCACTATGAAGTAACACATAATGCTGTGCTTGTACCATGAATTTTTGATCAAGTATAATACTTTCACTTTTTTCATTATTCAACCAATAGTAGAAAACTTATATAATTCTGGATTGTCTGCAAAATTACTATGCCATTAAGGTCTATTAAATATAGTTTCTATATCTTAAAGATATATTGAACAAAATGTCAAACAATCTTCAGTAGTATATCTTTCAGCAAGTGAGCCCTCGGGATAGGTTCTGTTTCGTACATAATCTTTCAGTCGCACAAGATACCTTCAAAAATTTAAAATTTATTTACATATCATTATGACACTACTTCTAATAAATATATATAATAATTAAAAATAGCAAACAATACCTCTCAATAGGATATATCTATCTATAATGTACTGGTCCACCAAGCTTGACTTTCAAAGTTAAGTGAATGAGTAGATGTACCATAGTAGTAAAAAATCTAGAAGGAATTTTTTTTCTATCAAGCAAAGTGTTATCATAACATTAGACTCCAACTGATCAAGCTCCCCATGATCAATAACTTTTGAACATATGCCTTAAAAAATGATGACAACTGAATTATAACTGCAAGAACTTGTTTATGCACTAATGATCTTGAAGCTATTGGAAAGATATTTTGCATTAATATGTGACTATCATAACTTTTACGATAAAATTTTTTTTAGTCTTTTAAATGCACACATTATAAAATATTTGATGAATATCCATCAGGTACTTTAATATTTTTTAATACTATCAAAAAATTATTTTTTTCTTGAGCAGATATTGTATAAGATGTATAAGGCGAATAAATTTTATCATCAGCAAGTATTTTGGGATGAAGCTCCTGTCGAATATCCAATTCTTTTAAATCAAGTCATGCCTTCATGTTATCTTTGGTCTTTTTCTCAAGGTTTAACAATCTTACAAGCAGATTATCACAAACATTCTTCTCTATGTGCATGACATCAATATTATACCGAATAAGATCATATTCCTAATAAGGTAAGTCAAAAAAGATATTTATTTTCTTCTATAAATGTTTACTAAGCTGACATATAGATGTTATCTGTATGTCTTTCTCATTTTTATATTCGAAAAAATTATCAAGATCTTCAAATACTTATTTATTTATAGTACCAGTATTCACTTCTTCTAATAACGCTTCTTGATCATCCCTCCCTCTTTTTTTAGAAGACATCGAGAATTTATCATGTATGTAATTCATGGCATCCATTTATCTACAAATATTAGTTCAAGAAGGTGGAATAGGTGCATATCTCAATTCTATGGTACCATCAAACAAATTTTTCTAAAATTGAAATGGATGATTTGCTTCTAACTATCGACGATGTCCCATATAATAAATTATTTTTCTATGTTTTAACCAAATTGAATGTGTTAAATTTACATAACAAAGACATGCAACCTGCCCCTTCGTACTCCAGCCAAATAAATTGGTATATGCTCGAAAATCATTAATAGTCCATAACAAGGTTGCCTGTAGTTTAAATATTTTATCATTGGAAGCATCAATTACATTGACACCTTTCCATAACTGTTTCAATTTTTTTATTAAAGATTGTAGAAAAATATCAATATCATTTCCTGGAACCTTATCACCTAGAATAACCATTGACAAGATAAGTAAGGGTTATTTCATGCACATCCATGATGGTAAATTATATGGTATTAGAACAACTGGCCAAGTGCTATATATAGAATTTAGAGTCTGAAATAGATTGAAGCCATATAAAGCTAAACCCAATCTAACATTACGAATATCAAATGCAAAATCAGAATGCCTAACATTAAATGCGTTCCATGTTAAACTATCTGCTTGATGTCTCAACATTCCATCCTTCGTATACCCTTCATCATGCCATCTCATTAATGAAACTATTTTCGATGATAAATATAGCCTTCTCAATCGAGAAATAAGATAAAAGTAATGCAATGCATTTATCAATTTCTTTCTACTCTGTAATATATCTATTTCATTCATTACATCATCCTCATCTCCTTCATGGGTTGTCCATCATGAAGATCCATGTACATTGCATGACTCGATTAGCATTTTTATCATGATATAACATACAATCTTTTAGATAACTATAAATTTTTTAATATTCAAGATCCAATTCTTTGATAACTTTCTTTACTTCATAATAAGATGATAGTAAACCAGTGCCTTCTAGAAATCCATCCTTTAATAACTTAAGAAGCATGGTAAAATACTTTATGGACCATTCATTCATATATTTTATATGGAATAAATGTACAAAAAATGAGATCTTAGAAAATTTCAAATAGCCTAGATATAATTGTTCATCTGTATCTTTCATTAAATTATGATGACTCAGCATGATGGTGGTGGGGGCACCAGGATCCGACACAGATTACTATGCCCTATCTGGTTTACTTAGCCATGTATCAAATTTGTAATCAAGTAAGATTGAGTCCTATAATAAGTTGAAGCAAGATGCCCAAGTTGGTTTGTCTTAATCCTAGTCTAGTTCAGTTGAGTCTCATTGAGTCCTGTACATTTGTATTAGTCCAGTACCGGTCCAATTTTTGTACAAGAAAAGATGATACACAGTTTTAGAGTTCTACCAGGCTTCATCCAGGAGTTAGAGGCCCTCACATCAGCCATATTGGGCCTTTGCTTGCCGCCCCAGATGTTTTGATGCCACAGATGCCAAGATTCTTTTAAGATGCCCAGAAAATATTTCAAGGACCAAGGCGCCCCATGATCTAGGAATATACCAGGCGCCCCAGTCCAAGAGTCTCTCAAGCCCAGAAGTCTAGTAAGAGGAGGCGTCCCATATTTTTTTCTAAGTCCATATGAAGATTTCAAGAACCAAGATACCCAGGGAATATTCTAGGCACCCCAGCCCAAGGTTTCAAGCCCACTTGGAGACCCATGCACCCGAGCCCTTTGGAGGCCCCCGAAGCCCAATGGAGGATGCCCTTTGCTGCCCTAAAGTCCAAGCCCAAGCCATCTTGGCGTCGAAGCACAAAGAAAGCTCTTTGATTAAGTCAAATGAGGAGAGAAATCCAATTAGAATAAGGAGAACAAGTTTTAATTTCATTCAAAGTGTATACTCCTAATTCTAAGCCCCTTTGTAATCCCTCTCCCACTCTACTTTGTAATTCTATCCTAATAAGGAGAGGACATGGGAAAACTCTATAGATAACCCACCCCTCCCCCTCTTGTAAGTAACTATTTTTATGAATGAAACCCTGCTAAAATTTAGTTCAATTATATTCTTGTGATTGAGGTGTGTGAGTGCTAATAAGTATGCCCTAGTTCTTCCAAGCCTTGACCGACCAAAGCATCAGCATTCAAACCCTAATCCATCCCAAGGAAGAGATCCCTAGCCGAGTCTTCTTCCTCCTCCAGCCGTCAGTAACAGAAACCTGATTCCTCTTTTTCCAAACCCTAGTTCTTCTTTTTTGATTTCTTATTTATTCTCTTGCTAACCTTTGATACTTGCGGGATCCCCGAGGTATTCACCTCCAAGGAGGAGGCCCTCTTTGCCTCCAAGACCGATCCCAGATAGCTGCCTAAACCGAGGAACTGAAGGCTTGTCTTCCAGGTGACAATCCCGAGTGCTGTGTGATCCCGGCTTCAAGCAGATTTTTGAATCGGTGCTTGGTAAAATCCTTCCCCCTCCTAACTTTTGATTTGTTGAATGTATGCTATCCTAACAGGGGGTTTCACAATCTTTGAGATCCTTTCTTTTATTATTTTGCATGAGTTCTTTGCGGGTATGATGTTTCTTTTCATTACTAATTTTCCTGCTCATCTTTACTTGATTTCGGGTCATTAGCCTGCAAATTAAAATTCTAAAAAAAATATAAAAAAATTAGTTTCTATTTTTCTACAATCATGGTAGTCCTAGGATTATCTCGTATCAGAAGGTTGCATCTACTCCTCGAAATATGTTCGTTCCAGAAATGTAGAACCCTCATATATTCCAGCAGCTTCATGTGTATTACTGGAACTCCAAAATTTTAAACACCATGTCCAAAAGTATCAATGCTCAAATCCCTTATATCATCATCTCCTACAGAATTCTTTTGCATGTTACTGGATCCAAGATCAGACAATGGTAGAATTCTTGATATTGGCAGCATAAATTCTCCATGAAAAATCAATTTAGTATAACCTCTTGCAAAACCATTCCACATCAAATGTTCTTTAATGATTTGTGGATCTAGAGAAGAAATGTTAAGACATCGTTGGCATGGACAAAAAATCTTTTCATTCAAACTACTTTTATCCATACCAAATTTAATAAAATCACAAACTCTATCTAAATACTCTAGTATTTCTTGGTTTATTTATCAATCTTTTATCTATTATAGGATAAAATGATCGAACTTTCAAGTTATCTAAAAGTAAAAAAAATTAGACAGTCAATATTAATACAATGTTAAAATATTAAAAATATATGAAGCATAAAATAACTTAACTAATGAATGCATCCTTTCACCAACTAATAGGTAAAGATAGGTTCTATCATATTCAAAAATTGTATTAATTATATAGGTCATTTACAGTAATCAAATGATACATAATAAATGTTTTGGAAACAATTTCGATAGTATTTCCTTTTAGTTCTCTCCATGCAGCTAAAGATATGTGAGGAGAATTAAAAGAAAATATTATCCAAAATATATCTCAAACCTTACCCATATCGCTTGATTACTATAATTATCTATACAATTATTTGTAATTCTCAAACTGTCCAAACTGGACAATCAATTGACCAGTATATATAATTCTTCCACCCGTATAAAAAATATAAATGTACGGATGCTGTAGAATATGTACATTAATCAATTGATGGGTCTATGTTTCAATGCAATGAAAGTTTTTTAAAAAAATATTTAAAAAGTCATAATATATTATTGATCAATTGATGGAATCACCATGCAAGCTTCTTATTGTTTATGAGCTAGATATTATTGATCAAATTTAGAATTTGTTTGGGAAATCCAATGGAATTGGACTGCAGAGCAAGACTATGAAATATTGGCTCTTGGATTTTTGAAGACTAGCTCAGAAATCAGATTGGCCAGATAAGGATCTAAATCCATTTGTAAATACCACAATTGGCAAGAAAGGAACCGAATCCAACAGACTTAGGAGTCCACATCGTGTAGCAATGCAAATTTTTGAAGTGATTTTTCAGGATTTATATATACTACCAATGTTATAAAGTATAAAATAAAAGTACAAGATTGTATTATTTGTTAGTATGATGGTGGTTTGTGACCTATGGATCCAAAATTAACTTTAGAACTCGGTTAAGACTTGAGACTCTATTATGGACACTAGGTTAAGAGACTGAAGTGTATGGATCTCTGAAGTCCTAATTCAATGAAACTATGAGCCTTTTCGCTTCGAGGACATTCTCAGAAAGTTATTGTATGTTTCATGGGATTTTCCCTTTTTTCTCTCTCTACAAGTGTGTCATTTATGCAGTCCTTAAAAAGTGGCAAACTAGTTTGAGCTTCCTACAAAGCATGCACAAGCAAAGATCTCTCCTAAATGCTTGCTCTTAAAGAGGTTCTAAGTTTAAGTGACGCTTTAGCGACGCTTTTAAGCGTCGCTAAATAATCTCCCGACGTTTTGTAAAACATCGCTAAAGCGTCTCCTATGCAAGCATTGGGACGTAACCTGCCGATGCTTGAAAAAAGTGTCGGCATTTGCCGACGCTTTAAAGTGTCGCTAAATTTTTATTTACCGATGCTTTAAAGCGTCGCTAGTTTTAAATCTAGTGACACTTTAAACCATCGGCATTTAGCGACGCTTTAAAAGCATCGCTAAATAATCTCCCGACGTTTTGTAAAGCGTCGCTAAAGCGTCTCCTACGCAAGCGTTGGGACGTAACCTGCCGATGCTTGAAAAAAGCATCGGCATTTGCCGACGCTTTAAAGTATCACTAAATTTTTATTTACCGATGCTTTAAAGCATCGCTAGTTTTAAATCTAGTGACACTTTAAACCGTCGGCATTTAGCGACGCTTTAAAGCGTCGCTAGACTAAACCCTAGCGATGCTTTAAAGCGTCCCCAGTTCCAATTTTAGCGATGCTTTAAAGCGTCGCTAGACTAAACCCTAGCGATGCTTTAAAGCATCGCCAGTTCCAGTTATAGCGATGCTTTAAAGCGTCGCTAGACTAAACCCTAGCGACGCTTTAAAGCATCGCCAGTTCCAGTTTTAGCGATGCTTTAAAGTGTCGCTAGACTAAACCCTTGCGATGCTTTAAAGCGTCGCCAGTTCCAGTTATAGCGACGCTTTAAAGCATCGCCAGTTCCAGTTATAGCGATGCTTTAAAGCATCGCTAGACTAAACCCTAGCAACGCTTTAAAGCGTCGCCAGTTCCAAACCTAGCGACGCTTTAAAGCATCGCCAGTTCCAGGTATAGCGATGCTTTAAAGCATCGCCAGGTCCAAACCTAGCGACGCTTTAAAACGTCGGTAGATTTTATTTTTAAAAAAATAAATAAACAGCCATATATACAAACCCATAACCTGTATACATTATGAAAATGAAACATTCAAACCTGTATCACATCCAACATACACAAACAAATAAAAATATTCAAACCTGTATCACATATCACATCCAACATACACAAATACAAACCAAATATAAAAAGTTTTTTTATATATATAAACATATCAATCCAAGTTCAAATAAACAAAAAGACATACATAAATTATAAAAAAACCATCTAGCATCACTGATCCATGGGAGGCTGGTCGTCGTCAGGTCTACGACTCGCAGATGCACTAGGAACCTGCAAGATATACATCAGGAATTATAATACATACATTATATATATTCTAAATTATTAGATACATACAAAATTAATAAATAATTACTTACCTGAGATGACATGAACATATGCAGCACAGATGTAACATGCTCTAGCTGAGACCTAATGGTCTGCATCTCTGCTCTGTCTGCATCACGTGTCTGTCGGAGCTCTGCTATCTCCTCCTGGAGCTGACGAACATGTAACTGATCATGACTCTCTCTAGTATCCCGAGTATATCTACGCACCTCAAATAACTGAGTAGGGGTAACTCCAATCCCATAACCCCTCACTCGTCCAAGATGCTCTGGTCCCATCAACTCCGAGAATACCTCGGCCTCGATGCGACTGCTCTGTGTAGATGATGAACCCTCGCCAGCACGCTCGGATATCATAGAGGTAGCCCTATTCTATATTTTACAAAAAATACATATATTAATACTTAATAAAAATAAAAATATAAATCATAATATAACATAAATAAAAATATATATATATATCTCTGGACTCATCCCGAACAAAACTGCCATCCTGGTGAACGTGAGTCATCCGATAGAACTCCACCTCACCAAGCTCCCTCCCCTGCTGATCAGCCTATATAAAGAATAAATATTACAAAAAAATTCAAAATAACACATCTTATATCCCCGTACCATTATACATGGCACATGCATGATACATGATGATACATGATATTAAAACTAAAAGTATACTAAAAGTATTATGGGATGAGAAACATACAAACTCATGCCTGAGCCATGCATAACTCTTGGACCCCGCTGTGTGAGGAACAGACTGAGCAGCTCGTGCAGCTCTACCAATATCAGAATACGTCTGCAAAATAAAATTAAAACAATGTTATATATTATATAAATATAATTATAACAAGTAAAAATTAATAAATTTTGAAGTGTTTGATGATGCTACACAACCTGTGCCCTCTCGGAGAACCAATAGTGCACCAGCTCCATCCACTGATGAGGGTGAAATCAGGAGGACAGGTAGCTAAAACCTGCTCCTCTGTCCTACCCTCTAGCTTGTAGTCTCTCTTCAACTTTGCCCTATATTCTTTCCACTTGTGATTGAGAGACTTAAGCACAAAATCAGATGAATCTAAAGGAAGGACGAACTTGCTCTATAATTTAATTAAACAATAAAATAAATATTAAATGAAATAAGCAATTCAATTGTTAAAAACCTAAGATATAAAATAATATATTAATTTTTTTACCTGCACAACTCGTAGCATTTCTATTTTATATGCAGGAAGCATGTCGTTCCACCTCGAATAATTCAGGGGACATAGCTGACCACGGCGTGCTACTGTCCCCAGAAAGCTAGTCAACAAGCTAGCAGCTTTCTTAATAGGCTATCCTAGCTTGTTGCACTATATCACTATCCTCTCACCCTCAAGTAACTGCCACACATTATGGACTAATGTAGGTCCTCGCCTACGCCTATGTCTCCCGGATCCATCTACAAAAAAAAAATACAGAACATTGTATATCAAAACTATTGCATATGCATGAATTGAAATGAGATAGAATTATTAAATTATGTACCCTGTATCTGTATATCATCGACGATAAGCTCATCATCAGGATGATCCATAGAAGGATCGTGATGTGCGGACTCGAAGGGAATAACGTCGTCCTGAAGTGTAGAGATAGTAGCATCGACCTGATGTGCAAAAATAGAGGGACTACCATCAGACCGATGTGAAACTGATCAACTGCCCTCAGGCTGTTGTGCTGAAGAAGTACCAGCCTCGGTCTAGGAAAACTGAAACTGTACATCTGCTAATCGCTTTCTTCGAGGCATGGTGTACCTAACCTGCATTATTTAAAAATAAGTCAGTCAACATTATAATCAAATTATAATGAAAATGAATTACAATTTAAAAGATAACATAATCATTAATGCAAAAAATGTAAACCATCTTACAAACTACTTACTTGTCATAATCAACCAGTTGTACCTTCCTCGGAATCCAACCTAACCAAAATAGTTGTATCATTTATATGATCATCCGGTACAATATTATAAGGCATACACTGAGTGTAAGTATCATCATCTTCTTCTTCCACCCTTTTTCTCATGTCATACAAGTCTTTGGGTTTTGTCTTAATAACAGTAGCCCATTCTTTATCTTTCGAGTCTTGTACATAAAAAACTTGTCGAGCTTGAGATGAAAAGATAAATGGATCATCCTTCAATAACACACCTGTATGTATCAATCTTGAAAAATTGACAAGTATGAATTCGTTTGAGTCCTTTTTCAAATCTCTCAGTGTATTTATATCCACCCAATCGCATCAAAATAATACAACTTTAAAATTTTCATAATAACCCAACTCCAAAATATCTTTAAGCATACCATAATAAGATTTTCCATCTACTTCAACCAATTGACGGGTCTATGTTTCAATGCAATGCAAGTTTTTAAAAAAATATATAAAAAATCATAATTGATCGTAACAAAACTATAGATGGTATTGAAATATATAAAAATGGAGTTATTCATGGACAACTTATCGGACATGTTGCAGTAGATTTCGATATCGGTGATATTATCAGCATGAGATAACTATTTATGTAATTTAGGCAATTGGCTATTTGAAATCTCAGAAACAGACCATGTAAGAAGGAGCACGTCGAAGGACCGTACTTGATAACAACTAAGTAAAGCTGCTTCAGTATAAGTTCAATATGACTGATAGATGGGTAAGTGAATTGACAGACGGGGCCATAACAAGCTCTAGTCGATATCTCAACAATATGCTCCAGTGATAGATACTTCAGTATTAAGTCTGCTGCACGGTCCAAACAGGAACACAACTTTCAACTCCGTGACAACTTGGAGGTTGAAATGTGTTGGCTTTGTACCATCCGGGGTTGTGAAGCACGTTTTGGTAAATTATTTCAGAAAATCACACCGCAAAAACAAAGATGGACTTTTCCATATGATAACAGTCAGTGACCTGTAGCTCCAAGGCCCAAATTTCTATGAAGAGTACTAAAATGCACAATTCGTCAAAGTTCAACTACTCCAAGGCAAGGAGAGCTAATGCAGGCCGGATCCATCCTAGGCCTAAAAGTAATTTGATGTCAGCCATTTTGCTGTCAAAATCCATCCAACAAAACAAAAGCTCACTATGAGGATATAATTCACTGTCAGAACCTGACAATGATAAGGATTCTAGCTTCAGAGAAATCCAATCCGACTCAAACTCATTCAGATTCGATGGCATGCCATACATCATGTGAAATTAATTGATGACACCCTACATACTATTCGAGAATCTAGTAATTGACACTACAGTGAAACAGTAAAAAGCCGACCCATTTTTCCCAATGCTTTGGGATGGCATCGGGAGACTCAGCAACCCACCGATGCTTTTGAAAAGCATCGGTATCCTCCGCAACCTGCCCGACACTTTTAAATGCCAAACATGGGACATTTACCAACACTTAAAAGTGTCATCGATTTTTTAAAGCATCGTTAAATTTTGATTCTATCGACGCTTTTAACCATCGCCGAAAGCGTCGCCAGATTTTCCAAGACCTTTTTCCCACCCTGAGCCCTAGATCCCGCTCGATCCGCCGACATACCTCCTCCTCATCCTCCTCCTCCTCCTTCGGTCGATCCGCCGACGTAGCACCTCCTCCTCCGCTCGATCCAGCGACCTAGCTTCTCCTCCTCCGATCCATGCCCTAGATCCCACGCTGGATCCGTCGGCACAACCTTGTCCACCGATCCCTCCCTCCTCCTCTTACTCGATCGATCGGTAGCTCCTCCGACGATCGACCGGTAGCTCTTCCGTCAACTCCTCACACGCCGGCCACCTTGATCCCTCTCTGTTCATCAAATCCGTAGGTTTGCTCTTTGATTTTTTTTTTTCTATTATTACTTGTTTTGTTTTGTTTTTTTATCTATTATTTCTCTGTGTAAAATGCTCAAGAGCTTAAGGGTTTCAACCACAACAAAATAAATTGTTGGACCATCATGGGTTATCTGCTAGATCATCTAGTTAGAATCCAAAAACAATAGTTGCCTGCAACAAAATAAATCTCCCACATCTGCTGCAGCAACAAACTATGAGCATGGCTTTGATGATGCTTCTAGTTTGGAACATGTAGGGCACTCTCATGGGACCTTTCCCAATGCAAGTGCAACTGGTATGCCATTTCACGGCCACCAGTACCATCAACAACCTTCAAAAAAGCCACCAGTACCATCAACAACCTTCAATTTTTTGAAGGTTGATTATATTCCTTTCCATAAACTATTACATTCCTTTCCATCTGTCCTTAAAATCTCCTATGGGAAGGATCATAGATATTGCTCTGTAACATTAATTTCTTTCTAACCTATATATCTTAAACAAAAGCAAATAAAAAGAAAGATGAAACAAATTGTAGCAGGATTAAAAGAAAATTGCTTGATGAACCAGATCATGTCCCAGGTGCTCCAATTATTTTTCTATGACAATATAATTATTGAAATATCGGGCAATAAATTATCACATAATTTAAAACTGACCAAGAAAAAAAAAACTTACCGAGCTTCGGAGCAATGCAATGGAGAAGAAGGCGTCGGAGATCGAGCCTCGGCGGCAAGGGACCGAGCGGGGAGATCTTGGAGGAGGAGGAGGGGGGAGGAGGAGGAGGAGGAGGAGGAGGAGGAGGAGGAGAGGGGGGGTTCGGCGGCGGCTCGATCGACCGGGAGATCACGGACGGCTGCTATGTCTGCGGACCGAGCGGGGAGATCTTGGAGGAGGAGGAGGGGGGGAGGAGGAGGAGGATGAGGAAGAGGAGGAGGGGGGGAGGAGGAGGAGGAGGAGGAAGAGGAGGAGGGGGGGTTCGGCGATGGCTCGATCGACCGAGAGATCACGGACGGCTGCTGCATCGGCGGACCGAGCGGAGGAGGAGGAGGAGGAGGAGGAGGAGGAGGAGGGGGGGGGGGGGGGGGGTTCGGCGGCGGCAGATAAGAGATCTAGGGCTCGGGAGGGGGGTTTGGGGTTTTGGGGGTGCTGGGAGTCCGGCGACGCTTATAAGTGTCGCCAAAAGTCCAGGACTCCGGCGATGCTTATAAGCATCGGCAAATGTCCTGAGGGACTCCGGCGATGCTTATAAGCGTCGCCAAAAGTCTAGGACTCTGGCGACGCTTATAAGCGTCGGCAAAGGTCCAGGACTCCGGCGACGCTTATAAGCATCGGGAAATGTCCGACAGGTTCGAGTCTGGCGACGCTTATAAGCGTCGGCAAAGGTTCCTGGACTCCGTGATGCTTATAAGCGTCGGCAAATGTCCTGAGTCCGGCGACACTTAAAAGCGTCGGCAAAGGTCCCAGACTCCGGCGATGCTTAAAAGCGTCGGCAAATGTCCCGGATTTCAGCGGGGTAGTCCGGCGATGCTTAAAAGCGTCGGTAAAACTCAGGATTAATTGCCGATGCTTAAAAGCGTCGGTGGATTTTAGGTTATTACCGACACTTTCAAAAAACGTCGATGGGTTCTGGGTCTTCCCGACGCTTCCAAGAAGCGTCGGCGAAAAATGGTCGGGATAACCCTTACCTGCTGTGGTGCTTCTTATTGTTTATGAGCCAGAAAATATTGATCAAATTTAGAATTTGTTTGGGAAATCCAATGGAATTGGACTGTAGAGCAAGACTATGAAATATTGGCTCTTGGATTTTTGAAGACTAGCTAAGAAATCAGATTGGCTAGATAAGGATCCAAATCCATTTGTAAATACCACAATTGGCAAGAAAGGAACCGAATCCAGCAGACTTAGGAGTCCACATCGTGTAGAAATGCAAATTTTTGAAGTGATTTTTCAGGATTTATATATACTACCAATGTTATAAAGTATAAAATAAAAGTACAAGATTGTATTATTTGTTAGTATGATGGTGGTTTGTGACCTATGGATCCAAAATTAACTTTAGAACTCGGTTAAGACTTGAGACTCTATTATGGACCCTAGGTTAAGAGACTGAAGTGTATGGATCTCTGAAGTCCTAATTCAATGAAACTATGAGCCTTTTTGCTTCGAGGACATTCTCAGAAAGTTATTGTATGTTTCATAGGATTTTCCTTTTTTTCTCTCTCTGCAAGTGTGTCATTTATGCGGTCCTTAAAAAGTGGCAAACTAGTTTGAGCTTCCTACAAAGCATGCACGAGCAAAGATCTCTCCTAAATGCTTGCTCTTAAAGAGGTTCTAAGTTTAAGTGACACACCATATGTTTTAGTGTTTTTTTTCCTTTTTCTAAAAAGATGGGAAAGGAAAAGGGGGGAAGGAAAAGACACAAGGTCGTGGATTGTTGATGCGATTGGCATAAAGCAGCCTACCGGTGTCATGAGTAGATTTGGCCTGCAAATGAAAGGCATACATACTTCTTAGAGTGAGTTAGATTTGGATATTAAATGGTTTTTATTTCAATAGATTGTTACGAAGCCATATATTTTTACCCATCAGCCATTGATTTGGAAAGATGCTAATATGGTATGTCTCTTGCCTTCAAAATTATAGGCATAGGGTTAAAAGCTATGCCCTGAGCCCTGAAGGCTTGATTGTACCAAGAGTCAAGCAAGACAAAAATAATTTGATCTAGATTAAGTATAAATTAAGAGATTTAGATGCCTTGTTTTAAATATTGGAGAGCCACATTTTTTTTTATGTGGTAATGAAAGTAAATTACAACTAACCTTTTGTTGTCATTGACAAATTTCATAATAATGACTAGTTTAATATTATCAAATTGATCTACAACTTTGACCATCAATTTATTATAATAGTTTTCACTATTTTGGAAATTCTATAGACACCGCCAAAAATATAGGAAAAGTTATTTCCATGTATAAGGGTAGCAAAATCTAATCCAACCTAAGTCCTACTTTATTTGTCCTACGTAGTCCATTTGATTTAAATTATAATCCATTTATCCTAAATCATCATCCATTCAACCAAAACACTAGTCACCCGGCCTAAAACAACCCCAACCTTAATGACCAAATTAATCATGCCTATTTAAATCTAGCCAAATAAACCCCATGAATGCATCTAAGGTTGACCAAATAAATCTAATTGTATTTTTGTCAGCTCATACTTATATATCCTCTACTATATTTTTGTTAAATCCTATCTTAACTAGTCCAACCATTCTTTTTACAAGTGACATTGAAAGATAGAATAAATAATACAAAAATTGTGGAGCAAAATGTTCTAAAAAAAGATAAAATTCAATGAGTATCTATTTCTTCACTATGTCTTTTAACAATTCATGTTAATCAATTCTACGTGAAGATAAAATCAACAAATTAGGATATATTCATCGGAAAACATCTATAATTCTAAGTGACAATTTAAATTGAGTATGTTATTTACATCAAAGAAAAATATTTAGCATTTTCTCATATTAATTCATTAGAATCAGGACTTATATGGTATATATAAATAGAAAAGGAATTATAAGGCCTGTTAATAACTCTTTACACGGTTTTTCTTTTTTTCCTGGGTTACCCTTCTTGACCAGAAACCCAAATTATCAAGAGCATTACTGGGTACTGGCCTCATGCAGAAGATGGTTAACTACATGTTCAACAGAAACGATAATAGAAATCTTTTGTACTGAATCAACGCTCGATGTTTATGAAATCATCCGACATGTCCCTCCTTCTGACATGGATCTATTTATAAATTAACTTCGGATGCATAAATTAGCTGGCAAAAAAAAAAAAGAATGAAGTTTTTAACGTACCTTAGAACTAATGATAGATCAATCTTCTTCGTTCCTTAGATTTAGTGATGGGAAACGACAAAGAAAGAACTTGAATTCGCTGGAAATGGAGGGGAGGATGGGAGGGAAAACCAACTGAGAATGGAGGGAAGGAAGGAGGGAGGTGCCAACCACAGGAAGTAGTGCCGGAACTTGCCGAGAATGGAGGGAGGGAGGGAGGGAGGGGGAGGGAGAGGGAGATGCCAGCCACAGTAAATAAGGTTAGGGATCGGAGGAGATAATAGAAATCGTGACACGAAGAGGTTCTCCGCGGGTATCAATGAAAGACCCCTCGTTGTTTTAAAGCATCGTTAAAATCCAATTATAACCTAACACGGGTAAAAAGCATCGGCAAATCCCTAAGATATTTGCCGATGCTTTTAAGCATTGTTATTTGCCAATGCTCTAAAAAAGCATCGGCAGGCATGCGCAATGTCCCGATGCTTCATTTTAGTGTCGGGAAAAAAGGGTTATCTTTTTTCAAATTTGTTGTAGTGAGGAGACTCCAAGAGCCATGGTCTTTCATAAGTTTATATAGAAAACGGGTGAGAATGATGCAGAGCTTATAGAAATATCAGTACACAAACGTCCAATAGGTAACGCCTTGCTTGCCTTGAAATCTTCATCTGAGTGGATTTTTGTTTCCATAGCTCAACACAAAAAACCACGAGTGGTTTGCAGTCCAATTTAGATCAAGAAAACATAGCTCTGGAAGATGTTTGGATATTAATTACATTTTAGTTTTGGAACCCGGAGGAGCACTTTTTTTTAACCTTTAAAAAAAAAAAAAAGTCCTTTTGCACCGAAACGATTACGTACATTTGAATTTGTTTATTAGCACTTGAGCCATGGACTGCTCACTAACCTTCCATTCAAGGATGGTGCATATATAGCTTCCCAAGAGCAATATTTATAGGAAGTATAGCACAGGGAAGGACATCCATGTCTGAGATCCAATGAGTGATTGGTTCAAAATTCACCCTATGGGCCTGTTTGGTATTATTAGTCTCAAAATCTTATTGGATTTGTGCATGGATCCCAGAATAACCATCAAAAGCTTCGCACAAATATATATAGATCGGACTAGATCTATATTTACAAGTATTCAAGACCTCCTTTTGAGTGGACTGGCTCGAATTCTATATGGAGGGGGAAAAAAAAATGTCAACAGATTATGTTTCCTCTCCATGAAATTCGAGCCAGTCCATTCAAAATATAGTTTTAGGTACTTATAAATATTGGCCTAATTCTTCTGTCTATAATTCATGCTTTTGATAATTGTAGAGGCTCAATCCATAAATCTCATGAAATTTTAGATCTAATCATTCAAATACACCCTATTATAAGGTTCCATTAGCTAACCTTCTTGCGAAGAAGACCACCTGCAAGCTTGCCAACAGGAGTTACTCTAAAGAATATAAAGACAGGAGAATCCAAGCACTTCAGGCAAGCAGTGATCTCAAGGACTTTGTTTGTTCCCACAAAAAGCTTTCATTTCATTGCTCGTTGCCTCTTCAGCAATTGGAGGGGGTGCAAACGTGTTTCGGAACCTGCACCACTTCAAGACATATGCATTGTCTCCACTCAAGTTTGTCTCGGTTGTTCATCAATCTATTCCAAGAAGAAAAGCCCGTCCATGGATCATCCGGACCGCAATGAGCTCAAAATTTATTTGTCATGCTGGGACTTCTTCCTGGTGATACTATTGCATATGTTAACATATCAGTTTTAACCAGTTTTTATTAAAAAAAAAAAAAACCTTCTTAGTGTCTTTATCATTGGAAAATTTCTAATTTTTGGTTTTTCTTGGGTTTCCCATCAGAAGTCCTTGAACCAAAAGTGCAAGGAAAGGCCACTACCACCATGGAAATTAGTTTTAGATGGTTTTATTTTATGGAGAAATGCTGATTTAGATGATAATTTGAACATGCAAAAGATTAGTGCATGGCCATATAAACTTTTTTAAAACTACACTACAGTAAAAAGAAAATTTATCAATGCTTTTAAAGACATTTATCGATGCTTTTTAAAGCATTGCAAAAGCGTCGGGTATGTAAGCGTGGGGACGTAACCTGTCAATATTTTTTAAAAGCATCGGCATATGCCGACGCTTTAAAGCGTTGCTATATTTAAACTTACTGACGTTTTAAAGCATTGCTAGGTTTCAAACGTACCGACGCTTTTTAAAAGCGTCGGCATATACCGACGCTTTAAAGCATTGGTAGGATTCAAACTTACCGATGCTTTAAAGTATCGGCAATCGGTATTATAACGACATTTTAAAGCATCAGCAGACGATAAAATAGCGACGCTTTAAAGCATCTACAATTTTATTTTTAAAAAAAATAATAAATTTGTAGTAATTTAAAGTATTGCCAAATATATTTATTTGTACAATAAAACCTGTAGCAACACAAATATGTACAATAAAACCTGTATATCATCAAAATCAAATATTAACAGTGTATCAACAATGTTTCATTCAAACCTGTATCACACAAAGTCAAATACACAAAATGAAACCAAACACCAAATATACCTCAAGTCAATATCGACAATATTTTATATATATAAAAAGTATAAATGGTCCGAGTTCAAATACATCAAAAGACATACAAAGATAATAATAATAAAAAAAACAAATGGCATCAGTGGTATCAATGATCCGCGGGAGGCTGGTCGTCGTCCTGTCTGTGACTGGCGATACATCAGAAACCTACAAAATATACATATATATAGTTATGATACATACATTATATAAAATCTAAATTATTACATACATACAAAATATATATATATGTAGTTATAAATAATTACTTATCTGAGATGACATAAACATATGCAGCACAGATGTAACATGCTCAAGCTGAGCCCTCATAGTCTGCATATTTGCTCTGTATGCATCATGCTCTACTTTGTCTGCATCACATGTCTGTCTGAGCTCTGCTATCTCATCCTCGAGTTGATGAACACATGAATGATCATGAATATCTCTAGCATCCGGAGTATATCTACTCACCTTAGATAACTGAGTAAGGTTAACTCCAATCCCATAACCCCTTACTCATCCAGGACGCTCTGGTCCCATCAACTCCGAGAATACCTCGACCTCGATGTGACTGCTCTGCGTAGATGATGTAGCCTCGCCACCACGCTCGGTGATCATAGAGGTATCCCTCTCCTATATTTTATAAAAAATTTATATATTAATACTTAATAAAAATAAAATTATAAATCATGATATAATATAAATAAAAAAATATAAATATATTTCTGGACTCCTTCCGAACAAAACTGCCATCCTGGTTAACGTGAGTCATCCGATAGTACTCCACCTCACCAAGCTCCCTCCACTGCTGATCAGCCTATAAAAAGAATAAATATTACAAAAAAATCTAAAATGACACATCTTATACCCCTATACCATAATACATGGTACATGCATGATACATGATGATACATGATATTAAAACTAAAAGTGTACTAAAAGTATTATAGGATGCGAAACATACAAACTCATGCCTGAGCCATGTATAACTCTTGCACCCCGCTGTGTAAGGAATAGACTGAGCTGCTCGTGCAGCTCTACCAATAGCAGATTATCTCTACAAAATAAAATTAAAACTATGTTATATATTATATAAATATATTTATATTAAAAATTGATAAATTATATGTTTGATGATGCTACACAACCTGTACCCTCTCGGAGAACCAATAGTGCACCAGCTCCCTCTACTGATGAGGGTGAATATCAAGAGAACAAGTAGCTGCACCCTGCTCCTCTGTCCTACCCTCTAATTTGTAGTTTCCCTTCAACTTCGCCCTATACTCTTTCTACTTGTGATTGAGAGACTTAAGCACAAAATCAGAATGAGCTTGCTTTACAATGTAAATAAATAATAAAATAAATATTAAATGAAATAAGCAATGCAATTATTAAAAACCTAAGATATAAAATAATATATCAATTTATTTACCTGTACAACTCATAGCATCTCTATTTTATAGGCAGGAAGCATGTCGTTCCATTTCGAATAATTTAAGGGACATAGCTGATCCCGACGTGCTACTGTCCCCAAAAAATTGGTCAACAAGCTAGCAGCTTTCTTAATAGGCTGGCCTAGCTTATTATGCTTGATAACTATCCTCTCACCTTTAGGTAACTGCCATACATCATAGACTAGTGTGGGTCCTCGCCTCTGCCTAAGTCTCCCGAATCCATCTACAAAAAAATACATAAAATTATATATCAAAACTATTGCATATGTATGAATTGAAATGAGATGAAATTATTAAATTATCCTGTATCGGTATGTCATCGATGATAGGCTCATCATCTGGATGATCCGTAGGAGGATCATGATGTGCTGACTCGGAGAGAATGGCATCGGCCTGATGTGAAGGAAAGGTACTGGCCTCCGCCGAATGTGTAGAAATGGATGGACACGCATCAGACCGACATGAAACTGATCGACTCTCATCGGGCTACTATGACAAAGTACCAGCCTTGGTCTGAGAAAACTGAAACTGTACATCTAATGGGTGCTTCCTTCGAAGCATGGTGTACCTAACATGCATTATTAAAAACTAAGTCAGTCAATATTATAATCAAATTATAACGGAAATGAATTACTATTTAAAATATAGGATAATAATTCATGCAAAAATATAAGCCATTGTATAAACTACTTACTTGTCATAATCAAATAGTTGTACCTTTTTCAGAATCCAACCTAACCAAATTGGTTATATCATTTATATGATCATCCGACATAATATTATAAGGCATGCACTGAGTATAAGTATCATCATCTTCTTCTTCCATCCTTTTTTCCATGTTATACAAGTCTCTGGGTTTTGTCTTAATAAAGAAACAGAAATAATCAACTAAGAAAAAAAATAATAAATAATAAAAAATAAGGAGGAGGCTCAGGGTCAACGATAAGAAAATTGAGATCGATGCTCTTTTTCTAGGGTCAAGGATCTTGCAATCACTTCCAATGGGTTGATAGTCCTGTAAAACTATTAGAAATGATGGAGAATCATGAATGTGAAAACAACGTTCCAAATTTTAATCTAGTGCATGATGAGTGGATGAAACCAGGAATGGACGATGGCACTAAGAACAGTGCTTTAGGTGAAAATAGGTATCCAAATTTCATTATGGTGCCCTAGTAGGTATATGATTTCCCTAATGCCACGGCCTGTGGCCCTGGGCAAGCATGCAGCTTGATGACTAAAGGCTTCTCATACGACATGTAACTTGTGTGATGCGTTCGTTTTCCTAATTCATAATATATAGTTTTTTATTATTATTTTTAATATTTTTATGACCTATTCAGCAAGTTATTTATATCTGATCTCTTTGTGTGTGTGAATGTATGGATGCCATCAACTAAGGTTCATTTTATCTAGAAGAAGAAGATTTTATAAAAAATAACAAATTGCACTTGCCCTAGAGGGTCATATGTAAAGAAGGAATCAATTAGCCTAATGAAAGCTCTGCTCCACCGGCCTAGATGTTAGATATTACTCTGGCATGGAGAAATTTGTGGCTTTCAATAATCTTTATTCAATATAAATAGACTTATATATTGACATAATCTTAATTCAATATAAATGGGCTTATTCCTTTAGTTTGTGATGTTTCATGTCTATCACGATAAATGGCCTCCCTCAACCCCCATCAGAAGGGCAGGTTATGCTTCGTAGAAAACAAATCTATACATTTCTAGTAGAAGCAAATATTGCATGGGAGGCACATGATCCTATGGCATTACATGACTTCTAAACGTTTCCCCTCTTTTCTTTTTCTTTTTTTCTTTTTTTTTTTTGGATCCCTCTAACTAAGAAACAATTAGTAGTTTATTCAAGTTGATATTAATTCTATAGAAAGCTATTTATTATGATTTTATCTCATATTTTTTGTCCATCTACTTTTATCATAAAAAAGCAAAAGCAATCAACAATTAAAACATGCATATATATTTGATATGAAACATAATCATAAAATCTCCATGGAATATTTCTTATTGATACATACTTCCAGTTAATTACCTGTTTGTCATGTCTGATCATGTTTTACATCGAGCTGTGCTTCTTTTTTTTTTCTCCCTCTCCATTCACAGACATGAAATTAAATGATATCACCATTAGCAAAGCTGAGAGACCACTACTAGTCTACTCAATTAATTGGAGAATAATTCCTCCAAGCACTTGAAAACTCTAGCTCATATACGATCATGTAGGCACCCACAATAATTTAGAAAGAAGTTCACACATTCCATTCCCTTCCGTACCATACCATGCCTTCAAGCCAATGGCATCATTTCCCTCAAAATAATGTCAGCACTGCCATGGAAGTCTGCAATGCATGTGTCCCTGTCATGCTCCACGAGCCATGGAACCTTGCATCATGGACAAAATCCACAACCAAATGAATTTGTGGGTGAGCTAAAAGTGTAGAATTTTATCTATAGATTTGATGAACAGATCGAAGAACGAAATGGAGGAGGTGGCCGGTGCACGGCGGCACTAGACTTAGGTCTCTACGGTGCCGATTCGATCCTTCGGACGTCGACGATAGACTCAACATTACGGAAGAGATGGAGTAGGGAGGGATTGGAGGAGGAGCTACCAACTAATCGAATGAGAGGAGGAGGAGGAGGAGGAGGTTGCGGTAGATGAATGGGATCTAGGGCTCGAACGAGAGGGGGAGGGAGGGATAGAGAGAATGGGATTAGGGCTCAGGATCGGAAGAGGCGTGAATGGATATAGGGCTCGGGCCTGGGGAGAAAAGGGAAACACCGGCGAACGTGGCGATGCTTAAAAACGTCGTAAAAATCGTAATACTTGATGATGCTTAAAAGCATCGGAGGATACCGACGCTTATTAAAAGCATCGACGGGTTTGTGGAATCTCCCGACGCTTTTAAGCATCATCAAGTATTACAATTTTTACGACGTTTTTAAGCATCGCCACGTTCGCCGGTGTTTCCCTTTTCTCCCCAGGCCCGAGCCCTATATCCATTCACACCTCTTCCAATCCTGAGCCCTAATCCTATTCTCTCTATCCCTCCCTCCCCCTCTCGTTCAAGCCCTAGATCCCATTCATCTACCGCAACCTCCTCCTCCTCCTCCTCCTCTCATTCGATCGGTTGGTAGCTCCTCCTCCAATCCCTCCCGACTCCATCTCTTCCGTAATGTTGGGTCTATCGTCGACGTCCGAAGGATCGAATCGGCACCGCAAAGACCTAAGTCTAGTGCCGCCGTGCACCGGCCACCTCCTCCATTTCGTTCTCCGATCTGTTCATCAAATCTATAGATAAAATTCTACACTTTTAGCTCACCCACAAATTCATTTGGTTGTGGATTTTGTCCATGATGCAAGGTTCCATGGCTCGTGGAGCATGACAGGGACACATGCATTGCCGACTTCCATGGCAGTGCTGACATTATTTTGAGGGAAATGATGCCATTGGCTTGAAGGCATGGTATGGTACGGAAGGGAATAGAATGTGTGAACTTCTTTCTAAATTATTGTGGGTGCCTACATGATCGTATATGAGCTAGAGTTTTCAAGTGCTTGGAGGAATTATTCTCCAATTAATTGAGTAGACTAGTAGTGGTCTCTCAGCTTTGCTAATGGTGATATCATTTAATTTCATGTCTGTGAATGGAGAGGGAGAAAAAAAAAAAAAAGCACAGCTCTATGTAAAACATGATCAGACATGACAAACAGGTAATTAACTGGAAGTATGTATCAATAAGAAATATTCCATGGAGATTTTATGATTATGTTTCATATCAAATATATATGCATGTTTTAATTGTTGATTGCTTTTGCTTTTTTATGATAAAAGTAGATGGACAAAAAATATGAGATAAAATCATAATAAATAGCTTTCTATAGAATTAATATCAACTTGAATAAACTACTAATTGTTTCTTAGTTAGAAGGATCCAAAAAAAAAAAAGAAAAAAAAAAAAGAAAAGAGGGGAAACGTTTAGAAGTCATGTAATGCCATAGCATCATGTGCCTCCCATGCAATATTTGCTTCTACTAGAAATGTATAGATTTGTTTTCTATGAAGCATAACCTGCCCTTCTGATGGGGGTTGAGGGAGGCCATTTATCGTGATAGACATGAAACATCACAAACTAAAGGAACCTCCCTTGTGTGGGCCGAAGGCTTGGTACCTCCCCGAGGCCGGAGATCATGTCTATGGCAGGGACCGAAGTTCGTGTCTTTGGAAGTCGATGAGTAGTTCAGACTTCGGCCGGGACCGAAGGTGCTACCCGAAGGACTGGCCTTCGGATATTGTAGTTTGGTGTGAAGCCTTGAGTTGCTTGCGATTGGCCTTCGCTTAGTCCGAAGTCCGTAATCTGGAGAATCGGGGCTTCGATAAGTCGAACCGGAGCTTGGTTCGTAGCTGAACCAGGATATCCCAATAGTTTCCCCCTACTCTCAGTTGTCGAAACGAAGATCTGCCTCGAGAAGTGAGAGTATTATGGCCTTGTCGTTTTGCTCCTGAGAGACGGCGCAGTAAATGATTACGGGACCTTTATTGGGATGTCCATCACGATCTGAGAATCAGATGGTGGACAGGTGCCATTCCCGGATTGGGAAAAAGTAGGTGGCCCTGAGGCTATCTCTTCTTGTCCCGTTGGATGAAGGATAGATATTATCCTGGCGGTCAGTCGCAAGTGGGCTACCCTAGAGCCTTTGCCGACTGGAGTCGGACTTTCGGAAGTGGGCTGCCCTAGAGCCTTTGCTGACCGGAGTCGGACTTTCGGAAGCAGGCTGTCCTAGAGCCTTTGCCGACCATAGTCGGACTTTCGAAAGCGGGTTGCCCTAGAGCCTTTGCCGACCGGAGTCGGACTTTCGAAAGTGGGCTGTCCTAGAGCCTTTGCCGACCGGAGTCAGACTTTCGAAAGTGGGCTGCCCTAGAGCCTTTGCCGACCGACAGAGAGGACAACAGTGGTCCTTTTAGGCACGTGTTCGGATTTTCCGTAGGGTAGGGTGTTTACACTATCCCTATGCACTTTCTGTCGTGATTAAGGTAGGCTGTTCAGGCCTGTCTCGGCGCGTGTTCAGATTCACCGTAGGGTAGTGTTGGCTGGGCCAGCTCGCACCCTCGTGGCTTGTCCAGTGTAGGGTCTGGGCCCACTGGGTGTGGGTGCCATCGGTAAGTCGGGTCTGGTGCCACGTCGACATCCCTTGGTTGGTGCTGCGGTGCTCGTCTCCAGCGAGCACACTCGAGGGTGAGTACCCTGGGTTACTCTTGCGGGGGTCGGCGGAGGGGTCGACTCGAGTGCCCGGTTGCTGCGCTGGTTTAAGAGAGATAAACCTGCCTCTTATAATAGGGACGTTCCTTTTGTAAGAATGGTTAGGGGCATCGATCCAACAATTGGTATCAGAGCCGGAGGTCTCGGGTTCGAGTCTCCACAGGGGGAAAAACTCGGTCGTTTCGCTGGGGGGGGATTGTTGGCTGGGCCAGCTCGCACCCTCGTGGCTTGTCCAGTGTAGGGTCTGGGCCCACTGGGTGTGGGTGCCATCGGTAAGTCGGGTCTGGTGCCACGTCGACATCCCTTGGTTGGTGCTGCGGTGCTCGTCTCCAGCGAGCCGACTCGAGGGTGAGTACCCTGGGTTGCTCTTGCGGGGGTCGGCGGAGGGGTCGACTCGAGTGCCCGGTTGCTGCGCTGGTTTAAGAGAGATAAACCTGCCTCTTATAATAGGGACGTTCCTTTTGTAAGAATGGTTAGGGGCATCGATCCAACAGGTAGGTTACGAAAACCATCCCTACACCTTTGATCTTTTTGGTGGCCTGGTTAGACCATCCATTGCGCTCGTCGGGCATACCGATAAGGTGAGTGGATCAGACTCTACTTTACACAGTTGACCGATTTTTCAAATCGGGTCATTCGGGCTGTTGTCGTTCAGTCGATGCAACTAGCCGTTCTGAGTTGAGTAGGGTTGAGGAGCTTTGAGGCTTCATCTTCATTCCTTCTCCAATTGGTGGGCCGGTGTATCATCCCTACACCTCCGTTGGTGGGCCTTTGATTTGGCAATTCGGTCTCTTCGGGAGGTAGCTGGGGAACAGTTGCTTCCGACCGGGGTCCCTGGCGACCGATGTACCACCCCAGGTATCCTCTCTTGATGAGATCCTCGATCGCATCCCTCAGCTGGATGCATTCTTCTGTGTTGTGGCCGTGGTCCCGGTGGAATTGGCAGAATTTGTTCCTGTTCCTTGCGGAAGAGAAGGCCTTCATGGGACGGGGCCGTTGGAGATAGTTTTCTTTTTCTATCTCCATGAGGATCTTCTCTCGAGGGAGGTTGAGGGGGGTGTAGGAGTCGAATCTTCCTCCCAATGCTCTGGGCTTGGGAGGGCTTCTCCGGTGGTCTACATATCTGCCGCCATTGTTATTGGAAGTTTGGGGGCCTTACCCCCTGTTATTCTTCTTCTTTGAAGGGGATTTTCCTTCAATCAAACATCGATTCGCTGCCTACTCTTCAGCATTGGCATATTTCTGAGCCCTTGATAGGAGCTCGGCGTAGCTTTTAGGGAACTTCTTGTCCAGGGAAAAAGTAAGCCTGGAGGTTCTAAGCCCCTTCTTCAGTGCTGACATGGCCACGTGCTCGTTGAGATCGGGGATCTCAAGCGTGGCCGCATTGAACCTGAAGATGTAATCTCTCAGGCTCTCTCCTTCATTCTGGGCGCAGACTCGAGTACCACATCCGAGCGGACTTCTTCAAGGTAGCCGGGAACGCCAAACAGTATATTGCGTCCGAAGCTCCTTGGATCATCATATGGGCTTTGAAGCTGCTCAAATGGTCGAAGGGATCGGAGGTGCCGTCGTAGAGTTCCATCTGAGGAACCCTGAAGTGCCGAAGAATGTCCTCAGCCATGATGCGGTTGGTGTAGGGTGGGCATAGATCACCCACAATCAAGTCATCGGGATCTCTCTGATCCTGCATTCTCTGTTCTCGTGCCCTTGCCATCTCTGATTTGATGGCTCTGAACCTCCTGTCATAATCGGGAGTCTGCTTGGGCGCTCTCTCCACCGGAATGGAGTCTTCGGAGGAGGAGGAGGAAGTTTGCCTAGGCCTTTTTCCTTTATGTGGGGAATCGGCAGACCTAGGCAGTCTCGAAGTTCGGCCTTCGGGAGAGGGCCGAGAATGGGGGGAGGGATGCGCTAAATCCTCCTGTGGTGCTCTCCTTCTTCGGGATCAAGAGCTATGTCTAGAAATAGCCGGTGGGTTTGCTACCGGAAAGGCTCTGTCTTGGAACTCTTGAACCATGGCCATCAGGTTAGCGACCTGGTTCATAAGAGCTTCGAACTGCTGTGCTCCCACAACAACCGTGGGAGGTGGAACATCGTTCTCCTCCGAGGGTGCACCCCCCTGAGACGGAGCACGACTCCGACTTGTAGAAACATTTTGAGCTTTTCCTCTTGCCATCAAAAACTTCTTTGTTTCTTCCCCTTGTTTGGGAGGGAGCTTAACAAATGTTAATAATACGCGCTCTCCTACCTGGCGCGCCAATCTGTTGGCATGGAGTCCCTGGATCGGCCGGTCGAAGCCGCTGCGTCGCAAGACCGCTCCCTGGTTCACCTGCAAAACAGGTCCCTTGCCGGAGTTGTTCCGGCGGAGGACACTCCGATGCCTAAGTCAGTGACAGATTCCAGCCACAGAATGGAGAAGATGTCGAGAGTGGAAGAGAAAAAGAGTTCTTGGAGATTGAAAGTATATGTGTGCGAGATTATTCACGCGTCTCTCTCGAGCCATCCTTCTTACCCATATTTAAAAGATGGCCTCCGGTCTGTGGCCCGCTCTTTTTCCGGAGATCATGGGAAGCCAATCTCTCCCATGATTAGCGATCATGGGTTGTCAATGAGCGGTTCCGGCCAGATCGGAGGCATGGCTGCAGGAATTGCGTGCCATGATCATGGCATGATGAGTGTCGATTGTAACCGTTGGTTACAGTTTCCTTTTTGGAACAGATTGTGGTTCAAGCTTCGGGTTTCCCCTTGCATGGGCCGAAGGCTTGGTACCTTCCCGAGGCCGGAGATCATGTCTACGGTGAGGACCGAAGTTTGTGTCTTCGGAAGTCGATGAGTAGTTCAGACTTCGGCCGGGACCGAAGGTGCTACCCGAAGGACGGGCCTTCGGATGTTGTAATTCGGTGTGAAGCCTTGAGTTGCTTGCGGTTGGCCTTCGCTTAGTCCGAAGTCCGTAGTCCGGAGAACCGGAGCTTCAATAAGTCGAACCGGAGCTTGGTTCGTAGCTGAACCAGGATATCCCAATATTAAGAATAAAGAAAAATATTATTTGATTAATGCTTCTCAGGTTTTTATCATATTTCTGAAGTCATCAAATACTTAGGCCCGGAGAAAAATTGAATAAATCTGTCATTATTGTTCTACGTGGTCCAGCCGATAGGCACACCCATTACCAGTAGTCCCCTGCAGAATTTAAAGTCACCTTAGTGTTGGCTACCTACTTCAACTTACCATAATTTAGGGGGTTGGAACCTAGACTAGAGAACAGCTTATGTTACATGAGACACGATGTAATTAACAAGCCTACAAACCTAGATGATGGACCACAATATGTTTACATCAAAACAAAAATAAATAAGAGATGGACCACAGCATGTTCAGAGCTCAAATTTACCAACAAAGAGGAGTCCCACATCCACCCACTTTTCATTTTCCTTTGATTAGATGCTTAGAATGGTTTTATTTATAGTCCATCAGATGTGAGTAGCTAATCATTACTGCTCTGGAAATAAAAAAAAACTAATCAAAACATTGGTTGAGTTCAATTATTCTACGGCCGTGGAAAAAAAAGAAAAAAAAAGGTAAGCCAACACGGTACGTTCATGACCTTCAGCACATTAGAATTCAGGTGGCTGTCATATTTAGCTAGTACTCCCTGACCAATGGCATCATGCTTTGTTCTGCAATAAGGTCAGCGTTCTCTTGTCACTGGTTGAACCATGAAAGGATTGCTAAGCATACCAATCCTTGTCTAGACCTTTGGAACCATGCCCACTCTGAGGTTTTTATCATCAAAGTTAAATCTCCATGGATTTAAATGATTTTTGTCAGTTTTCAGGTTTTGCAGCTCTCAAACCAATGTTACGTAGTTATCTGCTATGACAGTATATATTGAGGGAAGATTTTTGTTGCTGTTTTAAGAGACGGACAAAGTAGGGGCAAAGATCTGCCCACTCCATTAAGAAAATTAAGAGAGGTGCAAAAGTGCCTAACAAAAGCATTAGGAAAAGAAGTACAAGGTAGCAGGAAAAAAACCATTCAAAAAAAATAAATAAATAACTAAATAAAGGTTAGTGGACAAAAAAGATTACGGTAGTCCAGAAAGTTTTGTAGCTAGTTTCAAGCTGAGATGTGAGCTTTGGAGGAATGAGTGAAGAAACACATTGTCAAAGCAGTGGCAATGGCAATGGCAATGAGAAATCACGAGATTTCCTAAAGGTTATGTGCTCATATTTATATTATAACATCTTGGTAAGATAGCAGAACAATGGAAACTCTATTTTCATAAACTAGGAAAAACAGGAAAATAAATATTTAAATAAAAACTTTCGAACATATTTACCATGCAGGGCCTGTACAAGAAAAGTGAAGGCAAACCCCCCATGATATGCTTTCATGGTGCAGGATTTTTTGAGGATAGCTCTATAAAGACCATGATTCACGTTCTTAATTAAAGTAGGGCGTCTCTTCACTGATATAACTTGAAATAATTATTAAGTTTCTGTAGCACTTGCTGATGCTAATCATGAGACTTTATGGCCTTCACCAAGCTTCAACCGCAAGTTCTCTTCAGTTAGATTTTGGTTTCACCAGGGGATACGGAACGCATCCAAGTTTCCACTAAACCAACCACAGAAAATCCATGAGTGCATCTCAAGTGCGCCTTCCATCATTTCCGCTCTTACCTTGATGGTAGTTTACATAGTTTTTTTTATTTTTTTTATTTTTTTTAAAGATATAATCCAACGCTATATAACTACTTGTAAAAGGTGGTTTTGGAGTTATTACTTAGTGATGATAAAATATGATCCGATCCGCCAACCTAATCTATGTTTGATTCTGTTGAAAAATCAAATTCAGCAGAAAGATCGAACAAAAATTTATATCTCTACGCATATTTATGCATCAAAATGAAATGAAAATAATAAAATAATAATTACAATAAAATAGATAAACTATATAAGATATTAAGATTTACATGGTTCAGCCATAGTCTACATTCAAGAGACATACAACTTCACTGTGAAAGAAAAATCACCAATATAAAAAATTACATCCCTGGAACCCCTTATATCACTCTTAATAAGAGTACAAAATTCTTCTAAAATAAACTCACAAAACTCGTCTAGAGCATCACTGTCACCTCTACCGCAAATCTCAAAGGCCGCTGGTACTGTCATATACAAAAATCCCACATTCTTAAAGGCCCAAATGGCTTTTATAAAGAGGAGTCCAAAAAACCGCTTTTGCAAAGAACCTTGCACGTACCACAACTTCCAAGCAATTACGGCTCGATTATGTCACGAAGGAGTATTGTGCCATGCAGGATCGCACCTCTGCTGGCATTTTTTTGAGCTGAGATGCTAACAATAGTTCTCCACCTTAACTCGATATTCCGGTCTCTACATAATTTTGAGAGCTTATGAATAATCTTGCCCCTATGCCCTAGGACCTTTACATCTCAGCGTTGCTTAACATTAGCCAAGTCCAGGCAATGCTAGAACTTGATTACTAGAAGTGGCTTGGTCATCATATTTATAGTATTCTTCTGAGTAGGAATCTTAACTAATTGAATGCAACTACTCATAACAAATTAGGAATTTTAACTAACTGAATGCAATCGCTCATAACAAATTTTCTAAGCTTCTGATGCCAAATATCAATATGCTTTATCCTGGCATGATATATTGGATCTTTTGCAAGACATATAGCACTATGACTCATGATATATACAAACAGTCTTTTGTGCAATACTAAGTTCCTTGTTCAAACCCTGAAACCAAATTGCCTTCTTGGCAGCCTCAACTGCAGTTATATATTCTGCCTCTATTGTTGATAACGCCACAATATCCTGAAGTATTACTTTCCAACTAATAAGACCTCCACCCAAAGTGAAGATGTATTCTGTAGTTGATCTTCTCCCCTCAAGATTACGTGCATAATTTGAGTTAACAAAACCAACTAAAACATCAGTGTTAATACTCTTTTGAAATAGTAAACCAAAATTTGATGTACCATTCAAATAACATAGAACCCATTTAATTTCATTCCAATGTTCTTTTCCTGGATCTACCATGTACCTGTTCAAAATACTAATAGCCAATGACAAATCAGGTCTAGTGCAAACTATAACATACATCAAACATCCAACGGTACTAGCATATGGTACACTAAGCATCTCTTGACGTTCTTCCTCAAACTGAGGATATTGCTGCATAGAGAGTCTGAAATGTTGAGCTAGAAGTATACTTACAGTTTTAGCCTCCTTCATATTAAATTTGGCCAATACCTACTTTATGCATCCCATCTGGATCAACCATAACTTTTCATTATGTCAGTCTCTATGAATCTCCATGCCTAGGATTTTCTTGACACTTCCTAAGTTTATCATTTCAAACTTAGAATTAAGTTTCTGTTTCAACTTAGAAATCTTTTGCATATGCTTGCAAACTATAAGCACATCATCAACATATAGCATCAGTAGTATAATAAAATCATTACTGAGAAAATAAAAAAAGACACAACTATCATACCTGCAACTCCTGTAGCCATGTATCACCATAAAGGTATCAAACTTTTTTGTACCACTGATATAGAGCATACTTCAAACTATAAAGAGACCTCTTCAACTTGCACACCAGTATTTCATTGCCTTTTTTATACAAAATCATCTTGTTACAACATGTAGATCTCTTCATCTAGATTATTGTATAAGAGAGTAGTCGTTACATCAAGCTGCACCAGCTCTAAATCCTACATAACCACCATAGAAGCATAACCCTAATAGAACAATGCTTAATAACTAGAGAAAATATTTCATTAAAATCTATCCTTTTATTTATTATAGCCTTTCGCTACCAATCTAGCTTTGTACCTTGGTGGTTCACCTTCTAATGAAGTTCCTTCTTTCTGTACATCCACTTGTAGCTGATTACCTTTCTATCCTTAGAAAAAGTGACAAGTTCCCAAGTCTCATTTTTATGAAGAGAATTTATCTCTTCTTGCATAGCAATCTACCACTTATCACTGTCCTTACTCTGCAGAGCCTCTTGAAAAGACATCGAATCACTACAAATAATAGGAAAAATATAAGCAACTATATCTTTCAACCTCAATGATCGTTTTACTTCCCTTCTAGCTATTTCAATAATAATAGAGTAAGGCTCCTCTTGTTCCTGTGGCTATACAATTTCTATGTCTGTTCTGAAGATTCCCTCGAACCAGTATTGTTATTGTCAGTTTTGATCAGTGGCTCCACCTGAATCAAGATACTAGGCTTCTTCATATTTTGGATATGATGCTAAATTTTTTTTTCAACATTGAAACTTCATCAAATATCACATCTCTGCTGAGCTCCACCTTCTAAGTAACTGGATTCTAAAGTCTATAGCCTTTCACACTAAGCTTATATCCCATATAAATACAAGGTTTAGACTTCACATCATACTTAGTCCTCTAATCCTCTTGTAACAATACATATACAGGACAACCAAATATATGAATATCAAAGTAATCAACTGGCTTACCAGACCAAACCTCCTGAGATGTTTTGAGTCCCAGTGATGTCGAAGGAGACTGATTTAATAAGAAGCATGTGATGTTTGCTGTTTCGATCCAAAATTACTTCGAAAAATTAGCAAATAGTCTTATATAAAGAGTTCTCTGAAGCAGTGTCCTATTCATCCTTTCAGCTATCCCATTTTGTTGTGCCTTACTTGAGATAGTGAAGTGTCGAGTTATGCCTTCCTTTTGACAATAATTAACAAACTCTTTGGAGATGTATTCCCCACAATTGTTAGTGCAGAAAACCTTTATCTGCTTACCTGTTTGCTTTTCAACTTCAGCTTTCCACTACTTGAAAATCTCAAATACTTTTGACTTATGTTTCAAGAAATGAATCCAAACCTTTTTAGAGAAGTCATCAATAAAAGTGATAAAGTACCTATCTCCTCTAAGAGAAGTGATTGGTGCTACTCCCCAAACATCTGAATGAATGTATTCAAGAACCTGTGTAATTCTACTAGTTGAGATGACAAACTTTACCCTACATTGCTTACCATGAATACATATTTCGTAGAAATCAAGTTTGCAAGATTTAATATCCTTGAGTAAATTTTTATTATTCAATTCTAACATTCTTCTTTGACTCATATGGCCAAACTTAGCATGCGACAAGAATATAACATCATCATCATTAGAAGAAGAGGATGTAGTAACAGTTGCATCACCAGTGATAGTTTTTCCAATCAACTTGTATAAAGAGCCTGTCTTTTTTTTCCTACATCAATATTAAGGCACCATGTTTAATTTTTAATATGCCATTAGCACCAACAAATGTGCATCCATTTGCATTTAAGGTACCAAGAAAAATAAGACTCTTTCTCAAATCAAGAACATGCCTGACATCTATCAAAGTCTTTACTTCTCCATCAAACATCTTAATTTTGACTGTTCCTATCCCACGGTTCTATACTCGATATTATTATCCATAAGAACTCTACCCCCATCATGAGATGTATAGGAAACAAACCAATCACTATGCAAGTACTTATGATAAGATTAACCAGTATCAAGATTCCAAGTATATGAAAAATCCATATCTGAGAAGATGGTCAACACATCTCCATCCTTTTCAGATTCAATAGCAACTCCAGCCTCATCAGTGTTCTATTTCTGCTTGGACTTTAATTTGAGACAATACGTCTTCCAATGACCTTCTTACTTGCAGTAATGGTACTTATCATTTCGTTCTCCTGACTTGGATCCGAAATGATTCTTTTTGCTATATTGTTCTTTTCAACATCCTCTTTCTTGATCTGAATCCTTTGCCATCAGACTATCACATGCATCAAGTTTGTGCCTAGCCTTATTTAATAGTAAAGTTTACTTGACCTCTATCTTCAAAGTATCTTGACTATATAAGATGGCGGTCACCAGATGGTCATAGAACTTGGATAAAGATAATAGAAGAATAATAGCCTAATCTTCTTCCTCTATCTTCATCCCCAAACTATGAAACTGCGAAATCAACTTATTAAACACATTTAAATACTCTAAAAGATCACCCCTTTAGACAAACAAAAGCTATAAGTTGCTTTTTCAAATATAATTTATTTGTAAGAAATATTGCCATATAAAGATCATCTAATTTTTTTCATGAATCAGAGACAGTTTTGCAATTTTCAACATTATACATTACCTTATCGACCAAACAAAGTACAATAGTGCTAGAAGCTTTCAAATCAAGTTCTAACCACTTATCTATATTAGTAATATATGATTTTTTCTTAGAAAAAAGAGTTTTGTGAAGGTTTTGCTAAACCAGGATTGCTTTTATCCTCTTTTTCCACAAGTTGAAGTCTATTTTGTTATCAAATTTCTCAACTTTGAGTTTTGTCAACATCTTGAACGTATACACCATATCAACTTAGAAGAAACATACAAGAAAAACTCTACTAAGATACTAGAAGTTGAAATCAGATCCTGTGAAAAGATTGAAAAAAGTATATATCTTTAAGTATATTTGTACGTGAAGATCAAACAAAAATAATAAAAGAATAATTATGGTAAAATAGACAAACTATATAAGAATATCAGGATTTATGTGGTTCAGTCATAGCTTATATCCCAGGACATACAATCTCATTATGAGAGAAAAATCACAAATATAAGAGATTATGCCTCACAAACCCGTTATATCAATCTCTTAATAAGAGTATAAAATTCTCACAAAACAAACTCATAAAACTCTCCTGGAGCCATCACTGCCACCTCTACCGCAAATCCCAAAGGTCGCTGTCGCTGTCACATGCAAAAACCCCACAATCCCGAAGGCCAAAATGGCTTTTATAAAGAGAAGTTCAAAAATCGCTTCTGCAAAAAATCTCGCGCGTGTACCATAACTCCCAAGCGGTTACGGGTCAATTTTGTCACAAAGGAGTCCTATGCCATGCGGGGTCATGCCTCTGCTAGCATTTTTTTGAGCCAAGATGCAAACAATACAACCAGCCATAAACAGGTTTGGGTTGAGCTTAAACATGTTCAAGTCATAAACGGTCAACTAGTTTAACCTATTTATTAAATAGATCAGGTCCAGCTTTAAAACTTCCAACCTGCATAACCCGTTTAACATGTTTATATTTTTTTAAAACTAAATTAATATATAATTTATTTATTTAAGATTTAAAATATATTTGATCGGTTGTCTATTTAAAATTTGAATTGACCTGCCATGTCATGTCTTCCTGACCTCGTGTAGAGGGTGGGCAGCCGCACAATAGTGGGCAGATGGTTTTTTTGTTTTCCTTGCTCTAGCCTCTCCATCCTCCACTCCTCCATCCTTTTCGTGTAAAAATAGCCATCCGCGGTTCCTCCCCCATCACCGCCCTCCTCCTTCCTTTTTCTTCTTCCTCTAAGCTCCCCTGCTTCTTAGTTTAACGTTCTCTATAGGCGAAGTGTACCGCATGGTCAAGGAGCTTTGCATCTTCCTCCTAAATGCCGGTGTTCTTTCATTGGAGAAGGCCTTCGCTATCTATTTCTAGGCTCCCGACCGCCCCTTTGTCTTCTACAGCACCGTCCACGCCGCCCACCCGTCCACCATCCTCTCCCTACCCTAGCTTGACCCTGCCGACGACACCACTGCAGGGCCCCTCCTCTTCTCCACCTATAACTCCCCTGTGCCCCTTCTCCGTCGCCAGTGATTCTTCGCTCCTCATCCCCCGGTCACGAACCACAACTCCTCCAGCACCCCTACCGTCCACGGCACCCCCCTGCCCACCTCCTCCACTACCCACAGCTCTCTGCCCTCCACCCATAACTGCTCATAGATCCTTGCCCCCCCCTCCTGTCGCCACTTGTAACTCCTCCGACCCCTTTGCTTCTCATTGCCACCCACAACTCCTCAACCCCCATGCTACTCTAAACTGCTATCACGGATAGTGATCCGGACTGCGACCACACCCTCGACCTCCCTAATGAATGCTTGGCCCTCATCTTCTACTTCTTCGACTCTAGCGACCATAAGCGCTACTCTCTCATCTGTCAGTGGTGGCTCGTGGCCCCCTCCCGGCTCCCGGTCTACGATTCATCCTCCTCCCTCCATCAATCCATCTCAAGCTCCTCGAAGTATTCCTCTCTGTCGGCTCGTCACCTCCCTCGATGGCTACTCGAGACGAATCGGCGCAACAGTACCATTTTTTTTTAATCGGATTGGAAAACTAACACAAACCGTATATTCCTATTTTTTTAACTTGATTTTAAATGAATCTTGAATGGGTTGAATTTTTTTTAATTAAATTATAAATAAATTGTAAGTAGATCGGATCGGATGACCTGTTTAATAAATATGTCGAATTCGGATACTAAAATCTGACATGCTTAATAAATAAATTATTTTTAAATTATTTTTTTTATCTGATTTCAATTTAATTCGATTCATTTATACCTAATCTTGTGTGATTATCATCCCTGGTTCTTGCCTTTAAAAAAACTAGTTATCCCTTTTAAGGTGGGGTTTTGACACAGCATCTTAACTTGGGACAAGTGAGAAAAACCAATAAACAAGCGGGAAAGCAGTGCCCAGCTCGCAACCCCAAAACTCAACGATCTCGGGGCCCCCCATGGTTGTTACAAGGGCTGAGGCAAGCCAAAGGGGTCTACTCCGGGGACTTAAAATAATGGCATGGCTTCCTCGTGCACGGCAAGAGATGATGTGCCAAGGGAGACAACTTGTGCGAGCCCCTGAAAGCCATTGGATACCAAACCACTGCAACATTATTACATCACTACCAATAATTGCCATCGATGGAATGTTGCTTTCACTTTTTCTTTTTTTTTTTATTTAAATGAAGAATACGTTTTGTACAAAGGGGTGAGTAGCCCAACCCCGTTGGAAGCACCTCATTATTTTATTATGCCTCCCCATCCCATATGGCAAAAGTGAAGTTCTTTACCACTGAGATGGTAGCACAATTTATGGGTACTTATACTTACATCTTTTTGATCATGAATTCAAGATGTGATCTATGCGATGATTCGATTAAATTCAGAAATAATTTTTGGAACATATAACTGGAGATGGGGAGGAGCATTCTACTCTAGTAACTTAGTAGAATCAGGCTGACGTACTCAGCTTCGGATGGAGAGGATATTGCAAAAAAAATAATTACCCGAATCGAATATGGCTTGGAGGAAGGAAGCCCAGTGGGAGCAACTACAGCGAGGATTTTCCTTCCCCATCCTTTTTGTTTCACCAAAAAAAAAAAAAAAGTGAAGTTCCTTGGCTTCCTCACTTGACCCCTGGGTACATGTTCCTTGCTCGGATCTTCATCTTTATTTATCAAGATCTTACTCCATTAAAATAATAAGAGCAATATCAGGAAAAAGATGGCCTCATCTAGAATCTATTCTTTCACGATGCGCGTTACAGAGACTGATTTTGGTTTGTCGAAAAAGGAAAACAGCCAACATAGAAATAATGTTCACGCATCAGAGGAAAATATTCTATGTGCATATATATTATAGAGATTTATTGCCAAATTTCTACTTTATTAGGATTTTTATTTTTTAGTGCTGCTACTATAGTAATTAAGTTGAGCCTGAAGTACACTAGACTTTGTTTTATTTTAATAGAAGACGGAATGTATGGTTTTATTAAGAGGATGAGACAGTGACGCGAATTTTAGCAAGAAGATTTTTCAAGAAATCAAACTCATTGTTTTAACTTTCATTTATTTTAAAATAAATTTATTTTTCTCTTTCAAGTTCTTTTCCCCTACTATTGGTGTTTGATTTAATTGATATTCATTCTAATTTCTAAGCCAGCTGATCTACATCAAATAGCTTGCCATTCTATATGATATCTGAACGAGGTTGGATTGTCGCCAAATGGTATGAAGTTTCAATTAATTTTTTTTAGCATAATATTAGAAGCACTAATTTGATTGTTGATAGTTCTGAAGGTAATTATTCAACACGGTTCTACAATTTCCAATACTTCGATATGCATGTATATAAACATATGTATTCTATTCCGATTTGATCTTTTACTATAAAAAAATTATTAACAACGGCTAATTATCGTTGCTAATAATAGGTTTGATATTGTTAATATTATTAGTGATGGCAAGCCATCGCTGTTAATCCATCTTAAATATCTCTATCATTGATTATCATTATTAGCAACAGTAAATAAAAGCCATTACTAATAACAATTATTAGCAACATCACTTATCATCACCAATAATATTTTAAAATTTTAAAAATAATTAAATAAAAAATTTATTAGTGGCTAAAATATATCATTACTAAAAATCTATGGACATCGATAATTACCATCGCTAAAGCCAACGCTAATATTTTTTATTTTTTTCAAAAAGGTCATAATTAATTTTTAAAAAACTTGTTTTAATCTTAATAACAAATAATTATAGTTTTTGAACCCTATTATAAATAAATTAATAATTAACAACATATTTATAAATAAAATACCTGATTATATTATGTTAAAAGTATAAATTATATAAATTTATATGAATTTATATGTAAAAAAATCAAATACATAATATCAAAATAAAAAAATTATGTGAGATCCTCCTCGTCGTCATCCTCGTCCTCCTGCTCTTGTACATCCTCTCCAACAACTGGTGGATAAGAGTAGGATATCCCAACATCCTATAACAAAGAAAAATAAAATATTATTAATAAACTTTGATAAAATATATATATATCGATATAGAGATGAATGTTTCAATATACTTCTTTGATTCTTGAATAGATTATTCATATACATTCTATTAGATGATACGGAGCTATAGACATTTCCAGTCCATCGATTAGATGGTTAGATTAAATTTTTATCCTCCAGATCCCTTTTTCCGAATCTAGCACAAATATTTGAAGCTTCTAACTATAAAAATTTAAAATAAATAAAAAAATTATTAATAGACTTACCTGCTATGATGGCTATGATAACGAGACTAGCTAATCATGAAGATGCAAATCCTGGAAAATCTCTATGATCGTATCATGGATGGCATTTTGAAAATTCTAAAATTACTGAGCAAAAAGATGGATCACGACATCCTCGACATGTGCATCACCCCATGTCTGGGTCGTCAAGGCCTGAGAGGAGGATGCTGAAGAATGGTGAGTTATGGGAGGGTCGAAGCTATGCCCAAATTATATGATCCAACTCCTACTCATCCCTCTAGTGATCCTAAGCTATCCCTTGAGGTCGAGGGACTTAGAGGTCGGGTCCTCACCGTGTCGCGATATAATGTACTCCATATAATTTGCTTATATAGTTTACAAATTAATTAATCCAATTATACATATCAGTATATATAAAAAAATAATAAATAATATTTTATGTTATTACTTAATACATCGAGATCTCGGATCTAAGTAATCACCAGTCCTCCTAAACTAGTGTGTGGCCTCTCACAACTACAACTATCCTAGTGCATGATCAAGCTATTATGTCTACAATAAATAAATAATAAAAATAAATTATTTAAAAATATATGATCAATTTAATATAAAATTAATATAAGCATATAATTTTTATCAATATATTTGCCACCACATGTATGCCAATGGAACCACCAGTTTGTTTGATCAAATCCTACTAGCCAATCTGATTCTACAGTATCCTCTGTCACCTACCAAAATACTTCTCACTACTCCACTAGCTGTAAAGGGCCTCTATACATCCACTCATATCCAGTAATCCTTGAAAGACTTCTAGTCCGATGATAACTCGAAAGTAGAGTACTCTATGGTGGATTGCTTGAGACTGTATAGCTCATCTCATAGCCTATAGTGTCGACCTCCTCGAAGGTCAAACGGCCAACCTCGTCATCCTAAGAAGTCTCAAATCGGTAGTACTCCTATAAGTAGAAGCAAATTTATATTAATAAATGTAAATTTAAATATTTCATGAATTTAAAAATTAAACACACCTGACTTAGTAGGAACATCTTCCAGGCTACATTACTAGCCACCAATGACTAACTGGAGGACTTGTTTACTAGTGCTGGCATCAATTGATGAATGATTCTAATAATCACTTGAGACACTCCAGGTTCTATGAATATGCTGCAAAATTTTAATTTAATAATAAGCTTAACTCTAAAATAACTAAATTCAAAATATATTAATTAAAAATATAGTACTTACAAGTGGCTCTGAATATGGATGAGCTCTCTATCCTCAAGCCGAGTCAAAGGTACCGTGAGCCAAGTAGGTCCTTGACCATAGTGCTGAGTCTGAGAGCTGATCAATGTGACATATGATTGTAGGTTAATGGTGACCCCACATCCTCCAAACTTGATCATAAAATATCTAATTTAAAGAATGTTATATTAGATAATAAAGTATAAAATAATATAAAAAAAGAATAGAACTATGCGAGCTAGCAGCATGATCACTCTCTCGAGAGCTCTATCCCTAGAGCTCTCTCCTCAGCTGGCATGGCTCTAATCTCTAGAAGACATGATGTATAATCTTTAAAAATAAAAATAAATAGATTAACTGAATTAGTTATATAAATCATGGATAGTAATGCAAGATTTAAAATGATGCAAGATAAGTATTTTAAATGATTCAAGGATTATATACTTAGAACTACTTGTCAACCTCTTTAGATATTTTATACCATTCTGATACTTCTTCCAATTCTTCTTCTTCTTCAATATCTTAATCTTCTTCCTCTTTTTCTATTTCATCATCTTCTTCCTCCTCTTCTATTTTATCATCTTCTTCCTTCTCTTCCATTTATTTATCTTCTTCCTTTTCTTCCCCTTGCAGGATAGGATTATGCTTTATAACAAACTCGATATGATCTACCTCCTCATGTTGGTCATCATGATGGAGAATTCCTAGAGCATTCAACTCTATATCTATGAAAGTTGATAAACTCTTAATATTTCATCCTCTTGAAAGCATTTTGATAATTGGGGTTCTTCTTTTTTGAGTGCGTAATGAGCAACTCAAAACTTAATCTTGCATACAACCCACCAATATTTCCTTTCTCTCTTGATAAAAAAGAAGTATAATATACTTGAGCAGCTTGTTGAGCTAGCACGGATAGCTCATTGACTTATGCTTTTGATCTATGTTTGATTTCAATAAGCACGTACCATTGATCAACCTTCATACCATTGTCACTATCAAATCATTGGTACTTAAATAGAATGCAACTATTACCTCCAATATATATCAACTTAACAACTTCTTCAAGGATTCCATAGTAGTCACTCTTCATTTCTTCCCACCACGTACTACTATTTATTATGCTCTTATGATATCCATATCACTGGGTATGAAATTTAAAACCATTTATATTACAGCCATTATAACATGTCACATATTTTGTTGGCCTGTAACTTAATGATCTTAGCTTTAAAGTAATAGAGACATCCCTTGTATGACCTGCATATTATAAAAAAAATAAAGTAGAACAAAAAAATATATGAAATGATAATAGATGCTTACTAGTTGATAAAACCAATATGCAAATTTCTGTGAGCATAGTGCAAAAATTGCTTACGTATCCTCAAGTTATCCCATCTCAACATCTCATGATATTGTCTAAACATGAATAAAATAAGTATATTGTAATTGTGATTGAAGAGTTGCGATTATGATGGATACTTAATATATAGGTCAATCTCCTTGCAATTTAGCAAAATATATATATCTCTACCTGTCAAAACTCAACATCAATTAAAATCCAGCGAACCTCGTGCCCAAATTCACAAGCGATATAAATAAATATTGAGATCTTTCACTCTGATCCCTCACTACTACCATCATCATTTTAGCGTACTTGAATCAGTTATGCTAGATGAATCACAAGGTGCTCTACGAAATCAAAGAAATTAGAAGAGAATATCTTTTCCAACTTGTATATACATGGTCTCTACAATTGGGGGATAATTTGGTAGCAAAAATATCTTTGAAAAAAAGACTAAGCTTGGTCAAAGAACTTTATATGGAATTGGGAAGGAAATCATGCCAAGCCAATAAAAGTAATCATTGCATAAAAATATGAAAGTTATGACCCTTTAGTCCATAGAACCTGCAATCTTTTATTTTGACATACTGAACTAGATTACTTGTCTAACCATGTAAAAACTTAAGATTTTTATATGATTCACATACATCTTTTAACTACTCCCTCGTTAAGGTATATTATACTTTCAGCTTCAGAAATTTTTTATGTGACACCTCAACCAACTCTAATAGTGGATGCTTACATATATTCTTTATATATGCTCAAGCTTTGGGATTGTCCTTCATCTTGTCCTTGATATCCATAACAGTATAAAGAATATTATAAACTATATTCTTCTCAATATACATAATATCAAAATTATGACAGATCAAATTGGTGGACCAGTATGACAACTCCTAGAAGATGCTACACTTTATCCAATTATGAGTTCTATTGAATTCCTGAGATATATGCTTGTCAAACAATATGCCAAAGTGAACTTCATAAAGTTGGGATACCCTCTGAAACACTTCCATACCATTAAGGCACGGGGTGCATGGTCATTCTCTATCTTATTTCTCCTGAAACTGTCCAGCTGCTTTTGAAGGAAATGATGCTCGGGAAGAAAGTGATGATGATAATCGAACCAATAGGGCTTACGACCATGCTCAAGCTAAAATAATTTTATATTCTCTGTACAATATAGGCATACTAGCTTTCTTTAAGTGCTTCATCCTGATAGCATCCTATAAGCAAAAAAATTGTTAATGGTCTTTATCAGTGCATCCTTCATTATAAAATTTTACTTCTTTGAGCATCAAAAGTACTTGTGCTATCAGATTATAAGAATTTCATTTTCTTAACGAGAGATCTTAGATATACATCAATGTTTCTATTAGGACGTCATGGTCCAGGAATGATTAATATAAAAAAGATGTTATATTTTTTCATCACACTTCAGGCGGTAGATTGAATGGAGTAATATAGATCGACCAATATAAATAAGGGGCTACCATATAATTGAATGGTGTAAAGCCATCCGTAAACACCCAGTCAGGCATTGTATGATTTATGAGCAAATAAAGGATGGCAAGCATTAAAGTTCTTCCATGCCTCACTGTCTAATGGATGACTCATCGTATCGGTGCGCTTCTGAATTTCTTTTTTATACCATCTTATCTGCTCGGACAAGTAGAGCCTTCGAAGCCTAGGAGTGAGAGAAAGCTATCAAATAACCTTATATGGTATGTCCTTCTAATTTTTATCCTTTTGGCTCGACTTAAATTGGTTTTCATTGCATATATCACATGAGCTCTTTAGTTGGTCCTCCTTGTAGAAAAGCATACAATCATTATGGCATGCATTTATCTTCTCATAACCTATGCCTAATCATTTCACCTTTTTTTTTGAAGCATAGAAGCTCCCAACAAGCTTCTCATCTTTCGGTAGCATCTTCTTTATTATTGTTACCATCCTATAATAATAATTGACCGTCATATTAAACTCAGCCTTCAAATTCAACAATTCTGATACAGTTGATTATACAATATGTATTTCACATTCCGGTCATAGTAATTCATTAGTATTTTTTAGCATACGATAAAAATCACAACTATCAACTTCTGGATCATCCTCCATATCTCAATCAAATTCAAGATCAATTGCATCACAACCATGTCTACCATTCAATATGTTCCTTTCTTGTTGACTTCTAATCCTTGCAATTATCTCATATGTCTCCCCATGCAGGTACTAATGCTTGTAGTTCAGGATAAATCCACTCTCATATAAATGGATAATTATTATATCTCTATGAAGTGTTTCTCTATTAACATATCTATTATAAAGAAATGGACACATCTTTCAACTAAAAGTGTGCATCCCAAAAGTATAATCATAGAAGTACTTGATATTCCTCTTATATTTAGTAGAAATCATTCTGTCGACTATTCGATGATCCATCCAACTATGATCCATGGCACCCTATCTAAGGATTCTATATATACAAATACAAGGCAAAACACTTACTAATTATTTTATCATTTAAATTGGTAAGATAAGTATTTAAAATGTTCAAGGCAATGGAAGAAATAAAATGATACCAGAAGATCATGGCGATTTTGAATTCGCATCCCATCATTCAAGACAAAACTTGGAAGGATGAGGATGGTCGGAGGTGGCATTCCGGATGCGAGAATAAGAGCTTGGATGCCTAAGTGGAGGCTATCACTAAGAGATGCTAAACTTAGAAGAGAAGTCCATGAAATAAGAGATGCAGCATCGTAGAAGAGTCTTAATCAAGAGCAGAAGTTTTGCGAGGAGAGGCATAGGAGTGCTTCACTGGGAAGGCAAAGCACAAGAAATTAGAGATCTAGAAGTTCATCTCAAGTGATGAGCACTATTCATCGACCTCTTTAGATATTTGGTATCCTTTAGATTTTTCATTTAATTCTTCCACTTCTTAATCTTCTTCCTTTTCTTCATCGTCGGTAAAGCATTCACATGCCTATCCTCGCAAAGCTTTTGCTCTAGCTCGGAGACTCTTCTTCGAAGCCCCACCTCTCCTTTCTTGAACTTCTCTTCGAAATCCAAGCACCTCTTGATGATGGTTTCTACCTAGACATCCTAGCTCTTATATATTGCATCCAAAATGCCACCATCGGTCACTCTCTTCCGAGTTTTGCCTTGAGGGATTTCTCATGCAAACTTAGAATCGCTGCAACCTTTTAGTATCATTTAATGCATCCTATCACTAGCTAATAGGTAAAGTTAGATCCTATCTTATTCAAAAATTATATTAATTCTATAGATCAATTACAATAATCAAATGATACAAAAAAGGGGCCGAGAGAAATTTTAACAGTATTTTTTCTTAATTCTTCTCACATGGCTGAAGATGTTTGAGGATAACTAAAGAAAAATATTATCCAAGATTTCTTTCAAACCCTCAATATATCATTTAATTACTGTAATTATCTATAGAATTAATTGCAATTCTTAAATTGACCAAATTGGACAGTTAATCAACCAATGTATATAATCCTCCCACCTGTACAAAAATATATAAATGTATGGATGCCGTAGAATGTGTACATTATTCAAAAGAGGGTCTATAGTTCTATGCAATGCAAATTTTGTAAAAATAAATACCTAACTAATTAGTTAAATTAACACATAATTATAAAACATGAATACATCAATAACAATAATTCATATATATTAAAATATAATAATTTAAATAAATAAGAAATTTATTAAGGAATGCTAGAGTAAATGTGGGTGTAACAAAGAAAGTGGAAATTGAGTAGTTCAACGAGACATAGGATGCAATCTTCATGTTAGTCTTCACCCTTAGTTGAAGTTTCATATTATTGATTTTTGTCATTCTCTAATGATGCCACTATGAAGTCTCATCAACCCCAGGTTTGTCATTTTTTAAAGATGCCACTTGGCCCTTGCGCATAGTCTAGTTGCCTTGGATGATGACTAGGACCCGAGGCCTAAGCATAGGAAGCATGCCCCAGCCCCAATATTTTCAATGCTACTTGTCACCTCCCTCAACCCGAGAGTATGATGCGTAGAATGGCTGGCTGCTCTAGACACCGGCTAGGACCTGAAGCCCAAGTGCACTCGAGACGCTATAACCCCTATATTTGAAATGTTGCCCAATAGAGACGCTTTGGACTCAAGCTAGTACTAGAGATGCTCTGGGCCCGAGTGCACTAGCAAGCAAGGTACGCAACTTGAGCCCCAACTTGTACTCTGCATGTCGATATCTATGTCTCGTGCATGCAGGACACGCATCTGTGCATACATAATTAATTAATTAATTAATTAATTACATGAATAAATAAATAAATAAATAAATATCTAATTAATTTAATTAAATAAATAACAAATTAAATTAAATATATATTTTTAGTGATGTCTCTATTGCCGTCATTGTTGTCATCGCTAATACTCATAAAATTTAAAATAGGCAAGCCTCGCAAATGGTAGATCCACCGCGCATAAATTGAAGTGCAAGAATGGATGATGGCACAGGGATGGGATGCCAGCTTAGGGATGCGACTGCGAGGATGGGGGTGGGGTGATAGGGCCACAGGGACGGCGGCATAGAGGAGGTGGAACTGGCATGGGGAGCACGGGGCCCTAAAAGAGTGGGAAGCAGTAGGGGGAGCACGTGCATCAAAGAGGAGAGAACTGTTGACGGGGAGCACTTGAGGAGATCGAGGGTGTGACGTCTAGTAGGGGAGCACGGGGCATCGGGGAGGGAAAAATGAGCAAGGGAGAGCACGAGGCGCCAAGAGGGGGGAAGCAACAGGGGGAGCACAGGCACTGGGGAGAGGGGAACCAGCAACATGGAGCTCAGGGGGGAGGGGAGCACGGCATGGGGATAGGTTGCCGGGAGGAGGGAACCGGTGGTGAGGTGGGAATTTTGACAAGGAAAAGTAGGAATAAAATTTTGATCGTCGAGTGCTTGATTTCAATTTTATTGACGACTATTAGCGACAGTAAATATTGTCGTTGCTAAACTTAGTCGGTAAAACCTAAAAATCAGAGTTATTATTAATATTGGCCAATTATTGTTGCTACTAATAACTAAATCTATCACTAATAATTTTTTAAAATAAAAAAATGAAATTTAAAGATTATTAGCAACGACTATTGCCATCACTAAAATTGATAGGAAAAGCCTAAAAATCAGTATTATTATTAGTGATTGCCAATTGCTGTCACTAATAATAACCAATTCTGTTACTAATAATTTTTTAAATAAAAAATTTTAAATTTAAATATTATTAGTGACGACGTCTTCCATTGTTAATAGATAATTTGCCATCTCTAATAATATTAGCGATGGCTATTGTCCCTGTCTTTGTTTTTTGTTGCTAAAAGTTATTGTTAACAACTGTTAATTTGCCATCACTAATAAACTTTTTTCTTATAGTAATTTGAATCATTATGATCAACTTCACTAATATCAATATAATTGCTTTTGTTATAACTTATCTTCTTGAGTTGAATATTTCTTGTTATCGTATTTAGATGTCTATAATCAAATTATATTTGATGGAACAATATCAATAAGATATTTTGAAAGAGTTAGAGATAACGCCAACAAATACTTTTAACAACGAGATTACAAGAAAAAAAATAGAATTTGAAAGCTAAGAAAGTAATATAAACTATCAAAGCTATTGTTGATAGAGAAAATATATTCATATTTAAGATATAGAGAAGAAAAATTAATACCTGATATTCTTCTAGCTATCCACTCAAGATCTAACAAGATAGATAAGAGGTCAAATTATTCTCATACAAAAGTTGCCTAGAGAGTGGATTTTGACTCTTGACTTCTTTATAAAGTCAAAAAAAAATTTAAATAATAAAAGTTTAATTGATTAAAAACTGGATCAAGTTCGAAAGATTCAAAGCATGACAAGTTAAGCACTATAGCATATATGCACTAGATAACTTGATATATCCTTGTAACAAATATGGGTCCTTAAATAGATGCTGGTTACAAATGAGTTTGATGGTAAAAATATAATTTGCTACCGTGATAGTAAAGTTAATGAAGCATATATATATATATATATATATATATATATATATATATATATATATATATATCAGCAGTTTTTTCAATAAAATAAAATATCATATTTTTTTTCCTTCAATCTATTATCTTACCGAATGCTTTGCATGCAGTGATTTTTAATATTACGGAGTACAATATTAGATCATTAACCTACACTGCTCCAATATATAATAACCCCATCGTCCACCACTCAATCAATCGTTCCAATATACCCGGTCTCAACCAAGATTAACATGGTACGAGATGGTTTTTCAAGACGAAGAAAAAAAAAGAAATATATATATATATATCATGCATCAATTGGATTCTATAAATTAACCTGTAAACTTCCCAAGGCTCGGATGACGCTGACCATTAATATTAATTTATCCGATTAAAATAACAGAGCCCGCGTTTAGGCTCCAGTGAATGGCTACGTCACAGCCTTGAAACGCTCGGCCTTTTTTTTTTTTTTTTTTTTTCCTCCATTTCTTCGCTTGTGATCTACGTCATACTGCAAATTGGAGAGTGAAGGCGAAGGGCATGAGATGGATGCCGAACCAGTGGGAAAGAACGGACGGTGATAAAGGTGGTGTTATGGGTGACCATCAATGCATCTTTCCATGGACCCACTCGAACAATGAAAGGGCCAGAAGCTACAAATGGATCCCCTAATTATTTCAGAATTCAGATGTAGACGTGGGACTAACCAATGCAAGCTGACACCTTCTCCACCTTCAGATTCCTATTCCCCACCATTCAAAGTGTTTTTGTACTTACTAATGCATATTAAAGTAATCATACTTTGATAGGTACTAAGCATAATTAAACACAGTTGTGAAGGAACCGTACCCCAAATTCCCAAAAAAAATGTGATGTCTCTTATACAAGATACTATATATATATAAAAAGAAATAATATTCTCGGCACATTGCCAATTTATAAATCTCATTCTCTCGTATTTTCATATGGAGAAAGAATATTCTTTATTATTAGGAGCCACCATCTAATGTTTTCTCGAAGCCAACTTTAATAGTAATGTACAAAAATAGAAGTGATTTTATAAATTTCATCATCGGTAGCTATATATATGGTGGTGCTCTAGTAGCCGTGGGCGAAATATAAATTTTTGATACTATAGATCTGATGGCAGAATTATGTACTATATAAGAAGATTTAATTTATGTACTATATTAAGAGCTTCTCGCATTTATATTTATTGATACCATAGAGAGTTCATGATATTAAATGGCTTTCGAATTTTCCATCTACAGATATCAAATCCCATCCCTTGCTATTCGATTGCTGGCAAGTGATGTGTTCATTAATCTTCTATTAGGCTGCAGATATTTACAAGAAAAATAATAGTACGATTGATCGGATCATTACAATTTATGTAGCTAATCGTACCGGAAACTATATTATGAAACTCCATGGTTGAACTTCCTTCTTAATTTTTTATTTTTTTTATTTTATTTTTTGACTCTCATGAACATATTTAGTTTAGGTTGATTTAATTTTATCTGATTTACAAAAAAAAAAAAAATACTCTTTACGAATTTTAATTTTTATTAAAAAATTATTAGGAGTCAAAATAAATATCACCATGATAGTTTGTGAAGGTCTCATGGGATTCTACAATGATGGCTGTTACGGGTGAACGAACATGGTCTCTTTAGTTCCATATCGATTATTAGTCAAGGAGGATTCTAATTCATCATAATAGACCTTTATTTTCTATATAAAGCACCTTTTAGAGTGGGATACCGGGAATTGTTGCATTCTGTTAGGCCCATCTCTAGGCAAGACTCTAATTGATTGGATTGACCTGCAACCCAACTTGTGAAGACCCCACCCATGCAGATCCAACCCAAACTATTTAAAACGATCCATGAAATTAGATCGAGTTCTAAAATTAGATCCATTCTAGTTTTCAAGTCAGGTATAAATTTACTGAATTTCAATCCTAGCCGCATATTTTTCTGAATTTATATAGATCTTATCATCAATGACCCAAATAGACTCGATCCTATGCAAACCCAAATCCTCCATGACCTCCAGCAACCCCCTTTTAGCTCCTCCATGCCATCTACTTCCACTTCTCCCACTTCCTCTTCCTCGTCTCCTCTGTTTTTTCTCACGGCATTCTCCTCATCCACCATTGCCCTGACCTTCCACTCTCCCTTTCCCAATAGCCGCCCCCCGATACCAAAACCAACCACATCATCATAAGTAGTGTATCTGCATATTAATATATTTAAAATTTAATCATTTTAAAATTAATATTTTTTATTAAATTTTAATTTTGTAGTATATTTAGAGAGCCTGGAGTATCTCAAGTGGTTACCAGAATCACTTGCTAATTGATATTGAAGACGGTGAATGAGTTCTCCATTTGATCGTAAGTGGCTCGTGATGCAGTCTTGAAAATATTTCTACTAAATCAAATATATTTAATTTTTAAATTTATAAAATATTTATATTTTATTCTTTAATACAAGCTCGCAATATAGGTTGAAGGATAGCTTTGCTATCTTACTATAGAAAACATCTGAATTTTGCTTGGTTTAAGATTTTGATCACAATGCTTAAATCTTACACTGATGGTGTCCTGCAAATTTAACACTATGCACCATATGCAAGGGGGAAAAGAAAGTGAACCACTAATTAGCTCTACGTATCAACTCGGATAATTGGTTTTCCAAAAAGGAGAAATTGAAGCAATATGAAATGGGTTTCATAAGCAGTTTTCTCACCTAGCCTGACTTAAGATTTGCCCAAATTGTTCAATCATGCAATAAAAAAAAGTGAGCTTTTATCTAAAATCGATTCTTTAACCTATGTTGATTTCTTCATTTATCATGTAAATGTCGGTATTAATAACGTTATTAACAGAACTCTTTGTCTTGAACACTAAGTAGAGCTTTTATTTTTTATATATATATATATATATATATATATATACTTTTTCTTGTGATTCAGACAGCATGGTATAGTCTATGAGCTGAAGTGTCAAAAACAATGGCTTTTGATGATTTTGTTACGCGATAGGGATATATCTTGGTAGCTTACTTCTAACATTAATTTTTCAAAGTTTGAGGGGAAATAAATGAGTGAATCTTATTTAGTGCAAAAGTAGTACTCTAGGCTGACTTGGCTACTTTTGAGATATTTTTTCCGGATCCTGCGGCTGAACTGGCTAGCTTAAACCAAGGCATACTCACAAGAGCCATCGTTTCAGTTGACATTTGACACATATAATCATAGCCTAAACAAAGGTAAAATGTCATATCCATTCACGTAGGCTTGTCTCCTTAAAGAATAATAAACTTGTGATGTTATTATTGTTGTGTAAACCTGGACTTATCCTAATGGTCGCAACACTTTACATGGCAATCAAAAATTTCAGCAAGTCACTTTGCGACAAGAAAGAAAGATTAAAACAAAGCAAGTCAGCTTTAGCTGCCTCTTCATCCAAATAATTTCAGCGAATGTGATCACCTGGAAAAATATTTCGCATCCATGATTCCAAAAGCATAAAGGTATTTATTATTTATATATATATATTATTGTCATCAAGATCGTCATGATCCGTAGCTGCTATCGGTGCCGGAGTATGCTTCCTTCGCTGCGCGGCAGTCCTCTGTTCCTGGATCTACGAAACAGGGTTAGAGACCCGGACCGGGAATTACGGCGGAAGCACTCGACAGTCAAGTCAGTGACAATTCAGGGAAACAGATCCTCCTGGTCGGGCCCCTCTTGATGGACTCCGCACTAGGAGGAGTAAAAGATGTGTGTGAAGGCGAAAACGTAACAGAGGGAGAATGGTAGCAAGGACAGAGGGGTTCCATGTTCCTTCGCCTCTGCTTATTTCCCTCGTTTTCCTTCAACTGTGGTGGTGGTGACGCTTTGCCCTTTTGATCGAGCTTGCACTTGTATTGTTGGTGGATTGTTGTTGTTGTTACCTCCCCCTTTCGGGGGTATCGACTGTTCTTTGTAGTTGAAAATCGGCCGTTAGGCGCTTGCCTCGGGATCTTCGCTGGGCTGGCAGGCGCATGCGACGAGATTTCGTGCCGTGGACGAGACGTCTTTCCTGACAGGTGGTAGGGGAAGCTTCCATTCGTTCTGACATCCTCTCCGGTCGCCCCATTCCGGGAAGCTTGGCAGAGCCTTGATCCGGGGGTCACCGTCCTAGGAGTTCGTGCTTTCTAGCTGGCCCATCCCCTGGAGGTACAGGATGATAAGTAATTATGGCGGTATGGGGGGCGCCGTTCCGCAGTCCTCGGGTGGCTCGCCGGCATCCCAGGATGGCAGGGCTTACTCCAGCCTGGATGCTCCAAGCTTGTGTGGTCACCTTGATGGAGGAGGGGAGAGTGCGGGCCCGATCTAGAGGGCGCGCACTTGGAGAGGCTCCACGTGGTGGGTGAGCGCTGAGCTCGACTTCAACCACAGGGTTCAAACTTCCGAGAGTCTCGCTGTGAAGGGCGGAAGGCGGACCCGGTCCAGAGGGTGCATGCTCGAAGAGGCTCCACGTGATGGGTGACCGTTGAGCTCGACTCCGACCATAGGGCTCAAACCTCCGAGGGTCTCGCTCTGGAGGGCGGAAGGCGGCTCTGGCCTAGGCGTCCCGAGCTCGCAGGCCCGACCTGGTGGAGGACGGAGCTTAGCTCGCTATCTTGAGAGAGCTCAGCTCAGCTCGACAGAGCGGTCCGGGCTGAGGTGTTGCCTTGGTGTCTGACGCAGCGGTCCCCTTTAACGTGGCACTTGTCAGCTACTCACGTCAGTGATCTCGTCACATCATATATATATATATTGTTATGATAAATTGGACCGAAAATTAATTGGCCCATCTGAACCGGTCGACCCCGTAACTAGAAGACTAACTCAACATGAGAATAGGTCAGCACAAACATTCATTCGATGATAATATATAACCTACGATCGGCCATCGACATGCACCAGGATAACTGACCGACCTGCAGTCGGCTAATCCATTTTGACTTAAGGCCCACCAACTTAAGGCCCATCAAGAATAAGCTTGGTTATTATAACTGACAAAATATATAATTGATGACCATTGCATCAAGATCAAGATAAATAACCACCGAAGGTCGACAGTAACTACAATTAGCTGAAAAAAATATTATTTTAATTAACTTCCCTAATAGCAATTAGTTACAAGAAAGCTTGTCCTAACCGCTTTTAGTTGGGATAAATGTCTATAAAAAGATATAAGCCGAGCCAAATCAATTTGATTCATTCCTTTTTTATCTATATTCTCTTTGAATTTTTCATTCTGTTGTCCGAACTCTATTGACTTAGGTATCGGAGTGTCCTTCACTAGAGAATTCCGGTCCGAAATTTGTTTTGCAGAAATCCAAAATGATATATATATATATTATTTTGCATAAAATCTAGAACTATGATATTATGTCAGTGGTGCAATTTGATCTCGTCGGTCCAAAACTATGCAGAGTGATCGATGAAAAAGATGGCATAGGATGGAACACGGCATGGCTGGCTGGGAATTTTTATGGTGGTGAATACTCATAGTGCTTGATGCCAATCAAATTAATGGATGAAATATATGAGGCAAGTTCCTGCCATTAATTGTATAAAAGCCAATGTGACTTGAGCTATAGTTGGTCGGTTGCTTTCTTATTATTAGAGTTATAGAGTTTAAAGCGCTGGAATGCTTTTCTCGTGCAACATGATTCATAACTTCATTTTCTTTTGTCTCGAGCAAACAAGGAAAAGGGTAAATGCCCAAAATTTCTTATCCTCCTCCTCCTCCTCCTCCTCCAACTCGTATCGGATCCCATGTAGCCTGATAGCCACCATACGATGGTATGTATGTTTCTGCCAGGAAAAGAATAAGAAAAAGGGAAACTAGAAACAAATGATCGAGGGCGGGGAACAACGGGTCGACAGGGCTGAGTAAGCGTGGGACCAAGGCCTAAAAGGCCGGTCCATACGGTGACATCATCATGTGTTTAAAATAGTCCCGTCATAGCTGGCAAATATTTTTAGTCAATAATAAATACGTTTCTCCAAAATAAATAAAAAGGATCAAAGCATGGTTCGCAATAATTGAAGCGACGCTCGTGTAATTGCTGACAGCGATCCGCAGACGCCCCGCTACCCCACCGGCGGTAACCGGTCTCCCGGTCTCGTCTCGTCTCGTCTCGTCCGCTATTCTCCGCGGCCCAAATCTTCTCGTCCAAATTATGGCCTCCACTTGTCGCGTGGCCCGGGGCTGTGAACGGGGATTCGATACGTGCCAAGTGCGGGAATACGCTCGCCGTCATCACTAGTATTTTCTTTAAAAAAGTTTTCGTGACCGGCTAATCGCTAATCGATGTGTGATCCTTGGGGTGCTAGGATTTGGCTTGATTAAATTAAAAAGTTAGGTCAAGATGTACTCGAGTTTAAACTAAAATTAGAGTAACGATGAAAATCCTTTATGATGTTCCTTGGTATGGTACATTGTGCATCATTCATTATATGATAAATAATCATTCATAAATGTAAATCATTTGCCGCATTTCTTAAATGATGCATGCAATACATTGTACTATACAATATGCATTGCGCATTACATGATACGATACATTTTGAATATCGAATTTGATGTGGCATTGTCGCTGACGTGGAACCTACGATGGTCCCAGCGGGCAGCCGTGCTGGTAGAAAGTATCATCTAGATGTGGTGACCAAACGAAGATCCGGAATCGAGCCGCCCTCGTGCCTGGAGCGCGCTCTCGCCTTCCAGAGTGGAGCCTCCAGCTAGGGCTGCGCTCCCGCCTTCCGGGTCGAGCTTCCGAGATAGAGCTCCCCCATTCTGCCGAGATCGAACCCCCGGCCAAGGTCAGCTCCCGTCTCGGATCGAGCTCCCGGCCAAGGTCATGCTCCCGCCATCCGAGATCGAGCCCCCGGCCGAGGTCAGCTCCCATCCAGGATCGAGCTCCCGGTCGAGGTCGTACTCCCGCCATCCGAGGTCAGCTCCCATCCAGGATAGAGATCCCGGCCGATGTCGTGCTCCCGCCATCTGAGGTCGAGATCCCGGCCAAGGTCGTGCTCCCGCCATCCGAGATCAAAATCAGCTCCCATACAGGGTCGAGCTCCCTGCTGATGTCATGCTCCCACCATCTGAGGTCGAGCCCCTGGTCGAGATCAGCTCCCATCCAGGGTTGAGCCCTCGATCGTGGCCGTGCTCCCGCCATCTGAGGTCGAGCCCCCAGCCAAGGTCAGCTCCTATCCAGGGTCGAGCTCCCGATTGAGGTCGTGCTCCCGCCATCCGAGGTCGAGCACCGAGATAGAGCTCTCCCTTCCTACCAAGACCGAAATTCCCGCCAGCAGCAAAAAGGGGAGGACCAGCAGAGGTTCAAACTGTGGTGTAGAAGCTCCTAGCTATCTACAACATCCAGGAAGTGGCTTATACCCTACCGGAGATTCAAGCTCTACAAATGCACCACCCACACGTTCTGCACAATACGTGCTCCACCAGGCTCCAGGCCCTATAGCGCGCCACCATGTCAACGACCGTGTAACCAGGGGCTCCAGTCCTCGTGATATAGAACATGTATCTCCTCCAAGAGAAGTATCTCATTAAGGCCCCAGGCCCTGCAACACTTCAATGGTCCCTCCTGAAATAAAAACACTCTATCATGGCTCGAGACTCAACGGCATAGCACCGGCACCTCTCACAGAAAACTGCACCACCAGATGGACAAGATCTGTACAACGCTGGCGAACACCCTAATAGAAGGATCTCCTTCCGAGGACCAGTCCAACAGGGGGAGACCGCAGACAAAGAAAAACCCATTTCAAAAAGGATACCGGAAAAGTGACATATCGATAAAGCCCCAGACTTGGTCTGGACCATTCATCTCATATAAAATAGAGGAAGAGACCTTCGAAAGGGAGAGAGGCAACTGGTAAGACACAGAGAGTAAACGGGCAAGAAACCAGCTAAGAGAACCTCCCCGCTTTCTAATCTCCACTTCACCTTGTCTTTCCATTTTTTAAATCTTATATTTCATCCTCTACACGGAGAGGTTCCAAGCTCTCCATCACAGAGGTTCTGTTCTCCTTGATCATCCCAATTGACTTGATCGTCAGAATATCCCATTGGAATTTCCGGCTCGGGTCTCCTCTCTTTTGCAGGTCACGCTTGTTGCCGATCTCACCGCGGTGGCCTATAGCTCGTGAGCTGGCATCGGTTCTCGGACTCTGTCACCTCGAGATCTCCAAGCTTTCGGACCTGCAAAACAAAGTCAGAGACCTGGGCTGGGGATTCCGGCGGGGGCACTCCGACGATCAAGTAAGAGAGCGGCAAGATGGAACAAGACCTCTAACGTGGGTTCCTGAAGGATTCCCGTGCTTAGAAAAGATGTAAATGAAAGAAGTGTGGGGAAGAGAGGAGCTGAAGCCCGGCTTCCTGCGCTGGGTTCACCGAGCTCACGCCTAAGGACTTCTTGGGGTCCCCCGGATCGTTCTCTCGATGTTCTCCCCCCCTTTCCGACTTACCTTTCCGTCTGTTTTTACCGTCCCCTTTATACCACCGGACCGCCTTCAGCCCACGTCTCCTCCTGGGAGCTCCCTGAAATCTCTGGGTCTCCTCCCCTCCCTTCTCCTTCGAGTCCGGGAGTTAAGTGGCCGGCATGCCTAATCCGCCGTGTGTCACGAAAGGGGGAAGACTGGTGAGACCTCAGGCCGAGCACGGGAGCTTTCCTTTAGGGACGTTGATGATGGGCCTCTAGCCGTTTCAGGCCCCTGCCCGCAAGGACTTCGTTTCTTAGTTATGGGGCCCCGTTTAACTGATGTAAACGAGGCTTCGCGTATCACTGCAGGCCGTATTGGCGCTCCGTACGGGGTGTGGTGTGCGCCGGCCCTAGTGGCGACCTTGCGACCCGTGTCTCTGCCTCCCCAAGGCTTTGCAGAGTACGACTGACTTCGGCTGAGGTAGACCCATCAGGGGGCGCCAACTGGCGGAGGAGCAGGGGCTGCCAGCTTCAGCCGAGGTGGATCCCTCCTGGGTGGACACCTGGCGGAGTGGCAGAGAGGTGCTCGACTTCGACCGAGGTGGACCCGTCATGGGGTGCCACCTGACGAAGGAGCAGGAGGGCCTGGCTCGACCTCGACAGAGGTGGACCCGTCTTGGGGTGCTACCTGGCAAGGGAGCAGGAAGCCGCCAGCTTCGATCGAGGTGGACCCCTCCTGGGTGGACACCTGGCGGAGTGGCAGAGGGGTACTTGACTTCGACCGAGGTGGACCCGTCATGGGGTGCCACCTAGCGAAGGAGCAAGAGGGCCTGGCTCGACCTCGGCATAGGTGGACCTGTCTTGGGGTGCCACTTGGCAAGGGAGCAGGAGGCTGCCAGCTTCGGCCTAGGTGGACCCCTCCTGGGTGGGCACCTGGCGGAGTGGCAGATAGGTGCTCGACTTCGGCCGAGATGGACCCATCATGGGGTGCCACCTGATGAAGGAGCAGGAGGGTCTGGCCTAACCTCAGCAGAGTTGGACCCGTCTTGGGGTGCCACCTGGCAAGGGAGCCGGAGGCCACCAGCTTTGGCCAAGGTGGACCCCTCCTGGGTGGACACCTGGCGGAGTGGCAGAGAGGTGCTCGACTTCGGCTGAGGTGGACCCGTCATGGGGTGCCACCTGGCGAAGGAACAAGAGGGCCTGGCTCGACCTCGGCAGAGGTGGACCCGTCTTGGAGTGCCACCTGGCGAGGGAGCAGGAGGCCGCTAGCTTCGGCCGAGGTGGACCCTCCTGGGTGGGCACCTAATGGAGTGGCAGAGAGATGCTCGACTTCGGTCAAGGTGGACTCATCATGGGGTGCCACCTGGCGAAGGAGCAAGAGGGCCTGGCTCGACCTCGGCAGAGGTGGACCCGTCTTGGAGTGCCACCTGGCGAAGGAGCAGGATGCCGCCAGTTTCGACCGAGGTGGATCCCTCCTGGGTGGACACCTGGCAGAGTGGCAGAGAGGTGCTCGATTTCGGCCGAGGTGGACCCGTCTTGGAGTGCCACCTGACGAAGGAGCGAGAATTTTGAAAGAAAAATTCACGTGGCACCTACGACTTCCAGCTGGATCTGACACACGTTCCACATCAGCGATGTAGCCATATCAACGCTGACTCTGGAGCTAACCGAAAAAGAGAACCAAGTGCCCAGAGGGAGTCCGATGTATTCATGATATGTCAGAGCTAGGGATCACGGCAATCTAGATGGCAACAGAATTCATGCCCTAGCGAGCTTATATGGCTAAAATCCAAGAATCTTAAAATATATTTAAGTATTTTAGTTTGATGTATTAATTGCTACTTACCATTTGATATAGAAATAATTCTATATCCAATATTTGAGCCACCAAGGAGCTAAGCATATGAAAAAGATTACGAAGGAGCAAAAAAAAATAATTAAAGCCCTCGTATGATGGAGCGCATAACAAAGTTGGCTTATCACAATCCACTGGTCCATTAAAAAGTAGTGCTGGTATAATATGCAAGCCTTTTGGAATCTTTTTGGTGCGTATTTTCAGCGTAGGAATTTCAAAGTCCGTGTCACGCACATTTGCCAAGGAGGGAATGGCGTGGCCGACTGGACTGCCATACTGTGTCATTGCACGGACCACAGAATTCCCCGGAGACTTCCTCATAAATTTAGGTGAGAAGCTTGTCCCGAATTATTTTTTTGGTAAGCGTCCCCAATTATTGGAAAGAGGATCCAAACATGACAGGTGCTAGGTTTCAGTGTCTCGAGACTTCATTGATTTTTTGTTTTAAAAATTTTATATACAAAGATTTTATTAATTTACTATATTTATATCCGCATGGTGTATAGGTTATATGATCATTTTTTTTAATTCATTATCTTTTTTGTTTAATCTAAGAAAAAAAAAGTAAACAAAGAAAAAAAATATAAAAGAAAAAAATTAGCAGGTTTCGAGAAAATAAAATTATTTTTAGATTTAAAATTTTAAAATTTAAAATTTAAAATTAAATACCTATTAAAAAGAAAGAAAAAAAAATAATATGAAAAAGGAAAAAATAATAATTTTTTTTAAAAAAAATAAAATTATTTAAAATTTTAAATTTAAAGATCAAAATAATGAAAAAATTGAGAAAAAAAAAATCTACAAAAATATGATACATAATAACCTTTAAATTAATGTAGTAGAATTTTAGCTATATATAATAGATAGAGAGGTGTGGCTCATTTCATAGAATCCCCATCCAAGCTTCTCCAAAATGAAATTATTTTGCATAGGCTTAGCCAATACATCTCATTAATGACCATATTATCCGATTATAAAAATAAAATGACTGTTTGAATCTGATGATGCTATATTTGGCACATCTTATTTGATGGTTTTTTATTTTCATGATTACATAAAATGATGGTGATCCAAAAGTATATAACACTTTTTGGTGTTATATGATATGCACCATGGATGGTCCAACTGCTAAACTATTCAAGTCTTTACCAAAATATTTGCAAGACTATGAAATGCTTCGTTATGCCTTTCTCTTGATAGAAATTTATTTCGATAATTCATTTTTTTAAATTTAAGTGGGGTTGTATTTGTATACATATTATAATTATTAATTTTTCTTATTTAAGCATATGGCTGTGCATACTTTCCACTATATGCATTATGTTGCTGCAACTTTTCCTGGACCGGGCTTGGATGGCTGTGCTGGAGCGCTCTTCTCCCGGTCGACCTGCACAAAATCCCCAAGGGACAGTGGTGTTCTGGCAAGGGATACTCCGATGCTTAAGTTAACAAGAGCTTGAGGGCAAACAGAATGGAGGAATCAGTGAGACAGCATATGGGAAGGGAAGAGTGTACTTAGCTCAAAACGAGGTCCCCCGGTTACCTTATATAGGCGCAGAACAGTCCAAAATCCGTTAGGAGAGAAGCCAAAAAGATTGATCTACTCCCGGGAGAATCCGGAAAGTGGCCACGTGGCACCTGGATATGGAAACATCATGGGAGTAGTGGAGTAGTGGTGCTGATGTGGCAAGATTCTGTTACAACAGAAAGAGATTTCTAGAGTTCTCTGGGCCCCCGAAGTGAGTCGATCGGATGCCGAACGAGAAAGCCAATCGGGCTTCCGAAGGAGAGAGAGTCCGTTGGAACTTCAGCAGGAGCCGGTGGGGTGGACCTTAGCTGAAGTGGGTCATCGAGGCCTCTACTCCAGTAGGTCGGACTTCTGAAGGAGAGCATTGGGCCGGACTTCAGCAGAAGTGGGTCATTCGAACATCTACTTCAGTGGGTCAGACATCCAAAGGAGAGCCGTTGTCGGAGTTCAGAAGAACGGTCTGATCGGACCACAAAGGAGAGGCCGGTCCGGTTTGGTAGTGAGTCGGTCGGGTGTAACACATTACATGTATTTGATGCATGTTTTCTAAGTCAATTACAACCTATTACATATAGCATGGGCTTGATTGAAGAAACAAGGCTTGAGTTCAATTTATTTTTTGATTGGATGAGTTTAGCCCCTTGATAAATCAAAAGCATATTTAGATAGAAGGAATCGGATTTTGGAACGGGAATAGGAATGAATGATTTTCATTCTAATCACTTGATTAAAGGAAATGTAATCCTAAATTCAATTCCAAAGAATGCTCTAAACCCTCGAAATCCAATCCTCGCCCTTCTTTGATATTCAAATTTCATTCCGATGCCGATTCCAATTTTGATTACTAATCGAATAATTCATTATAATTCTGACTTTAGCCTTGTATTGAATGTACCCTAAATTCAAGTAGGCATTATTTTTTATCTTCTTATCTTGATTAAATTAGAATCTATACGCAGACAAGCTCGCCGGGCATTGCTAGCAAAATAACTAACCCTCATGCCAATTTTTCTGCAGGGGTTTCTTGGGCCCTCATCATCGTACTTCATTATTTCCGTGATAGCTTAATAAGCCCAAGTAGTGCATAACGTAGGTGTCATGATTGCTGTCCTTAGTTATGATTGCTGAGGACATATTGAGTCATGATTCTTAAATATTATCCAACTTTGGCTGGCAAGGTTTCGCACACACATAAATATATCACAATTTCCTAACACATATATAGGTTACCATGCAATACACAGAATGTATCATCAACAATCGCACAAATGTTTAAATTAGAGAAATCACTTTTCCTCTTGGATGATGCATGTTGTGGTTCTATTAAAGATGTGCTGATCCGCCTGGATATGATTACTTTAGTATGTAGCTCCAAGATTTTCACCTAAATGTATGTTCGCTTTGGAACCTACAAAAATAACAAAATCACAAAAATCTAGCCATGATGGAGGGTTCCCCGATGGTGGACCCTTCGATGTTTAAGTCAAGCAAATAGAAAAGAGGGCCTATAATTTTTAGGTAGGTGAAAGTGATGATGGATCACGGTGTATGGATGGAACAGAATTGGACAAAATAATGTAAGTAGTAGATGAAAATGATGGAATATAGGCGAAGCTTAAGAGAGTGCGGGAGAAATATAAGAGAAAGAGGACAAAGAAGAGGGAGAAGGTAAAGTTTCAGGAAGAGTTGGTGAAGCTGGTAAGAGTGAGAGGAGAGCTTGGTGCATTCCCTCCTGAGCTCCTCTTAGCTTCGCCTCCTTGTTTCATTTCATTTTTCCTCTTGTTGGACTGGTTTTTTCTTAACTTCGGCTTAGGACTTTGGAAGCTTAAAATTTACTCACCTTCCATTTACCTGGAGGGTCTATAGAAAATGGTTTTTATAAACGAGTATATGGAGTACCTGTCATCTAAGGGACGTATTTTATAATGCAAAAAATGATGGCAAGCACATCTTCATGATATACATATTTTTGTAGAGCACATGTTCTTAGAAGAGTGGCTGAAGTGACCGAAAATGGCATGGAGCATATTTTCATGGCAAACACATCTTTACCAGGTGCACGTTCTAGTAGTAGTAGATATCAGAGAAACATAGTATTGGATTACTGGCTCCCTTATGGAAGATAGGATGCATGTGACTTCTTCTGGTATGATTTTTCATGATCGCGTGGCAGGATGTGAAATGTTTTCTCTTTGTGCTAAGTTGGCAAGTGATGTGGCGAACTACGTTGGATTCCATATAAGCCTGATCATTGTTAGGTACATCGACGCACATCACTTACTTTAATTTAGTTTTTATTATCTACAATAATAGGCCATAACATTGAATATGGAAAAGGAAGATCAAACAGAGCCCAGTTGCAAAATCACTATCATTGTTTATGGTAACGGGCTATGTTAATTATACAACGTGCTGTAGGGTTTTGTGTGGTACTCTCAAGCCTTGGAGAGACTTGGAAGGTCATGGCAGGGATGCTGGAGGCGATCCTTGGAGCTTGGGGGCATGTCCCAAGCTATCCTAGGAGGTGTTCCAGGAGATTTATGAGATTTTTCCTAGGGCTCTGAGTCAATATAGATATGGCATGTTGGGTCAGGGGGTTTGACCCAGAAGGATTAGTGACTTCATATGGACTTAGAGGGAGAGTTTTTTGAGAGATTGTAACATAACTCAATTGGGTTATGGGGTTGGGTCCAGGTTTGTTAATTGGTTAGGAGATTAGCCAGTTGGTTGGTTAGTTGGTTAGTTGTAACCAATTAGGAATTCCAACCATGTGAGGTGTCATAATCAATTTGTTATTGGCCCAAGACAAGTCCTAATCGCCCATGTGATTGTTGTCTAACAAGATTAAGGAGTCCAAGATGTCCAAGAAGAGACCAACTTCACCGCCCCATGTGCCTATAAATCAGATGGGGGTGTGCGTTGTGAGGAGCGCACAAGGGGGCCGACCCTTTGGGGTCTTGGTCCGATTGGATCATAGAGCGATCAGCATGGAGTCAACTCACGGTGGAGTGGTTTCTCGGTTTGGAGAGAGGCCGACTAGGAGGCGCGTGAAGACTTGGGACTGTAAGGCTTGGCTCACGGTCCAAGGAAGTTCTCAAGGATTCCTCATGATCATGAGAAGACCGTGAGGGTTGATGCTTGGAGCGCCCCCTTGGAGCAAGACCACGTGGAGGGATTTTTCACGTGGGGGACTTGGCCGTGTGGAGATCCGGTGTGAGGAAGTCTACAGGTGGAGCTCTTTCCGGTGAGAGGAGGCACGGTCATGGCTTGAGCTTCAGATAGGCGCACATGAGGAAGATATCACGTGGAGGGCTTGGACCGTGAGGTGTTCCACGAGGCTTTGGACAGGGAAAGCCTGCATGAGGTATTGTCCGCAGGTGGGGGCTTCTACTCGAGTTTGTGAGAGGTGGCCAGTTTTCCGTTCTTGTGTATTATAACAAGGTTCTTCTCCAAAGGAATACAATCTCTCTTTTTCTCCTACATCTCTTCTCTATATCTCCTTTGTTGCATGATATTGAATCCAAGAATAAGTGTTGCTGATTCTTAAATCAAGAAGGTTGGTTCTTGATTTCTTCCTCTCTGTTTTCACTGCGTAGGCGCTGATCAGGTTCTCCCACCAAGTGGGATCAGTGCCTAGGAATCCCAATAATTAGTATCAGAGAGGGGTTCAAGCATTGAAAAAGGAGGATTCAAGGCAGAAGTGCCGCTGCTAGTTCTTCCTTAAGAAGGAAGGAGACGTACCCTACCACACGCAGTCTATGCGTTGCAAAGTTTCTACCCCAAGATCCCTTCATGGTATTTCTCAAATCCTGAGTTTGAGTTGGTTTTACGTGGCCTAATCAATCATGAATACCAGCAGCAAGGTGGAGTTTGAGAAAGGTTAGGATAGAGGATTTGTTGGTGCAGTATTCTCTAGATGTGGCTTTAGAGGAAAAGCTTGAGGGGATGGTGGTTCAGGTGTGGATGAAGAAGAGATCTGACATTGACGTTAGGTTTGCACAGCTATCGAAGTGTACTATGAAAGCACGGGTTGGTATTGCAGTCATGGAGATAGAGCAGTAAAATATCAGTTCGAGGTCAAGAGTGCGATGGCGCACGAGTCTCGGGAGATGTGGAGCACGAGTTAATGTTCCAGCTAGGGAGGCGAGGAGGCTTCGACAGGAAGATATCAGCTCTGGAGATAGCAGGAAGGGTGTAGACGGTCACGCGGGAGCTTGTCAGGGATGGAGAAAGAAAAGCCCAGATTTCTCAGGTTCACCGGAGTACATCAGCAGAGATAATGCCAGAAACAGCTCAGGAAGACAGGGGACAATCTCATGAAGCATCGGGATATCGGGCAGTCGAGAGTGTTCCAGTATGGCGGCATTGGCCTAGGGACAGAGACTGGAGCTGATGGAGATGGCAGCTCAGGGAGATCGAGGGGACAGGTCTTAGGGAGCGCCATGGGCATCATGTAGCCAGAAGTGTCCTGGTATGGTGGGATTGGCCGTAGGGACAGGCTGGGACATGATGGAGCAGCCAAGTGGAGATGGGTGTTGGGTTCAGTCGCTTGGTTAGAGGAGTTGGGATGAGCTCCTGGGTTTCAGAGGAGCCTGTGGGATGCAATGTATCTGAAATGGTCTCGGAGGGATTCGTGGTGAGCAAAAGGTTCGAGGAGATAGCGATGAGGTACGAGATTTAGGTGCAGGCTCAGTAGGGCAGCGTTGAGTGGTTGACCTCGAGATTTCTTTCTGTGGCATCAAGGAGATTTCAGTTTCAGGTGGAGCACCGCGGTGAGGTGGCTTCACGGGTGGAGCAAGATTCGACATGAGTTCAGAGCGGGAGGTGTAGGGATACTGGCCAGGTCCTAGCACGAGCGCCAGGGGTGCACTTAGCCAGGTGGAGCAGAGTGTGCAGAGATTGGCGTGGCTCTTAGGAGATGGTATCAGGTAGAGCTCCAGTTACAGCGAGTGCCGGTTCAGGTTTGCTGTGGTCTCTTCAGGAAAGTCCAAGGAAAAGTCTGATACAGCGTCAGGCAGAAGGAAGGCTCCAATCATGGTGCCAGGTACAAGCAAGGATCTTTAGCTATGGAGGCGGTCATCCCAAAGGCCTCCAAGGGCATGCAGCAATTGAAGGATGTTGGCAAAGGCAAGGAGGTCTGCCAAGAGGATGTCATGACATGTAGTTACAGCGGGATTGTATAGAAGGATATTGCCAGGTTTGCCAAGACTTAGAAGGCACCAAGGTGGTGATTTTAGGATTTTGCGTGGTGCTCCCAAGCTTTGGAGAGACTTGGGAGGCCATGGCAGGGATGCTGGAGGCGATCCCTGGAGCTTGGGGGCGTGTCCCAAGCTATCCTGGAGGTGTTACAGGAGATTTCTGAGATTTTTTTCAGGGCTCTGAGTCAATTTGGATCACAGCATGTTGGGTCAGGGGGTTTGACCCAGAATGATTAGTGTTTCATATGGACTTAGAGGGGGAGTTTTTTGAGAGATTGTAACATAACCCAATTAGGTTATGGGGTTTGGTCTAGGTTTGCTAATTAGTTAGGGGGTTAGCTAGTTGGTTGGTTAATTGGTTGGTTATAACCAATTAGGAATTCCAACCATGTGAGGTGTCCTAATCAGTTTATTATTGGTCCAAGACAAGTCCTAATTGCCCATGTGATTGTAACCACCAAGAAGTTGTGAGCCCATGTGATTGTTGTCCAACAAGATCAAGGAGTCCAAGACGTCCAAGAAGAGACCAACTTCACCGCCCCATGTGCCTATAAATCAGATGGGGGGCGTGCATCATGAGGAGCGCACAAGGGGACCGACCCTTTGGGGTCTTAGTCCGGTTGGATCATAGAGCGATCAGCGTGGAGTCTTCTCACGCTGGAGTGGTTTCTCGGTTTGAAGAGAGGTCGACCAGGAGGCGCGTGAAGACTTGGGACCATGAGGCTTGGCTCACGGTCCAAGGGAGTCCGCAAGGATTCCTCACGGTCGTGAGAAGACCGTGAGGGCTGATGCTTGGAGCACCCCCTTGGAGCTAGACCATGTAGAGGGATTTTTCGTGTGGAGGACTTGGCCATGTGGAGATCCTATGTGAAGGAGTCTGCAGGTGGAGTTCTTTCCGGTGAGAGGAGGCACGTCATGGCTTGGGCTTCAGAGAGGTGCATGTGAGGAAGATATCATGTGGAGAGATTGGACCGTGGGGTGTTCCACGTGGCTTTGGAGAAGGGAAAGCCTGCGTAAGGTAGTGTCCGTAGGTGGGGGCTTCTACTCGGATTTGTGAGAGGAGGTCGGTGTTCCATTCTTGTGTACTGTAACAAGGTTCTTCTCCAAAGAAATACAATATCTCTTTTTCTTCTACATCTCTTCTCTATATCTTCTTTGTTGCATGATATTGAATTTAAGAACAGGTTGTTGCTGGTTCTTGAATCAAGAAGGTTGGTTCTTGATTTCTCCCTCACTATTTTCGTTGCGTAGGCACTGATCCGGATTTCCCACTAAGTGGGATCAGTGCCTAGGAATCCCAACACGTGCTATGTTAATAATCTTGCATAATTGTATAATAATTTAAATTACATTAAGTTGCTAATTCATTTGATTTATCAGGTCTTAATGTTGAGTAACATTATTGGGAATACTATTATGTAATTCAACAAATCTGTAAGCATCTGCGAATTGAGTTTTTTTTTCTATTTTCGAACATAGTTTCAATTTAAGAATAAAAAATATAAATTGAAAGTATATTGTATCTTAACATCAGTAACTCCTACTATTAAATAAGTATTTTTGTTCTTTCTTAATCAAATTTGATACATTAAACAAGAGCAAATTGTAAAGTATAAGTTGGTTGAAAGCTTCATCAGCTATAGGACAACATCAAACCCAGATTTCTTATATTAACACGTGAACATAGCCGGCTGGTGCTCTCATTATGAACCCAAGTTTGAGTCGAGCAAATATATGATTTAGTTATATAATGGTTTGGACCCTTCTACATACTTATTTAAAATAATTCAATAATAGGTCTGTCCTTGGGGTCCATGATAGTCGGATTGAATGGAATATCAGGATTTTCTTCTTTATATTTCCGTTCTAATCAGCCAGCATCTTAATGGCATCAGATTGACGTACTCATTGTTAGGTGGAGAAAGATCGTAAAATTCTAAGTATCTTGCATCGAACATTACCTGACAAAATAAGAATCTACGGGAATCGTGAAATTCTAAGTATCTTGCATCGAACATTACCTGACAAAATAAGAATCTACGGGAATCGTGAAATTCTAAGTATCTTGCATCGAACATTACCTGACAAAATAAGAATCTACGGGAATAGCTACACTAGGTTTAACCCTTCTACCCCTTTTGCTTATAAAAAAAAAATAAGATAGAAAGAAAGGTACCAAGCTAGATTTAGATAGAGTTAAAAGGTTTCAGTCATTGGCCAACATAATTATAGAACTTAATGAATCAAAATAGAGTCACGAACTACTCCTTGCAAAACAACAAAGTGGCACCCATTCACCTATAGTTCCTCCTAGGGTTCCATTGGGTGGCCGGTTTGGGTTTTTGTTATGCTGACCCAAGTCAAGAAAGTCCCAACATTAAAATTCCTATCAAACAAACAGTTATCCTTGTACATAATTTTGTAACCTAGTCCACTTATTCCTTACTAGACCGAGTAGTGAGGGACATCCTCACTTTTGTTCCCTTTTGCCCCGGTGAGCTCGACGAACCTCCATGAACGTTACCATGGCTATAAGAATCTAATCGAACAAAGTTACAACACTATCATACAATAGTCAAAAAAATAAATATATTATTTTTGAGATTAACCGGATGGTATATTCTGATTTATACCGTATATATTAATTAGAAAGCAAATAATGCGGTAGATTAGATGACATTATTTGTTATGAATTATTGTAATGGCATGATTTGGACGAATATTTCTGATTTTTCAATATAATTTTATGATATTTTATTTTTTAATTTTATTGAATATATTCATGTATTGATTATCTAGTATTAAAAAATTATTTTTTTTTTTATTTCCTAAATTTTTTATTTTTCCATATTATACAATCTTTTAGAAGAAAAAATTGATTAAAAATTTGGGTTAAAAATTTATTTTATTTAAAGTTATAATAAAAATAACGGTTGCTATAATAGATTGCTCCCCTTGCTATCATGCTAGATAATCTATTATATTGATCACTATTTTTTTTCCTGGCAAAATTAATATTATTGCAGGTATGTCGAACCTGGTTATCTCTTGCCTCAAGATCATTCTCACACTATAAAATTAAAAATTAAAAATTAAAAATTAAAAATTAAAAATTAAAAATTAAAAGTTAAAAAAAAAAAAAAAAAAAAAGAAAGGAAGAAAGAAGGAAGGAAGGAGGGAAAGAAAGGAGGCTGCATCCAGGGTGACCCTGCCATCGAGTGGCCCACTTCTTTCCCTTCTTGTCACTAGAGTCTAACTATTGCTTGGACCAGGTCCAAAGGATGATTAAATCCTACGGTGGATAACATGCCACGCTACTCTGATCGCGCGTTATTTACCGTGCATGTGCTCTGCGATTTATCCCGGTCCACTTGGACCAGGCGCACGCAGTAATTTCTGGCCTCTAGGACCGATGGATGGACCCTGATACCCTGGGTACGCTTTGTGGACCCCACGTCGTTCGTGCGTCCCATCTTTTAGAGCCGTCTGATCGAAATCAGCGACTACTATTCAGGGAGGTGTCGGCGTGGGTTCTTGGTCTCCGGGATAAATCGGCGTGGCATTTGGGGTTGACCGGGTACAGCCGGTGGGAGGTCCGTTCGAAAGCGGCAACGGAGATGGGGAAATCATTGCGCTGGGTGACAAAAGCCACGACTACCCAAGAGACAAATAACACCGCTATAAATAATAGATACCGGTGTTGCGGTCACTTTTGGTGGGAGTAAGTGATCTCTGACCTAATATCGGCTCCCTTTCTAGCTTGGGCCATCAAACGATTCCCTTTTTTGTTCCCTCACAAAGGTGCGAGCGGGTTGGATAGACTTGGGTTGAAGAACTTGGTTCATATTTGAAGCAAGACGTAGATTAAGACATGATCTTCAAATAACAATCTAAAAATCTAATCCATCTTATCATCAATTTGTCATCAATTTTGTCCCTGGTAGAATAAAGGTTTGCAAATAATTGATCTTTCCAAATCTATCAAATGATGGTTCGAATTTGGTTGGCATCTTGATCGAAAATTTCAGTTAAAAGTTAGCGGAACAAACAAGCTTCCAACCTAATCTAACTTTTGCATATCCCATGTTGGACTCTCTACCTACACCGGAGGTTGAGACCTATATATACAAAGTATTGGTCATAATTTGAAACTAGACACACTCATTTTGCCTTGACCGTGAATCCTAAAAAGAAGAAATCAGATTAAATCTAATTAGATCTAAATGAATTGATGATTTGACTCAACATAAATTAATTTAAAAATTTTGGATGTAGCCATCAAAACTTAATCTCAACTTCTTTTTTTTTTTTAAAAAAAAAAAAAACATCTATCTAGACATGGCTTCACAAAGGTATGGATTGGTTGTAAATCTATCTCAATCTTTTATCCCAAAAAACAAAAAAATCTCAATCAACTCACTTAGGAGCCTTAGTTGCACCACTGTTCCAGTCAGAGTCAGGTCATGCTCCAATAAGCATGCCATGCCGTCTTAGGAGAAGAGGTGATAAAATCCCAAACCTATTAAATTTTAGAGGTAAAAAAATAAAAAAAATCAGAAAAAGGGGATGATGTGCATGGTTCCAATGGAAGGATTCCAATCAACGGTCCAGATTCGGGATGATGTGGATGATTCCGATGGCGTAATTCCGATCAACGGTCGAGATCTGTACCGGAGTCTTTTTTATCTCCCCTCTCCTCCTCCGTCCCAGGACACCCACCCCGCTTCCTTCCAACTCCAGTTCCGACCCCCACTCCCCGCCACCCTCGTTGGCTTCTAAAGCTTTCTGGTGCTTTATATCATCGAAGAGAAGGAGAGGGATGTCGTTGGGGAAGCGGCCGAGACATCCGATGACGAGGACGACGAGCATGACGGAGTTCGCGGGGGAGATCTTCGCCGACGTGCAGGTTCCCCAACCGTCCGATCAGGAGAGGGCCCACCAAGGCCACCAGAGGTACCGGCAGATCCCGGCGGCGGCGGCGGCGGTGGCGGTGGTGAAGGCGGACGGTGGAGGGGGGAAGAGGACGTACGGCGGGAGCGCCGGGACGGACTGTCTGGAGGCTTGGCACCTCGGAGCCATGGCGGCCCCCCGGAACTCTCGCGCCTTCGGGGTGGTGGAAGTCGCCTCCTTCTTGAAGGCGTGCAGCCTCTGCAAGCGGCGCCTCGGCCCCGGTCGCGACACCTTCATGTATAGGTACAGCTCCCAGGCTTAAAAATCCGATTTTTGTTCCTCGTCTCGGGAAAAAACCGATCTTTTTGCGTTCTTCGCCTTAAAAATCCCAATTTTCGGTACTATGTCGAAAATTTTCAATTTTCCTTGGGAAAGTTGGGGATGCCCAGATGGTATCATCTGATGTTTCAAAAAGGCAGGGATTTTCCTCGTTTTCCGCTTTTATGTGATGATTTCTCGTAATATTTTCTTCGTTTTCTGTTAATGTAAAGAATTCTCATGGTTATGCCACTGTAGATTTAGTTGATCCTCTTACTCATATTTGTGCATCAAGTCGGTTTTTCTGTAGAACATCTAGAATTAGTCGGTTTATCTTCGGAACATGGCTTTAGATATTAATATCTATTCAGTTAAACTTGCTAAGATTTTGACAGAGTTTTTTTTTTTTTTTGAGTGTTTCTTCAGCAAGTTAGTGATATTTGGGGATTTGAATTTTAATTTAAATACCGGTTGATATTATGAGACTTAGATTTTTTAAAAAAAATATATATCTTTATGGCAAAATTAAATCTTGTTGCTGTTCTTTTTTTTCTTTTTCTTTTTCTTCTTTTTGCATTTTTGGTGTGTTGTAATTATGGCACTACATACATCTAAAAAACCTTGTATTGTTATATATATATATTTTTAAAACCCATTTATTATCTTAAATCGTTGCAGTCAATCAAACTAGCCATATGAACATGCTCTCTAAAAGCACCGTTGTTCCCTGACCATATAAAATACCGGGTTCTCATGCATTTCATGGTCATCTCACCCTCACCCCCCTCAACAATGCTAGTAGTAATTTGGATCTACAAAGCTCCCATCCCATTTGATACATTTCTCCTAATATATATTCATTTCCAAGAATTCTACTTGTACAAAGTTTCCGATCACATAGCTTATAATTTCTGACACAAACAATTAAAAGGAGTGGATTTATCATACATTTTTATATGATCCAACGCTTATCATGGAACAAAACTACGTGCTTATCAGCTCTGACCAAGCTCACATATCACTCTACTACGTTCTTATTTCTTGGTCTTTGTTCTCGTAAGTTGGCTGTGGTTTTAATCTTTCTTTCTTTTTCTTTTTTTTCTTTTTTTTCCCTTTCTGTTTTTTTGGGATCCACAGGGGTGACATTGCCTTCTGTAGCTTCGAGTGCCGGCAGCAGCAGATGAATCTGGATGAGAGGAAGGAGAAGTGCTCCCTGACTTCCATGAAGGACACTCCCTCTCCTGCCACCGGCAGCTCCGAGCAGTCGACCGCTGCTTAAGCTCAATCCCCATCCTTTCCGATGGAATTCCGAAAGCTTGCAGCTATATATATGTAGTACATTAAGGCAAAGGAAATAGATGTAGTTGGGCTTTATGCATGGTTTTCAAGCATCATTGCTGTTATCAGGGAACATGTTATGAAAGAGCTGATGCAAGTGATTTGCCAACTTAATTATATCTATTCCTTTTTCTTTTCTCTCTTTTTTTTTTTTTTTTTTTTGATCTTATATATTCATGAGAAGGAGAAGGAATCGAAGACCCTACGCATGTTTGTGGCTCTGTCTATTCCTGCGGATAGTATATGTTAACAACTTGTGAATCAAATCAAATGGCTGTGTTTGGCTTCTGAATGATTCAAGTAGGTTTCTCATACGAGTCTGGTGATTCCCCATCTCTCTGGTGAGTGGTTCCTGCCAGTCTTCCGCCTTTGAAAGGGGAGGGATAGCACAAGCTTTCGGTGACAAAAGATGCGAAACCGTCCATTCTCTTTTTCTGAAGGACTTTTAATGCATTTGTTGTTTTCTGGGACCAGCCTTCGCTCGGAAAAAGCGTGGAAGATTGGAGACGGCATGCACGCAGCAAAAGGTTGCGAGAGCCAGCAAGGCAAGGTCGCTGCCGGAACCATTCGTCGGTGTCGATGTGGGGGTGCCCCTCTTGCTCCCGCTGGCTGATGGCCACGTCCACGATTGGGTTTTTGGCGTTGCGTCTTTTAAGAACTTATGCACTTAAAACTTGCATGGTTTATATATATATATATATATTTGATTAAAAAAAAAGAGAGAGAGAGAGAGAGAGAGGAGAGTAGTCTATGATTATATTTTCATCATGTCTTTTTAAAAAATAAATAATATAATTCGAATTTATTAATTTTTCTTTGGTCCATGTCGTACTCCTCCAGTAAAAACTGTCGTGCAAATTCCCCTTTGATCCACGTGTACGATAATCTGTTTTTATCTTGCTCCAAAAAGCATCTCGCATGAAGAATAATTTCTCACCATAAATCAAGCTTTTTTTAATTTATAACTGATAAAAAATTAAAGAGATTTCATGTCCTTGCAAAAATCATGATCATGCAAGGATCAATTTCCCTTTGATCGATCCACCGTGTACGATAATATCTTGTATCTCGCTCCAAAAAGCATTTCACATGAAGGATAATTTCTCACCGTAAATTAAATTTTTTTTTTTAAATTTATAACTAATATAAAACTAAAGAGATTTCATGTCCTTGCACCCGCAACATTGAATGTCTAAGTCAAGGTTGCGAGAGTTTTCGATAGACGGTGCAAATATTGTGATATTCAAAGGATTATGGTTATGTGAAAGTTGGTTTCTTTTTTATTCACGTGATATTGCCCGCTCTGACCTATAAATCTCATAATTTATTTTGATAAGGATGTAAATGGAATGGAACGAACCGGATCATGAATAATCCCGATTCGACTTGTACTATAAGAAATTAGATTATCAGCGATGATTAATTGCCATCGCTAATAATGACATTGCCATTGCTAATATCATTAGTGACGGAATGCCATCGCTAATAGTCGATTGAAACAAACCTTATCGCTAATATCAATTTTTTGTGACTAGAAAAATGGTGTCGCTAATAATCTCTATTAGCGATAGCATTAGATATGGCTTAGTCATTGCTAATACTTTCTTCCAAGTTATTTTTAAAAAAATTAAAAATATTTAGAGATAAACTTTTGACATCGCTAATAACTTATAATCGACAGCATTAGCCATCTCTAATACCATCAATAATATTTTTTTAACTTTTTTAAGAAAATTAAAAAAAATTATCGATCAAATTTAATCATTGCTAATATTGCCATCAATAATAATTTTTTTTAAAATATTATTATATTTTAAAACCTATTTTTTAAATTATTATAATAATCAATTATAGTAAATTAAAAATGAAATGCTGTAATCATAAATAAACAATCATAAATAAAAAACTGGTTATATTATATTAACGGTATAAATTATATAATTTTATAAATTAACACTGATTTACAAATATCAAAAGTAAATGCATAACATCATTAAAAATTACATCGGCTCGTTGTCATCATCGTTCTTCTCCTGCTCCTATACGTCCTCTCCAGTAGAAGGTGGATGAGATCTAGATGTTCCAGTATCCAGAAATTAAAAAATAAAATATTATTAACAAGTTTCGATACCAAAATATATATTTTGATATGGAGGCATATATTTCGATATACACCTTCAATTCTCTAATAAATTATTTCTATATGTTTTATTTCATAATATAGAGCCACAAACAACCCAGGCCCATCGATTGGATGATTAGATTTAAATTTTTATCACATAGATCCTCTTCCCTGACTTGAGCCTAAATATGTAAAGTTTCTAAGTATAAAAAATTAAAACAAGTAAAGAAATTTTTTAATAGACTTAGCGATGGATCTGGATTCCAGAGAATCTCGATGATCGTATTATGGATGGTGCCCCAGAAGCTTTAAGGATGTTGGCCAAAAAAAAGGTCACGATGTCCTCGATGTATGCATCACCCCACATCTGGATCATCAAAGCCTGAGATGAGAATATCGAAGACCAGCGAGCTGTCAGAAGGTCAAAACTATGTCCGAATTCTATGACCCGGCTCCTATTCACCTCTCTGGTGGCCTTGAGCCATCCCTCGAGGTCAATGAAGGACAGGAGGAAGGGTCCTCATCATGCCGCGATACGACATACTCTATCTAATCCGCCTATACAATTTATAAATTTATTAGTCCAATTATACATATCGATATATATAAAACATAATATTTAATATTTTAAATTATTACCGTAATACATCGAGATCTCGAATCTAAGTAATCAGGTTCATTTGGACTAGTACATGGCCTATTACAACCGTAGCTATCCAAAATACATGTCCTAATACTGTATATAATAATAAATAAATAAAAATATATATGTGATCATTATATGACTTCTATCGATTCAGGCCCACAGAGCTTACAAGTTCGTTGCATAAACTACATATATAAAACTTAAAAATAAATACAAAACCCAAAGTTTATGCGCCAGATCCTGCATTTATATCCGGAATGGATCAAGATTTGAACTCAAGACTAGCACATGTATAACTTAGGAGTTGCTACGGTGCTCCTTGATTAAATATAGTTTATATATAGGAGGATATGAAACATCCTAATCGTTTATTAGATAGGATAATAAAAAATTATCATTTCAATTGATTACTAAATTGATCAACAATTAATTAATTTTTTGTTTGGAAAAGCTCTGCCCCCCCCCCCCCCCCCCGCGTCATTCTCCTCCCATGATCACTTGCAACATCCTCACGTTGACAGCCTCACCACCCATCCCCTCGCCCATGCCGGTAGCCTCACCGACCCCCTCCCCTGGCCTGCTACACACCCCTGTACTCTCTCTATGTGTGCCCTAGCCATCGCACCGCTCTTGTTCATGACTTACTTGTTGCATTCCCAAGCCGGTAGGGCTAGAAATGGGATAGTCTAAAGATTATATTTTAAAAATTTTTGGATCGAATCCGGGCATCTCTTTGACCAAAAAATTAAACGGACTCTATTTTACAGTCCTAAGACTAGTCCAATATGCTTAAAATTTGGTCCGAAGCCAGAATCAATTTCAGGCCGGCCCGAAGTTTATTGAGCTGGTCCAGCCCAGATCCAGATAATGGGCTTTTGGGCCGGTCCATTTCTAACCCTACAAGCCGGTGACATCCCCATGCCAGCAACCTCATTGCCCCTATCTCTTCGCTTGCGCCAGTAGCTTTACCATACTAAATTACCCTTATGCATGTTCTTTAGTGTGGCGAGGCTGCAGGTGAGAGATGGGAGTGGCAAGGTTGCTAGTGTGGAAATGCAGCGGGGGATGTCATGATGATTAGGGCACACGTGGATAGGGGAGGGGGGCACCTGAGGCAATGAGCAAGAGGAAGGGGGTGGCGAGGTTGCGGGTATGCCAAGGGGATTGGGGTCGCAAGGCTAGAGATGTGTATTCGATTTTTTTGGCTCAAATCGAACCAAAATTTTAAAAAATCTAACTTCCGAATTTGAATTTATTGGAACTAAAAACCAAACCGAAGTAGCTTGAAATCGAGCAAACCAAATCGAAATAATTTTGATTCGGTTCTGTTTGATAATTCGATTTTGGACTTGTTTGGGTTAAACTTTTGACATTGATTTGAGTTTATGAAATTCTCTAATAATTTCATTATTTGGATTGCAAAATTACACCTGAACTTAGTATTGTTATTTAAATTCAAATCAACAACATATGTTTAAAAAAATTTAAATTAATAAAATTATCTTAAGTTTCTTGTAATTTATTAATATAATATTTATCGTAGATCTAGAAAGGATAAAGATAGCTTTTTATTATATTTTATAATTTTAATTTTTGATTAATCGAAGTTATCAAATTAAATATCAAAAATTGAACCAATTAAAGAACTTCGATTTAGTTTTAAAATGAAACCAAAATTTTCAAAAGACAAACCGATCCCAACACCAAAATAATTAATGGTCCGATTCGATTTTTGGTTAACCAAATCATTTGCACACCTTTAAGCAAGGCTACCGGCACGGGGAGGCTGCCAGTGGGGATGAGATAGCAACAAGCCATGGGATCAGAAAATGAGATAGGAAGTCAACTTGAAAATGTCTCTAAACTTCATAATTACCATACCAATCATTGCTCCATACAACTAAGTTATTTCCAGCTGGATGTTAAAAATATTATATGCATCAACTATGATCACGACCAACTCTAGAAAATAACCAATAAAAAATCTTGACCTTTCTTTCTTAATCAGACAGTCAAATATATATATATATATATATATATATATATATATATATATATATATATATATATATATATATATATATATATATATATATATATATATATATATATATATATATATATATATATATATATATATATATATATATTTGGATATAAATGATGATTTTAGCTTTTAGAGCACCATAACATTTGCCTAATAACTTTCGATCCTCCAGCACGATGCCACTAAACTTGCCAACATAAATCATCATAACTAAGTCGAGCAACATAAGATGGAATCATGAGCTTTTTGAACATCCAAGAAAACAAGATGCAACATTAATTTCAAGCCCCCCCCCCCCCCCCCCCCCCCCCCCCATCAGTGCTTGCTGAAAGGCCTCCCCCTTCATTTCCACACAGCTACCCCACCACCTTTTGGTTCTCAGGCAACCAACGAATGAAGAGTTGCACCATGCTGCGAACGTCAGGCCGGAACAAGAAGCATCACTTCACCACCCCCTCACCTTTTACTCATATGCTGCTTTATATTCCAATTAATTTTTCCCACTAGACACAAAGAAAAGAAGCACCGGAGATGCGGCAACGTGTGGATAATTTTCCTTCATGCACACTTTCCACTATCATATATATATATATATATATATGGAGTTTAAAGGTGACCACTTTTTCGTTAAAAGAACAATGTGGGAATTATAACCCAAAGGCAATCCCCTCTCGCCACTGGTTTTCGGTTGATGTGCGCACTGGACCTGCGTGCCTAGAAAAACAGAGTAGATGAGTCAGGTCTTGGGCCTACAAACTTTTTTTTTTAAAAAAAAAAAATTCTTTTTTTTTCCCTTTTTTTTTTGGTTATGTTGAGGTGGAAACAGAAAGTAGAACCATGACAAATTACCTGCCCACTAGAACCAGACTTCGGCTAAAGACATCAGCAAAATGAGCCCAAAAAAAGTCATGCAGGAGCACAGAACTCTTTTACCTTGGTGCCTGCTTGATTAGTATCATTTTGTTGCACTCTCTTTCCTTCGATATCATGATGCTGTTTGATGATGAATTGCTCGGATTTAAGGTTGTCATCGATCACTTTAATCCATTAATTAGTTCCAGAATATTTGGGTGTGATAGCCATGATGGCCGGCTACCTGATTGCTTACGAGGAAACAGTTTAATGAAAATAAAAGTGATTTAATTTTGGGGAATTCAGCAAAAACATCCCACCAATTTGTTAATGTTCTTGCAGTTCCAGGCAATTTTTGACGTGTCTAGAAGCTTTTGCCCGTGGTGCCATGGATACAATCCAGCTCTGAATGTGCGTTATTGCATGCCAAACAAATGCATGTTTTCGGAGTAAAAAATATGTGTATTTACTATCAAGATATGGATGGAGCATTAACTATGAAAATATGTACATCAAGCTCTTCTTAAACATATGTTCAGGTTTTATCTGTTGGGGCTAGGAGCAAAAACATGTATAAAATTTGAAAACTCGAGTCATTCCTGCAAAAGAGTGAAAGTTTGCTTTAATCTGCAAAAGAAATAATAAACTGGGTTATTTTTTTCAAAATCCTGATGGCTCATCTGACAAGTTGCAATATCCAATGGATTCAGTACGGCTGGTTTCCAAAAACTTAAAAACAGTTCTTACGAAAGAAATAGTTCTTGAAGAAGAGCACCAAGTGATGGAGGTTCAGATTGTTCTGACCAAAATACTTGTCTAAAAGTTGCTTGACAAACCAAGTCGCTAACAAATGGTAGAACTAAAACAACCGACCAAAATCCTGGAGATGAAAGAGGAAGTACGACTTGGCCAGGGAAGTTGGTTTAAAAAGCAATAGGAAATATCATTTCTTACCTTAAAAGCCTTGAGATGAGAGGAACATGCAACAAAATTATTTATTTTCCAACTGGACATCACCTACTTCAAGATTTCTAGTAGCCTTTCAGAACTCACCTAACGTTAGGCCCCTGTCTTCCGAACCATGCTCCCTGTTCCAAAATGACCATTGACTTCCGAGCAATAGTTGATCATGGCTACAGTGTAACACGGTATCCACAAAATTTTAAATGCTGATCTGAACACAATTTTGCAAGAGACTGCTCAAGGTTTCGGCATCACGACGATGCCAACATGGGCAAGGCCTCTCTCCCATGCATGTCACTACTATTCACCTAAATATGCTTATTTTACATTAATCAAATTATAATAGATTGCAGTTACAAAATTAAACAAGAGCTGCATGTATTAGTAAAGGTGAAATAGAATTCAAACAATAATAAAATTCAAAGGTAGCACCAACTAGTCATTAAGCTGGCCTTCTAGAAAACACATCTATTTTCTAAATTTGAATAACCGCATTCCAAGAAATGTGCTTATTTTCAAATAGATTACAAAATACGGATCACGACCAGTGGCAGCTTGTTTTCCCCTTTCTTTCTGCAACCAGTGCTACGAGAATCTTGTTCCATGGCCATTGCAGGTTTACCTTCAAAGTTTAAAGGCTTACAAAACCATCCGAACCTTCTGTCTCAGAACATGTAGAACCAAACTAGTGCAAAACCAAGTTGATTTGCCAATTCGATGCAGAGTCGAGCGTATGTTTAGTTCCACATCAGTTATTCACCGGTAAAATCTTGGATACTTATATAGAATCGAAAAATTCAAATAATACCTTTTGACTAGATTTTTTTATAAGATCCTGAATTGTGACAAATGGTATCAGAGCAGATCTAGCCCATAACCTATGTAAATTAGGAGATAATGCAACAAGAGTTCGTAGGTGGATTACGAGCAGATCATCGTATTTATAAAAAAATATATAGATTTGAATCCTTAGCCTAGCGATGATGTCGGGGCTTAAACGGAAGGAGCATGCGAGGATCCATGCAAGTATTTATTTAGTTCTACATCGGTTGTTTATTGAAAAAATCTAAGATGATTATGATAATACCTTTCGGCTAGTCTATTTAGATGAAATCATAGATTGTGACAGGCTGCATGTTGTCAGCATAGCTGACATTTAAATTCTTGGTGATGAGCAACAATGAATTAGCTTATGATATGTGCAACATGTGTACTGCCATAACATATATTGTCAACCATACAAGACAACTAAAAGGAGAAAAGGATCGAAACAGAACATTACCACTAAGAGGAGATGTTTTCAAGTTTTCTATATTCTTAAACAAAAAGATATTGATTATGGAGCTACCATCCTGTTCCTCATTATGGTGAGTTGGCCTGGTAGATTATGTTTTCGGTATCCTTGCACTAATTTAGACTACTTTTATTAGTCTATGGGATATTTGAAGGTTGAAATCAATATAATATAGGATCGGTTGTCAGGGTCCTTTCAGAAACACTCTAAAACCACTATAATATCTTTGCGAGATATCAATCATGACATAAATTGAGTTTTCATGATCAAGAATGGCTCGGCATTAACATCATGATGAGTGTCGGTATGGTGAATTATTTAATCTATATCCTTGCATTAATTCACAAATAATACATTTTGGGCTTGGTCATGGGGATGCTTTCTAGAAACTCTCCAAAATCAACATGGTGTCCTTGTCAGGTATCAATCAAAAGAGATATCAAGTTTTCATAATCAAGAGCTGGCAATGCCGGACAACATTATTGTCAGGACAAAGTATAATTTTCCACCGCTGAAGTTTTTTATAAACCTTACCTTAGAATTCCAGGTCTGCACATTATGTTTTTTATTGTTTTTTATTGTTGCTTGATGGAATATTCAAGCTCAATTGTTGAATTTTATGTAGTTCGAGTTAGCTTCAGGCTGTTTACTTATTTGTGGGGTCCATTTTCTTTATCTCATCTGGCTGATTCAGGAGATCTAACTTAATTCATTCCATCAGACTCACCTGTCCTATTAAATATAGACTTCAAGGCTGGGTTTTCTCTCGTGCCTTTGTAGTCTTATTCCTACTGTATTATGCTGGATCCCTTTGTATATCTGAAGTGATGGATGAGCTGCTGTAGTTCTTATGTTGTGTGCATAGGTCATGAGTGTCATCTTTGATGATTTTAATGCCTTTATAGGCCCTTAAATCTTGCTCTCAGTTCAAATCTGCTGTGGACGTCATCCTCATGCTTCTCCTGTGCTTGGTTTCAATTAGTCTCCCTTGCTTTGATTCGTCGACTCTTCTGCTGGAACTTGGCTTCTGTTTGATGGTACATTGGTTTATCATTATTCGGGAGGTCCATCATTTGTCAATTGCATTGGTACTTTGTTTCTGTGATTTTTTTTGTTGATTTAAGTAAATCTCCCCTGGAGAGATGTATATATTTTATTTTAAATGAAAACGAGCTCTTTGAAAAACTGCTGCTCATGATGTATACTTTGCTTAATTTCAAATTTTTAGCCGTGTATATGTATCACTGTCTGCATGTTTCTTGTGGGAAAGGTCGAAGAAACCTCTCACCCATCGAAGGATGTCAAACTTCTGAGAATTTTTCTTATTTGTACCAACATTAATTATTATTATTTATAGTTTATTAAAAATAGATTGATTTTATGATCTTTATCGATAGAAATGTATTTAGTCTAATAATATGTGATCTTTATATTTAGATTTTGGATATCTTATGTTGGTTAGTATGGTTGAGATGGTACAATATAGATTTTGATCAACTGGCTCGTGATAAAAGGCCTATAAAGGTTTGCTTATAAATAATAGTCCAGGTTCCTTTTCACTTTTCATAATATTATTATTTTACGTAAAATTTGTTATTACGACTAATCCCATCGAATGGCCACCGGTGGTTGTTTAGGCTGATGGCTCTTCGCGAGGGTAGATCCCAAGCTGGAGGAAACCACTATTAATTACGATTTAGAGCAGCGTTGGGAGGAGGACGAAGAAGTCTTAATGGATTTTGGGTTTGGATTAATGGGTTTTGAATTTTAACCCGTTAACGACCGGATCCATTATCAATTCAAATAAATTTAGCCCAATTAACAAAAAGATTGGACCCAATCACATTGGGCCAATTTTAGTTTGGGTGGAGGAAATTTTCAATTAAGACCCTATCAAATTACAAATGAGTTCATATAAAATTGCAAAGAGGCCCCTAAAGGTTTAAATATTACAAATCAATCCTTGAGATTTTACATCTAGGTCCTTTTCATTTTCTAAAAATATATTTTATAGAAAAGTTTTTATATTTCTGTAATTTACGGTTTAGTCATCTATTATTGGTTTTTTAATAAAATTGCTCTAACTTGCTTGTTTTATATCCGATTTGAACGATTTTTGAATCGTTGGACTTGTAATAATTTGAAAAACATTTTGATTAGTTTTTCATACATGATAAAATATTTAAATAATTTATAAATTATTTATGTGCAGTTTCACTCACTATTGTATAATTCAAGTATATTTTCGGGTAGCACGAAAGGATCCAGAGAACTCTATATACTTTGAATAGCTGAGTTATTAAGAACTAATTATTTTATCTTTTATTATATTTTGGATTTACATATTGATATATCTATTACAGTTGATCCAAAAATGATTATAATTAATTATGATACTTATTATATACTATAATTATTGTCTCAAGATGTTTTATAGTTATGTAATAAGTGTTATTGATAAAAGTGGCAGTTAGGATACAATATTATATTATAATTTGATCATATTATTGAGCATCCCATTTTGACTGATCTTTTATAGCATACACGTGGTTAAAGTACATCATTTTATATTTATTTGGACAATTATTTTTCTTATATAAATGAATAATTTTATGGATTGCCATAAATATTTATCACCAAAGTAATTTATTTATGTTATCCATGAGATTTTTTTATTATAAGAAGGATATTTTCTGGTGATGGCATATAATCGTCTACTCAAAGGGGGTTATTATATGTTTTAATAAAAAAGATTACATGTGACATTATGTTGCAAGGATGCTTAGCTTTCATGGATCTGTCTGTCCAAAGAGGATAGGTTCGTGAATATTAGGATATTTTATTTACTTGAGGCTTCATGTAAAGAGTACTTTGTATATTGTATGTTCTGTCCAAAGAAAAATATGTGATATTGTATTGGAACTCTTGTATATCATTTAAGTATATGCCTATTATCTAATATTTTGCATTCCCGTCATCTTTGATTATATAGTCACTTTGATGTTAATAATAATATTGTTGTTGAAGCTTTAATTGGATCAAATTATCAAAGATAAAGATATATTGACTTAGAAAATTTGTTTGCCCAAAGGGGACAGATTTTTGAATACCTTGTATCCTCATTATATAAACATTTATTTTCTTTGAAAAGAGATATATATCTTAGGCTTAAGAAGTTTATCTATCCAAAGGAAACAGATTTTAAATACCTTATATTTTTATTATATTGATATCATTATTGGAGTTCAAAAGTATGTCATATTTTTTGCCTAAGGAGAGTTTTATGATGATGCACATGAACTCTTATTGAAAATGGCTTATTATGTTTAAAACTCTTATTTATTTATTATTTGTACCTCAAACATATTGCATTATACATGATTTTGTTTTATCGTTGGTATGTGCATAAATATTAGCCATAGAAGCATTAATTTATAGATCAAATTATCTTTATTTTTTAAAAAAATTTGATACTTTTATGTAGTATTTTAAAGAAAGAACATCGCTAATGCAAAGAGTCCAATTTTTAGGATCCAACGGTGTAAATGATATTCAAATCAAAGTTCGAATGGCCCCAGAATCGAAATTTAAAGTCTATTAAAATAAATGCATGAATATTAAAGCAATCGGTCCACCATGCACCGACTGCTGGTTCACGGAAGCCCTTAATGATCCATGGCTATCATTGTTGCTGGTCCATGAAGCCGTTTCGTGGACCACAAACCTTCCCAAGCACCATTCTCACCAGAGAAGCTGTCGGAGATGTTTCCCTCGTCGCCGAGAAGCCTTCCATCGTCCGAGAAGTTGATGAAGGTCCAAAAGTGGCCGGGATATCCACCTTTGGACGGCCACCACCGTTCTTGTTCCCCTTCTCCATTCAATCTCCATCACTGGCCATCGTTCACCGCCAGGAGCCTCCTCATGGCTGGGAGAAGCCGTTCAACCACTATCCTTGGCACTCTCCAAGCTGCTACTCCTCTGGATCTCCCCGACCCTGTTGTTGGCCTAAGACTTGGCTTTCTGAGATGCTGCCATCTACCGCTCGAGGCACCTTCTTCCTCCCGCCAATCCACCATCGCCCGTGGCTGGAAGGGATGCTGGAGAAGCTTCTCATGGCTAGAAGGATCCAAACCAAGCCCACCAATTCGACCTTCTTCATGGTTGCCTACCTCTGCTACCGAGCCATAGTCCCTGTTCTCCATCACCTAACGCACCACCTTTCTTTCGTCCAGAATGCCACCATCAAGCTGTCAGGAGTTGTCCAGGATGTCCGAACATAATTGGTCGAGAAAAATTAATACTATGTTCGACGAAGAAAGATAACCCGGAGTTTGAAAATTTGGTGTGATGGATAAACAGAGTTTAATTTTTTAGAAGGGATAAAACAAAATGTGGGTGCGATGGTTAGGCGGGTGCGATGATCGAGCAGATAAGAATAAGGAATCGAACAATGTTTCCACACGAGCCCGATGCATTTCCTTTCGCCTATAAAAAAACATCAACTATCCACTCTCAAGGGATTCCGAGAAGCATTGCAGAGGCATTCTCTGAAGTATTCCCCGATTCCTTCCACTTCCAAATATTCTCTACTCCTCTTCTTCCCACTTTCTTCCACCCTTCCAACATACAAGAAGGAGAATAAGTTGAGGGAGAGAGAGCCTCTGTCAGTCAGGTTCTAGTTTTTATTTTTTTTAACTCCAAGCTCTGTTAATAGCTTAGGAGTTAAATATTATATTATTAGAATAGTTTAGCAATAAAAGCTTATGTTTATTTATTTCAATTAATTTCTTACAGTTTCTAATTTCAACTCTATGATAGTTTAATTTCTTATAATTTAATTTATGTAATTTAAATTTCTGCAATTAGGCTAGTTTAATTTCTGTACATCTTTAATTTCTGTAATTTAATTTTCAGCAAGTAGTGTAGAATTTATTTTATATTTTTGAATACTTTTCAAAGTTTAAATTTAGATCATGTCTGGCTAAGCGAATCCTCTAGGATTGGCGATGAAGCTAGATTATGATTATAAGCCTTTCCTAGGATCTCTTCTTGGGCTTTTAATTTTTAAGAGTCTTTCTTTTTTATCAAATTCTTGCTAAGAGACTTGATGAACTATTGTTGGATTTCAATCCCTTCATAGTTCATACTTGATTCAGTGAGAGAAGGATAACAGTTAGAAGGCTCTCAACATTTTTTTTTACTCTTTTCTCTTCTTTCTTGTAGAACCTTGATGGATTATAGTTGGATTAAAATCTCTTCATAATCTATACTTGATTAATACAAAGAAAGAAGTTGAAAGGATGTTATAAGAGAAATTATTAGAAAGGCTTTCTAAGTCATTGGTCTAGTAGATTCAAAAGTCCTAGATCTTTAAATTATTTATCTATTTAATTTAATTAATTTTTGTTTTAATAGAAAGTAAAAAAAATTCTCTTCCCATCTTTGTTAAAGCTCACCTAAGGAAAGGTCTGAACATAGTTCACACACCTAATTTCTCATGGGATCAACTTGTACTCGCTGAACGTGCTACCCTGCACATCATGCACTTGCTATTTAAACTTAAAATTACAATAAGTTTTTGACACCATTGCCGGAAAAATTGGTATGTTTTAAATTGTGTTTCAAAATTCTTGCTCTTCGTACTTTTAGTTTAACTTTAATCTGATCTTTCTAATATCTTTATTTTTTTTAAGTTGGTGAGTGCTGGAAGGTAGGTACACATTTTAAACTATCCCTTTTTCTTTCAACATATTATTTTGATCTTAGCTTAGTATTAATATTTAATTTAAACTTGTTTATTCTTTTTGGTTGTGCATAAGCATTTTTTTTAAATTACTTTAAGGGCACAAACCTAAACAAGATAAAATGGGGAGTTCATTACCCTTCCTTAGCCCGCAAACAAGTCTTCTTCATTTGCATTAACCCAAGCTTCTAAATAAAATCAATTAGATGTTGACCCTAGGGACATCTAAGCTCATTAGGACAAGGATACTTAAGAGTTATGCCAAGCTAGTTTCGATCATTGAATTGGTATCAAGGAAAGTAGTTTAGGGATCTTAGTCCCGAAGAAAGGCGGTTCTTTAATTGGTTCTATTCACTGACTTGGCCAATCTAATTGTTGTCTAAGGAAAGCAATGAGGGGATCCCTCTGATCTTACACTAATCCAACCAATTTAGTGAATTGGTTCTGATGTGGCAAGGTCGTTGACATGGAGTCCTCGTCAAATCTGGCCTGACACCTCATGCTGCCATGTCAAACCCTCCGCCAGGTGGCTCTCCCGAGGTTGAGGTGCCCTGGCCGAAGTCGAGCTCCCGCTCTCTTCGAGCTCCTTTGCCGGGTGGCTCTCTCGAGGTCGATCCCACCTCGACCGAAGTCAAGCTCCCGCTCTCTTCGAGTTCCTTCATCGGGTGGCTCCCTTAAGGTCGAGCCCACCTCGGTCGAAGTCGAGCTCCCGCTCTCTTCGAGGTCCTTCGCTAGGTGGCTTCCTCGAGGTCGAGCCCACCTTAGCTGAAGTTGAGCTCCCGCTCTCTTTGAGCTCCTTCATGGGGTGGCTCCCTCGAGGTCGAGCCCATCTCGATCGAAGTCGAGCTCTCGCTCTCTTCGAGCTCCTTCGACAGGTGGCTCTCTCGAGGTTGAGCACACCTCGACCGAAGTTGAGCTCCCATTCGAATCTTGTGGTGCCACTTCCCTCGGGCAGCGGGCCACCATCCAAGGACCACGGAGGAGCACCTCTCGGGATGCCATGATCGGGCCTGCTACTATTTACACCAAATAGAAAAGGGCACCCTTCCCAAAATGCCGCACTCTCAACCGACCGTCTACACCACCCGGAAAGGAACTATCTTGGAAGATTCAAATCCATGGGACGGCTGCCCCCCGATCGAGGCACTGCCAAGTTTCCCGAAGAAGAGCGACTAGACGGAGAGTTAGAGCATGAGGCGTGACCCCTTATTGCGAATGAGGAAAGGTACCCATGCGCATGGCATGAAGCACTGTCAAGCGTTGACCCCCCTGGTGCCAGCAAAGGGGGAAGATCCCAAGGTAAGTCGCTGGGAGGGATCCTGACAAAAAGGGATTCTTCGAAGGTTCCCAGAGATAAGCAAATCTAACTCGAGCAAACAAGGGAGGGGCAGCATATAGGAGAGTGAAGGGCCAGACAGAGCACCTAGGGCTACCAGAGACTCATCGGAAAAGTCTTGACGGACACAGACACGAAGCTCGAGCTCTCCTCAGTTGTTCTCACCCCAGCTCCCTTCTCTTCATTTCAAGCTAAATCTACTCCTCTAAGTGTGGAGTCCGAGTAAGGGGCCCACCGAGGAGGATCTATTTTTCTGGATCATCACTGACTTGATCGTCGGAGTGCCCCCGCCGGGATCCCTGGCCTGGGTCTCCTTTGTTTTGCAGGTCCGGGTGCGCGTGCAGGCTCCCATGCAACGAGGTCGGCGTCCAAGGTCAGCTCCAGGTATAGGCCACGATGGTGTGGGCGGTAATAATGGTATATCTATTTTATTTTTTTGATTATGAAGTATCTCTTTTGGTTATGTACTTGTTATATAAAATTAAGACCATGTATCGAGTCTCATATATGTTATGTTGTCTCGTCATGATACCATATTTGAGTATGTGAGACAGAATAGCTTGTTATTTTAATGCCATTAGAATTTTTCTTTCTTATTTTATTTTTAAAGCATGATGAACAAAAATTGAAGGATTGATAATGAAAATAGCACATTTTATTTGGATCACTTTTAATGCTATTTTCTTGCTACACTGTCATACCAAGGCTCATGTCGATAGTATTAGTGCTTGTAACCATGGATAGATCTTGTATCAAATAATGGATATATTGACTCACATAATTCAGTGTGGTTGATACTATTAGACCGAGTTATTTGTAGGTACTGTCTATGGATCATATTTTTTTGGCCATATACTGTTTTCAACTCGAGGTCATTTTGAAATAAAATATTTTCAAAAGCATAATTAATATTGTCCAAGTGGAAGAATGTGAAAATTTTTTTATTTGGACTAATATTAATTATTATTATTTATGATTTGTTAAAAATGGTTTGATTTTATGGTCCATGTTGATAAACATGTATTTAGCCCAATGTTATATGATCCTTATGTTTGAGCTTTGGGTACCTTATGTTGGTTGGTATGGTTGAAGCGGTACAGTATAGACCTTGGATCAATTGGCTCATAATAGGAGGGCATGTTAGGGTTTGCTTATAAATAATATGCTATATCCTCTCTCTACTCATAATATTATTATTCTACGTGAGATTTATTCTCATGGCTAGTTTCATAGAATAGCCGTCTATTGAGAGAGGATGCTATAGAGGACTTAGTCTTTGATGTTCGTATAAGCATCTCTTACAGGTTTGATAGATAAATGGTGAATACATGTATGCATCTCAAATATAAATTCTTTTAGTGGATCATGATTATATAAAAATTTTAGATCTGTTAGTTATTCAAATCAAATCTCGAAAGGTTTTGTATTCCAATCTTATGTACTTGATCTATGGGATTAACAGATCTATTGTTTGCTCAAACCAATTCTTGGAAATAATATTTTTTAGTATTCTAGAAATCATGCATAGGATCTTGGAATAATAAAAAAAATTTCTTACAATACTTGCTATGAAATTATGCATAAAAAGGATCCTTCAGCTATCCAGAAAACCAAAAAAAAAGATATATTCAAGGTTTATCTTTCATTTTTTTATTAATGTTCATATTGATCTTAAATTTGATGTGATACAGGCTGTATCATATGGTTATAATTTACTATTCTTACTAATTTTAGTATCTGCATTTACCTAACATCTTATTTACACATATTTTTCATTTTCTTCTATGATAGATTATTTACATTTGGACAGCAGGACGAACTCATTTTACTAGAGGAATGCATTGTCCTTGCCACATTTGCTTTCGATCTGAAGTTGCACCATCCTTATAAACCCTTTTGTTCAAGCAATCAAAAGATTCAAAGTCACACAGATTGCTCATGCTCAAGTTGCATGGAGTTTTGTGACTGATGGGTATGTCAAGCCTTCTACTATTGTTTCTAATAGTGTTAAGGTTTGAAATCACTCCATACCCTCATAAGAGGGTATTCTGAGAAATTTATTATCATAGAAATGGGATATATGGAAGATTACAGGAAGATTATAGCTCAATGAGATCCCAGAAATATAGGATCTATATCAAATCCCTGGGATCACACCAATACTCCCCCTCAAGATAGGGCAAATAGATTGATAAGTCTCATCTTGGTACAAATAGAAGCAAAATGACTTAAACTTAATCCTTTGATCAGAGCATCAGTTATAATTGATCTAAAGATCGAACATGCAGGATTTGAAGGATCCCGGAGGTAAGCTTCTCCTTGATGAAATGTCGATCAATTTCCATGTGTTTGGTTCTGTCATGCTGAACCGGATTGTTCACTATGTTAATGGCTGCCTGATTGTCATAAAAAAGTAGTAGTGAAGAATCACGGAGTAATTAAAGTTCGGTTAACAAGTTTTTTAGCCTTAATAATTCACAAACTCCAAGTGCCATTGCTCTATATTCAGTCTCAGCAGTTGAGTAAGCTACCATATCTTGCTTTTTGCTATGCCATGTAACAAGATTTTATCTCATAAATGTGTAGTAACCAGAGGTCAAGCACCTGTCATCTATGGAACCAGCCCAGTCAGCACTGTATATCCCTCAATATGGAGGTGTCCATGTTATGAATATAATAGGCCTCTTCCAGGATAGCTCTTCAAGTATTGAAGAATCCTATATACTACTTTCATATGACTAGAACGAGGATCATGCATATATTGGCTGACTACACTTACTACATAAGCAATATCAGGTCTGGTATAGGATAAATAAATTAGCCTACCTACCAATCTCTGATAACGATTCTTATCCACTGGAGTGCCAGAGTCAGCTATAAGTCGATGATTCTGATCAATAGATGTAGTTGCAGGTCTACATCCAAGCATTCCAATTTTAGTTAAAAGATCCAAATGTACTTTCTTTAGGAGAGATAAATTCTTTTAGGAGAGTATGCTACTTCAATTTCAAGAAAGTATCTTAGTTTATTCAGATCATTTACCTTAAATGCTTGTGCTTTTTGAGACTTTAGACGTCCTATCTCCTTTGTGTCATTACCAGTAATCACAATATCATCGACATAGATAATGAGAAGTGTAATCCATCCATAGGATTGCTTGAAGAAGAGCGTGTGATCAGCATTACTCTAATGATAGCCCATTGATATGATAGCCCATCTGAATCGGTCAAACCAAGCTTGTGGAGATTGCTTTAGTCCATACAAAGATCGTCTCAATATATAAACTTTTTCAATTATTTGAGCTATAGCAAAGCCAAGTGGAATCCGTATATATACTTCCTCCTAAAGTTCTCCATGTAGAAATGCATTCTTTACATCCAGTTGGTATAGATTCCAACTAAAGTTAGCTACACATGAGATAATGGTTCTCACAGTATTTATCTTTACTACAGGAGCAAAGGTTTCATCATAATCAATCCCATATGTTTGTGTAAAACCTCTAGCTACCAGTCTTGCCTTGTAACATTCGACGGTGCCCTCTGGAGTCTACTTTATAGTAAAGACCCACTTACAACTAACTAGCTATTTTCCAGCTAGTAGACATACAAGATCCCATGTCTTGTTCTTCTCCAGAGCTCTCATTTCTTCTAACATAGCTTATTTCTATCGAGGATCCCTTTTTGCCATCTTTCAGTTATTTGGTATAGATATAGAATGAAATGAGGCTATAAAACTATTATATGATGGGGACAGGGAAGAATAAGATTCAAAGTTAGTAATATCATACCTATATCATATAGGATGATTAGCGTGACGATGAGCTTTTTGTAAAGCAATAGGTTACTAAGAAGAAGAATCAATTGAGGGATTAGAAATATTACCATTCACTCCACATGGAGACAAGGACGAAGGAGACAAAGCTGGAATAAGAGATGAAGACTGGGGTTCTGGACAATGCATGTAGGGATGTTCTCAAGTTGGAGTAATAGGATATTTTGGAGTGTTATCAGCATCATCTCTCTGGTTATCATTAGGGGCATTGGGCACAAGATCATCCCTCTGGTTAATAGTATCATCCCTCTAGTTAATAATATAGGAACATTAAAAATAGTCCCCATAATAGGATCCAATATGGTCTCCCCCTCTTGACCAGCATGAGAAACACCAAAGTTGGGAGAGGATTTGAGTAGGGAGGAGAAGTCCGAAGAGACATCATAAAAAGGTTCAAATCCTTGAAAAGTAACATCCATACTGACTAAAAGCTTCCGTTCAGAATGACACTAGCACTTATAGCTCTTTTTAGTGAGAGAATATCCACAAAAATATACTTCAGGGCACGAAGATCAAGTTTATCCATAGATGGTCGGTGATTATATACAAAATAAACATAACCAATTACACGAAGAGGTACGATATAAGAAGTAACTCCTGTGAGATATTCAACAGGGGTTTTATATCCTAACACCCGAAGTAGCATTTAATTGATCAAGTAGGCTGCTATAAGAACAACTTCGTTCCACAAAAACTTTGGCACATTCATGGTAAATATTAAACACCAAGTCACTTCCAATAAATGTCTATTTTTGTGCTCAGCAACTCCATTTTGTACAGGGGTGTCAATACACGTAGTCTAATGAATGATGCCATGAAATGACAAATACTCACCAAACTCCTTATTCATATATTTAGTTCCATTATCTGAGTAAAGAATCTTCAATATAGTAGCATACCGAGTAAAAATCATCTTATAAAAATTCTTGAAACAAGGAAAAACTTTATTTTTATTCTTCATTAGCTAGACCCATGTTGTTATACTATAACAATTACTAAAGGTAACAAATCACCTATGACTAAAGATAGAAGTTGTTCCACATGGGTCCCATACATTAGAATGAATAATCTGAAAAGGTGCAAAACTCTTACTACTTGAAACTGGATAAATACTACGTGTGTATTTAGCAAACTCACACGCATCACAAACTAAGAGATATTTGTCGATGTTACTGAACTCAGAAGGATAAATTTGTGCCATAAGAGTCAAAGAAAGATGACCAAGCCCGTAATGTAGTAGCAATAATTCAAACTTTCATGACTTAGATGCAGTAGCCATGTATCCAGTTTTTGAACAGCCATCTTCCAAGACATACAGCATACAACCCATCATGTATTATTACAGTCCCAAGTCTCTTCCCTGTTCGAGCTTCCTGAATAACATAGTTATGTTCATTAAAAGTTACAGAACATTTAAGATTAGGAGTAATAGAACTAATAGATAGTAGGTTAACAGGAAATATTAGAATATGCAAAATAGACTGAAGAGGTAAACTAGGTGTACAGTAAATAGATCCTTGTCCAGAGATTCTAGAGACCGAGCCATCAACTAGAAGTACAAATTTATTAATTATGCTAGGAGAGTAAGAGATGAAATTACTAGATGATTTAGTCGTATGACCAGATATTTTAGAATATATAATCCAAGAATTATTATGAAAACTAATGCAACTAAATGTCATACCATGTATGTCCAGACTTATATGAGCAAAGTTACCATAGTGACTAGAAGTGGGCTAAGAAGTAGTATTTTGAAAAGAGGTAGTGTTGGCAGAAGCTTCAAGATTGGATCTGAACTAATGAAGAGCCTGTAATTCATCTACAGTAATAGTGACCATATGAGTAGTAGTATCTCCAAGTGCAGCCATAATAAATGTGTGGGCAGAGATATCCCCAAGTGCAGTAGTTTGATATGCAAAACCACTGTCGCGAGCATGACGACCTCCTCTTCCTCTACTACAGGCACCTCCTCAACCCTTGGAGTCTTACTATGAAGCTCAAGGCAGTAGGGTCTAATATGACTATGCTGATGACAATGGTGACAAATCTTATCATGCATGAAGATAGAGAGAGAAAAATGAGTAGCTTGTGAAGCTGATGGCTATGAGAATTGGGCTAAACCAATAACAGATAGTGCAGATCGAGAAGGAGCTTCAAAAGTTGATGACATGGTCTGTAGTCGTGTTTCTTCACTAGCAATAGAAGAAATAGCCCCATCCAGAGTTGGCCACTCCTTGGTTGCAAGTATCGTGGCTCATCGATGTTCAAACTCAGGGTTTAAGCCATGAAGAAAATCAACAATTCTTCACCTATCCATCCATTTCTGCATAGTCTCAGCATCTTCAGAACAAGCCAAAGAAAGTGGATCAAAAAAATCTAAATCAGACCATAGCCTTTTAATTTGAGATACATATTCAACAATAGACATACTCCCTTATTTCAGATTTTTAAGCTCGCATTATATTTTGTGAGCTTGCATGATATTTCCCTGTTGAGAATACATTATTACCAAAGTAGTCCAGAATTCATATGCACTTGCTAATTTTTTCACAATCTTAGCCACCTGTGGAGTCATAGAACCCAACAGTCAGGCTAACACTAAGGAATTATGATTCTTCCATCTTCTTGCATTAGTTTCCATTCCATCAGGCTTTTTTTTCACTCATCTATGAAAACCCCTTCAAGATCTCTAGACTCCAAGATGAGACGAGTATGACGGGACCAACTCAAATAGTTTTTCGGTCCATCTAGTTTAACATTAATGGTCTAAAGAGAAGGACTAGAATTCTTCCCTTAAAATTATCCATATCTCTCTGTATAAGTTTACTCAAGAGGACCTCAAGATCACTCAAGGTCAGTCAGTTGGATTCATCATACCAAAAAAAATACTGATTGTAATAACTTAAAGTCAAGGAGGGAGAGCAGAAAAAACCTTACTTGAGATAATACTCAAATGATATTCATGCTCATTCTTAGGACTTCTCAGGTATTTCACAAGCATCCAGTACCCGAGATTCAATAAAACTATATGAAATCTGTTTGATTGAATATACTCTAGAAGAGCCTTGCATAAAGATCAGGGAAAAAATTAATTGGGCATCACGGTGGACTAATGGCTTGTGTATCAGGAAAAACATATACCACACTTGATCGTAGCCCACAAGAAAATAGATACCACATTTGATCATGGCCAAAAAGGCGAGATCGTAGCCAAAAGGCAAAAAATGGCCCTTTAGTTCGGTGCTGTGCTTCGTCGCAGGTCTCTCAACTTAGGGTTTTAAAGGACGGCGATGATGATGGAGAAGGCGAGCAAGGCACCCCTCTCGGTGGCGACGATGGAGAAGGCCTAACCCCAAAAACCAAATAGAGTTCTGATTTCGAAAGCCTTAGAGCTTACCCCTTCCTCGCATCCAAAAGGAAGAAGCAAAGATGGACCGGATGCTCAGAAAGCGGCGGCAACGACACAGCAATTGTCGATGAAGAGCGAGCAAGCACCCCTCCCTACAGGGATGAGCTCGAAGTTGGCGAAGCGTGTCCGATCCGGTCCTCCTTCTGCTAGGGCATTAAGCGAAGGAAGCGGTGGCGGCGAAGGGAGGCCGCCATTCGGGACGATGCGATCACAAGAAGGGAAGCAAAGGAAGTCATGGGAAGAAGAGAAGAGAAAGGGGAGCAGAGGAAGTCGTGGAGGAGGTTTAATCAAGAAGAACGATGAAGAGAAGAGAAAGGAGGATCGGAATGGTCTGATACTATGATAGCGTTAAGGTTTGAAATCATCCCTTACCCTCGTGAGAGGGTATTCTGATAAATTTATTATCATAGGAATGGAATACATGGAGGATTACAGAAAGATTAGCTCAATAAGATCCTCAGAAATACAGGATCTGTATCAAATCCCTGGGATCATGCCAATAGTTTCTATCAGTTTGTAGTAATTTTCATTGTGGATTACATGACTTCTTTTTTCTTTATATGAAAGTATAAGATAAGAAGGTTAATCCTTCGTTAGCCACCAATTTTATTAACAAAGAGAATATTTGCAGCAGGAATTACAAAGTGAAGAATATACATGATATTGTACCCATATATATATATTCAGAGAGTAGAAGGCTAAAAAAACAGAGCTATATGAGATTCAGCAACGATAGGAAGAAAACCGGATGGATCACACCTGGTGTTGAAACAGGAGTTGCAGAGGAAAACTTCTCGAGCATCAGTGGATCAAATTAGAAACACAGTTGGACTGGTTCTTATCTTTTATTTTTTCGTCTCTTATACCTCATTAAAGGGGTAAAGCAGCCTGCAAACATCGTTCTGCCTGCAATATAATCCCCTTCATGTAGCAGCTGGTGCCATTTTTCTTGCTGTTAAGTTTCTTAAAATGAAGCTGCCCATCCCATCTGATGGTGAGAAGGTCTGGTTGCAAGAATTTGATGTCACCCCATGGCAGTTGGAAGGTTCGACTCCTTATGGAAATCCTTTTGGACAACACAGGCATTAATAAGGGCATTTGTAATGGGCACTGATTCCTGTTCTTGAATGGTTTCCTTGCAGATGTTAGCAATCAAATGTTGGAGCTCTGTGAGCAAAATCGTAAAGGGCAACCTTCTCATACCAAAGAAGTGGAAGGAAGCAACCTCAACTACCGGTGAGAGTTTAGTATCAGCAAATGGATCTCATCAGTATGTCCATCACCCGGTTCACCTCCTCCGTCCACTGATGGTTTGTGCCGCCGTGTTGGCTTGATGTTGGTGGAGGCAGGGACTGAGGCAGAGTCGGACGATGATGGGGAGACAGAACTCAATTTCACCACGTCTTGGGACCCCTTCCGACCGTCTTATGGAAATCCTCCGGAGCTCGTCGTTTCCCTTCATCTCTTCTCAAGTCCGCCCTCCTCGGTCTTGATCTCTTCTCAGGAACCTGCCTAACATCACCGCAGTCTTCGCTCCGGTGAACAACCTCCTGCTGCCGCTCTCCCTCCAGGAGCTGGAGGAGAAGCTGCTCGTCTTCGGCACGAGCATGCTCCTAAGGCAGCACCAGCAAGCTCCGGCGCCGCAGAGCCCGGCTGACTTGATGATCCTCCCTTTTCCGACGATCGCCAACATGACCTGCCAGACCACCGACAACCACCGCCCGTTTAAAACTAACCGGTCCGGTGCAGTCTTAGGCCCCGGGGTGACGGGCCGTGCAAGGCATTGCCCTTGGCCTGTTCGGCCCGCGGCCTGATGGGCTCCTGGATCTTAAAAAAATCTAAAAATTTTTTGATAGACATGGTCCTTTGGAGCCAGTACGGGCCATGCGAATGATACGGTCTGTTTGGTCCATAACGGTTTCTTTTTTTTCAATTTTTTTTTTTTTTATAATTTTAGCCTCCCTACAACCCAAAAAAAAGGCTAGTTTTAAAAATAATTTAGAAAATAAAAATATTTGGATTCCTATAAATATTTCTTTTCTTTCATTCTCATCACACCAAACCTATATCCTCTCTTTATCGGCTACTACTATTTCTCTCTTCTAACAATATTTAGTAATTAATAATTTAATTTTTAATTTGTATTCATTATACATTCAAGTGTTACACAAGAAAATAATTAATCCATCTATTGGAGGTCTTTGTTGAAGAGCATAAGAAGAAGCTCACAAATTTTACTCTGTCTACTTAATTTCTTCTTGTGGTTATTTTTTATTATTTGCATCATCATATTTAGATATGACATTTTTTAATAAGAGTTATTTTGATATTCCTCCTATTTTTTAGGAGGATGAAACTAATGTTTCTAATTCCTCTAAAATTGATAGCGAAGGTCAAATATCTTTCCATAAGATAACTGGTACTATATGAAATAATTTTGATAGAATTATGATTGATAGAGTCTTAAAAATAAAATATAAAAAATATACCATATTATATAATTGTGCTAGTAGCTGAAGAACTGGCCATTTGAAGAGACATCAAGAGTCATAAGATGAGTGATTCTCATCTTCAAAGTACCCTTAATATATAAAGGATAATCTTGTAGGTAATTTTACATAAAACTATGAAAATTAATGAAAAATACTCATAAAATGGATAGTTTAGGATGAATTACCTTTTAGCTTATATGAATCTTTTAATTTTAAAGAATATATTCAATTAATCCTATAACATGCTTATAAAAGAACTAATAGATATACATTTAGAAAAGTGGTATGACTAATTATTTAGCAATGAAATAAGATTTGATTGGAACTCTCTCTATCCTAAATGTAAAAGTATTATTAACTTCTGATATTTAGTCAATATCTATTGGTAATAATTATTTTATTGTTATTACTGCTCATTACATTGATAGTGATTAATAATTAAATAAATAAATTATTGCTTTTAGTGCTTTTGATTTTCACATTTTAGATAATAAATCTTTAATGCTATTTACTAAACTGTATGTCTATATGGCATTAATGATATAATTATGTCTATTACTTTTGACAATGTATCTAATAATAATTCTGCTATCGGATTATTGAAAGACTCATTGCATCCGATTCTAAATAGAAATTTATTATATATTAGATGTGCATGTCATACCTTAAATCTCTCTATTCAAGCCAGCATGAGTATAGTTCAGGATGTCATTACAAAAATTAGAAATATAGTTTCTTTTATTTGTGCTTTAAGAGCAAGATTTTAAGAATTTAAGCAATTATATATTAATCATGGTAAACAATTTAAAAAATTTAAACTTGACATGATTACCCGTTGAAACTCAACATATACCATGATATATGATGCATATCCATATAAAAACTTATTAAATTCATATATTAATGAGTGTGGATTAAGCTTTATATTGATTGAAAATGATTAGAATAAAGGCAAAATTTTGAAAGATTTTTTGTTAATTTTTATAATGCCACTTGTTGCCATCAAATCACCCTCTACTGGAACTCCGACAATACTTGAGGATCTTCCAATATTCTCTGATGGAAAGATGTGCTGCTCTCGATGTCTCTTAGATAGAAACATGCAAGGGATGGGGTATAGTAACTAGAGTTGAGCAGTGGTGAGACTGAATGAGCTTCAGAGAAGGGTATGAGTGTATTACCTCACTAAGATCCTCTCTTACTAATTTATAGAGTTATATAGAGCAACAAAATACCATTGAGGATGTGACTTCCTCTGACATGAATAACAAATTTCTGGTAAGATGTTGGGATCTTGTTTCCTAGAATCTTTTCTATTGGCATCTTTTTATTAAGGTGGCATAATCTGTTTAGATCCTGTCCACCACAACCTTGTTTGCTATGATCTATGCTGGGATAATTATGATTGGTTGGTTTCTACCACTTACTCGGGCATCGTGGACTCCAAGTATCAGGGCAATAATCTGTTGCCAAAAGAGAGGGCCTGACATTATATCCCGTCATGCTCGACTAAGTCTTCACTGGTAGTTAGTCGGGTCCGAGTAAATACTTTGTAGATATGCGTGAAGGGATGTCATACTAGTCGGGCCTAGCCACTTGTCATCTCTTGGTGCAGGGTGTTGCAGTTACTTGGTGTAGTAGCCTGCTTAGTCATCTTCTCCATGGTCCTTTTTTGACCGGTGATCTGGTAATTCCTGGTGGATATCCTTACCATCTCCTTCTTAGTCAATGGCACAGTCGGCAATCCATCTCATACTTAATCGGTGACAAATAACAGAGGCCAAGGTGGAGAACTTTGTCCGAACTGCATCATCTTCCGATTCGGCATTCCACAAACGATCATCACTGACAACGGAAGGTAATTTAACAACCCTAAATTTCGGGACTTCTACCAGCAATATCATATCTCCCATCGGCTTATGTCGGTCAGCCACCCTCAGTCCAACGGAGAAGACAAAATCACCAATAGGACAACCTACATGGACCGAAGACCCGACTGAATGATGCCAAAGGACTTTGGACAGAAGAACTTCACTCGGTGCTTTGGACCTACCGGATAACTATCCGAACGGTTACCGGGGAGACTCCATTCAACCTGACCTACGAAAGTGAAGCAGTCATCCCTATAGAAGTGTCCTTGCAATCCCTGCGGATATATCACTACACCGAACCGACCAACTCGGAGCAAAGAAGGGCTGACCTAAATCTGCTTGAAAAAACCAGGCTCTAGGCAGGTTTGAAGATGGTGACTTATCGTCAAAAGATGGCCAAATACTACAACTCTCGAGTCAAGGCTCAAACTTTCCAGGTCGGAGATCTGGTTTTGCGAAGGATAGAAATATCAAGACCAACCGAGCAAGAAAAACTCTCTCCCAATTGGAAAAGCCCTTATCGAGTCGTTGAAGTAATTCGAGCCGGAACTTACCAGCTCGAGCATTTGGACGAATGGCAAGTGGCGCATCCGTGGAACGTAAACAACCTTCGCAAGTATTATCAATAAAAGCCACAACTTCTTCCAAGAACCACTTTCGAAAGTCCGATCCCGGTCGACAAAGACTCTAGGAGAGCCCACTTCCGAAAGTCGATCCCGGTCGGCAAAGGCACTAGGGCAGCCCACTTTGAAAGTCCGATCCCGGTCAGCAAAGGCTCAAGGACAGCCCACTTCCGAAAGTCTGACCCCGGTCGGCAAAGGCTTTAGGACAGCTCACTTCCGAAAGTCCGATCCCGATCGATAAAGGCTTTAGAGCAACCCACTTCCAAAAGTCCGACCCTGGTCGGCAAAGGCTCTAGGATAGCTCACTTCCAAAAGTCGACCCCGATAGGCAAAGGCTCTAGGACAGCCCAATTCCGAAAGTCTGACCCCGGTCGGCAAAGGCTCTAGGGCAGCCCACTTCCGAAAGTTCGATCCCGGTTAGCAAAGGCTCTAGGGTAGCCCATCTCCGAAAGTCCGACCCCGGTCAGCAAAGACTCTAGGGCAGACCACTTCCGAAAGTCCGATCCCTGTCGACAAAGGCTCTAGGACAGCCCACTTTCGAAAGTCCAATCCCGGTCGGCAAAGGCTCTAGGACAGCCCACTTCTGAAAGTCCAATCCCGGTTGGCAAAGGCTATAGGGCAACCCACTTTCGAAAGTCCGACCCCGATCGGCAAAGGCTCTAGGGCAGCCCGCATATAAAAACATGACTCCGGTCAACAACAGCTTCAAAACGATCCACATAGAGATCTAGCCTTGAGCTCGGACGAGCCAACGTACCAACACTTAGAAAAACTTCTAAGTGTCTAGGTTCGGACTGAGTTACTGTCTTGTAGCTATTCTAGAGGTCTTGAGTTCGGACGAGCCGACGGACCAACACTTAAAAAAATTTCTAAGTGTCTAGATTCGGATTGAGCTATTGTCCAGCAGCTATTCCATAGGTCTCGAGTTCGGACGAGCCGACGGACCAACACTTAGAAAAATTTCTAAGTATCTAGGTTCGGACTGAGCTACTATCCAGCAGCTACTTCGAAGAGCTTACAGTCCTATCAAGCCGACTGTCAACACTTAGAAATATTTTAAAAAGAAAGAGCTTCGGTCAATACGACCGACCTTGTATACACAAAAACACATACATAAAAGATATGACAAAAAGTTCTATTGTATTATAAAAGGAGTTCTTTACAAAAAAGAAGGTCAGACCTTTACAAATAATCTAGGTCTGACCCACCGAAGGTACAACTTGACTTTGGCTTCGAAGTCGCCTGACATAGCTGAAGCTCCCATTGAGACGTTCACCGTCCCTACGTCAGCCTCAACTTGGGCATCAGCCCCAACCTCTTCTACGCCGACTTCAGCCTGGGGTTCGGCCCCACCATCGGTTGGATGCTCCTCTCCCTCGACCGATCGGCTCAGTTGGGTGCCAGACAGGTCAAGTCCTGGGAACAGTCCAACTACCTTCTTCAAGTAGTCATCATAGCCTTCCGAATAGAACTCCGATGCTGCTTCTTCTACTTCTTCAGTGAAGTCCGTGGAAGCCTTATATTCTACTACGGTGTCACGAACCTACTTCGCCGCCAGCTCCTTAGCTTCCCTCAGCTGACTCGCCCACCTTGATGCTGCCGCCTGATCGGCTTGGACCCTCCTCTTGGCTTCAGTAGATCGCTCTTCCTCCTCTTTCAATTGACGAACGAGAGAGCTGACCTTTGCCTTCTTCTTTTTCAGCCTAGCCTCCCGGTCGGCTAGCTGATCTGTAGGTCCCTTGACTCCTCCTTCGACGACTCGGCTTCGATCTGACTAGCCGATAACCTCTCCTCCATGACCTTTAAAGATGCCTCCATCGCTGCTCGGGCCACCTCTGACTCCTGGATCATTTTGGCTATGTTTTTGGCTGCAAAAAGTAGCTGACCAAGGCCGTCGTCCATCAAGGAGATTCCATGAAGAAGCTGCAAGCAAGAGACCGGGTTAGTCATGCACAAGGCAGGTGGAAAGAAAAGTACAGAGGCATGGAGTAGATGTCTTACCCTCATAAGATCGCGGTAGGAATCTTTCGCCACGTCGCTCAGGTTCCTTTGGATCGACAGCTCCCGGTCAGCATCTGTCATCGCCGCTCTGAGCAGGCTCCGCGCCTGCCTCGCATTGCTCAGAGCATGCCAATGCTGAGGTGTCTCTTGACAGACTTCTTCGCTCGCCTTTCCTTCGATCGCCTCTCCTTCGGCCGCCTCTCTTTCGGCCACCTCTCCTTCGGCCGCCTCTCTTTCGGCCACCTCTCCTTTGGCCGTCCCCTTTTCCTTGTCTGCAGGGGGATCGCTTCCACCAGTTCGGCGGGTGCTGGGGCTGAAGTGAACACTATACCGGACGGCTTTGGCTACTCCTGCTCCGATCAGGTGGCTGATCGCCCGACGGGAGTCGAGGACCCCGGCGCCTTCGCTGCAAACTTCTCCGATAGAGGGACGTCGTCCTCATCGGAGTCTAAAGTCATGACAGGCATGGGCCGTTCCTCCGCCCTCCTCTTCTTCTACCTTTCTACGGTCGGCTCCGCTTCTTGGGCGGCCCTCTTCCTTACCGCCCGTTGGATCACCTTAGTTCTGTCAACCTTCATTCTTCTTCTTGTTTGAAAGAAAGACCAAGGTGAGTGAAAAGAAGGGACATAGTGAAGTCAACAGAAAAAGTACGAGGGAGAAGGTCAGCCAACCGCGGTGGCCCCCCTTGTCCTACCTAGGAATCTCTAGCGGCTGACCCCTGCCTGGTGAAGGGCATCTTCCCCGAGTAGTTCGTACACCATGATTGGGCCGACCCCCTCTATGTCATTAAAGCTGGCCTGGTCGGCCATCAATATCGCCCTTCCCTCGCGGAGCCTCGGTCTTAGCTCCCTCCACAGTGGCTCAAAATCCCAAGGCTGAAGACTATCTACAAAGAAAAATTTGGCCTTCCATTCGTGGATGTCCGACGGAAGGCATTTCAATATCCTTCGGCCAAGACGGGGACAAAACATCCACCACTCCTGGTTCCTAAAGTCCATTTTTAAAAGAAAAAAATTACCGAAAAGAGATAACCTAGGCTCGATCTCGGCTCTATGACACAACACTATAAAGCAGTAGATCGCTCGAATGCTATTCGGGATCAGCTGCGCTGGGGACACTCTATAGAAATTGAAGACCTTAATGAAAAAATTATGCAACGGAAACCTCAGGCCGGCCTTGAGATGGGCTTCGTACATCGAAAGATTTCCCGGTCCTAATAGGTTATTCGCTCTCCCCTCTCGGCCTGGGACTATAAGGTGTAAGGTCGAGGGTATGTTATACACTGTCCTGAGGTTTTTGACCCGTTCCCGAGTCATCACTGACTGGATCTTGCTTGGGCCTGGTTCCCTATGCCTATAAATCAGACCACGACTACGTGAAGCCATTGACATGAAGGAAGAAGAAGGACGGGAGGAACTGACCTAAGACTGGGTTCCTAGAAGACCGGAGACCGTGGAAGGGGGAGACGCTCTCTCTCTCTCTCGTGGAACGTAGTTGTAGCAGGAAGTTCCTCCCGGGTGCCTTATGTCTCCTTTTATAGATCTCCAAAGAGATGCCTTCCTCCGTCCCTTGGGCATCGTAACCGTCCCATCAGTTGGTATAACTCTCCACGTCGTGGGATTCGAGGCGATAGACTGATGGGAGCGAACAAGCGATGATCCGCATGAATTCCAAATTAGCGGTGGAGAGATCACTTCGGGCACGGCACAGGCCGCTCAGATGCTGCCACGTCGCGCAACTCATCCTCGGATTCCAACGGTTGAGTAGGCCAGGCTGGCCCTTCATCATTGTGCCCCTTCTGCATTAACTATAGTTGCCTCGCCCCCAACGCGAGGTTGACACCTGTCCATGACGCCTATCGTGAGAAATTTGAAGCGACCAGACGCGACGTGCCCAGTTAAGTTCATGACCATCTCAAGGATGGGCGTGACCTCCACAAGGATAGTGCTCCTGTCCTTCGAAGCCACGTGTCCCCTCAAAGGCCAGGAGCAGGGGGCAACTGTTGTACTCAACCAGCTTTTCTGAACTGAACCGGAGCTAGCGGCCTTCCAGTCGGCCGGCTAACCCACTCCTGCTGAGGTCCGATTGACCCACTCCACCAGAAGTCCGACCTGCCGACCCACTAAAGTAGAGATCCGAACGACCCACTAACATCGAGGTCCGACCGGTCTGCTCCTCCTGAAGGTCTGACAGACATTCTCCCTCGAACGACCGACCGACTCTCTCTCGTCGAAGTCCGACCGACTCACTCTCACTCCATAAATAACTCAAAGGCTCCATAAGCCCCTTCTAATTGGTACCAGAATTTTGTTACAACGGACATCACGACGTGGCCACGTCCTGGTGCCACCTGGCCACTATCCTGATTCTTCCAGGGGCAAATCGGACATTCTCAACCCATTCCCTAACAGAATTTGGCAGTATTCCACACCTATATAAGGTAGACGGGGGGCCTCGTTTTGAGCTAAGTACTCTCTTTCCTTTCCACATGTTATCTCCATTCAATTCCTCTATTCTGTTGCCCTCAAGCTCCCGCTAACTTAAGCATCGTAGTGCCCCCTGCCGGAATGCCACCGGTCCTTGGGGACTTTGTTGCAGGTACCGGGAGAGGAGCGCTCTAGCATAGCCGACCGAGTCCGGTCCAGGAGAAGTCACCGCAACATATATATATATATATATATATATATATATATATATATATATATATATATATATATATATATAGTTGGATTTGATTTTTTTCAAAATAATTTGGAGTCAAATCCAGTTAAATTTCTCATTGTCTGATTTACACGGATTTTCATTTAGTAAAACTAAAAAGCTAATAATGTATTAATGGTATATAATAAATATAATAAAAAAATATTATAGAATAAATATAAATTTTTAAAAATAAAAATAATTTTTTTTCATTCACATAAATGATGTATTAATGGTTTCTGGAACTTTCCAGCAATCCAACTTTCTTATAATCATTATTACACTATTAATACGAGTAGAAAAGTTTGTAATTATTCTAAAGCATTTTTATTAGAGTTTGACTTGACTTCTTTTAAAAGAATTTGGAGTCAAATCCGGTTAGTCCCTCACCATCTAATTTTACAATCCACTTATAGTAAAGATGATGTATTAATAATATAAAATAAATAAAAATAAAAATATTTTAAAATAAATATAATATTTTTTCACTTGTATTAATATATAAATGATTGCTGAAACTTTTCAACAACCAAACTTTTTAGTAATAATTAAGACGCCATTAATATGAGTAAAAAAAATATATCTATTTTAAAAAAAATTAAATTTATTCAGGAGTATTTTTATTTATTTCAGATGACAAGGAATTTGATCGGATTTGACTCCAAATTCTTTTAAAAAAATTAAATCCATTTCTTTCTCTCTCTCTCTCTCTCTCTCTCTATATATATATATATATATATATATATATATATATATATATATATTTCAATTTAAATTCTAACGAAAATATCCTTAAAAACGAATCACATGGAATCCCCTCATGCCGGAGTTTTAGAATCCAACTGGCATTACGTCGATGCAACCAGTTTTAGTATGCTAAAATAACTTTTATCCCCTCAATAGGAACCTGATTTAAAAACTAAAGGTCACTCGGGTAGGCGCACGATATGATCCAAAAGAGATAGGTTAGACCAAGGATGACTTCGAGCGTTACAGTTTCCGTAAGCGAAAGGCACAAGAAGAGAACAGAAGAATATGCAAGAGAATATCCTAAGGTGCATCTGTCACCCACCATTAGATATTACACATGGCATTGGCTACTTTTCTTTGATAATGTATCCAGTCTTGTTCTATTTTCTTTAGAATATTAATGTACCATTTTGTTGTGAATTTATGTTAGGGGAGAAAGGGACATCCACTTATTTATCGAATAAGAGAAATAAAATTATAGCTTTCTTCGGATGAGGCTCGATGAGCAAAAAAAAAATACTTAAAAAAACTAAAAACATACTTTAAAAAAAAAAAAAAAAATCAAATAATGGTGATGTCACCTGGATAACATGGAAGAGGCCAATCCTAAATTTAAAAAGAAATTTTAAGAGGTGGTAGGTCGAGGGGCACGTGACCCTAAGACAAGCATGGTGGTTAGTACTTGGAAGCTTGAAAGGCTGGGTCCAATTATTGGTAAGAGGGTTGGTTAGACTCAAACTCACACCATGGGAAAGTCTAGATCTCAAAATTTGGGAAGGCCACCTTCCAGCAAATCCATTGTGAACTCCAACTTCCTTGGGCACCTACCATAACTGCCACCTACTCCTTTGCTTCTTTGACCGAGAGGAGAAATTTCAATTAAAGGATCACACCTACTCACTTTTCAACATGACATAAATACCCATGCCAAATAAGTTTACTAAATTTAGATTTTTTTTTTTTCATGATCGGAAATATCGGGCAGGAGTTCAAGCTTGAAGAAAAGTGAGAAGATACTAAAAATCATTTATAAATAGATTATCTTTTGTTTTGTTAAGGAAGCCAGATCTATTAATACGAAACTTAGTTAAAGAGGCTACTATTTGATCTGAAATGCCACCAATGAAAAAGCACAAATTGAGTTTCTAGAATGCTTCGGCTATTACTAACCAAAATAAGGGCATGCAACTATACTATATGGAGCTACTTTTATGAATTCAAATATGATTGTTCGAAATTTTATTTCTATAAAAGGCAAATTAATAGCCAAATTGATCTAATATGGTATTCTTTTCTTCTCGATCTATTATCTTAGTCATCTCATAGGGACATTTTTTCTCCTCCAACCATCAAGTTTACTCAGATTCAGAGTAGGCTTGCAAGCATTAAAGGTAAGAAGTAATTCCATATACAAACTTTACTTGGATTCATGCCAAAGTAGCTTCAGATACAAGGTTTAGGAATATTTGTGATCCGATCATTCATTTGATTTTCAAGATCTCCATCTTTGCTAGGGTTAGATCATGCATAAGAATCTGAATATCAAATTGGTTTCATTCAGTTTGATCGATTTTTTTTTTTTTTTTTTTTTTGATGAACCAAAAAGGGAAGGAGTTAGATCCCGGGCGTGGCCATTCCCAGACGGTCCCCCAATACCAGCCAGGGAATATTTGATATACGGCGCATATTAATTTTTTCTTTATACTTACAGGGATCAAAGCTGGACTACAATTGATCCAAGAAAAGTTTTTAAGTGTAATTTTGAAATCCACATCCATGCAATCCCTTTGCATCCCTGATCAAGAGAACATATACAGGTTGGGTCATATCACATGAGATTCATGGTTTGAATTCTAGTGATTACTTGGTGTATATGTTCATAATCCATCCGGCTCATTTTACAACTCTAATCAAAATAAGACATAAAATATCTTAAATTTGTTGGATAAATGGTACTTTGTCAAAAGGAATGGACCATGTCAAATGAGACCTGCAAAAGATATGCTAACCAGTAAAGAATGCCTATTTTTAAGGCAATCTGGTAATTGCCCAAATGATGATACGCCATACCCATAATAAAAAATAAAAAATAAAAAAAAAGCAAAGAAAAGAGAGAAAGCCGAGTCCCGACCAGGCCCTCCGACTTCATTTGTGTCACGCTTTTCATGCATTCACGAGTCGTTTTCATTTCTTGTTATTTTGGGCTTTGATTCCTCCCACCCAACTGTTGCTATAAATTCCCACCACCCCCCCCCTCGGCGAGGTGCTAAATTTTTTTTCTCGCCTTCGCAAACCATAGGCAACGTCTCCTCTCTCGCCAAGGCCCTCGTTTTTCTCATCCCAAAGGCGATATCTTTGATCGCATTATCACTATAGATCCTCTCCCTCGCTCAGTCGCTCTCATCTCCATTTATACTCCTCGGAATCGGTGTCGTGGCCCCCGTCGTCTTCTTCCTCTCCTCACCTTTTTCCTGCTAAGATCCCTCCCAGCTCCCCCTCTGGCCCTCGGTCTCGTCGCTTGCTTTAGGTGTTCTGGAGGACGAATCCGATTCCCTATAAAAGGTGAGATCTTGCGGCCTCCACTGCTCGATCGGGCTCCCTTTGTGTTGGGTTCGTTGTCCACTTTCCTGATTTCCTTTGCTTGTACGGTGGTCTTTTTTCTTGATTTCTCTGTAATTTTCGCTTTGTGTGCGATTTCTATCGGGAATGGGGAGGAATCTTGGGTTGATGGGTTTCGATGTTTTTGTTCTTTTGGGTTTTGTGTGGTGTTCGACATCGTATCGGAGCTTTGAATTTACTGGGATCTGAATTCTGAAATGGAGTTTCGATTCGAATATTAGCTCAGAAACCGACTAGCAAAATATCATGTGGAGCCAATTTTTACAGAGTTTGTGGTTTTCCTCTTCCTTTCTCTGGGCCCTTGTGGTGTATCACCTTTCCCTTCTTATTAATGCAGTTTTTAAGCATATTTATTATTTGCTTTGATGCTTGGGAACGAGTTTGCCGTTGATCGGTGAAAATATTGGTTTAAGGAATCTGCTCAATGGTAGATTATAGTTTCCTTTAATAATTCTTCTCTAAACTTAAGCAAATTATTCTTCATATGTAAAGTGCAATATGTTTTCGGAAACCCTGTTTCTGAAGTTCTTTTTTTTTTTTTTCTCGTTTTTTTTAGGTAGCAGATTATCTTTTCACTCTCCTGTTATCTCTGCATGTAACCTCTCGTACGTCATCCTCCCTTTGCAATAAAAGCAGGGTGGCAGCTTGCCTCCCTCATTATCCTGAAAAAAAAAGCAAAAAACTTAGTAGTTTGCTTATGCGGCTAAATTACACAGCATGCAAGAAAAATAGAAGTACTCATATAATCAGTTTGTCTTTGACATCTAAGGTCAATGTTAAATACAAAAGTTTAAAAAGCAAAATGGTTTTTTGCTGATAGTTCTTTTTGTTTCTGAAGTGATTAATCTTTTAATGTTCATGTCTATGTTCTTATGTTGGCATGAATTAGATTAGAATGGCTGCCACCACATCTTATCAGGCCATTGGACCGGTCCGCGAATGTCGCAGCAGCTTTGGCGCTCAGAATGGAATTAGAAATTTGTCGGTAAAAATGGTTTCTAAGGGTTTCGGTGTTGATGTACGGCTGATTACAAGGGGAAATTGCCGCCCTGAGAGCTGGAAGTTGGGTGTAATCCATGGATCCGGCTCACATTCTTCTGTAGTTGATCCAGTACAAATGCTATCAAAGAATAACTCTAGCAACTCAAAAAAAAAATCAGGTAAGTCTTGTTCATCTGCAGCTTTGGTTATACATTGGAAGCCCTCAAGATTGTACGTAAGATATTGTCTCTTTTGATTATGTGACAATACGTCTCTTATGTTACAAGAATGAGTTGAATTTACTTTTTTAAAAAATATGTATGTATATATATATTTCTAGAGTTTGTTGCAAAGTTCTTCCACACAAAAAGGATATTATCAGCTGGTGGAATCATCAACCAATATCCATTGTCTTGATTATAGGGTGTTAATAATGTTTTGCATCTTTGAATGCTGTGAACTTGATACCTTTTGAAAAGGACTTATTTATTTACAGATGAAACTGCACTTATATTGATCCGGCATGGTGAATCTCTATGGAATGAGAAAAATTTGTTTACGGGTTGTGTTGATGTACCCTTGACTCAAAAGGGTGTTGATGAGGCGATTGAAGCGGGTAAAAGAATATGCAATATACCTGTTGATATGATTTACACATCTGCTTTGATTCGTGCTCAAATGACTGCCATGCTTGCCATGACACAGCATCGCCGGAAGAAGGTTCCCTTTTATTGCTGTATTCCTTACTTTGATAGTCATGCTAAGGATCTTCCTTTTTTGCATGGTCATATTTTGTATCCTTCATAACATGACTGATGAAGAACCACAGATTTACTTAGGTTATCACCATATGATATGTTAAGTTTATCTTACTCTTGCATCTGTCTTGATTTCCAGGTTCCAATTTTCATGCACAATGAGAGTGAACAGGCCCAGGGATGGAGTCGGATCTATAGTGAAGAAACAAAGAAACAATCTATTCCAGTGATAGCTGCTTGGCAATTGAATGAGAGAATGTAATGACTTGTTCATTTTTTTTAATGAATGTTTCTTTACTTGGAGGAATGCTATATTTATTATGATAATGTTTTTTATTTTGCCATATCAACTATTCTTTCTTCTAGGTATGGTGAGTTACAGGGTCTCAACAAGCAAGAAACAGCAGATCGATTTGGGAAAGAGAAAGTTCATGAATGGCGTCGCAGTTATGACATCCCTCCCCCAAATGGAGAGAGTTTAGAGATGTGTGCCCAAAGAGCTGTTGCTTATTTCAAAGAGCAGGTTGGAATGCTTGATTTACTAATTTCATTGTAACCACTTTTATGTGTTGGCTGGTGCATGGTGTTCATAATTTTTCTGTCCTATGCTGTTTCTGGTTTATCCTATTTCTTTACAAAAAATCAATTCAATTAGTAAGTGCTTATTTCTGAACAAGTTTCAGCAACGGCATTTTTCTGTTACAACAGACCCAAACCAAAGCCATTATCGTCTGTTATAGAGTCCAATACTTGCCCATCTTCTGTGATTTGTAGTTATTTAACATAATCTGACAGCCATTATAGCAGAAAATAATGGACAGTAATGGAAAACTAAATCATTCTGTTCACTGAATAAAGACATTTTTTGGGTGCTCGAAACAATTTTCTTGAGGTAATTGTTTAAAAAGTAAATTTTGAAAAGAAAAGAAATGCTAGTTTATTAATTGAACAGTGCAAATGCTAAATAATGGCTTTTATTTGTATTACAGGCTGTTATAATGCTAACTAGACTGTTATGACATCTTGTCTATTTCCTCATTTTGTATGTATGTATGTATGTGTAACTTGAAGGAGGGTTTCTGGAACTGGTATAACGAATTATGCTTCTGAGAGCTTGTTAGATATTTCACATTTGTTACCTATGTATGATTAGTGGTTTCATTGTTGGATAATATGGTAATCAATGCTTCAATACTCAAATATATCTGTTTATCTTTGTCATCAGATATGCTATATATAAATACATTTTACTTGGTTAAGAACTTTATTGACCTATTTATACCTCGAGACAAATGAAAGTGCAGCAGCAGACCCTTGTGGATGACATTTACTCTTTGATTTCTTCTTTGTATTATGTAGCTCCTGTTGACAGCAAGGTACCATGCCCCTGTCCCGAGCAGCAAAAGTTCGGCTGTTTCGCTTTCAACAAGTACATAGTTCTCATGAGTTAACTTATTTAAACTCTCTGTTATTAACCAGAATTCCATTTTTAGTCTTCTATATGATAAACCACTCTGCAACTATAAGTTCTATGAGTAATTTTATTGTAGCAGTTCTACACAGTCAAGAAATTTCAGTTTTAATGAACAAGGCATGACACACTGTCCCTCATTGCTAGCTTACACTGGCCAAAATAGTCAAAGAGACATAATCTGTATTGTACTGGAGACTAAAAGCCTCACAATGAAACCCTGAGTCCTTGGAGAAAGTTAAAATGAACACAGATATCGGAACAAGTTCAAAGTCATCAACTATGCATTTTCGAAGGATCAAAGCTTCTGTGGATTTATGGGTTTATTATCTCATGTCTTGACATACAAATGTACCCTTTATTGTTTGTCCCTTGGCATAAGACTGGTCAATCTTGTTGATATTTTCTGGTGAATCAACTGTAGAATAGTCTCTGTCTAATCTGTTTAGCATTCAAATATCAGCTATTATACTCAGCTATCTGACTGCTGAAATGGATCGCATGACAGATTGAACCTCAACTATTGAGTGGGAAAAATGTGATGATTGCCGCACATGGGAATTCACTGAGGTCTATTATTATGCACCTTGACAAGCTGACTTCTCAAGAGGTCTGCAAATATCTTATTTATGTTGGAAAAATTGCTAATATCAAGTATCCAGATTTTTTGATGCATTGATTTGCAAATAAAGTTGAAACTGGAAAGTGAAATTATTCTCCCTGCAGGTAATCAGCCTTGAGTTGTCAACTGGCATTCCCATGCTCTATATATTCAAAGATGGAAAGTTCATCAGGAGAGGAAGCCCTGTAGGACCTTCTGAGGCTGGTGTTTATGCCTATACTAGGGTATGCAACTTTCATTTTCTTCTTTTAAACATTGATTTTTTAGCTCAACTCTTAAACTCGGTAAATGCTATTCATTCTACTTTTAAACATTGATGTTGTTATGGTATCCAACATGAATATAATAATAGATCATTTGTTATGCGGTGTTTATAGACGAAAAAAAATAGGGTGGAAAGATGTACACAAGGGTTATTTTGCACAAGGAGAATGATGATTATTTTGAGTAATTGCAGCATGATTGGCTATTTTCTCTTTTTTTTTAAAAAAAATGGATGGGGCTTTCCAAAATTTTGGACTTCAGGCACTCTTTTTCTTTCCTTTGTCATGAATGAACTGACTGCTGATATTTTGGAGGACACACTGTGCTCGCTCTCTGAAAATTATTATGAGGCATGTTCAGATATGGTTCCCCCCTCTGCTTTTTCAGGTTCAAGGAGGCAAGATTTGGGGGATAAAGGTTAAAATTTACAATAGTTTTCCAAATGCATGGCTTTAGGGACAGAACTTGATAAGGCACTAATTGATAATGACTGTGATTGGTATTTCAAAGTTGGTGAAGTTGATGGCTCCACAGTGGAGTCATGCTCAGATACATGGAAAGGGTTTGAAAAGAGTGAGGGAATAGAGTAAGTTATCACTCAACATAAACTGAAGTCATGACAAGGTTTATGAAGTTGATTACAAATGTGCATTCCATGCTTGTTCTGTGTTTAGATTTTACTCAATGAATATTTGCTCTGATTGTGCACTCAGGAATCAAAGATTTAGGGACAGAGATGGGATAGTTTGGTTTCTGGTGTCTGAGAATTTGTCACATCTAGACAACTTGATTATCACTATCTATCACAAGTATCTACTGTGATAATTTCTTAGATTTGAGTTAGTAGCTACTAGAAAATATAACGGGTCTTCCACAAAACACAAACTTCCACCTTGCTCCCTCTTTTCATTGTTACAGTTGCCAGAGTAATAGGAAAGTTATATAACAGCTAAGTGAAGAGCATTTCTCAGACTATAATATTGTATCAATAGATATTTTTGCATGGGAAACCAATGCTTGTGACCTTGTAAAGGATTTCAAAAATGTCATCATTCTTTGGAATAGCTTAGTCTGCTTCAAACGTAAATTTAGATGATAATCATGGTTTTCTACCAGTTTGTAGTGACAGATATATGTTGCACACAATGATATATGTTGACCAAATCATAGTAGCGAAGTGTTGCCGATAGCTCTAAAGTTTGTTTAGAACCACCTAGTTTCTCTTCCCCCCCCCCCCCCCCCCCCCCCTCCCTTGCAGCTGCTAATTGAACACATGATAACCTATTTTTGAGTCTTTGTTTTATTATCTTCATACTTGCTTATTGTCTGGAATTTATCTTTTTTTTTTGTACAAAAAAGTTTTCTCATGCAACATCTTTATCTTTGCCGTGAAAAGGATTGATCTTCCATATCTCAATGGTTTCTGTTATGAGTAACAAATGAACACAAATTGCACTCATCATCTTACAACATGAAAAATCTCTCTTGCATGCAAGCATTTTTGCAAGCACCGATAAGTTGTTGCTTCTTGGTAATACTTTTCTCCATTTCAATTTTTCATTCATTTAAAAAGGAGTCATATAATTATCTCTGTCTCTCAATGCAGAGTTTGGCTCTTTACAGGCAGAAGCTAGATGAGATGTTCCACTGATAGTTTTAAGCAGGTAATATTTATTTTCCTTGTACTGTGTAGTATGACCCCATGAATTGGCTTTATATTTCGTTTTCTTCATTTTCCAGATTGATGATGATGGTCTTCCCGGTTACTGATTGCTTAAGCATCATTTTGTGATCTTTGTGGCTTCAATCATTTGAGATCATTTCCATGTGATAGAGTGGTAGTTTTCCAGCGATGTATAAGAGACTTTCACTGGATTCATTTGTGATGTAGGATCCCTGCATGTATTCATGGATGGGATCAACGACAATGTTTTGTTACAATTTCCTATAAAGAAGCAAGATATATAATGATAATATGACAAGCATTTGAGCAGATAACCCAGTCCTTTTGTTACTAATTGCCTCAGATTTCATAGCAGGACCCATGTCAAGGCTGTTTAGATTGCGCTCTGTGGTTACCGGTTGGTAGTGAGGTTGGAATGGCTCTTTGCTTTATCTCATTATCGGTTTATTAGTTATATCGAGGTTTAAATGTTCTGATTGTTAAGCTGTTTGGAGAGGGAAAAGTGGTCTTTTGCTGATGAAGCACAGGTGGCATGGATCATTTACGTGATGTTTTTGTAGATTAACTGAAGGGAGTTCTTGACAAACTCAACAGAATTGAGGAATCAGCAGAAATGTACTTAGGGTAGAGAGACATCATGGGCTTATTTGGATGCTGATCGCCTGAGACAAGAGTAATGTCCTGTGCAGGATGAGGGGTCGCAACAAAGAAAATGGGAGTTAAAAGGTGAGGAGGAATGAGTGAAGACCGGTGCTTCGCAATGTTGAGTTATTTAAGCTGCTGAAATCCACCATAAAATGTTATTTTCATTGTTCTGATAATCTTGTGATTGCAGGATCCGGAGACTGGTGATCCCTTTGTCTTCATTGTTCAACTTTGACTCTTCAAATCTGCTTGTTTTCATGAGACAAACCGATTAGCTTGGTTCATTGTCCAAAAGACTGAAAGAAAATTGGTAACCACTACACCCAATAGTTAGAATAATATGAGTATTTTATCCAACTATCCTGTTATAATAGCTACCATGTGGTGGTAATGGTGGCTGTTACTTTCAATATTTTTATAAATTTCAAATCTCCAAACCTAGGAAACCCCCACCCCTCAAAAAACTACCAAGAAGAAAAAGGTGATACCATCAAAAAAATAAATCTGCTATTTTTGTTGTTATTGGCTTAATATGCATTATTTTCTGTTATAATGTCCTTCACAGTAATTATTAATTTTTCACTGGGATATTAGGCGTTATATCTGTTATGACAGCAAGCAACTGGTTTAGAGGATGCCTGTAATGTGGCGATATTGGCATTATTAGAGCCAAGCCATAAGCTGCGGACAGGGGGTGAAAGTAAATCTATTCCCATATACGAATCTACCCATAAAGAATACAAACATGAGCATTCCACTAATGTATGCCCATATATGTCAAAAAATAAAACGATATGGATGTGGATACGATCCGGTCAATATCCAAATTTCCTTTCTGTTCTAATACTCTTTAGTTTCTTACAACTCTAATAAACTTTAAATGATAATAAGGGATTGCATTAATATATTTTTAATTTATTTTTTATATAACCGTATCCTTAATTTGATGGTTCATAAAGTTTATCCATGATTTACATCTGAACCACCAATATCTGCATTGCATATTTGCATATTGAAGGTTTTAAATTGATGATCAGGGCAAAATTAGATTTAGCAAGTAAGCCAAATTAGGTAAGATATAGGTTAGGTGATACATGATAGATAAAAAAAAATTTGTTTATCAAAATCTAACTGATTTATTTAGTGATCAAAAATACTGTTCTAAATTTAATCATTTTATTAAACATGTAATCTAGCTTGATTTTCAACGGGTTGAAATGGGTTACACAAGTTAAACAGTTAAGTATTACCATTTGTTGCGTCCAAACAAATTACAACAAGCTTAAATCAAAAGAAAAGTGGATCGAGCTGATTTGATCTAGCTCTCTGCCGTCTTCTTAAAGGATCTGGATGTTGAGGTAGCTCTCAAGTTTGTTAATGGGATCTGAACTAAAATAAATATGATCTAAAGGAAAACTAGGCAAAGAATGGCACAGAAAAGAAGAAGTAGCAGAAATCCCATCACCATCGCACTCGAAGGTATTTATAGGCTACGAACTTAACCACTTACAGCTGGCATCTAGCTGTTAAACGGTTAATCCAGGATCGTGAGCACGTGCAGCGAAGGTCATTCATAATTGATCAGCCCTTCATCCATAATTGATCAGCCCTTCATGCATAGTTGATCAACCCTTCTCCAGAGATTGAATGATCTCTGCATTATTTGAATATTGATAAGTTTTATCTTTCATAAAAGTTAGCCAATTACCTGGAAGTTAGTCAATCTTATGCTTGTTGAGCGTTGATCGGCTTTATGCCTCTTGAATATTGATCATATTTGTGCCTATTGGGCATTGATCGGCTTTACGTCTCTTAGACATTGATCAGCCTTGTACCTCTTAAGCATTGATCGGCTTTACGTCTATTAGACATTGATCAGCCTTGTACCTCTTGGGCATTGATTAGCCAGATTCAAGCTTTTAATAAATCAGCATAAACAGACCAAACTTGTCGTATCCCAACACTAATCTCCCCAGTTTCTGAATTTATTAATTGAAAATCAGAAACTGTCAGAAGCTTCCATTTTGGGACAGCACGCTTTGATGACGTGTCGAACTCTGACTGGGGAGGTGGTTATAAAAACTAACAGCCGTATCTTCCTCTCATCATTGTAATTTTCAAAATCCAAGAAATCCGAAAGATTTTCGTCAAAAATAAATGCATCCATCCTGTCAACAGATTTCTACCGTCAGATTATAAAAGGTCATTTCGATCCTTCGAGAAACCCAATTGGTATTTACGGACACGTGGCCAGATCTGAATCGATCTCATTATTCGAGGAAAATCCTGAACCGTTGAAGGATACTATATAAACACCACCCTTCTCAGAAAAATATGTTTTCACCATTCCAATCTTTTCGCCTTATGAGCAAAAGAAAATTTTCAGGTCGGCCTCTATTCTTCTTCTACCTTCTCTTTTAAGTTGATCTTCCTTTACTTTCTTTTTCAACTATGGCTAGAATATTAGAGGTCAGTCATGTACAAAATCCTGAAGAATCCACTTCCCAACAATAGAAAAAACAAGCAGAATCAATGAAGATGGGCGATATTAGGTCTTCTTTAACCGAATATCAAATCTTAGCATTAAAATAATATTATAACATTTCAGATGATTATGCTATAATCCTCCCCAGTTTCGAAGAACAAATAGATCGACCTCCACCCGGCAGCCTGACCATTTACGAGGAACATCTAAGGGCCAGTCTTAGATTTCCGATTAATCCTATTTTTCTTATAATCTTCATATTGTATCGGGTACTACTATCTCAGCTGACCCTTAATAGTATCCGAATCATTTGTTCGTTCTTGATCCTTTGCAAGGACGCGGATATAATCCCAAAGACTTCTCTTTTTGCCACCTTATTTGTACTGAAACGGGACTTTCATGGCCATGGGTGGTGGGTAACCCATGCCATGGTCGGAAATTTATCTCGGGGCTTCCTTCGGCCATTCACGGTTGGAAGCCCTGTTTCTTCTACATTGTCTCCAAAATCTCCTAGGACTTCACCATTAGCCGTAGAGAACCCCGACTGACTCCCAATGATGGCAAGAAGGTCCTGTCTTCCGACTAAGAAGATTACGAGAAGCTTACAGGGATGGAGGTTCCTCCGATTAAAGAACTTCTCGATGAAAGAGGACTTTTTTCGGTAAAAATCAGTCCTAAACTTTCTTTAGGTATCTTCATTGTTGATGCTATTTCATCATTCCTTATTATCAATCAATCTTAATCTCTGATTTCTCAACTGTTACAGATACGTCAGTCATGGTGGATGTTCAGAAGCTTTGGAAACTTTCAAAGAAGAGAAAAGCTGAAGCCACCCCTTCCAATCAAGAAGAAGAGAGAGTAAAAAGACCAAAGAAAATAAAATCGACAAACCCAACAGCTTCGGCAGTCTCATCATATCCCATCTCTCCGATACTGATAGCAAGCGTGTCGGAAGATGACGAAGTTCCGTTGTCAACATCTCTTCAACCTCCACCACAAGAAAGACGACCAATGAAACTTTTAAGAGCCGGTCCATCATTACCTTCTGCTAACCAGACTGATAAAGGAAAAGCTCCAATGAGGGAAGAAGAAAAAGAAAGAACTCCGGCCGCAAATATTTTGGCCGATTTTCCTGTATACGCCGATGCTTTGAGGCTGAACGACCCAATGCTGGCCCGTTGTCTTCTGAACTCCATCATTATTCCAAGACACTGAAAAATCACTAAGTTCCAGCAGATTGATGACACTATCCTGTTACTTCATCCCACTTTACTAAAGGTATAGGATAAAACTTGTTCTCTTTTTTCTTTTGAAAAGTTAATCATTTTTGTTTTTTGTTATTATTAAATCTAACTAATCTAAAATGTAAGTAAACAGCTCGTTCATGGAATCCAAATCATGGATGAGATTTTAAAAAATTTCGACCAGTTTTGTAAAACCATGTGCAACGAGGTGAACGTTGCCAAGGCGGAAAAAGAAGTTGCTGAAGAACTAAAGACTGCCATGGAGAAGAAATTGGAAGAATCAGTAGTCAAAACGTCAGCTCTAGAAGCAAAGTTGAAGGAAGCAAGGTCGAAAATAAATACTATGGAATCAAAGCTAAAGAAGAAAAATAAGATAATCCGATCAATGTCCTTTAAGTTGGAGGGAGCTGAAGAAAAGATCTTAACAGCTGAAAAGAAGGTTTTAGTGGCTGAAGAAAGAGTTTTAACGGCAACCAAAAGGATTGAACAAGCCATTGAAGAGGTCGTTAATGGGGCCTGAAAAGTATATGTTCAATCGAAAGCTTTCGATGATAAACTCCATGAGGCGGGAGTGGAAAGCTACAACCTCGATCTTGCCTATCGTTTGAATAAGGTAAATAAATATTACCCTGATCTAGATACTTCAATGATAGAGGAAGACTTCGATGAAGAAAATTCTAACAAGGAAGATCAGGTCGGAGAACAAAATACAAATCAACCCGAAGACACAATCGGCGACCAAACCAAAGAACCGGCACCAAATTTTCAAATCCCAGAAGATGTACCAACAGTTCTTACTGTAGATCAAGTTGAAATAGAAGAGAATAGTCGAACAAAATGTAAATGATCAATGATGTAAGAACTTATTTTGCTTTTAATAGGAAATGAAGAATCTTTCTTTTTAGCAATGTCTCTCGAATTGCAAAAGTTGCACTTTTCATAAATGGGAAAATTTTCTAAGTATAAAATCATCGGATTAAACAAAGAAATTTTCAAAGAAGACCAATCTAATCATGAAATTATTCAAAACACTAATTCTTATTCGAAAAAATCCAGTTAAAACAATTCTAAACAAGTTCATCGAATAAAAGTCTTTAATAAAAAAAATTTATCGGAAAGCACGATTTCTGACTCTTCCTAAAGGAGAAGTCAACACTTATCGAATATCTCTGAATTAACCAGGCCTTTAACTTGCTCATGGGCGATATAATGCTCTCATCTGATTTACCGAATATCCTATCCCTTTTTTCTTAGTATTTTAAGAAAAAGTATACTTTGTAAAGATTTTTCTAGGCAAAGTCTAATAAGCCATCACACCAACTTTGCCAAATGTTAACTTTCTATTAGAAGAGCAGTTGATCGGCAGATCGTATAACCGCATTTGTCAGGACTTAAGAGGCCGTATAAGATTCGAATTCAAATTCAAATCACATGCCTTTATATACATATTTTATAACTGACTTTCTGAGAATCAGAAGCAGTGCACGGATTCCCACCAAATCAAGATCTTAAACGTGTCAAGATCTCCTGATATCTCGAAATTTGGACCATAAATCGTAGCCATTGGCAACCTCTATATAAAGAGGTCCCAGGCCGAGGGCTTTGAACCAATTTTGTCCCAAATATTTTTCTTTTAAAACTCCTTGTTCCAAGGAATACTCCTTAAGAAGAGATCTTCATCGTAGTCGAGAGATGGAGCCAGGTGACGAGAAACCTCATCAAATGTCGAAGAGAAAAGCCGAACCCGTATAGTTCAGAGAGGAAAGGTCATGTGTAAGAAGAAGGCGTTTGTCAAAAAATACCTCCGATAAGCCAGAAATTCCCAAATATATCGCGTCTTCATCTGAGGAAGAAGAACAAAAGCCTTCCATTCCACTTCCAAAAGGAATAGATCATGACCCACCCACCAAACATACTTCAACGGAAAAAGGAAAAGCTCCTCTGGAGGAACCAGTTGATCTGAATGATGGCAAAGTCGTTCAAATACTAGTTTCCGATACAAGCATCAATAATCCGAAGTTGGCAAAAACCATATTGCAGTCTACCATTCTTCGGAGAGATTGGGAGACAAGAATTAAACATGGAGTGAAAGAAATTCTATCTTCCATTTATCCAGGAATCATAAAGGTTAATAATACTCCTCTTTCCAAAACAACTTATTTATATTTTAATGATTGTTCCAAATCTTTTGTTCAGTTTGTTAATGATATTTCCATGATTGAAGAGAGCTGGGATCAAGCAACTAACCTGCAAGGAGATCTTCAAAAGCAACTGGCTGCAGCTAAGAAAGAAAAAGACAAAGCTGTCACTGATTGGAAAGTCTTCGAATCAAGAGTTGTTGATGGGGACATTGGCCCAGAATCTGAAGCAGCCCAGATCAACCCAGAAGCCCAACCCAAAACCTGAAGCCTAGTCCAGTCCAAGCCTGAAGCCCAACCCAGAATCTGAAGCCCAACCCAGCCCAAGCCCTGGGGCCCAAGATCCTAGAGTCGATGCCAGCACAGATCCCGATGCCAGCACTGGATATTATCAGAAATTTTAGGATTAGGATCACAGTTATTTTGAAATTTATTTTAGGATTTAGTTGTTTGGTTTGAATATTTATTTTTAGAATTTATTTTATCCTTTAATTGGATTTGTTTATTTTTAGTTTGAATTTGTTAGGGATATGGTTCTCCCCATCTTCTTTCTGGATTTTCTTTTCTTTTTCTTCTTCTGGTTTCTTCCTGCTACTTCTCTCCCTCTTTCTCATCTTGTTACTATCCTCTTCTCGGACCTCCTTTCCTGTTCTGCTTTATTCCCGGTTTCTCAACACCACTGGAACCCTATTTGCTCCAATCCAGCAATTGACATCATCTCCTCACTGGATCCCGCCGGATCCACTGCTGCTAAGTTTTTGGCCGACCACTGCTGCCCTTCCGAGCCTCTGCGCCACCGTCGTTGGTCTCCGCCGACTGAAAATCTCCCATTGGCCCAGCACCCTCGGTCGTCTCCACGTTCACTGCAACCAGATCCACGGCCTGGACCTCCTTGCACCATTGCCGTTCTCAGCCCCAGATCATGCATGTCTTCTCCCGAACTTCCAACATGCCCGGTGTCTTCTTCCACGGCACCGTCCGCTCAGCCACCACCGTGCACCATTGACGCCGATCGGAACCCCATCTCTTGCCGAAATCTCCTACTGCCAAGATGCCGGACACCCTGTTCCTTCTTCGTTGCGATGCCTCACAGACACCTGCCCGGTTCCCTGCTACCATGACGCCCGCCGCCCAGCGCCGACGCCGGCGAGATCTCCTCGCAAGTCCACCGGGTCACCTCCGCCCAATCCGCTCGACACCTCCCACCAGACTCTCTCTGCCGCAACGCCCAACCGTCGGTCTCCACCTGTGCCGCCACCTCACCTTCGGACATTCCATCGGGGTCCTCTCCCTGCTGCCCTCCCTCCAGCAAAGGTCCCTTCGAGATCGCCGGCGAGAGCCCCGGTTTCCCTCCCGTGTTGGCACGATCATGAATATGCACGATTGTGAAGGCAAAATCGGCCCTCCTCTGCCGACTTTATAGTAAGACCATGAGGGAAAAAATGTGAAGAAAAAAAAAAGTGAAAAATAAGGAAAAGAAAGAAGAGAAAAGCCGTGAGAAAAAAAAAAGGAAAAATACAGAGAGATAAAAAAAGTATGGTTTTTTTAGTATAAAAAAGGAAATGAAAATAGAAAAAAAATATTTGAATAAAAAAATTGGATTCATTTGAATTGGAAAAAAAATAATTTGGTTTGGTTTAGCCTAGACTAGGGTCATTTCCTAGCGACCAACGATCCGATCTCCTTGGAATAAAATTGATTCGAGGTCGTGTCCCACGTCAGTTGTCCTATTGACTGCGAAGATCTTGTCTCTGCAAAACCAACTAAGACAAACTGAAAGGCATGCCCATCAGCTTGTGGATGATGGAGCCAGAAGAAGAAAAATACTTCAACAGGCAGATGAAGCTATAGAGGAAAAAACTCGGGCGTATGAAGAAGTATTAAGTCAAAATCTCCGGATGAAGAAGACAATATCATTTCTTGAAGAAAAGCTGAAGCAAACCGAACAAGAAAATGCCTTGTTGATCCAAGCCCCTTGTAATCGAAGAATTTAAAAATCTAAAGCATTTGAGGATGGAATAAACCGAGTCGGGGCAAAAGGCTACAAGCTCGGTTTCGAAGGCTGTATTAATGGAATCAAGAAATTACACCCTAACCTTGATCTTTCCTCTATTTCCATAGATTATTCTGCAGAGAAAGAAGAGGGAAAGCCAACCAACGATCCGATAATATTGTCTATCAAAGAAACATCAGAAAGAGCTGAATAATATGTGTAATAGAGAACTGGTGGTAATTTCACTGCTGCTTTTTCTTTTTCCCTTTTGTAACGAGAATATCAATGAAGTCTTTTTCCGTCAGTATACTAGATCATACTTTCAGATATTATCATTGATAAAATAATAAACCATGCTGTTCACCATCACTTGTCATATGATCAACTTTTCAATTGATCAGCAAATTATTCTAATCATTGAGTATAGATGAGCTAATAGGTCAGATCAACCCAATTTATCGAATTGTGATAAGCTTATCAATACGACCTTTTAATCAGTTATTCTAATCATTAAATACTGATGAGTTAGTGGGTCAGGCTAACTCGATTTGACGGATTATGGTCAGCTTATCAGGCCAACCTTTGGATCAGTTATTCTGATCATTTATTACCAATGAGTTAATGGGTCAGACTAACTCTATTTATCGGATTGTGGTCAGCTTATCAGGCCAACCTTTTGGATCAGTTATTCTGATCATTTATTATCGATGAGTTAGTGGGTCAGACTAACTCTATTTATCATATTGTGGTCAGCTTATCAGGCAAACCTTTGGATCAGTTATTCTGATCATTTATTACCAATGAGTTAGTGGGTCAGACTAACTCTATTTGTCGGATTTTGGTCAGCTTATCAGGCCAACCTTTTTTTTCTCTATTTTTTAGAGAATATTTCAATATCATATATTTCCTTCATATAAAAGGAGAAAGAAAAAGATGATGTCTTTATTGATGGTATTTGCATAGATTTTCTACATTCCATGACCTTGCCAATGGATAACCATCTAGACTTTCAAGTCAATAGGTCCCTGATCGCACAACTTCAGTGATACGATAAGGGCCTTCCCAATTTAGAACAAGTTTACCCTGTTCAGTTGGTCTGGATACAGTTGTTCGGCACAGAACAAGGTCTCCAATCTAAAAGATTCGAGCCTTTACCCTTGAATTATAATACCGCACCACCCTTTGTCGGTAAGCTGCCATTTTTAGTTGTGACTGCAACCTGAAATTTTCAAGTATATCAAGATCAGTTCTCCTTATATCATTATTATCATACTCCTCGAAGCAATCAGTTCTTCTGGAATGAAGAACAATCTCTATAAGTAGCATCGCTTCACTCCCATAAGCAAGATTAAACAGAGATTCACCTGTGGTAGATCGGGGAGTTGTTCGGTGGGCCCATAGAACAGAGTTAAGTTCATCAGCCCAAGATCCTTTGGTTTTATTTAATTGGGTTTTCAATCCATGAAGGATTGTCCAATTAATTACCTATGTCCGACAGATGTCAATTTGTGAAGGATGCCATATTGAGCACAGAAATCCTTAGACTTCTAATTATCAAACTGTCTCCCGTTGTCTGTAATAGTAGCATGAGAAATTCCAAACCGATATATAATAGAATTTCTGACAAACATTTCAACTTTTGCTTCAGTGATTAAAGCTAGAGGCTCAGCTTCTATCCATTTTGTAAAATAGTCGATGGCAATGATCAAAAATTTCTGTTGCCCAGAGGCTGGAGGAAATGGACCAAGAATGTCCATTTTCCATTGAGCAAAGGGCCAAGGAGCTATTAACTGTGTTAGCTAACTGGCAGGATGCCTCTGAATATTTGCATACCTTTGACAAAAATCGCATCTTCTCACAAAATCTGCAGCATCCTTCTGCATAGTCGGCCAGTAATATCCCTGCCTTATAATTTTATAGGCTAAAGACTTTCCCCCCAAATGATCATAGCATATTCCTTCATGCACTTCTCTAAGAGCATAATCGACGTCCGAAGGAGACAGACACTTCATTAATGGCTGGAAAAATAATTTTTTATATAACAAGCCATCTAAAATGACATATTGAGCAGCAAACCTTCGAATTTATTTAGCTTCTATACTATTTTCAGGCAATACTCCTTAAGTCAGATATTTGATTATCGGGTTCATCCAGTTCATCTCCGGCTCTATCTGAAGAATCTTTCCTTTTTCTGTTGCAGAGATACTAGGGATTTCCAAATGTTCTGCAAAACTCTGACCCATTTGGTCAAATATAGAAGTAGCCAATCTAGACAATGAATCGGCTCGAGAGTTTTCAGTCCTAGGGACATGACTGATATCCCAAAAATCAAATAAAGTTCCAAGCTCTTGAACCTTCTTCAGGTATAAAGCTAATATGGCATCACAAACTTCAAAATCCCCTTTTACTTGGTTAACAACTAATTAAGAGTCAGACAATATCTTTAGTCGTCGGGCATTTAACTCCTTTGCAATTCTCAGACCAGCTAGGAGAGCCTCATATTTAGCTTGATTATTAGGAACTTTGAAAGAAAACCTAAGTGCATACTCCATAACATCTCTGCTTGGATTGGATAAGATCAATCCTGCTCCACAGCCAAAAGAATTTGAAGCTCCATCTACATGTAATACCCAAGACACATCAGTCACCCTCATTTCATCAGATGATTGAGTTTCCTTTTCACTATCATTCCAAGTACATTAGGCTATAAAATCAGCCAGTACTTGAGCTTTCATTGCTGATCGAAGCTGATAAATAATATCATATTCACTCAATTTAACTGCCCATTTCACCATCCGATCGGAAGTATTAGGGCATTGTAAAACAGTCCTCAGAGGTTGGTCGGTCAATACAACAATACGATGAGACTGAAAATATGGCCTGAGGCGCTTAGCCGATATTATCAAAGTATAAACAAACTTTTGAAGCTTTGAATACCTTATCTTTGCATCATGAAAGACTTTACTGATATAATAAATGGGTTTGTGCAACTATCGGACTCCTTTCTCACCAATACAGAACTGATTGCCTCATCAGAAGCAGCCGAATAAAGATATAAGTCTTCTCCTTCTTGGGGTTTAAATAATATGATCGGATTTGTCAAACACTTCTTAAGCTCTTCAAAAGCCAATTGACAGTCATCTGTCCAATTGAACTCCTTGGTTTGTCTTAGGGCTTTGAAGAAGGCAAACATCTCTCGGCCGAATGAGAGATGAATCAACTTAATGAAGTGATTCATCCAGTCAACTGTTGGATCTCTTTTTTATTAGCTAGAGGCTCATACCCAAGATGGCTCGGATTTTTTCTGGGTTGGCTTCAATTCCATGCTTCGTAACCATAAAGCCCAAGAACTTTCCAGAAGTTACACCAAAGACACACTTAGTCGGATTCAATTTCATATGATTCTGTTGCAAAATATCAAAGGCTATCTGCAGATCTTTAATATGATCATCAGAGTGATCGCTCTTAACGATCATGTCATCTATATATACTTCCATAGTTTTTCCAATTTAATCTTCAAAGATCTTGTTTACTAACCTCTGATAAGTAGCTCCAGTATTTTTAAGACCAAATGGCATTACTTTATAACAATATATCCCCCGATCAGTGACGAAAGACATCTTTTCTTCATCTTCTGGACTCATTCGTATCTGGTTATATCCAGAGAAAGCATCCATAAAACTCAAAAATTTGTGTCCAGCCGTTGCATCAACCAGTTGATCAATTTTAGGCAAAGGAAAACTATCTTTAGGACATGCCTTGTTAAGATCAGTATAATCTATGCATATCCTCCATTTTCTATTAGCCTTCTTGACCATTATTACATTGGCAAGCCAGTCAGGATAGTGAACCTCTGTGATAAATCCAGCATCAAGCAATTTGGTCACTTATTCATTGATAACTTTGTATCTTTCTGGGACCAAATTGCGCTTCTTTTGTCGAACAGGCCGACTGAGCGGATCAACCTTAAGCTCATGCATAATCACTTTAGTTAGAATTCTCATCATATCAGCAGCTGTCCATGCAAATATATCAGCATTTTTTTGTAAAAAATCAACCAACTTCTTCCTTTGGTCTTCAGCAAGTAAGTTTCCGATCTGAACTATTTTAATAGGATCATCCTTTATTAAAAGAACATGAATAGCCCTTTCTATTGATATGCTGACTCCATCAGTCGGATCACGTGGATCCATTTGTTCGGCAGTGGGTTTGTTGATTGACTGTTGATTCTGGATTGTCAAGCATTGACGAGCCATCTATTGGCTTTCCCTCACTTCTCCAATCCCATTTTGAGTTGGAAATTTCATCAAAAGATGATAAGTCGATACAACGGCTTGGAATTTATTCAGGATAGGTCTTCCTAAAATAGCATTATAAACAGAAGGGATTCGAACAACCATAAAGGTAAGAGGAAAGGTCCTCTGCTTTGGGGCTGTTCCGAGAGTCACGGGGAGTATGATTTCTCCTTCTACTCCTACAGAATTTTCACCAAACCCAGTTAATGGCACATGAATCCTTCATAGCTTATTAATCGGCAAATTCATCTTGATAAATGCATCGTAAAGCAAAATCTCGGCAGAGCTTCCATTATCAACCAAAATTCTATGTACATCAAAGTTTGCGATTATCGCAGAAATTACTACAGGGTCATTATGTGGTATTTGAACACCTTGTAGGTCTTCGTTAGAGAAGATAACACTTCCTCGAAGCCTTTTGGAACTCCGATCATCTTCGAGACATGCATGACAAATCATCCCGACCGATCCATCAGTCGGTTATTGGTTCGGGAGCTCCATCCCGTCAGTAATCATCCTTGGAACTGTAGGCCTTGGCACCGCCGCTTCAACTGGTCGGTTTTGGTTTGGATTCCGGACATATCTGCCCAGGTAACCTCGCTTGATCAGATCTTCGATCTCATCTCTTAACTGGATACATTCTTCTGTTGTATGCCCATGATCGCGATGATACCGATAATATTTGGCCTTATTTTGCATAGCCGACGGGGCTCTCATTGGCCTTGGCCTTTGAAAAAAATTTTCTTTCTCAATTTTCATTAGAATCTGTTCTCTTAGGAGAGTCAAAGGGATATAAGCATCAAACCGATTAACGTAGCTTCTGCCGATCAACTCCCTCGGCCTATGACCTTGCTGTTGAATTGATCGGACTCCAGAGAATCAAAATTCTTCTTCCTTGGCCTTTTTCCTACTTGACACCGATTTTTTCTCCACCTGTCGCCGGCTCAGGGCTTGTTCTTCAGCCTAAGTGTATTTTTGAGCACAGGCCAGTAATTTGGAATAGTTGGTCGGGAATTTCTTATCTAAGGAAAATATAAATCTGGAGGCTTGCAAGCCCTTCTTCATAGCAGACATTGTCACATATTCGGTGAGATCCGGTATCTCCAACATGGCAGAATTAAACCTCTTGATGTAATCTCTCAAAGATTTCCCTTCTGACTGCTGAATAAAGAATAAGCTGTCAGAATTTCTGGACATTTTTCTGCTTGTTCTGAAGTAGGAGACGAACAACTTCTCTAGCTAACTGAATGAATGAATAGTATCTGGCTGCAGACTTGAGTACCATATTCTCGCTGACTTCTTCAAGGTTGCAGGGAAGGCAAGACAATGCAATGCATCTGATGCCCCTTGGATCAGCATATGGGCTTTAAAGCTATCCAAATGACCCAAATAGTCAGACGACCCATCGTACAGTTCGATTTGCGGAACTTTGAAGTGTTGTGGGATTCTTTCTTCCATAACCTTCTTAGAAAAATGAGGTAAGATACTGCAGCTCGATGTTGTATCCTCTGCTTTCCTCTGTTCAAGAATCTTGGCAATTTGCAACTCCAGCTTTTTGAATTTTCTATCAAAATCACTTGCTCTTGCAGGGTGTCAAACTTGAGTATTGTCAGAGGTTGATTCTCCAGATGACGTTGAACGGGATCGTGGATGCTTCCCCTTATTCTGCTTCTTAGTATGATGGTGAGATTGGTGATGATACCTCAACGGGGACTGTTGACCTGAAGAACATTGATAAGATGAATGCCTTCTTGGACTGAGATGTTTACTTACCTGAATGAAAGGTTGCCGGCTAGTTCTTGATGCGGCAGGTTGCATTGATTCCCTCGCGGCAATTTCTTGAAGGTTCTGCATCGCTGTAGTAAGCACCTCTACTTTGTTGAACAGAGTATTCAACTTTTCTTGATCAAAGTATCTCACGGGAAGAGCTTCTCCCTCTCGCCAAGAATAGGATCATTCCCCTTTTTGCCAAGAATAAGATCATTCCTCTTGTTGCCGAGAACAGGATCATTCCCTTTTGAAGAACGGAAAATGTCTTCTGCTGGTAGATTCTTTTTTTTACCTTTCACCATATTTCCTTCCAGATTGTTTGAAACTCCTTCACTGAGTTACCCTTACCTGGCGCGCCAATATGTTACATCCAAACAAATTACAACAAGCTTGAATCAAAAGAAAAGTGGATCGAGCTAATTTGATCTAGCTCTCTGCCGTCTTCTTAGAGGATATGGATGTTGAGGTAGCTCTCAAGCTTGTTAATGGAATCTGGACTGGAACAGATATGATCTGAAGAAAAACTAGGCAAATAATGGCGCGGAAAAGAAGAAGTAGCAGAAGTCCCATCACCATCGCACTCGAAGGTATTTATAGGCTACGAACTTAATCGCTTACAGCTGGCATCTAGCTGTCACACGGTTAATCCAGGACCGTGAGCATGTGCAGCGAAGGTCATCCATAATTGATCAGCCCTTCATCCATGGTTGATCAGCCCTTCATCCATAGTTGATCAGCCATTCTCCAGAGATTGAATGATCTCTGCATTATTTGAATATTGATAAGTTTTACCTTTCATAAAAGTTAGCCAATTACCTGGAAGTTAGTCAATCTTATGCTTGTTGAGCGTTGATCGACTTTATGCCTTTTGAATATTGATCATATTTGTGTATATTGGGCATTGATCAGTTTTACGTCTTTTAGACATTGATCAGTCTTGTGCTTCTTGGACATTTACGTCTCTTAAACATTGATCAGTCTTGTACCTCTTGGATATTGATTAGCCAGATTTTAATAGATTAGTATAAACAGACCAAACTTGTCGTATCTCAACACCATTTTTATCAAAAATTATATAATTTCGAAATTCTTAATCTACGTATTAAATGGTCAACTAAATAATATTAAATTATATCTATATTTTTTTTTACTACTTGATGCAAAGAATAGAGACCTCTAAATTATTTACTTAATATTTAAGTAGTCTAAAAGTAGTATCATATTGAATAATTTAGAATATTTAAGATCCTTATTATCTAATATGGACCTGATTGGATCTAAAAGGATATCTACTCGGATGTAGCTAAATCCATCTATCTCTAGCTTCCTCTCTAATTGTGGACCTTAAATTCAATATATTCAAGAATTAAAAGGAGACCCTCCCTAATGCATTTAAATATTTTTTATTGTTTATAAAATTTAATAAATATACTTTTCTTTTGGAAAGAGTTAGTCAGTCTCCAAGTTATGAACCAGGAGAGAGAGATTTTTTCCTTAATGGAAATAGTTATAATGGTGAGAGACATGGAGTTTGTAACTACCGAGGTTCACAAACACCGCAGACTAGAGTTGAGGTTTAATATCACAATAAAATGGATGACAAATATCAAAACCAACTTGACCCAATTTACCAAAACTTGAACCATCATGTTCCGGGAACTTGCATGGTGGTCAAGTTTGGGCCAAGCTTGCCTCGGGTGGGCCTGTTCGAGCTCCGACCCGACCACAAGCAGTAACTCAGGATGATAAAGACAATAATGCCCCTATTTGTTTCTCAAAATTACGAAGGCTTAAACCGGGCGGCCAATTTTTCTCCCGTTTCCGCGTGAACGTGAAGGAGAAAGGGCGCGGCCATGGCCACCGAAACCCTAGATATTCCCACCCCTCGTCCTGAAACCCTAGCCAGGGATCGATCCGAGGAGCATGATCACTCCCCTTCTCGGCGATTCGTAGACGCAAGACCCTTCCATGCGGGAGATGGCGGCGTGGAGAACCGCGTTGCCGCTCCTCCTGGTCGCCGCCCTGGTCACCGTGGAAGACATGATCTCGGCGCCGTCGTGCGAGATATCCGGCCATGCACGCGGAGATTGGAGCCACCCAGATGATCTAAAGGTGATGTTGGTGGCAGATCTTCACTTGCAGGGATCGGACGCGGGGTTCGCCGACGTCTACTTTAGGGATCTCTTTAGATCCAAATTCTTCAAGGCAATTCTCATCCCTATCGCTTTAGAATGTTTAATTTCTAGCAATTTCTCTTCTTTTCAATTCTAGATCGAGGGCTTGAATTATAAGCCCATTTTTAGCATTAGGGTTTTGTGGAATGCTCGTGGATAGAGGAAAACAAGCATTAAGAACTCTCCAAATCACTCATCTTTGAAATTTTATATCTTGAATTGCACACGTGAAGCATAAAGTTTTAAACTTTGATTTTTTTTTTTTTTTTTTAATTTTTTCCCGCCCTGCGGCACCTAAACTGAAATTATTGATGTTGATCTATATGTCGAGCAGAAATCGTATGAGAGGTTTAAGCCTGATATGCTTCTAGTATTGGGTGATATTTCTGCGAGAGGATCGGAGCTGACGAAGAGCAAGTGGTCACCTGTACTGCAGCAGTTTGAGAGTATGTTAGGTCCTTTTGTGGGGCTTCCTCTTCATATTGTTTTGGGTGACAGAGATGTTGGGCAATGCGATAATTTAGATGAAAAATTTGTTAGTCAGATAGCAAGTCATTTGCCAGGGCTGGACTCAGCTGGTTGCAGTGCTTTTGAGATCGGCAACATCAGTTTTGTTTCTCTTAATGCTGTAGCTTTGCTTTGCAGCAACAACGCATTACGCGTTGGTGTTGAGAAGGCTATAGAGAGAGAAAGTGTTGATTTACGAACCCAAATGAAGGATGCAACGAGAGAAGCTGCTGAGCCTAATGCAGAAAGAGCAAGTTTCAGTTTTACTCCCTGGAGAGATAATGACATGGCATCAGGTTCTGGTCCTGTTCTTTTACTTCACTTTCCTCTTCACCAGAAAATAAGGAGCAACGGCGGGATGATCAAAGTTGTTGAAGAAGATCTTTGGTATGATACTTCTGAGGATTTAAGAAGTTCCAAAGATAGGTATTATAGCCTCTCAGATGTTGTGATTTTTTTGTATCAACCTATCAACGTATTGTATTCAATCTTGTTGTTGATATCATTGGAAATCAAAATTTGCATGGATTTATGTACTTATGGATGTATTCCTCTGGTGATGTTTATACAGTAATTTTATAATGATCTGCGAATTTTGCATGGATTTATATACATATGGATATATTCCCCTGGTGATGTTTATACAATAATTTTATAATGACCTGTGATTGATTTCCTATTACGTGATCAAAAAAGAAGTGAAGAGAGAACATCTGGCAAATTTTTCGTTTCAGCACATGATAGAAGGGATTAACATGATTTACATCTCTGTACATGTTAAATTTCTAGAGAAATATGTTCCCAAGACATCACATGACAATACATAAGATGTTTCCTCTTTGTAGATTGTAATTTTCACATTTTTGTAAACGTCATTAGAATTGTACTTTTGTTGTATTACAGTGTGTTCAATTCTAGCTGTTTCTTTTCCTCCCAAGCAACTGAGCGTTCATGACCGATTACATAATAATATGTAGATGTTTTATGTTTAAAATTTATAATTTTAAAGACCTTAGAAAAATCACTTATAGCACATTTGAAACAGGTTTCTTTGGACCTATTATCTGAGATTGAGTTTGGGATGTATTAAATAATCTGGTTGCAGATCGCTTTTTTTTTTTTCCAGTTATTATTCCATGTTCTACTTGTTTATAAGGCCTGCCTTTTTTTGTGTCTTTAAGGATTATTTTCTTTTGTGTATATGATTTTATTGACTCTCAATAAATAATTCCTAATTGGATTTTAGGACTTACATAACTTAATGACAGGTTCAAAGATATCTACATTTTTTATGTTTTTTTGTGATCTCAGTTAAAACCATAAATGGAATGGGAAATTCATATATATAATATATATTATATTTTATTGTTCGATTGTGTAACACCCTAGTCAAATAAAGATGCTTAGAAGTTGACTGTCAAACAAGATCGAAAGTAGTTCTATTGGAAAATACCCTTTTGCATTTGGTTGTTAGTGCAATGGAAGGATAGGGATGCCGCGCGGGGGTGGGGGGGGGGATGAACTGGCATGAGGCTGAAATGGCATATGCATTCTACTTTTGAAAGTTCTTTGGCCAAGGTTTATAGAGTGATAGTGTGGAGTGAGGAGACCAGCTGCTTTTTTTCAAAAATATATTCGTAAGTATTCCTAGAGGGGATCTTATAATCTTGAGGTACTCAGAATGTATTAAGCAAATCCTAACTATTTGTCTGGGTAATTGTTTAGGCAGAATTTTCATTTAGAATTACCTTTCCAACCATGGATTGCAACATGGATAAGAAACATGCTCATTGCATCTTACAGGGCAATCCCTATTATTCATTTGGTGTCAATTTTACGTGGACTATCTGGTAGTGTCTTCTACACTAGAAGGTTCACATGATTGCTCATTGCAGTGCAAGAGCTTACCTGTTTGTTTGGGTAGAACACGATCACCTTATCTCTTACATCAGTTTGTTTGCTTGTTAGCTTTGACCATATCAGCATGTTGAAGTCTGTTTCATATCCTTTCTTTGTTTTACTTATCCAACCAAAAAAAGAAATGAATATTTTATCATTCTTCTAAATTTGAAAATAATGATGGTGTTAGCAATGTAATAGGCATCAATAAGAGAAGCATAGGTATTTTGTTGGCAACAAATGAAAAATTTACAATAATCTAAAAAATTCAGTTGTGCTGTGTGGATTAGACTACTCAGTATAAAAGTGGCATAAACTGAGTGTGGCAAACATAGAGATGCTAGGTGGATGCATTGTGAGGGATGGGTGAATAAAACTAGGGAGTATGAAGTTAAGGAGCACCATTTGAAAGTTAGTATTAAAGAACTGTGTAAGATGGCTTTGCCCTTACAATGGGGGCACATAATATTTCAGGGTGCAGACTCTAGAAAGAAGAGGAAGAGTCTTAAAGTTTCTTGATGATAATGGCAAAAAGATTTCCAAGGAGCTTAGGATGATGGAAAATGGGAAGACAATATTCATAAAATTATAGATGATTATGTCAATCATTTCAAGTTTTAACCAAGATAGCTAAAAGATCTTAGTGAATCACTGCTGCTGAAAAATCATGACTAGATGATGAATGAGGGTGTTTCTATCAGGTTTCATTTTGTACTTCTGTTCAAGGTAGCCTCGTACTTAGCATAGTAAAATTGTTCATTTTACTATTCTTATTCCATTTAACTTCCAAATTGTGTCATGATGTCATATAGAAAATGTGGATGCCAACTCACATGATTTACATTCTCAGTGTTGGTTCTTGTTTGTAAGCCTCTTATCAGAATTGACTCGTATCGTATGATCTTCATATCTCTAGATTCATACTTCAGCATGTATATTATATGTAATTCCAGAAAAATGAACAATATGTGCTTACTATAAAACTTCCCTTTAATATATACATCGTGTATTTACTTATTCATACATTTTCTTATGCCTTGTTTCATTCTTCGCTTTTGGCAGGGATATGGATTTGGGACCATATGAGTTCAAGCATACTCTCCCTTTAAATGCAACTGAATATATTTTTCAGGCTCTTAAGCCAAGGTTTGTAATCTGAAGTTGGTTTTCTTTCAATGCTTTGAAACTGCATAAGAATTTTAGAATATATAACTGATGATACCAATTAAGCTGCTGTCTTATTTTATGATCCTTATGTATTCATCAATTTTCAAGGTAGATTAGAGTGTGTGATAGGAATCAGGAAATTTATACTTATTTCATAAGAAAATGTCGTGTACTTTGAGAAATCCTAAGGATTCTTTTATTTAGTATTTTCTTTATTTTATGATTTTCTTTATTTCCATTATTATTTTTATTAGAATTTTTAATTCTATTAGAACTTAGTAATTTGACTTTTGTTTAGATACAATTTGTTGCTTTATTTAAGGGCTCTAGTTGTATGGAGAATGTTAGACTTGAATATTGGAATTGAATCCTAGAATTATTTGATTTTTTCTTTCTTTCTTCTTTAATTTTATTTTATTCTTCTTTTAGTTTGCATCCCGCATCAATTGGTATCAAACCTACTTTGCCGAGCTTCTCGTTCTCCATCTCTCCTCTAATCTTTGAATCTTTTGCACGGACAAACTCCGCTTTTCGCTATCAATCTACAACCTTTCGCCATCCAACAACTTGTCGGACCATAACCCCCGAAATCCCTTTGCGGGAACCCAATCCCGGTGAGGCCCACCTCCCTCTCCCTCTATCGCTCCCTCCGCTTCTCGTTTTACCACCTCTTCGCTCTCAGCCACAACTTCCTCTCCGGCTTCGTTTCCCCCTCCCACCCTCACATCCGCCCCAAGAAGCAAAGCACTTTGTTGGTGAGATCCCTGATCCCGTATGGCCCTAGTAGCGAGGTCGGGTAGAGTGTCGCTCCCTTGGCAGTAAGATCCTCTATCGCTTGCTTAGACTCGTCGTGCACCATAGCCAGGCACTCCCTTTCCTCCCCCGATGCCAAGATCCTCCTCCACTTGTCATCGGGAGAGGCCACGAAGGCAGTTTCTGCTCCCCTTCTCTCCTTCGCTGCCATCCCCTCTCCTACATTTTCTGTTACCGTTGCCGTCTTCCCTCTCGGCATCATTGCCTCCCTTGTCGCTGGACGCCTCGAGGATTTTTGCTTGAGTCGTCACCTTTTGTTGAAGCTGTTGCCTCCTTCCCCATCGCTGTCACCATCTCCACATTGCTCTGACATTGCCTCCCCGTCGCTGGACTCACTACATCATCACCAACGGATGAAGAGGGGCACGAACGGGGTGAAATGGCTCGTCGCCTCCTCCCCGCCTCTTTCACCGTCGTCCGTAGCCATCATCATCATCACTGGAGCTGTTGTCGTTGCCTTCGTGCTTCACCGGAACTACCCTCCCTGTCACCAGGTGCCAGGACTTTTGTTGGAGTCACCTTTCCCATCATTGGGCATCCCCTTTTTGATTAATCATGGCTTACAAGCCATCTGCAGACCGCGTGGTCCACAAACTGGCCCATAGACTGCGTGGTCTATAGGCCAATCCATAACCCGATCCTAGATTGAAAAAAAAATAATAAATAATAAAATAATAAAATAATGAAAAAGGAAAAAACATGAAGTTTTTCTTATCTTATCTTCGGCTTGCAAGCAACCATCTAGAAGTTTTTGAGATTGTCTGGTACAAGATATGATCCCTCATTAAAATTTGGATTTTTTTAAATTATTGGATAATTCTAGGGTTGTGATACCCTGATGTTTTAGGAAGATTAGAGCATCGGTGATTTTAAGCTTGGAGAAATGACATCCTTGTGGAAGAAGCTGGAAGACCGGTTTTAGGAGATTGGGAAGTGGGTTGCCTCTCCTCCATCCACTATTAATGAACTCCTCTCTCTTCTTGATCAAACTGAGAGTCTTTTAGTAAGAGTGGAGCAATCACCATCTGATTCAATATCCAACGTGCTTCGTCTTGCAATGAAAGTCATGGTTGCTAAAGAGTTAGGACATTCAGATATAGATGTGAAATTCGCCGTGGTCCCGTGTATCAATGGAATCACAAGAATAATAGTTCCAGATGCTCCATATAATGATTAAATGAAGAAGATATTTCAAAAGATTGTTGAAGCCTTTGAAAAATTGGATGAGATATCTAGTCACTCATATTACAAAAGGACTTTAGTTCTTAAAACTGTTGCCAAGGTCCAATCATGTCCTGCGATGTTGGATCTTGAATTTGATATTCTGATTCTTGACATGTTTCACCATTCATGTATACTATAAGGCCATATCATTTAGAAAATATTTTTAATTTGATGGAAACTATTATGACACTTGTATTAGCATAGAGTCATAATATTTCTACAGAGCTTTTTACGTGCCTCCTAGATATTGTAAAAAAGGATAACAAAGATATATCACCTAGTACTCGCAGACTCGGGGAGAAAGTGATGAGCAATTACATAATGAAGCTTAAGCCTTATATGAAAGGATCAGTTAATCCCATGAGTGCTTCCTTAAGTCAAGATAGTAAATTGTTGGTTCAATATGCCAAGAAAATTTGATGGCATGGAGCAGAAAAATATAAATGTTTTTGTTGCAATTATGGCAGATGGTAGCAAACAATCTAAGAGGACTATGCTTGATAAGCTGCGTTAGAGTTATGCGAAGATTGAGCAATAGATAGGTTGTACTGAAGAAGATAATACTGCATAATTTGATGGTTCATCCGGAAAAGTAGCAGACTCAACTAAGATGAAAAATGAGGTGTTACCCTTGAAAGTGTTGATTCCAAGGAGCCGGAGGATGTGGTGGTTTAGAAGGAACAAACATTGTACCAAAAGTGGAAAAAACACTTCAGTTGTCAAAAAAATATGGAGAAATGTTGCAGAGAACCGAATATGATTTTTAATTCGGTGTATACTTAATGTTACAGTTCTATTGAAGATGCAATGGCCACAATATGCAGATTTACGAGTCAAGGGTGTTCCAGTGCAACCGTCTCACAATTGTTGGGAATCAATGGTCGGGTGATTTCCAAATGCAGCAAGGAAAGAATTAATAAGATTTGTTTATCACGGTGTGATTCTCGTATATTCTGTTTTGGAATCAGAATAGCAAAGGGACAGACAGTTCAACAGGTCATCAACTTGGTACTGAAGGGAGCAGATGGTGAGCATCTACAATTGTGCAGATGGTAACCGTTTGTTGAACGTATTTGAAATGCTTACAGAGATCTTTCTTTTAGAGAACTATAATGAATGCTTATAAGTCAAAGTTTGGTCAGTTTGTGATGTTCTATGCCTGTTCATTGGATCCTGAAATCTGTGGTCTGAAATTTGCTATTCTGCTAGCAGATATTTTTGTTTCAAAAATAGAGTCTAATGTCCAGAATGAGTGCTGTTTCATGTCTTGCAAGTTGTTTGTCCCAAGCTAAGTTTATTTTATCTATCACGGTTGCAAGCACACTTAACAGATTGGTGGACTGGTGTTTTGAGTATTGCCAACTACATAGCATGCATGTGAAAATATTCATGCCTGAAGCTCATCATGTCTTCTATTCTGGAGCTCAGGCTGTGATGTATATCCACTACTCTTGCATGAGATCAATATTGAATGTTCCCAATCTCAAATCCCTGTTTTTTCATATGCCTCTAAGTCCGATCTTGTGTCATCCCTTGATCCTCTAAAGATATGCTTGTCTTTGATAGTGCAGAAGTTCCTATGACTGGCCAAAGCTGCTAGATTGATCACCATGTCAGTGCCTCCATCTATGTCAACTTATTTGAGTTTGAATTCTCGAAGGTTTTTGGGAAAATCGAGAGGTTGGACATGTTTTCTCATTTGATCCTGGTGATATCAAGAATATATTCAATCTTCTTCAATTAATATCAGTTCCAGTTCTTCCTTCGCTTCTATTATCTTTGTCAAGCCGTATTGATCTAGATTTATTAAGAGCTTACTTCAATTTCTTGTCAAAGTCAAGTTCTTTCCAACCATGAAGAAATGATAGAAATTAGAAATTCATACTTATTTGAGAAAGAGATATTTAGTGTTTTGAAAAATTCTAACCCTAATTCTATTCTAGAAGAAGAGTTTATTTAGGATTTCTTTATCGAGTATTTTTTAATTTTAGAATTATTTTTATTTTCATTGTTATTTTTATTAGAATTTAGTAATTTGACTTCTGTTTGGATACAATTTGTTATTCAATTTAAAGGCTCCATGAAAAATATCAGATTGGAATTAAATCCAGAATCATGTGATTTTTATTTCTTTCTTCTTTAATTTTTATTTTATTTCATTTTTATTCATGTCCCGTATCAGTGTATGGCAGGATAAGCCACAACATGCATCTTACATTTTTGGAATGGATTTTTCTTTAAAATTGTCTTTATATGCACATATGGCTTTTTTAATAGCATAAGTAACCATTTATTTTATTTAATTTCTCTATGTATATTTTTTGGCACCGCTAAAGAGTGAAAGAAAAAAGAAAATTAATCCTTTTTGGTAGCTTGCCTTTCGCAGGATTGTGTTCAGTGCTCATGCCCATAGCTTTCGTGACCATGCACATGGTGATGGGACACGTGAGGTGACCATCCCAGCCATGACATGGGCTTCTAGAGGAAAGCCCGGTTTGTTGTTGTCACTTTCGGACAGAACAAAGCAGTGACTGTGAACCAATGCTCCCTGGCTACGGAATCACAAGTAACAATGGCCTATATGTCTATATTCATCCTGTTAATGGCAACGATACTGGTGATGAGGTGGTCACACTTTTAATGTAGATGCCAAAGCAAACCCTCAATTTGCCTCGACTTGTGATTGCACGTTTCAGAGAATGTCTTGAGAAAATGATCACCATGCTACAATCGTCTTGCAGCTTCACTGATTTCTGTATTAAGATATGGATGCGGCCTTCATCGGTGGAATTTGATAGAGGTGCCTCCTTTTGATAAAGCAGGATTCAAGGAAAAGAAAGAAGTTTGTAACATGTTTAAACATTTGTACTACATCTTGATAAACAAACAGGCAGATTAGCACTTCAGAGTTCCATTTAAAGCATCAAAATGGAAGACAAGGGAATGTGAAATTACTTGATTGAGTCACTGATGAACATTATGTTTTTTTTAATAAATAGTGTCTAATTATTCTATGGTTGTGAAACTGGCTGAACTTTGAAACTGACTCTTGCAGTTGCTTCTCTCCTGGATTCTATTGCTGTGCGAATGGGTATCCTAGAGTGGAAAATGCAGGCGTGACGAATGATTTAGACAAGGAATAAAGAATATGAAATCTGAATGCCACTTTGTTATCTGACAAAAAGTCCTATTTTTTGTCTTTTTCGTGCTGTGCTATGCTGTTAGAGTAAGTCCATCTTCCTTCCAACTCTGCAGCAATTCTTGAAAATTATTTTATTTAAAGTGTGGATTCTGTTGCATGGAAATTACGATAGCAGCAGCTTCCAGCTTTTCAGCAACCAGAATGGACTCTCCTGGATTCATTATTTTGTTCTTTTCTTATTTAATTTGGCTCTGATTTCGGCATCGTCCGAATGAATGGCTCTCTTCACGGGAAATTTTAGGTGATAACAGCATTAGTGATGTAAACATGCCTTTAAATATATATATATATATATATATATATATATATATATATATATATATATATATATATATATATTATATATATATATAATAATGGACTATTCAACCAAGCCTAGTCTCATAAATTTAAAAATAAAATATTATGAAATAAAATTAAGGTATTTTTTAAATTAGTCCCGGTGGGATATGTCGATTCAGGTATAGATCAACCATCGACTCGACCGCCTGAGCACTCTCTCCCGAACCAGGCATGCCGAATCGAAGCGCCTGGAAGAAATCGAATGGTTAACGGACAGGACGAAGACACAACCCTCGATTTTGGTTGAAAGGTTAGTCTTCGGCCTCGACTGAAGACAGCCTCAGCCGAAGGTATGACCTTTGGCCTTGATTGAAGACAGTCTTCGGCCTCTGCTGAAGACACGATCTTCGGTCACGGCCATTGGTACTGTTTCGAAGATATCTCAGGATGAAAATACCCTTCTGATCTGGCAATGGACACTCTTGAAGAGGAAGCCCAAAGGTAGATCTCCAACCTATTTTAAGCCACACGAACGAGGGAGATAACAGTTACTTTCATAGCAAAACTACATCAAAGTGGTCACGTGGCCACTAACTCCAAATGTAACATCTCCGGCCTGACCGGAATCGTTCGATAACCGCCCACGGTCACGGATAGAGGGGAATCAATTAACTCCCCCATCGTAACCGCAAAAAAGAGGACGGAATTGCAGGCCGAACCAGCCGATATAAATATCGGTAAGAGGGGACATTCCGGGTAAGGCACAACAAAACCCTGAAAATCTCAGAGTTCTTTCTTCACCATTGATCCTCAGAATCTTCCCCATTCTGTGGCTGGAGCCCGCCTTTGACTTAGGCATCGGAGTATCCCCGCTGGAGAAAATCCGGCCAGGGATTTGTTTTGCAGGTAGACCAGGGAGCGGACCTGTGATCCAATAGCTTTGAATGATCGAAAAATGGATTCTACACCAATAGATTGGCGTGCCAGGAAGGGGCAGGTAGTGGCGTATAATAGCGTACCTAGCATCAACTCTTAGCTCCCTTCCTTAAGAAAAAGGGGAAGAGTAAGGAGTCTTCAATGGCAAGAGGAAAAACTTAGAATGCTTCAGCAAGCAGAAGTCATGTTCCCTCCCAGAGAGGTGAACCTCCAGTAGGGAATAACGATGCGCCACCTCCCACACTTGTCGTGGGACAGCAGCAGTTTGAAACTCTCCTAAACAGGTCAATGTCCTCACGGCTATGGTTCAGGACTTTCAAGATAAAGCCTTCTAGGTGGGGCATCCGCCAACCACCTCTCGACATAGCTCTCGATCCCGGAGGAGAAGAGCCTCTCAGGAAAGGTCCACCCATCTTTCCCTTCGTCTTCGACCCTCTCTGAGGGCCGGAGTTCAAGAATGCCTGGACTCGCTGATTTGTTCCGAAGAGGAAAGAGGCCTAGGCAATCTCCCTCTATCTCCTCCGAAGACTCCACTCATGAAAAGGACCTACCGAAGGAGGTCCACCCCGATTTCGAAGGGAAACTTAAGGCCCTTGAATCGGAGGTTGCAAATCTTCAGGAGCAGAAGAGCCCTATGACGGCACTTTAGGATCCCTTAGATGGAGCCCTATGACGGCACCACCGATCCACTTGATCATCTGGGCAGCTTTAAAGCTCACATGATAATTCTAGGGGCTTCGATACGTTGTACTGTCTCGCATTCCTGGCCACTCTGAAGAAAGCCGCTCAGATGTGTACTCCAGCATATGCCTAGGTACTATCGATTCTTTTTCCGAGCTAGAAAAATTATTTGTCTTGCATTTCAGGACCTGCCGCAAGACCCCCCACAACACAGATACTTTTTTTCTTTTTTAGCAGAACGAAGGAGAAAATCTACGAGATTACATCTCCAGATTCAACTCGGCCATGCTCGAGATCCCTGATCTTAACAAACATGTGGCCATGTCTGCACTAAAAAAGGGGCTTCGTACGTCCAGCTCACTTTTTTCCTGGACAAGAAGTTCTCCAAAAGTTACGCTGAGCTCCTGTCGAGAGCTCAAAAATACGCCGACGCTGAAGAACAAGTGGCGAACCAGCGACTAGCTGAAGGGAAGCCCCTCCCGAAGAAGAAGAATAGCAGGGGACAAGGCCCCCTGCACCCAACAACAACAACAACAACAACAAATATCCTGACCGGTGATGGAGTCCCAGGCTTAGAGCACCGGACGGGAGATTCGACTCATATACCCCCCTCAACCTTCCTAGAGAGAAGATCCTATTGGAGATAGAAAAAGAAACTATCTCCAACGGCCACATCCCATTAAGGCATCCTCTTCCGTGAGGAATAGGAACAAATATTGCCGATTCCACCAAGACCATGACCACGACACTGAAGAGTACATCCAGTTGAGAGATGCCATAGAGGATCTTATCAAGAGAGGTTATCTGGGTGGTACGTCGGTCGCCAAGGACCTCGGTCGGAAGCTACAGTTCTCCAGAGAGTCCCCGAAGAGACTGAACTGCCAAACTAGAGGCCCACCAATGGGAACGTGGGAATGCTGCATTGGCCGACTAATTGGAGAAGAGCCGAAGACGATGCCCCGAAGCGGCTTAAAGACAACAATGCTATACTCTTCTCTGATGACGACCTCGCGGGGGTTCAACTCCCGCATGATGATCCTGTTGTAATATCGACCGTTGTAGCCAATTATGATGTAAGACGTATCTTGGTTGATAATGGAAGCTCTGTCGATGTCTTACACTATGATGCATTCTCTCGGATGTGCCTGCCTAAAAATAAATTGCAAAAATCTCCTATGCCACTTACTGGCTTTGGAGAAAATCAGGTCGATGTTGAGGGAGAAATAATACTGCCTGTAACCCTCGGCACCGAACCCCAACAGAAGACGCTACCAATCAACTTTACGGTGGTCCGAACCCCTTCGACCTACAACGTGATTCTGGGATGGCCCGTCCTGAACAAATTCCGGGCCATAGTGTCGACTTATCATCTCTTGGTATGTTTTCCCACCAGGAGAGGCGTCGGAGAAGCCAGGGGAGATCAAAGAACGGCATGACAGTGCTTGATGATTCAAGACAAGCTCTCCAACGATCCTATAACTTGGGATCAATCAGATCCCCCACAGATTCTGGTGAGCCAATGGAGAGAACCATCCTAGTTTAGTTAACTGAAGAGGATCCCACCAGGGTTATGCAGATTGGAAACATGCTTGGCAAGGAAACCAAGGCGAAGCTGATCTACTTCCTCAAAAATAACGCTGATGTCTTCGCCTGGTCAGCTTCGGACATGCCAGGAATTCCATCCAAAGTGATCACTCATAGGTTGGAATTCGCCCCCGAACATAAGCCGGTTCGACAAAAGAAAAGGAGTTTCATCCCTAAAAGGCAAAAGGCAATAGATAAGGAAGTAAACAAGCTCATCAAGGTGGGATTCATTTGAGAAGCGCATTATCCTGAATGGTTGGCCAACATGGTAATGGTGAAAAAAGCTAACGGCAAGTGGAGGATCTACATTGACTACACAGACCTCAACAAAGCTTGCCCAAAAGACAGCTTTCCCCTTCCAAAGATCGACCAACTGGTCAACGCCACCGCTGGACACCAGCTATTAAGCTTCATGGATGCCTTTTTTGAATATAACCATATCCAAATGAATCCACAAGATGAGGAAAAGATGGCCTTCATCATCGACAAAGAGGTCTTTACTGCCACCAAATGATGCCGTTTGGGCTCAAGAATGCCGGGACGACGTTTCAAAGACTGGTTAACAAGGTATTCCAGGAATAATTGGGGAGGAACATGGAGGCCTATGTTGATGACTTCATCGTCAAAAGCCTCCATAAAAAAGATCACATCGAGGACCTAGAAGAATCATTCGGAGCCCTGTGACGCCACCATATGAAGTTGAATCCAACGAATTGTGCCTTCGGGGTAACTTCGAACAAGTTCTTGGGGTTCCTTGTTACTAAGCACGGGATCGAGGCAAACCCCGAGAAAATCCAGGCCCTTAAGGATATGAGGCATCCTTCTTGCAAGAAGGAAGTACAGCAGCTAACGGGAAGGATCGCCTCCTTGAGCAGATTCATCTCCCGGTCAGTCGAGAAATGTCTTCCTTTCTTCAAAGTATTTTGACAGTCCCGAGGCTTCGAGTGGACCGAGGACTACTGCTCAAGAGGGGGAAGTACTCTACCTATATCTTTCTGCTTCGAACGAAGCAGTTAGTTCATTCCTCGTCCGAAGAGAGGAGGATGGCTATCATCAGCCGGTCTACTACATCAGCAAAGTCCTGCACGATGCTGAAGTAAGATATTCAAAAATGCAGAAGCTGATTTACTCCTTGATAATTGCGGCAAAGCGACAACGGCCTTACTTCCACACCCATGCCATCATGGTATTGACTGATCAATCTCTTAAGGTCGTTCTACGATGTCCCGACACTTCGGGAAGAATAGCTAAATGGGCTGTAAAGTTAAGTGAGTTTGATATCAGCTTCCAGCCCCGATCAACTATGAAAGCTCAGGTACTGTCCGACTTCTTGGTTGAGTGCACCTGGAAGCCCGAAGATGAAGACGAAGCACATCCAACCGAAGAAGAAACTCTAAGGACATGGAGTTTGTTTGGTGCTCCATATAGATAGGGCCTCCAACTCAGCTGGATGTGGAGCGGGCCTCATACTAGCTGAACCGGATGGATATACAGTGAAGTACGCACTCCGATTTTCCTTCCGTGCTTCAAATAATCAAGCCGAGTATGAAGCCTTGCTTGTAGGACTCCGAATTGCCAAGAGCTTAGGGGTTCAAAGACTCCAGGCCTTCTCGGACTCCCAGCTGGTGGTAAACCAGGTTAAAGGCGAGTTTGAAGCTAGAGACCCCACAATGGTCTAGTACCTGGAGAAGGTACAAGTCCTATCCTCTCAATTGGAGTTCTTCGAAATCATTCATGTTCCCCGATTGGAAAACTCCCGGGTGGATGCACTGTCTAGGCTTGCCACCTCCACTCCGGAGTCCCTTGGTCGCACCTTCATAGAACACCTTGAAACTTCCAATATCGCCGAAGAAACTTTGGAGATGCACCAAATCAAGACCGAACCCAGTTGGATGGATCCCATCATCAAGTTTTTAAATGAGGGCATACTGCCAGAAGACAAAGCAGAGGCCAAAAGGACCTGCTGGATGGCATCCCAATATGTCATTTTAGACGAGACCCTCTACAAAAGATCATTCTCTCAACCTCTGCTGAAGTGTTTAGAACCATCATACACCGATTATGTCCTAAGGGAGGTCTACGAGGACATATGCGGGGATCACCTGGGGGGCAGATCCTTGGCGTATAAAATAATACGCCAGGGATACTATTGGCCCTCCATTCAAAAGGATTCGGCCGACTTCGTGCGAAGATGTGATCAATGCCAGAGGTATGCCAATGTCCAAAGACAACCAGCAAGCATTTGACTCAGCTGATGGCACCCTAGCCCTTCGCTCAGTGGAGTATGGATATCCTTGGCCCGTTCTCACCGGCATCCAGGGAAAGGAAGTTCCTCATCGTGGCCATCGACTACTTTACCAAGTAGGTCGAGACCGAACCACTGGCTCACATCACAGAAGGTAAGGTCAAAAATTTTGTCAGGAATTCCATCATATTCCGGTTCAGAATTCCACATACTATAATCACTGATAAAGGAAGGCAGTTTGACAACCCCAAGTTCAAAGATTTCTGCGTTCGATACCATGTGCAACATAGATTGACGTCCGTCGGCCATCCGTAGTCTAATGGGGAGGCTGAAGTGACGAATCGAACTATTCTCCATGGTCTGAAGATACGACTGAACGTTGTCAAGGGACTTTGGGTAGAGGAGCTGATTTCCATTCTCTGGGCATACTGAACAACCCCGAGAACGGTCACTGGTGAATCCCCCTTTAACTTGGCATATGGTACCGAAGCAGTCCTCCCTATCGAGATCACCCTGCAGTCCTTGAGGATTGACAAGTACGAGGAACCTGAGAACTCCAAACGTAGAAAGGATAGACTTGGATCGACTGTCGAGTACCAGGCTCCAAGCCCAAATGAAAATGGCAACGTGTCAACAAAAAGTTGCCACATACTACAACTCTAAGGTGAAAGAGCATACCTTCCGCATTGGGGACATGGTATCACGAAGAATTGAAGTGTCCAAGCCAACGGAGAAGGGCAAGCTCTCCCTCAATTAAGAAGGACCATACCAAGTCAAAGAAGTCATGCGTTCAGGAACATATCGACTCGAGACCTTGGATGGCACCACCTTGCCCCGGCCTTGAAATGTACAAAATATTTGCAAGTACTATCAATAAACGTATCCCAGAAATTTCTATGAAACTCTGTTCAACTCTAAACAGCGTACCATCCTGATGGTACACAATGGTCTTGATAACCGTTCAACAGAATCGATCAAAAGTGCAAAGGTGAACCTGATCCACTCGCCTTATCGGTATGTCCAACAAGCGCAACGAATGGCCCAATCAAGCTACCAAACGATCAAAGGTGTAGGGATGGTTCGTATAACCTACCCTACAGTGAATCCAAAGATGCACCGGGGTGGGCCTAACCAGCCTACCTTATACTAAAGAAGGCGCAGGGATGGTTTATATAACCTACCCTACGGTAAATTTGAAGACACATCGGGGCGGGCCAAATCAGCCTGCCTTAATTCCGACAGGGATGCACAGGGATGGCTCACACACCCTACCCTACGATAAATCCGAAGACGTGCTGAAGTGAATTTATATCACTTACCCTGTCAACAATAAACGCTTCATGGGATAGCTTAATCGATCCCATCCCATCAGCAAATCCCTAATGCCTCTGCAAAGTTATCACACGATCATCGTATTGCAAACTCCACACTTCGTAATGTTCTAAGGTACGCCATTCATAAAGAAAGAATGAAAGGGAAGAAAGTCACTTTCTTCATTACATCTCTCAGAAACTTTATAAAAAAAAGAGAGAAGAGAGAACATAGCAGGTAATGGGAAAGCAAATCTAAAGACCACCTGCCGGCCCTTTCCCATGCCGGTGGGTGGTGTCAAAGTTCTGAGAGGAGGACGGGGAGGCTCCGAACTTCCCTTCTGATTCATACTCCGACTCCTCTTCGAAGTTAGAGTCATATTCATGACCAGGGAAGGGGATAAAGGACCTAATATTTTCCAGGCCCTTCAAGTGGTAGAACCTGAAGGCCTTATCCCGGTGCTCCTAGAACCCCCGGTGGTAAGAATCCAGAACTGCCTCGGCGACCTCATCCTTGAAGGCTGACGATGCCATGAACTTCGCGATGGCCTCCATCGCCTTCTTTCTGGCCTCTTCAGCGGCCTCCTCGGCTCGAGCCTTGGCATCCTCTAGATGGGCCTCTAAGACTCGTACCTTCCTCTCCAAACGAAAAATGTCCCCCTGCAGGTCGTCGTCGTCGTCCACCCGGTGAGCCTTCCTACTAGGCTCACCCTCTGCATGAGGACTGGAAGCCCTCTTTCTAGCCATCCTCCGAAGTTCTGAAATGCTAAACGTCATCTCGGCAATGTGCTAAGAAGAAAGAGGACAACTTTCAAAATAGGAGTTTGAAATTTCGATGGCCTCCAAAAGGAAAGAGCTGGGTCCTATTTAACAGGATCCTGTGCCCACGGACGACCTCAAAAAAACATGCTCCACACCTTTCCCCAGGCTTGCCAGAAGGTGCCACGTGTCGAATCGACGCCTCGAAATCTAGATGGCCGCTCTGGGAATGGTACAATGGCCAATAACTGCTCTCGAGGATAGAGACCGTTGGTGCCTCGAATCCAGAACGATCTCCCTCGAACGGTTACAACATTAATGGCCATTTCTCAGGAAAGGAAAGCATGGCGGCACCCAGGACGCGCGGGGATGCGACCGTTCGAATATCTGCGCACTTGACATGGATAGCAAAAAAATGTGTGCTCAATGTCCCCCAACAAATGGCCAATGATGAGGTGACATCTGGCTACCATGCTACCACCGATGCAAAAAGGACAATTATTGTGGATGATCAACATTAGCCCAACTGAGGTTAATCCCAGACCAAGGGACCGAGTTGGTCCTTTCTGACCTGGTCAATCGTACCAGAGAAATCAGCAACGGCATTACGACCCCACTTCGGGGTTCATCTTTAACCAAGCTGAGAACATCGGCCTGAACTGGCCATGTCACCGGCTCACCCGCAAGAAAAGAATCAACTCAGAAGAGACTAGTTTGAAAAGAATTAGTCATTTATTTCAAAGAAGAAAAACCCTCATCCAGAAGGAAGACATTACAAGTAGCTGACAAAAGGGAAAGTACGACAACTTTATTCCCTGCCAACCTTTTCAGCAACCGAAACAAGAGTAAGGGTCGACGCCGCATCAGACTGAACCTTGAAGTCTTCAGCTTCGTCCTCCGGAACCTCAACCAAGGACAAGTCCAAGCTGGGGTAAAGTTTCTTAACTTTACCCAGGCAATCAGCATAGCCCGAAAAGTAACTCTCCGATGCGGTTTTGCATGCCTCATCTTTGAAGGCCTGATAACTTTTGTAAGCCTCGACAGTCTCGGAAGACTTCTCTTCAGCCTACGCAGCCCTTTGGTTGGCCGCTGAAAGGCTTGTCTTCAGTTCTTCGATCCTTTTCTCCAACTCGGTCTGATGAGACTTCAGCCCCTCAGCATCCCGAAGGGTCTCTCTCAGCAACAAGTTGAGAGAGATCACCTTCCTTCTCTTCTTCTGCAGAATGATTGCCATTTCAGCCGCCTGTGCTTGAAGAGTCCCCATTTATCTTCTCAGGACATCGTTGGAGGCGACAGTCTTGCCCAACTCCTCTCTGCGATGGCTCGAAGCCTTTCGGCAACATCTTTCTTAGCTACAGCCGAATCCACTTGACTTCGAAGGTCCTTCCCGAAGCTGATGGATTCGCGGGCACCTTTCTCCAACAAAGAAAGGTCATGGAAAACCTGCGAAACAAGGAGCACATGCGAAGTCAATCTAACCAATGAGTACGGATAGATAACGTGCATGCCGGAGCCTACCTGTTGTATCCCGAGAAGGATGGCAAAACAAGAGTCCCCGGACTCCTGCCTCCCGATTCCAGTAGCAGGTGTGTCACACCCCACAAAGATCCTTTCTCCCGTGACCGGAACTGCGGGCTTGGCATCTTCGACATGCGAGGGAGCTTCGCCGGCATCTCGCAGGCTGGACTTCTCAGATGGGCCAGCCGGTACAGCCCTCCCAGGAGAAGCCAGTTCCTCCTCTGAGGAAGAACCTATCTCGATCGGGACACTATTCCCAACCTGGGTGCATGGCAATGCCAACACGCACCTCCACCTCCGATCCGATCTCCTCACCTGAAAGCCCCTCATTTGCTTCCCCCTTGCCGCCCGCCTGAGCTGTGCTAGGTTCGACCTCATACCGCGACAAGTTCTCCAAACGATGCGAGGATAAAGAGACGGGAATGGTGCTGGATGTAGTGTTGCCAGGAGCGAATGGTAGTCGATCCAAGAAAACCCTCTTCCTTATATCGAGACTGGCGCGGCTGGTCAAATGCCCTCATTTACAGTAGGCTCCCAGACATGCCACACATGCTTACCTTAATAAACCAGTATCCTAACTTGTGTATTGGAAGGGACCACTAAAAGGCTGTAGCCACGATGATTCCTTTTTCCAAGCACAATCATTATGGTTTTGATCGCCATCTTCTCATCAGGCAAAAGTATGACGGTCGCCAAACCCCCGGTAAGCCAGAGGTTCCCCTCACGTAAGGACTTTCTTACATGTTTTAAGGTCCAAAGGAGGAGCCTATATTCAAAAAAATTGACTCGATGAAAGGCTACATCATTCAATCCATCGCTGAAATCAGTGACCTTATCTAAACCAAGTTTGAAGATTCCATACTTGGGGGGTCCCATAGCATCCACAAAAAAAAGGAAATTGAGAAATGTTTATTAATTCAGGAGAATTCATTGATTACATGCAAAAGGAAGAAAAAGAAGAAATACAAAGCTCGAAGCTTAACCAATCCCTACAAATCAGCTGAGAGAGACCCAGCGTTGGTAGAACGGAGTATCTCCTCAATCTGGGCAGAGAGGATTTCCTCAACCTGGGCCAGGGCCGGAGAACCTTCGGCCTGGACTCCCTCTTCAGCCTGGACCGGAACTACCGAACCAACCACATCCAAATCCTCAACTACGACCGGGATTTCTTTGCTTCGGCTTGGTATCTCTTCAACCTCTTCAGTGGCCCTAATCTCTTCCTCTCTTTCCTCCTCGATATCAAACGCAGGAACATCAGAAAGATCAAGATTAAGGAAGACCTCGCTGACCTTGGCGAGTCCATCATTGAAGCCATATTGATAGCTGTACAGGCTTGCTTCATTCACTTCCATCTTGAACTGTGAAGACTTTTTGAAGTCCTCAATAGCTTTAGCTGCCTGCTCTCTCATGGCTTCAGACTCCCTCATAGCTGCTTTGGCCTTTAGAGCTACCTCTTCGGCCCTCGAAGATGCCTCTTCAGCCTTACTAGTCACCTCCTCGACCATCCTGGCTAGACTTTCAACCTTCTCCTGGTTCTCCTTAGCAGAATGCTCCAATGAGTCAATCTGCTTCTTATTCCTCCTCAACTTTGCCTCCAGCTCTGAGATCTTCAGGTGGGCATTCTTCAGCTCACCCTTCAGCCCCTGGACTTCGGCGTCTACACGGGTGAGTTGACTCTCCATGGACAGCTTCAGCTCCTCGGCCACCTCCCTTTTGGCTCTGGCTGCTTGGAGCTCCTCCTTCAAACCATGAATGAGGCTATCAACGCTCCCAAGACCCTCTTCTAGAAAGCTGATGTCATAGAACAACTGTACCAAGAAAACAAAGGATGAGATCAGTCATAAAACTAAATGATCCATCGAACATGAAGGAAATGATAAAAACCCCACCTACAGCAAAGAAGAAAAAGCAAAATCAGATACCTTGGCAAGGCTCCAACCCTGGATAACTGCCAAATCATGGGACAGCAAAACGTCTTTCAAAGCCCGCCTAGCAACGGCAGGGATTGAAAGACCTCCCGTGGTGGAAAGCTTTGAAGGACCCACGAGACAACTTCCACTTGGAGGAGCCTCCCAGGCGGACTCCTCCTCGACTTGCGGTGCCTTGCCCCTATCCGCCGCAGGAGGGCAAGGTGATGGGGCATCGACCGCCAGAGACGGACTCTCCCTAATCTGAACTGGAGAATTGACTACCGGCAGAAACTCATCTAGCAGAGGTCCTTGCAAAACCTTCGTCATCGGCACCCCGTCTCCTTTAGACGTTCCTCTGGAGGACAAGGCACTTCTACTTCTCCTAGGATCATCCTCCGGATCTTCTTTAGGACTTCTGATCTTGAAGGGGGAGCTTAAGCCGCCTTCCTCTTGGAAGACTGATGAAGCCAGCCCAAATCAGGTCTCATTCTGCCACCTGCAAACAAAAACGCCTTTCTGGATCAACTGGACTGCAAAGGAATTAAAGGAGGAGAGCCAAAATCTCTACCACTTATACCTAACACAGGAAACTCACTGATCCCTGCGAGATCCTCTCCTCCAATAATTCACAGATGGGAACGGCCTCCGAACCAGATAGTAAAGCGTAATCAGGCTGATCGGCCGCCAAAACCTTTTTTCGAGCGTTAGCATCCAGGCGTGGCTCCCTCCACTCACTGCTGAAACCCCACGATTCGGTGGAAGAAACAAAAACAAAATTGGATTTCCACCCGTGGATGGCGTCGGGCATATCCATTATGATTTTGCGACTAGGCCGAGGATCGATAACCCACCATCAGCAACCATGAAAATCTCTCTTGAGAACAAAGAGAGTAGTGAATAAATTGGTTATGGACCTCACATTGGCTATGTGGCACTGGACCAAGAATCCGTGGATGTTTCAAATGCTATTCGGAGTCAACTACACGGGCACAACTTGATACATGTGGAAGACTTTGATGAAGAAGGGGTGCAGCGGGAATCGAAGACCAGCCTTCAGATGATCTTCGTATACAGCAAGGCACTCGATGGGAGGTTTATGCACCCGCTCTTCAAACGCGGGAAGTATTAGAGGAAACTCTTCGGGAACATGGTAATGCTCCTAAAGGTAAGCCATTTTTTCCAGCGAAATGGAGCTAGAGACTAACTCCGGACTCACTACATCACTAGCCTCGGAGGGCCCAGCTTTTCCCCCTTGAGTTCCTACAGCCTCAGCCATGATAGAAAAAACAAAGAAGAAGGAGAAAGGTCCTACCTGCGGAAGGGACCGATAGCCAGAAGCTGGAAAAGTTGGGCCAAAGTTGAAAGTAGGCAAGAATGGAGAAGCTTCCTCAACCAGTCCTCTTTTTTCCTCATAAAAGGACAAGTAGACCCAGGATGCCACCTCGATAAGAGAAACCATCTCTCCAAGAACGCCACGGACGTTCGATATGGAGGCGCAATCCCCAAACAGCCCTAAAACTGATTTGATGCGGAATGGACCGAAGGTCACAATCCGCACAATGCCAATCAATGGCAAAGATGGAGCATGTGTCCTTTTCAAGGGAGAGGAAGAGGCCACGACCTCTACCCAAATTCCAATAAAAAGATTGGCTGAACCGTCACAAAATAAAAAAGGAGAGGTGATCTCTGGTCCACCCATTCCCCTTTTCACATCCCAATCAGGGGGCGACAGCTGTCCACTTGATCCTTGAATCAAACAATAGTTATGACAAACGGTCCAATCAGATATTTCACAATCATCTGCTGCACCACTTTCCAGAAGAAAAGGACAATCTGATGATACTCTCACTCTTTAAGGCAGATCATTGCTTCGAAAACTGAGAATGGGGGGCAACTGTTGGGATATGTCGGTTCAGGCACATATCAGCCACCAGTTCGACCGCCTGAACACTCCCTCCCGAACCAAGCATGTCAAACCGAAGCGCCCGGAAGAAGCCGAATGGTTAACGGACAGGATGAAGACGCAACCCTTGGTTTCGGCTGAAGAGTTAGTCTTCGGCCTCGGCTGAAGACATAGCCTTCAGCCTCAACCGAAGGTACGACCTTCGGCCTCGACTGAAGACATAGTCTTCGACCTCTACTGAAGACACAATCTTCGGCCATGGCCATTGGTACTGTTCCGAAGATATCTCAGGATGAAAACACCCCTTTGATCTAGCAACGGACACTCTTAAAGAGGAAGCCCGAAGGCAGATCTCCAACCTATTTTAAGCCTACATGAATGTGGGAGATAACGGTTACAATCGACTATTACTTTCAGAGCAGAACTATATCAAAGTGGCCATGTGGCTACTAACTCCAACTATAACATCTCTGGCCTGACCGAAACCGTTCGATAACCGCCCACGGTCATGGACAGAGGGGAATCCATTAACTCCGCCATCGTAACTACAGGAAAGAGGACGAAACTGCAGGCCAAACCAACCGATACAAATACTGGTAAGAGGGGACATTCCGGGTAAGGCATAACGAAACCCTAAAAATCTCAGAGTTCTTTCTTCGCCATTAATCCTCCTCAGAATCTTCCCCATTCTGTGGCTGGAGCTCACCTCAGACTTAGGCATTGGAGTGTCCCCCACCAGATAAAATCTGACCAGGGATTTGTTTTGCAGGTAGACCAGGGAGCGGACCTGTGATCCAGTAGCTTTGCCCGGTCAGAAAAGGGATTCTACGCTAACAAGTCCAAAATACTTCGTTTGGGTGCTCTGTCACAAAAGACATAACTCAACTAGTAGCACTATTTGCCTTCGTGTAAATATATCTGATATACAAAGATATGATATCCCTCAATAACCTTGCAATATTAGCTAGAAGTAGATGAGTAATATCTTTTCTTAGAAGATTCTGTATCCATCTCATCATCATAGTCAAGTCATTCTCAATGATAAGGCAATCAGCTCTCAAAGCCAACCTTGCACAGATAAAACTAGCCTAGGTCATCCATAGCTTTGCCCCTAGGATGGTGGGCTCAAAGAGATGAGTCCCACCAACTACTGTTGATCCATGAATCACAAAACCAACTTCACAACTACTGCCAACCACACTACTATTAAAATTAACTTTGAGATTTGTCAGGAGTAGAGGGTCCTAGGTGATAAAAACAGTCTGGTCGCTATATAAGTAGAATGGGAGTTCCGAATGTTCGAAGTCTTCATGGTCAAATTCAGCAACATCAGGTAAATAAACTTAGTAGTTTGACTCAAAGCTCTCTCCAGGATAATTTTGCCTAGTATCTCTTAACATCAAATATAATATTGTTTCTAGATAACAAGATGTAATAAGCAATATAAGTAGCACGAATATCCACCATCCTGGTGACCCCAGACTATATACTTTGACTAAGAAAATCCATGAAGGTAGGTAGTGGTGTCTCAAACTAGGGCTTCCCAAAAGAAAGTATGGCTACTTACCAAATCTATACAATACTGGAGCATAATAGTAGAGCATGTCTCATGGTCTCTTCTAGCTCGCACCATGGACAAATAATCAGAAGGTCTACACCTCTATCCCTCGGCATGGTCCTAGTAGGCAAGCAACCCCAGGCCACTTTTCATAAAAATAGGCTTGCCATCGTGTGCACCTTAAGTCACCAGATCCAGGCACTATCTAATTGCCTAGCTCGTTTTCACTGGTACAAGTCATAATGTTGTCCAGCTAGACAATCTAAGAGATGGGTGAATTGGATTTTTCAAAATTTTAAACCTAAGTATGTGTTGTTTATGGAGTGAAGGTGAGTAATAGTAATGTGTTGAAATAGATTAAAGTAAAAAGCTAAAAGTCAATGCAAGTAGGCAAGATGACGCACACAAATATAAAAAGTTTTATGGTAGTTTGGTGCACCTAGCACCTACATCCACCTCCTAAGACCCCCCTTGAAAATTTTTACTATAATTTCTTGAAAGATTACAACTGGATTATTTTACTAGGCTCACAATCCAAAATCTTTTATAGATAATTTTCTAGGGCTCACAATCCAAAACCATTTTAGCCAACCCTGGCTTAAACACCTAACTTCAATTCCCAACTGAAGTAGATAGTAAGAAATAAGAAGGAAATAATAAGTACAAAGCTTTTATGCATAAAAGAAGGATACTCCTAAAGTCTAAGAATATTAAATGCTTGTCTCTTTGCTGGAAAGCCAATGATTGAAGAAATATTTTCAGGTGGTTGGAAATTAGAGCTCTCAAATCAATGCTTTGGCTTTATCTCTTTATTCTTGATAGTATCTGGAATAGTTGTTATTTTCAATGAGTTTGGTAAGCTTTAAATATATTTCCAAGATCAAATAGTTGTTTCTAACTATAGGAGAATAAAATATAGCCATTAAGATTAAAATTGGATCAATCTGAATTTTTTGCAAAATTAACCATTATACTTGTCAGCAATCCATGAATCAACTCTGATCACTATCGAGTAGACTCGGATTAATCTGAGTTGGCTCAGTCCTTTGTTAAGTAGATTTAGTCTTCTTTCTTTAAAATATCTCTCTCTATTTTTTACTGTTAAGTCGACTCAAATATGTGGGGTCGACTAGGTTACCATATGTGTTGACTCAATTATCATTTGAGGTGGCTTACCAGTCGGCTTCAAAAAAATCAACTTCTATATAATCAGCTCCCCTATCAAGTTCGCTCAAATTCTATTTGAGTCGGCTGATGCGTGTTATAACACATCAATTATAATATCTTATTTCTACAACTGCTATATAGAGTTGTTTAGTTTGAATACTTGAGATTAGAAGGAAGAATTGAATTAGATTAATAAACTATTCTAACAAAAGCAAGTAAACCATATATTGATCGAAAAGCAAAATAAGAATAAGAGAGAAGTTTTTTAAGATTTCATCTGGTTACTTGGCAGATAGTTGATACCCTCTTTCAATATAATTAGTCCATATGCCATTTATTAAGATATAACCTATTTGGTGAGATCATGATCCATTTTCACTGTATCATAGTCTATTCTCTTGAAATATAGGGTAGTCAAGATAACATACATATAAAGTAAAAGAAATCTTACTTAAAGATAATCTCAAGAGTACAAATCGTATCCATAAATCATGGCTCATTCTAAGAGTATAACTATTCTAAATATAATTTTGAATATAAGATATAAAAAATGTAAAATTAAAATCAAATCTTTATTTTATAGAAGAGAGAAGTATAAAGATAAAATAAAAAAAATACCGCATGCTATAAGCACTTCAGAAAATTCTCGAGAAAGTAGAGATCTAGCCTTCGATGAAGAAATTCTTCGCCAACATCCTTGCTGGCATCCTCATACTGGAACAAAGCCTGGGTAGCAACTTGGAAGAGAAGAAAGTGAAGGAAAAGTTGAGTAAATGTGTCAAGGGATCAGGAGTTGTATATGGTGTGATGGATAGAGGCTATGGAGGTGTGGAACGAGAGAAAGAAAGATACGAAGGCTATGGAAATATGGAAAGGGAAAGGAAGAGAGAAATATGGTGGCTTGGAGAAGTGGGATAGAGGAATGGTAGAGGGAGACGAGGGGAATGGCATGGGAGGAAAGTGAAGGCTCGATAATTTCTAATCCAAGCACTACTACTTTTTTAAAAGCAGAGAAAGATGCATCTTCGCCATGTTAATCTCAGAAGCAATCCTAGTTTGGCATGCTATTCCATCCATTCTACACGAGATATCTAGCCTAACAAATTTATTTCAAACTCAAACTTAAGGCGTTAGTTTTGCCCGTTTCACGTTCCACACTTCGTCCTACATTCCAGCTCACAAGAAATCCCCTGTGTGCCATTAGATCGGAGTCAAAGGACCCCAAGTTCACTGCATAAAAGCCCCTAGATCATTTATTGGCCTTCAAATCATCCCCATATTGCACCCTAGCTGTTAGATGGTGTGAAAACCCGGTTTATTGGACCGGCTTAAAATGGCCTAGATCGTGGCTTCACGTGTGGTAAGGAGAAGAAGACTCCGTTCAAGAGTGTTCTTCTTCAGAGTTTGATGGGGATAAGGAACCTAAGGCTTCTCAATACTGGTAAAATCCCTGGACCTCATCTATAAATCGTAGAGCTCTTCCCCTCTTTGACTCCGCAAACAAAATCCCAAACCGATGCCACTGATCTCAAGTTTTTCTTCCATAATCTATTCTTGGGAGAGACCATTGGAATCGTCGTTTTGGACTCGCCAGACTCCAGCGAAGGATTCAACTCACCTTCCTTCCTCTTTCCCCTGTTCAAAGGCCAATGTTCTACCTTAATTGGGAGTTAGAGAATTACCAGTGATAGATTGCAAGGGATTTCAGCAGCAAATCTTTTGGAGTCTCCGATGGTCGACCACGGGGACTTCGCCGGAACCAAGGTAAGCATATTTGTCCCCTTCTTCTGGATTGGTTGCCATGGAGTTTCGGCCAATGGAGCATTGGACTGGAGGTCCAAACAGGGCCTTCCTTGTTTTGGCTCCCTTCTCTTGATCCATCGACCAACAAGGAAGAGAGCAGTCACCGGGATGGTCTCACCATCGTCGGAACTACTACCGGTGGCAAACCCAAGGCCCCCCACTACCGTGAACGGGAGGGAGGAAGAAAGGGGGTTTCCTTGTTGGCCAAGCGGGAGAGGGAGGAAGGAGAGGAAGAAGAGAGGGGAGAGGAGGAGAAGAGAAGAAAGGAAGAAGGGAAAAGAAAAGAAAAAAAAGAGGGAGAGAGGGGAGAGATCTCGATTCGGTGGAGAAGAAGAAGGGGGAATGAAAAAAAAAAAAGAGGAATAGGAGGAAAGAAGGAAAGAAAAGAAAAAGAGGAGGGAGGAGAAAAAGAAAGAAAAAAAAAACAAAAAAGAGAAAAAAAAAAAAAAAGAAAAAGAGAGAGAGAAGAGGAGAGAGAAAGAAGAAATAAATAAATAAATAAATAGTGAGGGAGGAGATTAAAAAGCTTCTTTCTTTAAAAATTTGAAGAGTGAGGGTTTCAACGGGAGGATCACTGATAGAATTCTGGTAAACAAATTTTGGATTTTATAATTATCCTAGGATATTTATTTATATTAAAAATTATTATTATAGAGGGCAGCCTTCTGAGTAAAAGGGCATTGTGTGGATTCTGGGTACAAACTAGTATCAGGCGTGTTAGTTATCTCTAGTGAGATAAGGATTTCTAGACTTGATCACTAGTTGTATATATGTCCCTTACATGACATGATTTGATTCGCGCACATGAGCATTGGCATGCATGATTATTTTTGCATGGAATAGTTAGTATAATCATTATTATTATTATTTATGTTCCTGTATACCATATTTTATAAGTAAAGTTATCTTTGAATGGGTTGGACCATGATGCCAGTTATTGAAAAATTATAAATGACATGATTTGACATGATGATGTAAAAGAATAAAGTGTTGATCAAGTGAATACGGTATTTAGACTAGCCATGCCATGGGATCATGGTTACTGAGATTGCTTGAGCCCCGGGCTTAGTACATGGAATAGCCGACCACGGGTAGATAGTATATGGGACAGCCTGAGCCAAGGGCTTAGTACATGGAATAGATCATAAATAATTTCATGGAGTAATTCCAAAGTCTTTTGACCATTGATCTTAATAAAGAGTCTACTTTTTGGGATATAAATCAAAAGATCAAGTATGCTAAAGTTTTTCCCTTTGAAAAAAAAAAAAAAAAAAGAGTTAGTCTAGTATCACAACTTTACTTGAACACTTACTAAGTAATCGTGCCCCTTCGCCTAAGTAAGCGTTGTGGTTCGCATCAAAATGTGAGAAGGTCAAGAAATCTGTTAAGCAATGGTACCTCCCTGAGTAACCGAGCCCCTTCGCCTAAGTAAATGCTATGGTTCGCGTCAAAAGGATAGAATACTAATACTTACGAGACTTAGATATAAAAAAAAAAAGAATGAAAGGGGAAAAATCATCTAGCAGAAAGGTATTGAAATAAACGCAGAAAGTAAGAGGATTTTAAGAGTGGGATGGAAAGTTGGCAGAAAAAGAACTCTAGAAATCTTTATGAGCTCTACCTGACCACTAAAAGAGTTGAATTAATAATCCAATGAAGTATCTCAGTAATAGTCTAACCAGGTATCATCTGCTTTTAGGGTTGCTTGGGTTAACATCTAATTCAAGGATGGGTTGATACACATAGATAATCTATCTGCTTTACTCGAGGATGAGCAAAGTTCAAGTTGGGAGGTGTGATAACTACATTAAGCATAAATAAAAAAATTTTAATTTAATATTAAAATATCATTATTTTTTCAAAATTAATATTTTTTATGTCATTTACAGAAAGAACATCGCCAACATGGAGAGCCCAATTTTAGAAGTCCAATGGCATGAATGGCACTCGAATCGGACTTAGAACAGGCTCAAAATGAATTTTTGAAGAATTAACTAAAGTTTGCACGAAGTTTAAAGCAGTCGACCGGCTGCTCGGTCCACCAAACGATCCATGAGCCGTGATCTGCCATTGACGCGGTCCACGGAAGAAGAGCCGTGAACCGCCATGCCCCAGTCATGCCGAGACACGTCGGAGAGCCGCCCCCACCGCCAGGGAGGTCACCGGCATGCTCACCGCCGGCCGGAGAAGCCCCGGTGGCCGGAAAAATGCTTCCGAAGGAGGCTGTTTTCATTATTTTCTTTTCTCTTGGCCAAAACTCACCGCACCCACCGTTCCTCGCCGCCGGACCGCCTACCCAGTCCACCGCCGGTCGAAGAAGACGGCGGTGCACTCTTCCTCGCTGCCGAGAGGTTCCTCATGGTGAGTTGCAACCGTGGGAGATTTCTTTCGGTCTGAACCAACTGTGGACCGAACCGGGTGCTGGGATGGACCGAACCAGGGAGAAAATTCCAGAGCTTCGCTGGATGAGCTGGAGATCGATGGGAGCTCGAGCTTCGTTGCAACCGTGGAGTGGTATCTGTTGGGCTGGTGCAACGGTGGAGCGGGCTGGTGCAACGGTGGAGCGGGTTGGTCGGATCGAGGGAGCGGGTTGGGAGCAGGGATAGCCTATATAAAGGGGTCCAGGGGAGCCAGAGGGGGCCATTCAACCAGTCAAGCAGTTAGCCAGTTCTTCTTCTTTCCATTGCTTTTCTTCTCTCTGTCTCTTCTTCCGCATCACAGAAAGCTTCTTTGTCTCTTCTTCCCCGTCACAGAAAGCCCTCTGTCTTCTCTATTCCACACCACAGATAGCTTTCTTCCCACCATTCCAGCTTAGTTGTAGAGGTCGACCCCATCCCAGAGTATAGTCCATCTCTCAGTTCTCCCAAGCTCCCAGATCATTTACAGTCTAGCGTCAGTCCGGAGATCCATCTGTTCTTCCCTATGGTTCTTTTGGTTTTCTGCTATTCTGGTTATCCCAGCTTTATTCCCACTATTCTAGCACTATTCGAAGCTTATCCCAATCTTATTCCAGCAGTTTAGTTCTCTACCGGTCAGCGCCATCTTCAACTTTTGAGCATGCAGAAATCACTGGAGACCGGAGCTTCACTTGGAAAAAGGGGGTGTTTAGTTTTGGTTGTATTACTTTGGTGTACTCCCTCTTACATGAAATAAAGATATCCTTTGATTAATTGATGTTCTTTTGTTTTTGAATCAGATGCGTTGCTAGGGCAAAGCTTTGGAGGTAAGTCAAGTGAAATTAATCATGACTGATCTATTCTCAAGCGAGTACGGGTTGTGCTCTCGTGAGATAGATCATATCTAGGTTATTTCACTAGCATTTAGATCAATCTATTCCCAAAAAGGGACGGGCCGTAATTCACGGATACGAGCCGTGCTCTCACTTGGATAGATCATTCCTTGAGTTACCTTTACTGTTAATTACTTGTTAATCTTCTTTTTAGTTTTAAGATTTCAATTTCTGTTGCACATTTACTGTTTTCAAAGTAATCAAGAAAGTCCCTGTGAATTCGACCCTTGCTCCTGCTATCCTATTCTAGAATAGTAGTTTTAAGATAATTAAATCGGTGCATTGCGACGCGCATTTGGCATCGGTGGGGGCGGCTCTCCGGCGAGTCTCGACATGACTGGGGCATGGCGGTCCACGACTCTGCTTCCGTGGACTGCGTCAATGGCAGATCGCGGCCCATGGATCGTTCGGTGGACCGAGCGGCCGGTCTATTGTGGACTGGCTGCTTTAAACTTCATGCAAACTTTTAGTTAATTCTTCAAAAATTCATTTTGAGCTCGTTCTGAGTCCGATTCGAGTGCCATTCATGCCGTTGGACTTCTAAAATCGGGCTCTCCATGTTGGCGATGTTCTTTTCTATAAATGACATATAAAAGTATTAATTTTAAAAAATAATGATATTTAATATTAAATTAATACTTTTATATTTATGCTTAATGTAGTTATCAATAGCCGGCCATGCATGAATAGTACATGGGACAACCTGAGCCACGAGTTTAGTATATGGGCTAGCCTAGCCACGGGCGGATAGTATATGATCGATTATGAGATTGCTAGTCATGAACTGGAGCATGACCATGGTTAGTCCAGAATCCTAAAAAAGAAGGATAACTAATGAAAACATAAAAACAAACATGATTTTACCAAAGGTTTGTTATATATGGCATTGAGTTATTTTATCTACAAAATTTGATAAACTATTATTTTTCAGTTATTTTCAAATTATACTATTATTGGTGTGACTATTTAGAAAGCTCATGAACCCCTACTTTCTTCCTTCTTAGAGTTGTGTAGGATATTCGAGCTTAGTAGTGGATTTGATTCATAATGAAATAATGCATAGTATGGATCGGACTGGGCGTGAGACTGAACATAAATTTTTAGATGATTTAGTTAGTTTTGTTTAGTTAGATTTATTGTTGATACTTATGTAATAACTCAGTGGATCATTTAGTGATTTAAAACTGAATAAATGAGTTTTTTTAGTTATTATTAAATTATTGAAATAATGTTGGCTTAGTTGTTGTGATTTTAAATGAAGTGACTCTTGTCTACCTAAGCCTTGCATGATCTCTAGAATATAATCTAAGGTTTGTGCGGCCGATCGCATAGCCGATTCCGGTGCTAGATTTAGGGCGTGATAGAATGATATCAGAGCCTAGGTTATAATGATATGGGACTGTAGTATAAGTGATTATGATAGATATAAGTGATATCAGAATTCAGGTCATTATTGTTCGAGACTGGGACATAAATGATTGGAAATCACATAGTGGTTATTAAGATATGACAAAATAATATCAAAACTTAGGCTATGATTACTTAGGACTATGACGTAAGTAATTGAGATATAACATAAGTGATATTGAAGCTCAGTTTATGATCACTGGGACTATAACATAAGTAATTAGAATATGATTTGAGTAATATTAAAATTTGGGTTATGATCATTATAGACTATGACTTAAAAGGTATTTGAATTAGTATTATAATCAGTCATGAATGATAAAAGTTGTAAGAATGGATTTGAAGTTTGGATTTTTAATCTTTAGATATTATACTTAAGATCTGGTATATGATTAATACCAAAGAGGAATATGATTTTTATTTGTAATATAAATAGTGAGATTGATCTAGGATAAATGCAAAGGGCTGAATGATTTATACTATTTAATCATGATAAGTAATCATAGCATATGATGGATATTAGAGAATTGGATAAGATGTGTATTTGCCTTTGATAAGTGGGTTGATCCAAACATCAAGAGTACTAGCTGAAATTATAATATGCTATGTTAACAGATCATGCTGAATAAGTAGGTTCAATTATCAATTGAATGACTTTGGAATCCTAAACTTGATAAGAATGCAGATTATGATAACATGCTAGTTCTATTGTTAATTATTGGATTATAAATCTTGGGACTGTTGTAAGAAGATGTTTAGAGTATAGGTCATGAAAGAGTTTAATAATATTAGAAAAGATATATTTTCAATGAATCTATATGTGGATTATCATTGAAAATATATAAGAAAAAATGTGTTTGGAAGGATGTATAGCTTTGTAGCTCTCCATTGGTGGATTAGATTATATTATGTTGACATAGCATACATTTTAATAGAATCTTGATAGCCTATGTTAGCAGTTTTGGATTGGATTATTGGATCTATCCTATAATTGTTAGGGATTATTGGGTATGTTAAACTCCAAGTCAAATTATGATCTATAAGAAGATCTAGGTTACCATGTTATTGCCTTTCCTTCCTCAAGATCCCCGTCATTGTTTCCAATTTTCTGGATAGCCATTCAGCTCTCAGCACCTTTCTCGATCGTGTCCCACCTTTTGACAATAGTTTCACCTTGGTTTATGGCCTTGAGTCAGTTTTGTGCTCCCTTTTCCACTGTTGCTCGTGAAGAAGGCCATGCTCCGATTTGATCATCCCTTCCATTGGGCACCATTCATCGATGCACCTTTTGAGTAACCATCGAGTATGCTTTGCTCAAGGTCAGTAGAGGATCGGAGTTGCATATTTATGAATGAAGGGTACCAAAGACCTCGGCATCGAGGCCCATGAGAAACTGGTAGAGTTTTTCCATTTCATTCTCCTTGACGTGATCCTGGGCTACCACAAATGTGCAAGTTGATATCCTGGAATAATCATCCAGTTTGTCCCACGAAGTTTTCAATTTTGTGTAATAGCTCACCACCGATAAGCCCTCTTGATGGAGAAGGCTAAACTCGATTTTGAGTTGGAAAACTCATGCGACAATCCCTTGAGAGATGATCCTTCAGATCATCCCACATAGCTTTCACATCTTTCGTATAAGCAACACTCCCTTGCAATGATTTGTCTAGGGAGTTGAAGATCCATGTAATGACCATTGAATTGCAAATCATCCAATGGCTTGCCTCATGAACACTAGCATCCAGCTTCTTCAATGTTCTATCAACAAACTCGAACTTGTTCCTTTGCCTGCAGGGCATTCTTCATCACTCTCGTCCATGTCAAATAGTTGCCACCAATGAGGGAGTAGGAGAGTAATGGGGTTTCCAGATTGTCCAAGGAACTCATCTCTTATGATGATGTATTTCTGCTACCTTCTTTTGATCGGCCATGGTGAGTCGAGGTTGTGAATTGAAAAGGCTACTAGAATCTCGTTGATATTGGGAACTTGGCTCTGATGCTCTATAAAATTTGGGAATAAGGGGAGAATTTTCTCTCTTGATTTCACTAGATGTTAAGTACAACTAATACATAAGCCATATTGGCTAATCTATATAAAAACAATATAAGTAAAGAATTTTCATGATTTGTCAATCCCTATAATCTCTCATCCCTATAAACTCTCACAATCAATTCTTGGTCCACCATTCCATATTTACATATTCTAGTCTATTAATTCCATATTTACAAATTCTGGTCCAGTAATTCCATATTTATAGATCCTGATCCACTAATTTCATATTATGGATTTCACTAAGACAGACAATGATGCATCAAGTGACACAAGCAAGTTTGTGGAGATCCTTGCTCAAAGAAACTTGGAAGAGCCCAAATGCTCATTTGCCGGACAGTGTACTCTCTATGACTATGACCTCCATCTCTTCTTCCAAAAAAAAAAAAAAAAGACAACCATTTGCTGTAGGTCTTTCTAACCATTCAATCCAAATAGAAGTAATGCATAGTGATGCACCATTAGCCTTGATGATGTGCTTCACTTAGAGTAAGAGGGTGGCTTATCTTCGAGCAAGTGAACCTCCTGAAAGAGACACTAAAATTGTGAGAGTAGCACTCCTTGAATAGAGATTGGATGCTAATATTGTTAATTATATATATAAAAAATATATATTTATAAAATCTAAAAATATTTGAAAAGTAATTTTGATGATGTGTGTGACAGAATATGTTAGTATGATAAAATAAAATATAATTTAAAAAATAAATAAAGATTTGAAATCCTAGTCTCAGAAGTGGATGAAATCATTATCCTAAAAAAGATTTGGTCCACTTCTCATGTGAAGAACAATTGGACCTCTTACTTTCCTTCAAGATACAATCCAGAAGCCAACACTCCAATATTCGTCATTGGCATGATCTCGAACAAATGTTGATCAAGTCCATCTTCAGCCCAAATAATCAAAAGAATAATAAAATTGAGAGAGAGAAATGAGAGTATTTGGAGAATTTTGAGTGAAAGAAAGGATGAGAGAGGGAGAACTTGGAGATTTTTGGATTGGTTGTGTGGTTGGGATAGAGGCTTATTTATAGGCTCAAAATTCCAAAGAAGATCCCAAAAACACCTCCACTAGCCGTTAAGGCATTTAAAACAAAATGTAAATAAAAAATGGTTGTTGAAATAATTTAAAACGATAAAGAAAAAATGTTAAAGAAAAAAAGGTAACATGCTCATGCATAGAGCAAAACGACCGTCTGCGAGTATTGTTCATGCATGGAGAGCTCACACTCCGATTGCTGTGGTTTTTGAAACTCTAAACATAAGACAATCTCTCACAAGTTTTAAAAACTAATAATAAAATATTTAAATTTAACAAATAACTTAAATGATAAAATTTTTGAATTTTTACTGTACTTAGTACAAGTACCTTCTAGGTTTGAATTTGTATTTAGTATAAAATATATATAGTATGAAGACAAACTGATCAAAATATGAGTTAGCACTATCTAGGCCATGTGCTTATCTTGATTTTTATGAAAATTACCAGAAATTTATCTTGGTTTCATAATTGTGGCCTTACACTTCTCTCACTAAGATAGATCCTCCAAGGATATATGTAATAAAATCATATCTCACTAGATTCACAATCTTGGATCTATTAAGAGCTATGCTCAACCTAACTATCATAATAGAGTAACATACCATAGGGATAGGATGGTAACAGACTCCAAACTGGTACTTTCAGATGTCATCTTAGAAATCATTTTTCTTTGAACCTTAACCATGGGATTGCCATGATGATAGGGATTTCCTCTGGTAACTAATATATGGAGTAAGCCCTATCCTCCTTGATATCTCAAATACCGTAGTCTTTGAAAGGCCTTTGATCAAAAAATTAACTAAGTTATTTTTTTGATCTTATAAATTAAAGTGATATCACATCTTTCATTTTATTTCTTACAATTTTATACTTAATCAAGATATGATTGTTTATATTTTTATTAATTATCTTTTGATTTAATAGATCAATTAGAGCTCTATAATCATAATTTAATAAAATTTTTAAAATTTTTAGTAGAAAAATTTTAATATCATTTATTAGATATTTTAGTCATTGTGCTTCAATACATGCAATGTCAAAAGTAGTCAACTAAGATTCTAATATGCTTCAAGTAATTATTGTTTGTTTACAAGAATTTCAAGATACTATATCTCCTTCTAACAAAAAGAGATATCCAGTGATGGACTTAATATCTAAGCTATATATTACCCAACTAGCATTACTATAACATTCAAGTACTTCTAAATATCTTGAATATACTAGAGAGTAATCTAATATTTTTTTAAGATACCTAAAGATTCTTTCTTAGCTTTTCAATATTCTTTATTAGGATTACTAGTATATCTACTCAGTCTACCTACTGTATAAGCTATATCTAGATAGATTCTATTTGAAACATATAATAGGGATCCTATCCTCTGAGAATATTTCAATTGTTTAACAAGTTCTCCTAAATTTTTAATTAAGTAAGAACTATGATTATAAGGGATAGAGATATGATTTACATCAAAATATTCAAACATTTTAAGTATTTTTTCTATTGAATGTGCTAGGCTTATTGCTATTCCAGTATCTACTCTTTTAAGCTTCATTCCTAAAATTATATCAGCTTCTTCTCGGTCTTTCATACAAAAATTAATTAATAGATAGCTTTTAGATTCTGGAATTACTTTCATTGATGTTTCAAATAATAAAATATCATCTATATACAAACAAATATTATAGAGTCTATATCCTATCTTTTATAATATTTATATTTATTATATTTATTTATTTTAAAATTATTTTTTAAGATAATTTTATCAAATTTAATATGTCATTATCTAATATCATGTTTTAAATCATAAAGTGATTTAATTAGTCTACATACCATATATTATTGCCTTTTTACTTTAAATCTTTGAAGTTTGTTTATATAGAATTCTTTTTCTAATCTCCATTTATGAATATAGCTTTTACATCTATTTTATAGATTATTAATTTATCAATTGAGGCTAAAGCTACTAAAGTTTTTATGATTGTTATCCTAGCTACAGGAGTATAGATGTTAAAATAATTTCTCTATTTTTTTACTAAACTCTTTTACTACTAACCTAGTTTTATATCTTTCTATTATTCCATCTAGCCTTAATTTTTTTGAAAATCTATTTTGTTCTTATAGGTTTGTTTCCTAGAGATAAATCAATTAAGACTCAAGTTTTATTTTCTAAGATTGATTGAAATTTACTATTTATGATTTCTTTCCAATATGATGATTCTGATAATGACACATCTCATCATGCATTGAAAGATTACTCTCTACTAAAAATTTGAAAAATTCTTCTCCAAAATTTTTTTATACTTTTTCTTTTACTTCTTTTTAATTCAAATTTAGGTTGAGATTTTGCTGATTTAGACTTTAAAGGTCTAAAACTTACCTTATTAAAAATTATAGTCTTATAAAGAAATATATCTTTAAACAAAGAGGCATCTCTAACTTCTAAAATTATGTTATCTACTATATCATTATTTTTTTATTTTTTTATTAAGAATATATAAGCATTACTATTTTAGATATAGCTTATAAATACAACATATATAGTCTTAGATTCTAATTTTTTTATTTTAGATTCAAGGATATTAATCTTGGTTAGGCACCCCACACTTTGAGAAAATCCAGGTTAGGAGTCCTTCCTTTCCAATATTTATAAGAAGTCTTGCCACTTATCTTAACAAGTATCCTATTTAAGATAAAGTAATAAGATAGAAGAGCTTTCCCTTATAAGTTCTCTTGTAAGTCGAAATCGATATGCATAGCATTTACCATATCCAAGAGGATACAGTTTTATGCTCGCTACATCGTTTGACTATGGAGAGTAAGGAGCTATCACTTGATGAATTATACTACATTCTTGATAGAACTAGAAGAATCATTCAAGATATATCCAACAAGTCTATATTCTTAATTTTCTTTTTTATTGATTTTCTACTTCACTCTTATAAATTTTAAATTTATTGAAGGTTTCATCCTTATATTTAATTAGATAACATTAGCAGTATTTGAAAATGTTATCTATAAAGATCACTATGCACCTATTATCACCACGGGTTGCAATCTTGGTGGAGTCACATACATCACTATTTATCAACTTCAATATTAAAAATTTTCTTTTAATTGATTTAAATAATTTTCTTGGTTGTTTAGATTCAGCATATATTTCATACTTAGATGCATCTAAATTTGATTTGAAAATTAGTTTTAACTCTATCATATGTTTAACTTTTTCTAAGCATACATGACCCAACCTTTTATGTTACAGATTTTATTTGGATCCATTCATAAAATAAACTTGATTTTCATCTTTATTAATAAAATGATTTATTATATTTAATTTGAATAAGTCTTTACTAATATATCTTTTTTCTATGAAGGTATTATTCTTAGTTATTACAACTTTATTACAATTAAGGATAATTTTATATCCTCTCTGAACTAGCTAAGACCTACTAATAAGATTCTTCCTAAGATCTAAAATATATAGTACATCCATCGGGATGAGGACTTTTCCTGATGTTATCTTCAAGTTGACTTGACCTTATCCTATGATTCTAGTGGTTGTGTTGTTTCCTAGGGTCACACTCCTTCACTTGAGTTCTAAAAAGTAGTGAACTAGGAGTGGTTAAAATAAATATAAATATTAGCTCCTGAATCTAACCACCAATCAAGATTACAGGAAGTAATATTAACTTCAGGGTTAAAACTTATTGATCTAAAGGTGGAGTTTTTTGGACCTTCAACTATATAAGCTTGGAATTCAGAGGAACTAGAAAGTTTGCAAAAAGGCTCCTTTTGGTGAAAATCTCTCATAAGGTGATTTGTCATTTCACATACAAAGCAAAACCTTTCATTTGGATCGTGGATAGACTTGTTGGATCTAATATTATTGGTTTTGAAGGTTTTACCTTTAGATTTGAACTTATTTGAATTAGGACGGTTAGGTTGGTTTGAGTGGTATTATTGGTTGATTGAAATTTGCTGGTTTGGTGTTGCTGTTGGTTTGGTGTTATTGTATTAGATTATCTTAGGCACTTAGAACTTTGATTTGGAGTTGTTTAGAAGTTGGGTTAGGATTGGCTCTCTTTGCTTTTGGAGATAATTTTTGATAAAGTCATTCCAAGAAAGAGACATCTTATCTAGAAAGCTAGAGACTTTGAATCCTTATGAGAATTTATTTTTATTGGCTTATAGCTTTCTAAGGTACTCTTGGAATTAGTGAAGCTAGTTATTTATGGATTTGTCTTTTATCATATTATATCTATAGAATGATGCAGTGTTAAAAAGTTTAACTCTAGCATTATCAAGGCCATACTCATATTCTAGGATATCTCATAATTCCTTCGCACTCTTAGCTAATAAGTAAATATCATAAAGTGAGTTAGAAAGGACATTAATGATTCTATCTTTAGATAGGTAATCCTTTTTTGGGATCGTAAGGATAGTTAAACTAAAAAATTAAAGAACTGGTCAATCACTGATCAAAGATTTAAAGTGATTAACCAAAATTTCATATGATTTTGCCACATCCTAAAATGGATCTATCAAACTTTTCTGGTTTTAGACTAAAATTCTTATTCTTAAGAATTATCATTAGGTTCAAGTAAAAGAATATCTAAAAAATAAAAAATAATTTTATTAAGAATTTATTTAAATAATTTAAATAATTATTTATTTTTAAATTAATTAATTAATTAATTTTAAAATATCATCTTAAATATTTTTATTTAAAAATTAAAGTTTTATTAAAATGATCATTGTTGCCGCCAAGATCGCCATGGCCCGTAGCTGCTGCCGGTGCCGGAGTGCGCTCCTCCTGCCACCCGCTGTTCCCGATTCCCGGACCTCCGCTCCGTGCGTAGGCACCTCACCGCCTGGCAGTCCCCCGCTCCTAAGCCTGCGAGATAGCGGTTAGAGACCCAGGCCGGGATTTCTGGCAGGGGCACTCCGATGATCAAGTCAGTGACGATCCAGGAGAACAGGTCCTCCTGGTCGGGCCCCTCTTGATGGACTCCGTACTAGGAGGAGTAAAAGATGTGCGTGAAGGTGTAAACGTTGTAGGGGGAGAGTGATAGCGGGGACAGAGGGAGGCTATGTTCCTCCGCCTTTCCTTGTATCCCTCGTTTCCCTTCATCGGTGGTGGTAGCGACGCTTCGCCCTCTTGGTCGGGCTTGCACTTGTACTTGTGGTGGTGATGGTGGTGCCCTACCCCTCCTCTTGGTGGGGGTTGCCTTTTTTTTCTTTCTTTTTCTCTTGGAGTTTTTTTGGGTTCTTGAAGTTGTTGTGTTACCTCCGGGTTTGCTGTGAACTTGGTTACTGTTCGGTGATTGTCTCGGGATCCCCGTCGGGCTGTCAGGCACATGCGGCGATGTCCTAGGGAGCCTTTCCTGATTCGTGATAAGGTGCATTGTCAGGTGCTCCGACACTCTTCTTGGTTACCTCATTCTGGGAAATTTAGGGGTGCCTCGAATGGCGGGCCACCGCCCGTGGGGTTTGAATCTCCCAGTTGGCCTTCTTTCTTGGATGATTTGAGTGGTTGGTGAGGAATGTAGCGTCTCAATCAACGTGCTACCTGCCTTTCTGGTGTAACTGGCGATTTCAGACGGTCAGTACGGCCTAGGGGGCGCTTTGGTATGGTCCTCGGGCGGCTCGTTGGTGTCCTCGACTGTTAAGGACTTCGTCCGGGCTGAGGCCGAGTTGGGACTGCAAGGCTTACTCCATCCTAGGCACTCCGAGCTCGCGGGGATGCCTAGGTGGAGGAGGGCGAAGTGCGGGCCCGGTCCGGAGGGCGCGCGCTCGGAGAGGCTCCACATGGGCGGGTGAGCTCTTGGCTCAACCTCGACCACAGGGCACTAACCTCCGAGGATCTCGCTCTGGAGGGTGGAAGACGGACTCGGTCCAGAGGGTGCGCGCTCGGAGAGGCTCCACATCGATGGGTGAGCTCTTGGCTCGACCTCGACCGCAGGGCACTAACCTCCAAGGATCTCGCTCTGGAGGGAGGAAGACGGACCCGATCCAGAGGGCGTGCGCTCGGAGAGGCTCCACATCGGTGGGTGAGCTCTTGGCTCGACCTCGACTGCAGGGCACTAACCTCTGAGAGTTTCGCTTTGGAGGGCAGAAGATGGACCAAGTCCAGAGGGCGCGCGCTCGGAGAGGCTCCACATCGGTGGGTGAGCTCTTGGCTTGACCTCGACCGCAGGGCACTAACCTCCGAGGGTCTCGCTATGGAGGGCAGAAGACGGACCTGGTCCAGAGGATGCACGCTCGAAGAGGCTCCACATCGGCGGGTGAGCTCTTGGCTCAGCCTCGACCGCAGGGCACTAACCTCCGAGGGTCTCGCTCTAGAGGGCGGAAGACAGACCCGGTCCAGAGGGCGCGCGCTCGGAGAGGCTCCATATCGGCGGGTGAGCTCTTGGCTCGACCTCGACCGCAAGGCACTAACCTCCGAGCGCTCGCTCTGGAGGGCGGAAGGCGGCTCCGACCTAGGCGTCGAGCTCATGAGCTCGACCTGGCGAAGGACTGAGCTCAACTTGCCATCCTAAGGGACCTCAGCTCAGCTCGATAGTGGGATCCGAGCCGGAGAGTCGACGTGGCGTCTTCTCTTGACGTCGCGCCTGTCGGTTCCTCCACGTCAATGATCCTGCCATATCATTTGCCCCCCACTCTCGAGACTCATTGGTGCGTCGCGCTCGGGTCGAAGGAAGTAATTACGGTGCTGACATGGAAAGGCAAAAATCTGGCATGATGATGGCCATGATTGCTGGTGCTTCAGGGACCGACCCTGCGGGCCAATGCGGGGATGCCATGTGGCCACGTCCGAGGAGCAGTTAATGCTGGCATAGAATGCAGAGCGGCCGGGATGCCATTCTCACCGATGGGTGGCACGTGGTGCAAATCCGTTGGTGGAGCGGTTAAATCGGTATGAATCCTTTAGGTCACATCAAAATGAAAGGATGGCCTTGCCCGAGCCATCCATTCTTTTTTAATTCTCCGTGCCTGCTACCGCAACGCCCAAGCTTCTTCTTCCTTCCAGTCGCCCCGAGTCTTTCTAAGGCAACAGGTCAGCTTCTTCTTCCTCCTTCCCCCACTAAAATAGGGTTCTTTCCCGGGATCTGCAGTCTCCTTTCCGGTCTTATGCTTTGAGTTCTTCCTTTCCTTTGTCCTTGAGGATATCCCGTTTTGGTCCAGGCTTTTGCCCCTCTACTGATCAAGGCGAGGCCGATCCTTCCGAGCGGAGGCCGGCATCCTCCTCTTCTTCCTCCAGCGGGGAGGAAGACGTAGCTCGCTTTGAGCTCAGTAGAAGGCGTCCTCCTGGTCCGGTTCTCATCAGGGAACCGGGATCTGGCCGTTCTTTGCCTCCTCCTTCTGCTCCTACTTCCGAGTCTGTTCGGCCTGCAGGTCCTGGTGGGGTTGCCTCAACGATCACTGCCGGGGAACTCAAGACTGTCCGGGATGTCTATGGCATCCTGTCTTCTGTCCGGCTTACAATCCCTCGTTCGGGGGAACGGGTCACTTCGAGTGGCCCGGGCCGTCTTGCCTTCTATGAGGGGACCTTCTCCGAAGGTCTCCGCTTTCCCTTCCATCCTTTCTTTCTGTCAGTCTTAGACAATTATCGTTTGGTCCCAGCGCAGCTGGTGCCAAATGCTATTAGGGTCATTTTTTCCTTTATCGTGCTTTACCATCTTCTTGGGTTCGTGGCCTGATTCTCTTTGTTCAGGGCTTTCTTTGCCCTAAAACGCCACCCAACCGAGGATGGGTGGTGGTCTTTGTCTTCTCGCCCGAAGGGCATTAAGTTTGAGCTCCCCTCTTCCGTCAAGGGATGGAAGAGTAAGTTTTTCTTTGTCGAGGTCGAGGGGGTTTACTGGGTCTGGAGCGATCCGGACAAGTCCCCCAACCAAAATTTTGCGGTCGATGTAGCTGACCGAGATGATTACGAGCAGCTCTGCACCATGCAGATTCCTCCTCTCGAGGTCCTGTTGTCTGAGCAAAACCTCGCCGACTCTAGGGTCGACCCAACGAATGGGTCGGGTGAGTTCGACCTGACCTTTTTCTTTTCCTTCTTTCCCGCACTTCTTGTATTGTTTCCCATAAGTTCTGACCGTTGTGTAATTTGCATGCAGGTATGATCTTCTCTGAGAATGATCTTTTGGCCATTACCAAGAAAGGCCACCGACCGGGCTGGCTGGGGAGCCCGTTTCCAGGTGGGCCCGGGGTGAGAGCGCTTCTGCGGCCGCCACCACGGTGGTGATCGACCTAAGCTCGACCGCCGCTGCTGGCCCGAGCTCAAAGGCGACTCATGCTGCTCCTGTGCCGGTGGAGAGGGCAGCTCTCGCGGCACCGAGGCCCGCCCAGCCGGCCCCCGCTGCAAAGCCCGAGGTGGTAGTCCGGGCAAGGGCTGCCGCTGCTGCTGCTGCGCCCTGCCATCCTCCGAGTCCGCCGACCACCGATGCCAGAGGTGAGGAGACCCAAACCACATCCAAGGCCACGATAGAGGTGCCGCTTGCGCCGGCACCGACCTCCCAGCCTGCCCCCCGGGGCCCTTCGGTCAGCGGTGCAAGACCGCCCGCTCATGGAGAGAGCCGGAGGGAGGAGGCGCGGTGCCATCTCCCCTTCAGGATGGGGCCGGAGAACTTGGTACTCTGGAGCCCTGAGCTTGCCGAACGCTTGATGGACTTCTCCATCCAGGCGTGCGACCGACAAGAGATGGCCGGGATGCAGGTGGCCGATGTCTTCAAGATCTTCTTTTCTCAGTTGTATTCGGTGAACTCTTTCGCTTCCTTCATTTATTTTTCATTTCATTTTCATTCATTCATCTTTTTCTTTTTTTTTTTTTTTTTTGCTGACCTTTTCTCTTTTTTTTTTTTATGGTGCAGATTGGTGCTGAGGCCCTCTACATCAGGGGCCACTTCCAGAGCGGGGAGCGTCTCGAGTGGCAACAAGCCGCCGAGATCGAATCTTTGAAGGTCGACCTGAAGGAGAAGGTCGGGACAAATGGGGTCCTCGAGGCGAAAGATCAAGGACCTCGAAAGAGGGCTCGCCGATGTTGAGGGGCGAGCGAAAAGGCTCTTGACGGCTCGCAATCTGGAGCAGAGCCGCTCAAAGAAGGCGATCGATGACCACTCCGTCGTCGAGAAGAAATTGAATTGGTACAGTACCGAGGCCGACCGGCACAAGGAGATCGCCCGAGCTGCCCAAGCGGAACTGGCGACCGTGAAGGAGAAACTTGCCGCTGCTTAGAAGGCAGCAGAGACGGCAACCAACTCGGCGAAGGCAGCCAGGCTGGAGGCCGCTGAGTCGAAGAGGGTGGCCGTCGAGGCCACGAAGGGCGTTGAGAATGCCATCGCCAACTTTAAGGCTTCGGAGGCATTCGTCACTGACATCCAACAGATGGCGTCAGACTCCTTTTATAAGGATTTCATGTACATACGCGGCCAGGTCGAGGCACTTGTTCCTGACAAGGACCGTGGCTGCCTAGAGTACCCTTCGGCCACGGAGGAGGAGGCTGATGAGGAGGTCATCGCGGGAGGCGTAGGCTCAGAGCCTCAGACACCGGCTGAGGGTAGCCCTTCCGCGGCTAGTGCAGCTCTGCCGCAGACTTCTGAGGGTGGGAGCTCTCAGCCTCAGAATCTGGCAGCGAAGTTGGCTGGCGTGGAGTGACCCTTTTCTTCGTTGCTTCACTTTGTACTTTTTATTTTTTGTACTTGTTTGGGGCCACCCGGCATGTCGGGGGCCCAGAAGACACTTGTAATTTGGACTTAATCAATGAAACTTGAGTTGTTTTATCATCCGCCTTCTTTGCTTGGTTCTTCCCTTCTCTTTCTTTTCTTTTTTGTATGGGGAGCTCAGGGAGAAGGGTTTCACCTTGCTTGAGGTTAAGTCATGACACTTGAGGGCCGCTGGGCTTAGAGGTGCTGTTGACTGAGGGCCATGCGGCCCGGAGGTCCTTTGGCCGGAGGTCTGAGCCCCGGTCTCGGGTTGGCATCCTAAAGCTGGGCTTGGGGACGATGGTTGCTGAGAGCTGCTTGGCTCGAAGTTCTCTTGGCTGGAGATCAGAGCTCCGGTCCTGAGAAGGTGTCCTGGAGCTGGGCTCGGGGACGATGATTGCTGAGAACTGCTTGGCTCAAAGTTCTCTTGACCGGAGATCTGAGCTCCAGTCTTGAGAAGGTGTCCTGGAGCTGGGCTCGAGGACGATGATTGCCGAGAGTTGCTTGGCTTAAAATTTTCTTGGCCGGAGATCTGAGCTCCGGACTTGAGAATGTGTCCTGGAGCTGGGCTCGGGGACGATGATTGCTGAGAGCTGCTTGGCTCGAAGTTCTCTTGGACGAAGATTTGAGCTCCGATCTTGAAAAGGTGTCCTACAGCTGGGCTCGGGGATGATGGTTGCTGAGAGCTGCTTGGCTTGAAGTTCTCTTGGCTGGAGATCTGAGCTTCGGTCTTGAGAAGGTGTCCTGGAGCTGGGCTCGGGGATGATGATTGCTGAGAGATGCTTGGCTCGAAGTTCTCTTGGCCAGAGATCTGAGCTCCGGTCTTAAGAAGGTATCCTGGAGATGGGCTCGGGGATGATGATTACTGAGAGATGCTTGGCTCGAAGTTCTCTTGGCCGGAGATCTGAGCTCCGGTCTTGAGCTGGCATCCTGGAGCTGGGATCGGGGACGTGGATGGTCGTAACTTCGATGATGTTGTATCTTCCTCTTGTTCTCTCTTTCTTTCCTTCCCCACTCTTCTCTCATTCATTTTTCATCTTTTCATCATTCATTCATCATTTTCATTTTTCATTTTTTTTTGTTGTTTCATTTTTTTTTTTAGAGTAAGGAGATCAGAGAAGAGGATGCTGGTTGTACCCCCACTTTGTTCTCTTTCTTTCCTTCCCCTCTCATCTTCTTTTCGAGTGGGGAGATCAAAGAAGGGGGCTACTAGGCTCCCCCCTTTGTTCTCTTTCTTTCCTTCCCCTCTCGTCTTCTTTTCGAGTGGGGAGATCAGAGAAGGGGGTTACCGGTCTTGATTGCCTGGGAGCTAGGCTTGAGGCCTTCCTGGACATGGAGCTAGGCTCGGGCCCAGGGGGTTGCCTGAGATCTTGGCTCAGGTCTTTGGCACCTTGGAGCTAGGCTCGAGGCATTGATGGGAGCTACGTGGCCCCATGATCTCTTGGCATCCCAGAGCTGGGCTCGAAGACATTTGAGATGGAAAGCTACTTGGCTTGGTGATTCCTTGACCAGAGATCTGAGCTCCGGTCTTAGGTTGGCGTCCTGGAGCTGGGCTCGGGGACACTTGGAGTTGGAGAGCTACGTGGCTCGAATATCCCTCTACGTCCTGGAGCTAGGCTTGGGGACGCTTGGAGTTGGAGAGCTATGTGGCTCGAATATCCCTCTACGTCCTGGAGTTGGGCTCGGGGACGCTTGGAGTTGGAGAGCTACGTGGCTCGAATACCTCTCTATGCCCTGGAGCTGGGCTCGGGGATGCTTGGTGTTGGAGAGCTACGTGGCTCGAATATCCCTCTACGTCCTAGAGCTGGGCTCGGGGACGCTTGGAGTTGGAGAGCTACGTGGCTCGAATATCCTTCTACGTCCTGGAGCTGGGCTTGGGGACGCTTGGAGTTGGTCCTTTCTTGCAAAACATGCGGATACCCATGCAAGGGAAAAAGTCGTTATCATGATCGTTGGTAGGGGAACTTACCTTACTGGGGGCGTCTTTGTAGGTTGCAGGCCCACCTCCCTCGGGGGAGCCTGACGCCATCAAATGCTTCGAGGTAATGGACCCCTCAGGGTGGAACTTAGGCCACCTCGTGGGGGCCTTCCTGTGGTGGTTCATGACTGCCATCTCGACGGCCATGGTATCTTCGCTCGCCTTCTCCTCCCCTCATGGCGGGGGGATCAGCCTTGGGGTGTCCTGCCCCCCAAGTCTTCTCAGGCGCATGCACAGTTCCTCAGGCAATCACTCCCATCGATTTCGCAGTGGGGTGAGCGTCGGTGGTCGAAGCCGACGGGAGAATGGCGAGCGCTTGGGGCCCCTGCTTGAGGTCTGCCCCTCACAAACCTTTGGAGGTGGGTCTCCTCGATGAGCTTCTCAATCTCCTGCATGCGGTCGCGGTGTCTTTCAATATCGTGGCCATGATCGCGGTGGAGGCGATGATGCTCCGCCTCACTATGGCCAGTGAAGGGCTCCACTGGTGGCGGACGTTGTAGTCCGGAGGCTTGACAGCTGAGCCTTGCATGCTGATGGATCGACGGGGAAACTGTGCCGGCCTGCGCTCATGCCTCTCCAGGCGCGCTTTCGCTGCATGCCTGATGGTTTTGTCGGCAGATTCCCCGTCGAAGGGGACGGAGGGAGTGACGTACTGGAGAGGCCTAGAAAAGATCGCCAATATATTGATCTTTCCAGCTTGTGTCGTCACCGCTCTTCTGTGGTGTGTTGACTTGGGGAGTGATGAAGGACTTAGTCATGCCTGTCTTCCCCCCTACCTGGCGCGCCAATCTGTTGCCACCAAGATCACCGTGGCCCATAGCTGCTGCTGGCACCGGAGTGCGCTCCTCTTGCCGCCCGCCGTTCCTGGTTCCTGGACCTCCGCTCCGTGCGCAGTCGCCTCACCGCCTGGCGACCCCCGCTCCTGAGCCTGCGAGACAGTGTTAGAGACCCGGGCCGGGATTTCCGGCGGGGGCACTCCAACGATCAAGTCAGTGACGATCCAGGGGAACAGATCCTCCTGGTCGGGCCCCTCTTGATGGACTCCGTACTATGAGTAGTAAAAGATGTGCATGAAGGTATAAACGTTGCAGGGAGAGAGTGATAGCGGGGACAGAGGGAGGCTCTGTTCCTCCGCCTCTCCTTGTACCCCTTGTTTCCCTTCATTGGTGGTGGTAGCGACGCTTCGCCCTCTTGGTCGAGCTTGCGCTTATGCTTGTGGTGGTGATGGTAGTGCCATCCCCCTCCTCTTGGTGGGGGTTACCTTTTTTTCTTTCTTTTTCTCTTGGAGTTCTTTTGGGTTCTTGGAGTTGTCGTGTTACCTCCGGGTTTGCTGTGAACTTAGTTACCGTTCGGTGCTTGTCTTGGGATTCCCGCCGGGCTATCATGCGCATGCGGTGGTGTCCCAGGGAGCCTTTCCTGATTCGTGATAAGGTACGTTGTCAGGCACTCCAGCACTCTTCTTGGTTGCCTCGTTTCGAGAAATTTGGGGGTGCCTCGAATAGCGGGCCACCGCCTGCGGGGTTTGAATCTCCTGGTTGTCCTTCTTTCTTGGATGATTTGAGTGGTTGGTGAGGAATGTAGCATCTTGATCAACGTGTTGCCTGCCTTTCTGGTGTAACTGGCAATTTCAGACGGTCAGTACGGCCTGGGGGGTGCTCCGGTACGGTCCTCGGGAGGCTCGCCGGTGTCCTCGGCTGGTGAGGACTTCGTCCGGGCTGAGGCCAAGCTGGGATGGCAAGGCTCACTCCATCCTAGGCACTCCGAGCTTGCGGGGATGCCTAGGTAGAGGAGGGCGAAGTGCGGGCCCGGTCCGGAGGGCGCACGCTCGGAGAGGCTCCACATCGACGAGTGAGCTCTTGGCTCGACCTCGACCGCAGGGCACTAACCTCCGAGGGTCACGTTCCGAAGGGCGGAAAATGGACCCGGTCCAGAAGGTGCGTGCTCAGAGTGGCTCCAAATTGACGGGTGAGCTCTTGGCTCGACCTCGACCGCAAGGCACTAATCTCTGAGGGTCTCGCTCTGGAGGGTGGAAGATGGACCCGGTCCAAAGGGCGCACGCTCGGAGAGGCTCCACATCGGCGGGTGAGCTCTTGGCTCGACCTCGACCTCGACTGCATGGCACTAACCTCCGAAGGTCTCGCTCTGGAGAGTGGAAGATGGACCCGGTCCAGAGGGCACGCGCTCAGAGAGGCTCAACATCGGCGGGTGAGCTCTTGGCTCGACCTCGATCGCGGGGCACTAACCTCCGAGGGTCTCGCTCTGGAGGGCGAAAGACGGACCCGGTCTAGAGGGCGTGCGCTCGGAGAGGCTCCACATCGACGGGTGAGCTCTTGTCTCGACCTCGATCGCAGGGCACTAACCTCCGAGGGTCGCACTCTGGAGGGCGAAAGATGGACCCGGTCCAGAGGGCGCGCGCTCGGAGAGGCTCCACATCAGCGGGTGAGCTCTTGGCTCGACCTCGACCGCAGGACACTAACCTCCGAGGGTCTCGCTCTAGAGGGCGGAAGGCGGCTCCGACCTAGGCATCGAGCTCATGAGCTCGACCTAGCGGAGGACTGAGCTCGACTTGCCATCCTGGGGGAGCTCAGCTCAGCTCGACAGTGGGATCCGAGCCGGAGAGTCGATGTGGCATCTTCTCTTGACGTCGCGCCTGCCGGTTCCTCCTCGTCAGCGATCCTGCCATATCAATCATCAAAATGATCGGACCTATAGTTTGTTAAGATTTTTATTTAATTTATTTATCTCTAAATCCTAAAAACTTTGATTAATTTATTTATATTATTTTTAAAAATTAATTTTACATGCTGCAGTACAAGTTTGTGAGGATCTTTGATTAATTTTGCACAACATAAAATTATAAAAAATACTATAGTTAATTAATTAAAAAATAATTTTTATATAAATATAAATATGCAAATTATATAAATTATAATTATATATAAATAATTATATTAATATAAAATTATATGCATGTACTATACAAATATTTATCGAATCTTCTTTAGATTGTCAATTATATTATATGGAATATATATATTTATAAAATCTAAAACTATTTGAAAAGTTATTTTCGTGGTATGTGTAACAGAATTTCTTGGTATGATAAAATAAAATAAAATTTAGAAAATAAATAAAGGTTTGGAATCCTGGCATGCGAGGTAGATGAACCCACTATCCTAAAGGAGATTCGGTCTCTTCTCGTATAAAGAATAACTAGATCTCTCACTTTTATCTAAGATACAATCCGGAAGCCAATACTTTAACATTCACTGGTGGTACAATTTCGAACGAATATCGATCAAGTCTGTCTTTAGTTCTAATTATCAAAAGAATAATAAAATTAATAGAGATTTGGAGAATTTTGAGTGGAAAAAAGGATGAGAGAGGAAAAACTTAGATTTTTGGATGGGTTGTATGACTTGAGATAGAGGCTTATTTGTAGGCTCAAAATTTCAAAAAAAAAATTCAAAATAATCTTTCACTAACTGTTAAGTCATTTAAAACAAAATTAAATAAAAAATAATCATCAAAATAATTTAAAATAATAAATAAAAAATATTAAAGAAAAAAAGATAAAATACTTATGCATGGAGCAAAATGGCTATCCGCGTGCAGAGCTCGCCCATGGGTCAGTGGAGTTTTTGAAACTCCGAATGTATGACAAACATCCTCACTGAAATCATCTGCACTTGCTCTTCTTTGGAGCTTAGTTCCTGTCAAACAAGTTTATCAAGCTCGATGCAATATTGATTTTGAGCAAGATGTTTCCTCAAAGATAACTGGCAGCTTGAAAGAGGTAACCTCTCCTTCATTGGATCATCTTGTAAGAGTTTTTTTTAATTTGGGCTGACATTAATTATTATTTTATGGTTTATTAAAATTGGGTTAATTTTATGGTCCATGTTGATAGACATTGATAAGTCCAATGTTATGTGATCATTGTTTGGACCAAGAGTACCTCATATGGGTTGATGTGGTTGAGGTGGCACAGTATAGGCCATGGCCCAACAGGTCCATGATGGAATGGCCTATTAGGATTTGCTTATAAAAATAGGCTAAATCCCCTCTCCACTCCTCATTATTATTATTATTATTATTATTATTATAGCATATTCGGCGTGAGTTTTGTTCTCTTAGCTTGCCCCATCGATGAGCCACCTGTTACGAGAGGATGCTGGAAAGAAGGACTTTGCCTTCGATGTTCACGTGAGCATTACTTCCAGGTTTGGGATTAACTGCGAATACAGATAGGTATCGCAAAACCCATTTTAACAAACCTTAATAATAGATATGATAAATAGTACGAGATCTGTTATCAAACAGATCATATCTAAATATTTTATATTCTAATCTTGTCTTTAATCCATGGGGATTAATGGAGGTTTTTCCTACATTTGGTGTCAGATTCCTGGTATTTGTGGTGGAAGATTAGAATCATTTGTTCTTCCTATTTATCTGATATATATATATAATATTGTTTACCAAATCTGTAAGATAAAATCATACATGCATGTTATAATCATCAAAAAAAGGCATACCTTCCTCCTTTTTTAAAAAATTTTCCTTAAAACCCCTCTTTGCCTCTCCTTTCCCATTGATGAGAACCGTGCCGATCGGCATTGATTGGGATGTCCATGCCATCGTCAGCATCGAGCAGTGACCGGCAGTGGAGAGTTGTTGTGGCGGTCGATGGCAGGCGCAACTGGCAATGATCTGTTCTCAAATCATGGACAAAAAAAATGAGTGATGGGAAGAGGGCCGGCGACCGTGGGAGGCCACGATTGGCCAACCCCGATCTCCTCTCCTGGCCGGTCTCCATGACTGGTCACCCCCTCGGCGGCGACGATCCCGGCTGATCGTCATGCAACGATGATCATTTGGTCACTAGCTGCAATCAAAAAAAAAATTGATTGCCCACTGTCGGGCCTGGATCGGACACCGGCGACATCGCCGGAGGCGGTGACCGGCAGTTTCTGATCGGTCATTGTGGCCATCCAGCCAGTCCAGCACTGACGATAGGGAGTTTTGGGAGAGGGGCGATGGCAGATCGTTTTTCCCTGTTTTGGAGTCGAGGGGAAGAAGAAGGTTGGTGGGTTTCGGGTTTTAACACAAAATCCGATAACCCATTATCCATTAAAAAAAAGGTCATTTTGCATTTTGACCCCTGTGTTTTTTTGATATTATAAATTAGTCTTTTTATAATTTAGTCCTTGCAAAATCTATATCTACATATTAGTCCAGAAGGCCATTTTACATTTAGGCCCTTGATCTTTCTGATAATATATATTAGTCCTTTTATAATTTAGACCATATAAAATTTATATTTATATATTGGTCCAAAAAAATGTTGGCATTGTGGAACGTCAATGCACTGTAGGGCTCAGTTCTTTCTTACCTAGAAAGATTCTGAAATAGACATCCATAATTATATGGTAGTGCATAAAGACACTGGACCATTTATCCCTCACCCATTTGTCGGGTCTTTGTTTCTTGAGGGTTCCATATTTATCTTTAAGTGTGATTTCTATAATGCTCACATGCATTTCTAATAAACAAGAGGGCCATAATAAATTAATACGGATATTGGTTTGTCCATATTTAAATTATGTCATGCTTGCTCCTTATGTCATCCCCAGTGCTATAGTCATGCTCACAGCATGTTCAATATTGAGAATGATATTGAGGTGAAAATATCACATATCTCTAGTATTTCTTCTTGTTTGTTAATATGCTCAGAGATCATGGAGGCCGACATTTACCTCATTTTCATCGTTTGATGATGGTTGATCCATCATAAAATAGAAAGGGTTGAAGGAGATAAGGTTAAGTAGACTTTGGTTTTGGATTATAAAATTTTTGGCCCATTTAAAACCCAATCAATTAATTATGTTGAGTCCAAAATTGATAAGTTGGTTGACCAAATCACATTAGGTTAGCCTAATTTTGGGTTAAGAAAAATTTTGTAATTAAGCCGCTATAAAATTAAGAATTACATAAGGGTCGATGTAAAATGATTGATAGGCCCCTAAAGTTTTGAAAATTATAAATGAGTCCTAAAATTTTACATTTAGATCCCTATTTTTCTTAAAAATATGTTTTACAGCAAAGTTCTTATATTTTTTATAATTTATAGTTTTTGTCCTCTATCATAATTTTTTTATTAAAATTGCTAGAACTTGCTTATTTTACATCCAATTTAAGCATTTTTGGATCATTAGACTCATACTAATTTGAAAAATATTTTGATTGAGTTCTTCATATACAATAAAATATTTAAATAATTTAAAATTATTTATGTACAATTCTACTTACTATTATATAACTCGAATGTATTTTCGCGTAGCTTTAAAGGATTCAAAATACTTTATGAATTTTGAATAGTTGAGTTATTGAGAATTAATTATTTATCTTTTATTATATTTAGAATTGCATATTGATGTCTCTATTATAGTTGACCCAAAATTGACTGTAATTAATTGTGACACTTATTATATACTATAATTCTGGTCCAAAGGTATTTATAGTTGTGTAATAAGTATTATTGATAGAAGTAGTAGTTAGAATGCATTATTATATTATAATTTGATCAATAGGGTGCATGTTATTAATATATCCCATTTTGGACTGATCTTTTATAGCATACATGTCATTAAAGTATATCATTTTGTATTTGTTTGGGTATTTATCTTTACTGTATAAATAATCTGTGGGTTGGCATAAATATTTATTACCAAAGTTATTTATTTGTAACAGTCCATTAAATTTTTCTATCAAGTGAGAAATATTTTCTAGTTATTGCATACAACCGCTTGCCCAAAGAAGGTTATTGTATATTTTAATCGAAAAAGGTTGCATGGGGCATTGTGTTGCAATAGTACTCTAGCTTTCATAGACTTGTCTGTCCAAAGAGGATAGGTTCGTGACTGTTAAAGTATTTCATTTGTTTATGATTTTATGTGAAGAGTATTTATGCATATTACATGTTCTGCCTAAAGAAAAATTTGTGATATTGCATTTGGATTCTTGTATATCATTTATGGTATATGCCCATTGACAAGTATTTTACATTCCTGCCATCTTTGATTATATAGTCATTTTTATGTTAATAATAATGTTGTTATTGAGATCTTAACTGGGTCAAAATATCAAAGATAGAGGTATATATAGGACTTGAAAAATTTGTCTGTCCAAAGAGGATAGTTTTTCGAATGCCTTGTATTTTCATTGTGTTAACCTTTGTTTCTTTGAAAAGAGATTATATTGGACCTAAGAAATTTGTTTACCTAGAGGAGATATATTTTTAAAAATGTTATATTTTCATTATATTGACCTCATTATTGGAGTTCAAAAGTACATTATATTCTCTGCCGATAGGAGAGTTTTATGATGATGTACATGGTATATTTGTTGAAAATAGCTTATTATATTTAAAGCCTCTATTGATTTATTATTTATATCTCAAACATGTTGCATCGTATATGAGCTTGATTGATATTTTATATATCTTATATTACTTTAGAGGTCATGACTTGATGATCCATCATTGAAAGGTTTATGAATTTTGATGGATGATGACCACCAAAGTAGCCCGTTCACTAAAATTTATAAGATCCTTCTGTAAAATATTTTTAGAAGGGATTGTATAGCATTATATGTTGATAAAAGATTCTTTACATGGATCACTTTTTTTCTAAAGAAAGTCTTGTAACGTTAGACTAAGGGCTCTCATTAAAATAATGCTTATAAAATTTTTAGAGTATATTGTATATATTTCTCTATTGATTAACTGCAAGAAGATTATTTAGCAATTAGTATATTTATATTTAATAGAATTAATACTCTCATTATGATGACTCTGACTGAAATGAAATATGAAAACTAAAATTATGCTAGCACTAAGTATGATAGAATATAGATATTATATTCTGTAACAATTTTCTATCTTGGTTAACTTATTAGAGTACTTTGAAATAAAGCTACCTTGAAAAGTAAAAAAGAATGAATAATTTTATTTGTAATATATTTACATAATTGATTCCATTCTATTATTGTATTTGAGAATGATAATCTAATATAATTTTTGACCTCATTTATGAAAGATATGTAGAATCTGATAAAAAAAGATCTAGATAGCTGATGAATAGATAAATTAATGCGTGACAGATAGTATGATGGTATTAGAATCTATATCTTGAAATTAGAGAATATTACACCTAAAATTAGTATTATAAGATTTCTATCTCTAATGCATTGATTACTCATCATATTTTAGTTTTCCTATTGTATGGTTTAGTGAACTTAAAATTATATATGTAAAACTAATTAATAATTATATCCTATTTTTATTTAGAAATTTTAATATTTTTGAGAAAAATGATAATGATATTGATAAGGTATATCAGTCATATTATAGGATCCCATACATTAAAATTATGAGATAGTTGTTTAATAAACAAATAGTATTATTAAATATTCGAATAAGTATGAGATAGTTGTTTAATACACAATACCTGAAATTTTTAAATAAAATGATATGATTGAGAGGCAAAGCATATTTTAATAGACATGGTATAAAGTATGATGAGTAGATACAACTTATCATGTTGTCTTTAGTATAAGATCCTAAATAACTGCCATCTATATTTTAAATAAATTCTTGGAAAAATAATACCTTTTTTAAGTTAAAGGTTGGTAGGAAGTCCAATACCTTTTAATTTTATATTTGGAGCTATCCTGCAACACTTTATCATTGATAATCCATCAGTAAATAAATCTTGATTATATAATAATATGTTATTTATTTTGAATTATCTAGATAATTATAAATGAATACATATTCTAATATTCTAATAGAAGTATTACGAATAATGAGTTAAATCTTACCACATTCTGATATTAGATGCTCCTATATTAGAAATATCACTACCAGAAAAACCAATTTTAGCAACCGATTTTTTGGTTGCTAATAATTGAAAATTGGTTGCAAATTTAATTTGCAACCGATTTTGCAACTAAAATTAGTTGGTTGCAAAAATATAGGTTGCAAAAATTTGTGACCGATTTTTTTTGGTTGCAAAATTTAGCAACCGATTTAGCAACTGATTTTATTTATTTTTAAATTTTTTTTGAAAAAAAATCGGTTGCAAAATCGGTTGCAAAAAAAATAATTTCTGAAAAAAAAATCGATTGCAAAATCAGTTGCAAAAAAATTAATTTCTGAAAAATAAAAAAATGGTTGCAAAATCAATTGCAAAAAAATAATTTCTGAAGAAAAAGAAATCAGTTGCAAAATCGATTCAAAAAAAATAATTTCTAAAAAATAAAAAAATCGATTGCAAAATCTGTTGCAAAAAAATAATTTCTGAAAAAAAAATAAAAATAAAAATCGGTTACAACATCAGTTACAAAAAAATTAATTTATGAAAAATAAGTAAAATCGATTGCAAAAAAAGTAATTTCTGAAAAGAAAATTGGTTGCAAAATCGGTTGTAAAAAAAAATTAATTTCTGAAAAATAAAAAAAAAATCGGTTGCAAAATCGGTTGCAAAAAAAATAATTTCTAAAAAAAAAGAAATAAAAATCGGTTGCAAAATCAGTTGCAAAAAAGTTAATTTCTGAAAAATAAAAAAATCAGTTGCAAAATCGGTTGCAAAAAATTAAAATTCTGAAAAAATTTAAAATCGGTTGCAAAATAGGTATCAAAAAAATAAAAATCTGAAAAATAATAAAAAATCGATTGCAAAATTGGTTGCAAAAAATAAAAATAAGAAAAAAAATAAAAAATTGGTTGCAAAATCGGTTGCAAAAAAATTAAAATCTAAAAAAAAATTAAAATCGGTTGCAAAATCAGTTGCTAAAAAAATAATAATAAAAATAAAAATCGGTTGCAAAATCGGTTGCAAATAAATAAAATTCCGGAAAAAAAAATAAAAAATCAAATAGGTTTCATCTAAGATACTGTTAGTTACCTAAATTGAGGAGACTTTTCAATTCTTACCAAAACAGAATTTGTAGATGTATTCGCTAGTTATAATCATAAAATTAGCAAATAAATTGCTTGCCTGCCATACAGTAATTGACATACATTTCTACACTTCAAGACAAAGAATGAAGCACATGAATCAGACAGGGCATACCAAATACTGATAAATCTTTTGGGAACACTAATCAAACAAAAGAGAGCAATTTTGTATACTTCAGCGGCTGATTCAAATTAAATCAAAATTCAAGAGAATTGTGTTAGATGTCATTGTAAAAATGGTTGCTATAATGAGGAAAAGGTATGCAGAAAAATACAAGAAGCAATAGCAAAAAGCAAGCACTCATTGATAAACCTGACTGTAGGGAGAAAAATGCATGAGGGACTCATGGTGAACCAGGGGAAAACTTTCAGAAATTATTTTTGATAAGATGTTGCATATTGATGTTTTCCTTATGTTGCATTCCTCAAAGATGATTTCCATATGTTTCCTACAATGATTCTGAGGAATCCAAGCAATTAGGTTTAGTTGTTCATCTGATGCAGATTAGGACATTGAAAAAAAAAAAGGTTGCGTTAAATGTGGTTGACAGCACTAAATATTCTTATGTTTCCCTTTATCACTAAATATTGAGCTTAACTTCCAAGAATTGGTATTGAAGCATTGTTTTTTCTTTGATATGTTAAGAGAGATTTTTTACATTCAAGACAACTAGATTAACGATACCACATTTACCCTTCATGCACTGGATCTTGATTCAAGGAGTCCTATATCTGCCAACTCTACTAGGAAGACAATAGACCATAATAATCACATATGACTCACCATTCTGGAGATTTTTCAAGCTTGCGAACTTGGTCATGAAAAAGAACTCGTGAAACCATACACGCTATCTTGCTACCTGATTCAAGGGCCTTTTCCCTCCTACTTTCATCTACCACAACAAAATTTCCTGCATAGTCAATGAAAATGGGAAATCACTTTACAAAGGCATTACCAAGTGCTTGGAAAATGACAACCAACTAATGATAGTAAGAATGCTTAAATAACTAGAAAAACTAGATGTTAGAAAAAAAATAACATAATTCATTTTTTTAAAAAAAAGGTCAGAATATTCTAGAATCACCATTTTTAATCCAAAAGCTCCTCTGAAATTTGACTGGAAATAGAGCCAGTGATTTAATGCCTTTGGCATCCATAACCTAAGAAAAGTAAAACAATATAAAAATAAGAGCTTATGGGACATGAAATAAAGCACCAAGTTCAGATCTAAACAATAGTAAAATAGAAGTATCATTTTGTTTTTAAGCCATAACTTTAAAGGCATGAATGATGAGACATTATATTGTGCAAAGAATTGCTGTGTTATCACAGCTGAATCTGTCTTGGTTTGGTATTAATCTCCCGCTAACTAGCTATCTCATGACCCTATATTTCTTTCACTTGATGATAATGCTTCATTTGCACCAACATAAGAGAAATCTGTAACACTCTTATGCAAGATTTAGGTTCTATTTTCATGACACCAATTGGTACAATTTGGTAATCTCCTGCCAAAGTAATAACTTACTAGGCACTCCACTCCCAATCTTTTTGTGGTCACATGCCTACCATTATCGTCATTCAATCATGTCAAAGACTAAATCTTTAGCTAAAGCTTTCCTACATTTTGATCTTTTTTTTTTCTAAAACTGCACATATAAGTTTTCTTGGGCAACTCTTGTTTCACAAGCTCTTGTTACAAGCTTTATGAGCTGTATTTTTATAAAACGACCATACCATCCCATTTGGTTCTGCATCACTTTCTTACATACTGATTGCCACTTTCTCTACCTTGTTCATTTCAACAATTTTCTTTAACTATGTTTACATATTTACATTGACATTTCTACCAAGCTATGCTCATGGATCCTCCTAACCCATTTAACATTCTAGACCTTTCTTATGCTATACAAACAAAGCCAAAGTTAACTCAAACTCAGCAGCAATAGGCACAAGGTTGGTATCCTCATGGTCAAAGTTGTTCAGGAAAATGGCAATATCCGATGATAAATGAAGATGTTACGTTTGGTAATCCAAGAAATGAAAGACTAACTAATGTTTACAGTTTGCAATTCTTTATTTATGTGTGTAACTAAAGGGGCAAAAACAACGTAGCCATATGCAGCAGAAGTTGCAATATATCAGGGCATCGAAAGTATGAAGCCAGGAATAACATCAGGTGTTATGCTTCCCCTGCTATAACTATAAACAAATCTCAGGAAGAAGAATCAGTCCAAAACCTATCCACAACAAATAGCCACATTCAGAGCACAGTTAGATTCAGGGCACAGTTAGAAAGAAAGATGGTTACCGGAGGTCCTCGCCGTCAAAAAGCTGGGTCTTAAAACTGCTGCCGCCGTAACTATGTCCCTGCTCGCTTGCTTGTTCTCAGGGTCTATCTATCGACCTAATTTATTCGTTAGATCGGGGACGTCAGGCCATCTGGAAGTGTGAGGGAGGTGAGCAGGATCGTAAGCCGCCTCACCCCTTACGCCGCCACGCCGACCCACCGAGTCCCACCACGTTGCCGTCTTGGCGGCCGTCCGCCGTCCTCTCCGCCTCGACTTTCGCCGCCCCGCGGACTACAAAAGCTAAAAACAAAACAAACAATCTTTGAGGGAAAAAAAGGCTTACCTTTCAACTTTTTCCCTTTTTTTCCCCAGCTTTTTCCCGTCCCGAGGACTCCCGATCGGGTGGGAGATTTGGAGCAGCCAAATGGGTAAGCTTAGCAAGCGGGTCGAGTTGATCCGGGCCGCTCCCAGCCGGACCGCCGCAAGGGAAAGGTCGGGAGGAGACGGGCGGCGCCCGAGGAGGCCGGCAGCGAAGGGGGAGGAAGCGAGGAAGCGCTTGGAGAGGAAGAGGGTGAGGGAGAGCGGGAGGCGGGGATGGGGGAGGAGACGAGAGCTCGGGCCACTAAACTAGGGCAGCGAAATGCCGGCCGGACGGGGAGAGGGGTGATGCCGAAGTCGCGGGGAGACGTAGGCCGTCGAGGGGGCACTGGGGAGGGGAGTTAATCGAAGAAACGAAGGGGGAAAAATCAGGGCAGCAAGGGGGGTAATTGAGTGGCTTTGCAACCGATTTTTCGGTTGCAAATTTTTTAAAAAATTAAAATTTATTTTAAAAGAATTAAATTTGATTTTAAATTATATTTTGTAAGCGAAAATCGGTTGCAAAATTTTTTAAAAAAATTAAAAAATCAATTGCAAAATCGGTTATGAAAAATAAATATCTGAAAAAATAAAGAATCGGTTACAAAAAAATAAATTTTTGAAAAAAAAAATCAATTGAAAAATCGGTTACAAAAATTTAATTTCTAAAATAAAAAATAAAAATTCGGTTGCGAAATCGGTTACAAAAAAATAATTTTCTAAAAAAAATTGGTTACAAAATCGGTTGCAAAAAAATTAATTTCTGAAAAAAAATAAAAAATCGGTTGCAAAAAAAAATTTCTGAAAAAAAATAAAAAATCCATTACAAAATCGGTTGCAAAAAATTAATTTCTAAAAAAAAAATCGGTTACAAAATCGGTTACAAAAAACTAATTTCTGAAAAAAAATAAAAAAATTGGTTTCAAAATCGGTTGCATAAAAATTAATTTCTGGAAAAAAAAAAAAATCAGTTGCAAAAAAATAAATTTCTGAAAAAAAAAAAAAAATTCGGTTACAAAATCGGTTGCAAAAAAATTTAATTTCTGAAAAAAAATTAAAAAATCGGTTGCAAAAAAAAAAAATTTGAAAAAAAAATTTAAACTTTGGTTATAAAATCGGTTGCAAAAAAATAAATTTCTGGAAAAAAAAAAATCGGTTACAAAATTCAAAAATATTAAAATTAATTTTAAATTAAATTTTTCAATCAAAAATTCGGTTGTAAAATTTTAAAAAAATATATTTTAAATAAAATTTTAATTATCTTTTTTTTGCAACCGATTTTTTGGTTGCAAAATTTAGAAAATATTAAAATTAATTTTAAATTAAATTTTGCATCCGAAATTTTGTGCAAAATTTAAAAAAAAAAACATTTTTCAAAAAAAAATTATTTATCAATTTTTTTGCAACCGATATTTTGGTTGCAAATTTTTATTTAAATTTATTTGTAATTTTTTATAATTTTGCAACCAAAAAATAAGTTGCAAATTTTTTTTAAAAAAACTTTAAAAAAAATTAAATCAATTTTTGTTTTGGTTGCAAAATGGTAATTTTGCAACTGAATTTGCAACCGATTTAAATCGGTTGCTAATTTATTAAAAAAAAATCATTTGCAAAATCGGTTGCAAAATCAGTCACAAATGTAACCAAAAAATTCGGTTGCAAAATCGGTTGCTAAAACTAGGTTTTCTTGTAGTGTATGACATTAAAGGAAAGATAAGTTGTTGCTCTTATTTATATAAATATTATATTTCATCATATTGAAGGACAGTAGGAGAACAACATTAAATATACAAACTAATGATTGTACTTCTATTACTAGTTGATGTAGCATTAGTAAAGAAATCACATGATAAGAAAATAAATTGTTGTCATTTTTTATGATAATGTAAATGACTGGAGATTTTGTTTCATAGAAAGACTTGAAAATAGAATCTAGTGGTATTCTTTGATATAGAGGCAAAGTTTGTGATATGTTGCAAAGTCACAATATATATTGCTTTGATTAGGGAACCTTGTCCTGGAACCTATAATACAATTATTGATTCTATTTTAAAACCATTTAAAACTTATTATAATTATAGTACGGCTATCCTCTTTAAAGAAAATGATAAAAATTTTTATTATCTCTATCTATATAAAGATAGAATATATATTTATCAGTCAGATATTTTAGTTGAAAGGGAGATATTTTGTACAATATATAAAGTCAATGTTTGTTAATCCCCTAATCAAGAATAAGACCCGTAGTTTTTATGAAACATATCAATAATATGGGCATTTTAGAATCTTTTGATTTTTTGGATTAGTGGGAGTTTGATGTATTTATACATTAACTTGATTGACAAAATTTTATTTATCATTAATTACTTTAGTTGATGGTTTGTATTCCTTTATCGTTTATGTGCACATATGAAATAATAAAATATAACATAGTATTTCAAAAATGTGTTTTATCTTGAAAATAATAATTGTATGGGTATGTCTCATTTGATAATTACAAGATCTTATTGTGTTTGGAGACATACAGACTTCTTTTGAAGTCGTGGAATTTCTCTAGCTTATTATAAAGCATGTGGTTAAAGAGAAAGCATGATTGAGGGTATATATATTTAATTTATTTTGATTATGAGATATCTTTTTTGGTTATGTACCTGCTGTGCTGTCTCGTCATTAAGTTTGTGAGATAGAATGGCTTGTTGTTTAATGCCATTGAAATTTCTCTTGTTTATTTTATTTTTTCTAAGCATATTGAAGAGAAATTGGAGGACTGACAATGAAAAATAATATGTTTTATGTTTGATCATCTTGATGTTATTTTCTTACTACACTACCATACCAAGATTCATATCGATAGTATTTATAATACTTATAACCATGGATAAGTCTTATATCGGATAAGTAGTACAATGATCCTATGATTCGGCATCATATATATTATTGTACCGAGTCATTTGTAGATGCTATCTATGGATCATATGGTGGTCACATTTTATTTTCAACTCGAAAGTTATTTTTAAAATAAAATATTTTCAAAATTATAGTTAATGTAGCCCAAGTGAGAGAATGTAAGAGTTTTTCTTAATTTGGATTGATATTAATTATTGTTTTATGGTTTATTAAAACCAGGTTGATTTTATGGTCCATGTTGATAGATGTATGATGAGCCCAATGTTATGTGATTATTGTTTGGGTTAGAAGTATCTCATATGGGTTAGTATGGTTGAGACGGCACAGTGTAGGCCTTGGCCTAACTGGCCCGTGATGGAAGGGCCTGTTAGAATTTGCTTATAAATAATAGGCTAGGTCCCCTTTCCACTCATTATTATTATTATTATATCATATTGTGCATGAGTTTTGTTCTCATGGCTTGCCCCATCGATGAGCCTCCTGTGATGAGAGGATGCTGGAAAGAAGAACTTTGCCTTCGATATTCACGTGAGCATCACTTCCAGGTTTGGGATTAATGAGGAATACAGGTATGTATCGCAAAACTTTTTTTAATAGATCTTGATAATAGATATGATAAATAGTATGAGATCTATTATCAAACAGATTAAATCTAAATATTTTATTTTCTAAGCTCCTGTCTATGATCCATGGGGATTAATCGTGATTTTTTTTACACATCTTACAACCAAGAGTTTACCTTGGAATGACCAAATACCATTGTGTGTGTTCTCGTAGCAGTCCTATACTCAAACTGTTATCATGGAGGAAGAGTTGGCACAAGTATGGCAATGTGTGATGCAAGTGTGATGCAAACACACTCTATGAAGCCATTGAAAGTGGAAAATACATCGATCATATTTGCATCATCTCAGTTAACCGGAGAAGCACTGGCCAAATAAAAGCAATTCTTTCCTCCCACGAACAGGTCCGCAGCCATTAATTCATGAAGTTCTTAAAAAGAGAGAAATGTGGAGAGTTTGGAAGGCAGCTGCGTGTTGTAATACAATGCATTTAGATCCTGAGAAGCTCTCTGCCAAGCAACTCCGAAGAACATTGAAGAATGGTGATGCAAGATAGGTTTTGATTTGGATGTTGGTGACTTGATCAGAAATTGACATGAAGTACCTAAGTAGTGCTTTCACCATGAAGACTGGATGGACTCTGGAGAGAGAATGAATTCAACAATACCAACCAAGATTTTCTATATCGGTTGGTACCGGTGCATATTGACCACACCGTAACATACTGGTGCTAAACCGGTGTATGATATAGGAGATGCATCGATACTTGCTATACTGAATTGAGTACCATATCAAATAAATATCGATAATATAATAAGATGGTATCTGTATAGGATCTGGTATCGAGATGGTAAATCTTGATACTAATGGTTCTAACATTGATGAAGTTTCAATGTTGCCTTTCTCATGAAAAATTGTTGAATCCATTTGTGCCTCTATGACCATTGAAATATAAATTGTGAGAAAAATAATTAATAAAATATTGATTTTCATAGACGACCCAAGTTGTTGCTTGTGAATATTTCTCATTAAACAAGTTTGGTGATTTGGGTTTGTTAGGAAGTTCAAAATTACTATAAAAGGGAAAATTAAAATTCAAAGAACATCCTAAAATGGGTAGTCATGATTGAGGCCAAGCAAGCCATGCTCATCTTCCAAAAAAAAAAAGGTCAATACAGCTGCGAGGTATAAAGATGGAAACAGAAACTTATTGTCCACTGCATGGATTTCTTGAAATCTTTAAAGGTACATTCTATCATGGAATCCAATGCTCTTTTTAATATGATAAAAAAGCCTTTTCTAAAATATAAATGGTTCTTTAATACAGCATTTATTAGATGATACGGTGGAGGAAGGATATTAAATATTTTCATCCAAGTGCACTACCATGAGCTACACCTTGCAGAGGTTTAAAGCAAAAAGTTTCACAAACAGTTCATGCCATGGCACTGGTCTGTGACTCCTTTTTCCTATAAAAAAGAATGCATAGCACCATGTTAGCTGTCTCACAGCCATGCCATGATGCTTATTTGATACTCCTTTTCCTGTGTCACCAAGAATTTGTCCCCCAATAATAATAGACCTTGCTGTTTAGCTATTCATGAGAGCAAGGTGTTTCAAGTTTTTTCATTGCAGTTATCAAAACTTGCAACAAAGTTGAAAGGAAACTATCTGCAATCGTCTAACGAAAGGCTGCATAACATTTGTGCTTTTATAACAAAAATATTTAAAGTTGTCTTAAATTTATCCAAGATTTCAGACTGCCCAAACTTCCATATGAGGACACTTCAAATGCAATGAGAAGAATAGAATTACTCATCATCAAATTCTATTGTAAACATGTTTCGATAGGTATGCTTGGACACCACCATGCTTCAAATGAAATAGGAAGATAGAGCTACTCATGATCAAATTCTTTTCAGAACAAGTATTGACTCAACAAAATCGATACTTGGAATGTAATAATATTCATATTAGGCAATAAATTATTTTCAATGGCCTCCATTAGTTTACAAGATAAAGACTGCTATCGAATACAAGCTTTCTTGATTCAACAACATTATTTTGCTCAGATCTTCACCTCTACAGCAGTAACAATTTATAAGTGCAGTAACAACAAATTAGTTTACTAAACTTTGATTTTGATTAGATTCAGACAATGAGATTATAGACACCTCTATAGCAATAACATTTACTGAAATCATGAGCTCAAGAGCTATGCTGGACTGAACAGTAGTGATATGGCTACATCGCTGACGTGGAGCGCGTGTAAGGTCCAGCTGGACACGGTCAGTACCACGTAGATTTTTTCTTTCAAAAGAGCCCCCGTTCGGGAAGAAGTGCTCCTTCGCCAGGTGGCACCCCAAGATGGGTCCACCTCGGCCGAAATCGAGCCTCTCTCTGCCACTCCACCAGATGTCCACCCAGGAGGGTCCACCTTGGTCGAAGCTGGCAGCCCCTCGCTCCCTCGCCAGGTGGCACCCCAAGACGGGTCCACCTCTGCCGAAGTCGAGCCAGGCCCTCCTGCTCCTTCGCTAGGTGGCATCCTAAGACGGGTCCACCTCGGTCGAAGTCGAGCCTCTCTCCGCCACTCCGCCAGGTGTCCATCCAGGAGGGGTCCACCTCGGTCGAAGCTGGCGGCCCCTCACTCCCTCGCCAGGTGGCACCCTGATGCAGACATCGAGATGAATATTGAACCTGATCAGCTGACTCATATATCAGGACAGCTCGGTGATAGTTCGGCGAAGCTCAACCCAGACGTTTCGGTTCAGCTTCCGGCCCATGACGATTTGGGGCCGCCAGCCTCGCCAGCAGGAAACGTGCGCAGGTCCAGACGCCTTCAAGGGAATCAAGTTTCAAATCTGACCTGTTTTTGGAATGAAAACAATTAATTGGGAATTGGGCCGAAGGCCCAATACACTAATTGCGTCCGTGAAATTTCGGATCCAGGAAAACATCGGAGTCTTTAGTCTTATTATTATTATAATTTTATTAGTGGCGTGATTTCTTGATTTTTTTTTATTAAAAAAAAAATCCTTTTGAAGAGTTCACGCAAGAGTCAGCGTTTGGATTTGTTTACATTAGTGTTTAGTTTTTTTTTATTCCCTCCCTGTTAGTCACGTGGGGGACAACTATACCTTGTATGGCTTTGTTTTCTTAAAACCCGAACCCAAGGAATACAAAGCAGCGTTTTCTTTGTTTGGAAAATTACATGGTGATTTGTTTTGGGCGTCTTCTTTCCGTGGAAGGGCACCAGCATTCCTTCTTTCCCCCTCGCGTGAACCAGGTTGAAAGCCTGGTTAGGAGAGAGATTCCGTGAGGAATCTCTTCCTTCCGTTCCAAGTTCCAGATAAAAAAAAAAAAAAAATAGAAGAAACAGGGACTCATGGTGAGAAACCCATCGTTCGTCCCTTCCAATCTTGAAGACCCGGATTGAAATCCGGTAGAGGGCTGGCAACGTGAGGAATCATACTGCCCTTTCAGCGCTTGATCGTTGCAGGTTTCAAAGGATCTTCCCCATCTTGCTCAATCATAGCATCCAAGAATTTCCAGAACTCGTTCTCCCTGAATCGGGGTTTTGGTTGCTGCAGGCGTTTGACAACCGCCCTGCACCAGCTTGGTATCAGAGCCTTGATCCGTTCTTGATCAGAGCCTTGATCCGTTCTTGATTTTAAAAAAAAAAAAATTTCTACCGGCAACCATGGAGCGGAACAACGGGGAGCCTTCCCTTTGTGACGTTATGGAGACCCAGCAGCAGATGATGGCTGTTTTGCAAGCAATGATGGCACAATTGGAGGCGCAAGATCGTGCTATACCTCATCAAGATCGTAATATACCTGATGAACATCGAGAAGGTGATGCCGACCCTTTCTAGAATATTGAAGATCCTCCACCATTGCAAAGAGGGCAGCAACCGCGGCGTGATGTAGTGCTTCCCAGGGATTTCGGACCGCCACCTGTGCATGACAATCAGATTCGTTGGGAGTCCGGGTTTCAGATTGAAATACCGGAGTTCAGAGGTGGTTTGAATCCTGATGAGTATGTGGATTAGACCCTGTAGGTTGATGATGTTTTTCGGCTGAAAGAAGTGCCTTTGGACAAGCAAGTGCCGCTTATCACAATTCGATTCCGAAATCGAGCAGCGGCTTGGTGGCATGCACAGCACTACCGAAGGTATATGGATGGGAGGCCACCAATTGCATCATGGGCAGCCTTGAAGCAGGAGATGAATCGGGAGTTCCTTCCTCAAAATCATGAACAAGTCCTTTATTCTAAATTGCATGGTTTAACACAAGAAAATCGAAGTGTGAAAGATTATACTACAGAGTTCTACTGACTGGTGGCTCGAAACCGATTGAGGGAGTCAGAATCGAGGTTGGTAGCCATGTATTTGCTTGGATTGCGATTCCCGATCCAGGATGCGTTGGCTCTGCATCGGATTGACAGTGTTGGTGATGCGCACATGCGGGCGCAAGCAGTGGAGCGGAGCCTGATGCGGAATAGAGGGTTCCAGAGTAGAGAAAATTATCTGGTCAGTTTTCGGGGCAGAGTTTTGGTAGTAGGAGTGCACCTCCTATGGTGAGGCAACAAACTTCGGCAGTTCCTCCGAGACCTACAGTGTCGAGTGGGGCTTCAAGTACCCAGTAGAGGGTGGGCAGCAATCGAGCCAATGTTCACTGCCATCGGTGTCATGACTTAGGACATTATGCCAATAAGTGCCCCAAGGCGCGTACCCAGTTACTTATGGAGGAGGAGCAGGAAGTTGAATTTCCCAAGGATGAAGAGTTCGAGGATGAGATGTATGTGATTGACCCAGACCACATCCAGGAAGAGAGTCTGATTATTAGGAGGATGTGTCTTGTACCAAAAGCTGGAGGAGATTGGCGTCGGCATGATATTTTCTCAACAAAGTGCACTGTAGCTGGTAAAACTTGCAAGGTAATTATTGATTCTGGAAGTTGGGAGAATGTGATTGCTAAGGAAGTTGTGAAAAAATTGGGGTTGATGACTGAGCCCCATCCTTAACCATACAAGCTCGGCTGGGTGAATCGGGATGCAGATATTCAAGTCAGTCGACGTTGTAGGTTGACCTTGTCTTTTGGTCCTCAGTTTGAGACGTCAATAGTAGCTGATGTTGTACCGATGGATGCGACACGCATCATTTTGGGACGACCATGGCAGTTTAATAATAAAGCAGTGTATAATGGTTACACTCATACTTATATGCTGCGACCAGATGGGAGAAAAGTGATCTTGAAATCGCTACATGACATGGCTGAACAGAAGGTAGTAATTTGTTTGCCAAGCAGGGAGTTTGAGACGAGTTTAGAGGGAGAAGATTTCTGTTTTGCCCTGGTTAATAAGCCAGAAGAGTTTGGCCAGAATGGGGAGCAAGAGCTACATGATCTTCCTCAGGAGTTGGTGTCAATTTTGGAGGAATTTCGGGATGTTGTACGAAGTGAGCTTCCTGCGGGTTTGCCACCACTTCGAGATATTCGGCATGAGATTGATCTGATTCCGGGTTCTGTGTTGCCGAATAAGGCTCATTATCGAATGACCCCACAGCAGCATGAGGAACTGAAGAGGCAGGTTCAAGATCTTTTAAACAAAGGCTTTGTACGGGAAAGCATTAGCCCGTGTGCGGTACCAGCACTTTTGGTGCCGAAAAAGGATGGTTCATGGCGTATGTGTGTTGACAGCCGGGCAATAAACAGAATTACTGTGAAGTATAGATTTCCAATATCGAGACTGGATGATATGCTAGATCAGTTGAGTGGTGCCGTGTTCTTTACTAAGATTGATTTGAAAAGTGTGTATCATCAGATCAGAATGAACCCAGGTGATGAATGGAAGACAGCCTTCAAGACAAAGGAAGGCCTGTATGAATGGTTGGTGATGCCATTCGGGCTATCTAATGCTCCTAGTACGTCATGCGAGTAATGAACCAGGTTTTGCGTCCATTCCTTAGTTCTTTTGTTGTTGCATACTTTGATGATATATTGATATACAGTAAGACAGCACAAGAGCATGTTAAGCATGTTTCACAAGTTCTAACAGTATTACGTGAAAACCAGTTTTTTGCTAACCCAGAGAAGTGTATTTGGATGGTAGACAAATTAATTTTTCTGGGATATGTTGTTACTGGTGATGGAATTCTTCCAGATGAAAGTAAGGTGCGAGCGATAGTGGACTGGCCAGCACCTACTACTTTGACTGAATTGAGATCCTTTTTGGGTCTTGCGGGTTTTTACAGAAGGTTTGTGAAGAGGTATAGTGAGATTGCTGCACCCTTAACAGACTTGTTGAAATTAAATCAGTTTGGATGGAATGACACTGCTCAGGCAGCATTTGATGAGATGAAAGTCAAGTTGACCCAAGCACCACTGTTGGTTCTTCCAGATTTTGACAAGGTATTCGAAGTGGATTGTGATGCTTCAAAGACTGGGATTGGCGCAGTACTCAGCCAAGATGGGAGACCCGTTGCTTTCTACAGTGAGAAGCTTGGAGGTGCCAAACTGTTGTATTCGGTTTATGATTTGGAGCTATACGCCATTGTGAGGTCATTGCAACATTGGCGACATTACTTGATCCAGCGAGAATTTGTGCTGTACTCAGATCATCAAGCATTAAAATTTCTACAGGGACAGCATAAGTTGAGCTCCAGACATGCAAAATGGATAAGTACTCTACAGGAGTATACTTTCAGCATCAAGCATAAGTCAGGCACTTTGAACAAAGTAGCAGATGCTTTAAGTAGACGGAGTTTATTGATTGGTGCTATGCAAGTATATAGCCTTGGGTTTGAAAGCATGAAGAATGATATCTGTGCAGATGAATATTTCCAGAGCATTGTGACTGAATTGGAAGCTGGAGGTCGATCTGACTTCATCCTACATGATGGATATTTGTTCCGTGGTAATTGTCTCTGTATTCCTAACACTTCACTACGTGTATTGATTATTCAGGAGCTGCATAATCAAGGACATTTTGGAAGAGACAAAACTGCATGGTTAATTCGTCAACGATTTTATTGGCCTGGGCTTGACCGAGATGTCAAAACCTTTGTGAAGAGATGCCATTTGTGTCAGGAATCCAAAGGAACAGATACAAATCAAGGTTTATATACCCCTTTACCGATTCCAGATGAGCCGTGGTGAGAGGTATCTATGGATTTTGTTGTAGGTTTATCACGGACAGTGAGAGGTCTGGATTCAATTATGGTAGTCGTAGATCGGTTCAGCAAGATGGCTTGTTTCTTGCCATGCAAAACGATATTTGATGCGTCGAAAGTAGCTGATTTTATTTTTCTGCAGTTGTCCGACATTATGGGTTACCATCGTCAATAGTTTCGGACCGAGATAGCAAGTTTATGGGGCATTTCTAGCATGAATTATGGAAAAAGTTGGGTACAAAATTAAAATTCAGTAGTCCCTATCATCCTCAGACCGATGGGCAAACCGAGACTGTCAACCGAAGTCTTGGTAACTTGTTGAGAGCCAATGTGCAAGAATTTAAAAACTGGGATGTATGTTTGCCAAAGATTGAGTTTGAGTTCAATTCTTCGGTGAACCGTTCTACTAGTTTTTCACCCTTTCAGGTATTGTATGGATTTCTGCCAAGAGGACCACTTGATATTTTACCTGTTGATGTGCCAAACAAATCAAGTAAGAAAATAGAAGATCGAGTGGCTGATCTCCGTGAGGTGCACACAACTGTTAAAGCCAATCTAGAGCAAAATTATGCCAAGTATAAGGCTAAGGCTGATCAAACGCGTCGACAGCAGACTTTTGAGGTTGGTGATTTGGTATGGGTCTTCTTGCCAAGAGAACGATATCCATAGGGGGCCTACACCAAACTCAAGCCAAAGAAAATTGGTCCTTGTCAGGTGTTGGAGAAATTTAGTGACAATGCCAACCGAGTTGAATTACCAGACGATGTCCTTATTTCTGATGTATTCAATATTCGACATCTAACCCCTTATGCAGGTGATAATTCAAGCTTGAGGACAAGCTTTTCAGAGGAAGGGGAGAGTGATGCAGACATCGAGATGAATATTGAACCTGATCAGCTGACTCATATATCAGGACAGCCCGATGATAGTTCGTTGAAGCTTAACCCAGACATTTCGGTTCAGCTTCTGGCCCATAACGATTTGGGGCCGCCAGCCTCGCAGCAGGAAACGTGCGCAGGTCCAGACGCCTTCAAGGAAGCAAGTTTCAAATCTGACCCATTTTTGGGATGAAAATAATTAATTGGGAATTGGGCCGAAGGCCCAATACACTAATTTCGTCCGTGAAATTTGGATACGGGAAAACACCAGAGTCTTTAGTCTTATTATTATTATTATAATTTTATTAGTGGCGTGATCTCTTGATTTTTTTTTATAAAAAAAAAAAATCCGTTTGAAGAGTTTCATGTAAGAGTCAGCATTTGGATTTGTTTAGATTAGTGTTTAGTTTTTTTTTTATTCCCTCCCTGTTAGTCATGGGGGACAACTATACCTTGTATGGCTTTGTTTTCTTAGAACCCGAACCCAAGGAATACAAAGCAGCATTTTCTTTGTTTGGAAAATTACACGGTGATTTGTTTTGGGCGTCTTCTTTCCGTGGAAGGGTGCCGGCATTCTTTCTCGCGCGAACCAGGTTGAAAGCCTGGTTGGGAGAGAGATTCCGTGAGGAATCTCTTCCTTCCGTTCCAAGTTCCAGATAAAAAAAATGAAAAAAAAAGAAGAAACAGGGACTCACGGTGAGAAACCCATCGTTTGTCCCTTCCAATCTTGAAGACCCGGATTGAAATCCGATAAAGGGCTGGCAACGTGAGGAATCACGCAGCCCTTCCAGCGCTTGATCGTTGCGGGTTTCAAAGGATCTTCCCCATCTTGCTCAATCCTAGTATTCAAGAATTCCCAGAACCCGTTCTCCCTGAATCGGGGTTTTGGTCGCTGCAAGCGTTTGACAACCGCCCTGCACCACACCCCCCAAATGGGTCCACCTATGCCGAGGTCGAGCCAGGCCCTCCTGCTCCTTCGCCAGGTGGCACCCCAAGATGGGTCCACCTCGGTCGAAGTCGAGCCTCTCTCTGCCACTCTGCAAGGTGTCCACCCAGGAGGGGTCCACCTCGACCGAAGCTGGCGGCCCCTCGCTCCCTCGCCAGGTGGCACCCCAAGACGGGTCCACCTCTACCGAGGTCGAGCCGGGCCCTCCTGCTCCTTCACCAGGTGGCACCCCAAGACGGGTCCACCTCGCCGAAGTCGAGCCTCTCTCTGCCACTCTGCCAGGTGTCCACCCAGGAGGGGTCCACCTCGATCGAAGCTGGCGGACCCCTCGCTCCCTCGCTAGGTGGCACCCCAAGACGGGTCCACCTCTGCCGAGGTCGAGCTGGGCCCTCCTGCTCCTTCGCCAGGTGGCACCCCAAGACGGGTCCACCTCATCGAAGTCGAGCCTCTCTCTGCCACTCCGCCAGGTGTCCACCCAGGAGGGATCCACCTCGTCGAAGTCCCTAGCCAGCCCTCTGCCGAGGTCGCCGGGCCCTCCTGCTCCTTCGCTAGGTGGCACCCCAAGACGGGTCCACCTCGATCGAAGTCGAGCCTTTCTCTACCACTCCGCCAGGTGTCCACCCAGGAGGGGTCCACCTCGACCGAAGCTAGCAGCCCTCGCTCCCTCGCCAGGTGGCACCCCAAGACAGGTCCACCTCTATCGAGGTCACCGGGCCCTCCTGTTCCTTCAGGTGGCACCCCAAAATGGGTCCACCTCGGCGAAGTTGAGCCTCTCTCTACCACTCCGCCAGGTGTCCACCCAGGAGGGGTCCACCTCGACCGAAGCTGGCAGCCCTGCTCCACCGCCAGGTGGCGCCCCCTGACAGCTCCACCTCGGTCGAGGTCAGCCCTACTCTGCAAAGCCTCGGGGCGGCAGAAACAGGTCGCAAGGTCGCCACCAGAGCCAGCGCGCGTTGCGCTCCATACAAGGCGCTGGTATGGCCTGTAGTGATACGCAAAACCTCGTTTATACCAGTTAATCAGAGCCCCGCAATCGATGAATGAAATCCTAGTGGGTAGGAGCCTGAAATGGATGAAAGCCCACTGTCAACGCCCCGAAAGGAGAGCCCGCGCTCGGCCCAAGGCCTCACCAGTCTTCCCCCTTTCGTGACACACTACGGACGAGGCGGGCCGGCCACTTAACTTCCAGACTGAAGAAGAAGGGGAAGGAGAAGGTCCAGAGGTCTCAGAGAGCCCCCTAGAGGGGACATGGGCTGAAGGCAGTTCGGTGATATAAAAGGGACGGTAAAAACGGACGGAAAGGTAGGTGAAAAAAGGGGAGAACACCAAAAGAACGATGGGAGGATCTCGGGAAGTCCTCAGGCGAGAGCTCGGTGGCCCTAGCACGGGAGGCCGGGCCTCAAATACTCTCTTCCCCACACTTTTTTCATTTTACATCTCCTCTAAGCATGGGGATCCTTCGGGAGCCCGTCTTAGAGGTCCTGTTCCATCTTGCCGCTCTTTGACTTGATCATCGGAGTGCCTCCACCGGAACCCCCGGCCCGGGTCTCTAACCTTGTTTTGTAGGTCCGAAAATTTGGAGATCTCGAGGTAAGAGAGTCCGAGAACCAGCGCCAGCTCACGAGCTATAGGCCATCGCGGTGAGATCGGCAACAGATTGGTGCACCAGGTAGGGGGTGTAGAATAGTAACCCCTTTACAAGCAATCTCTCCGTGGGCGAAAGCGTGCTCCGACCATGGTGGTGACGCGTGGACGCGAAGCATCCACCAGCCGAGCAGGAGAAGTTCCTTCTCCCCAAGGGCCACGTAGCCCGGAGAGGGAACTTCCTGGTCCACCTCCTCCTCCTCAGCCATCCCCAGTGGATAGTCCTTTCGCAGCTGTCGTCCAGCAGCTGCAAACTCTGACCACTGCTGTGCGGCAACTGCAGCACCAGCAGCACTCCCTAGCCACTCAGCCCCAGCCAGGGACCCCCGCGGCTCGAGCCACGGGCCCCGCGGAAGCCTGCACTCCATCCAAGGCAGGCCCTCCCATCCGCGGGCAGTTTTCAACCCCCGCGGGAGCCACTAGACTCCGCAAAGAGGAACTACTCTGGTTCGACGGATCACAAGAGTCGATCCCCGGCCAACGATGCCGAAGCAGTGCAGTGCAGCAAGCGCCTTCGGGGCAAGGCCCCCCGTCGAGACCAATCGGCACCCCCTTCTCCAGCGGCCTCGGTGGAAGATTCCACCGACGAGGCCATCAGGCGCCAAGCCGAGAGGTGCTTGGAGGAGCATGAGCACAAGTTGGCAGAGTTCGCCCGCCGCTTTGCCGACATGCAGAGCTCCCAACCGATCCAGCGGGTTACAATGCCCAACCACCCTTCTCCCAAGAAATCTAAGAGGAATCGATCCCGAATCGATTTCGCATGCCTCAGGTGGATCCCTACGATAGGACCATCGATCCCTTGGACCATTTAGAGAGCTATAAGGCTCTCATGAGGGTCCAAGGAGCGAATGACGCTCTTCTATGCATTGCCTTCTCAGCCACCCTCCGGAAGGCTACTCAAGTTTGGTTCACCCGCCTCGAGCTGGAATCCATCAGCTCCTTCCATCAGCTGGAAGGAAAGTTTGTGGCACACTTCGACGCTTGCCGGAAGGTGGCAAGAGAGGTAGATAGCCTCTTCTCTATCCACCAGCAGGACCAGGAGCTGTTGTGAGACTATATCACCCGCTTCAAAATCGTCGTCCTGAAAATCTATAGTCTGGACGAGCCTATCGCCATGCTGGTGTTGAAGCACGGGCTCAAGACCTCCCGTCTGACATATTCCCTGGACAAGAAGCCCCCCAAGACGTACTCTGAGCTCCTCCTCCATGTCCACAAGTATATCCGAGCGGAAGAGGCCGATCGCACCAGGCAAGAGCTGGACGGGAAGCCTTCTAAGAAGCCTGCCCCAAGGGATGTCTCCGGGACATGGAGGCTTGGACCACCTGCAGATTTTCGTCCAGGCCTGAAGCCGAAGAACAGTGCTTCCCCGGAGAGAACATTCACCCTTCTCCTCGCTCCCAGAATGAAGATCCTCATGGAGATTGAGGGTGAGCACTACCTCCGTCGACCTCCTCCTCAGAACCCAAGGAACATCCGTGACAAGACAAAATATTATCAATTTCACCGCGAGCACGGCCATGACACGGAGGAGTGCTGCAATCTGAAGCGGGAGATTGAGGAGCTGATCAAGAGGGGCTACCTCAGGAAGTTCGTAAGGAACGAAGCACCGGCGGAGGGTCAGCCGCTCGCAACCCTTCCCCCTATCCCTGCAATTGACAACCGCCCAACGGAGAAGCCGGTGGGCATGACCTCTTGGGGGATTGGGCATGCGATGAAGAGAGCCTGGGAGGTGGGAGACCCAGAGAATGTACTCCCCTTTGAAAAGGAGAACAAAAATGAAAATGTAAACAATGATGCAGTGGTGGTCGAGATGACCATCGCGAAGCATCCTGTACATCGCATTATGGTGGATAGTGGGAGCTCTACTGACATGCTTTTTTATGATGCTTTCTCCCGAATGAATCTGTCTCATGATCAATTAAAGCCGGTGCACACCCCTCTCGTGGGCTTCACCGGAGATTCGGTGGGGGTTGAAGGAGAGATCACTCTCCCTGTCACTGCCGGATCCCTACCTCGGTAGAGTACGGTCATGATGATGTATACCATCGTCAAGCTCCCATCACCTTATAATGCCATCCTCGGCCGTCCAGGGCTCAACCAGCTGGATGCTGTCATTTTCACTAAGAGGTTGCTGGTATAGTTCCTACCGCCTCTGGGACGGGAGTAATGAGAGGGATGGCCCAGCCCGTCCAGCATTGTCTGCAGACGGTCCCGGGGGCCCAGAGCACTGAGCTCGGCTCCGATGTCGACGACCTCGACCTAAGAGAGCAAGACCCCAGGGGAGGGCCCGTGGAGCACTTGCTGGTGTACCCTCTTGGCTCGGACCCTCAAAAGACAGTGCAGATAGGAGCCCAGCTCTCGAAAGAAGAGCGGGCTCGCTTGCTAGACTTCCTTCGGGTGAACGCTGATGTGTTCTTCTGGTCCGCTGCTGACATGCCAGGTATCCCCTCGGAAGTCATCACCCACCGGTTGAACATTGATCCAAGGTGCTGCCCTGTCTGCTAGAAGAAGAGGAGTTTTTTTGCAGAGAGGCAGAAGGCCATCAATGAAGAAGTAAAGAAGCTCACCGCCAGCTTTGTACGAGAGGTACAGTATCCCAGTTGGCTGGCAAACATGGTCATGGTGAAGAAGAGCAACAGCAAATGGAGGATCTGTGTGGACTACACTGACCTCAACCGAGCTTGCCCGAAGGACAGTTTTCCTCTTCCAAAGATCGATCAGCTCGTGGACACTACTTCAGGGCATCGCCTCCTTTCTTTCATGGATGCCTTCTCTGGGTACAACCAGATCCGAATGCACTCGAAGGACGAGGAGCACACTGCTTTCGTCACCGACCACAGAACCTACTGTTATAAGATGATGCCATTCGGCCTCAAGAACGCCGGGGCCACGTACCAACTGCTGGTCAACAAGGTCTTCAAAGACCAGATTGGCCACAACATGCAGGTGTACATGGACGACATGCTGGTGATGAGCAAGCCCACTTCGGACCACGTCGGTGACCTGATGGAGACCTTCGGTAACCTCCGGCTTCGCCAGATAAAATTGAACTCGGCGAAGTGCGCTTTTGGCGTGTCCGTCGGGAAGTTCCTAGGGTTCATGGTAACCCAAAGGGGGATAGAAGCCAACCCGGAGAAGGTCCAGGCTATCCTGGACATGGACCAACTCACCTCCAAAGGCAAGTGCAGTGACTCACTGATCGAATAGCCACACTAAGTCGATTTATCTCAAGGTCCGCTGACCGCTGCCAGCCCTTTTTCAAGGCGCTGAGGAAGATGAACGACTTTACTTGGACGGAGGAGTGCCAGGAGGCGTTCGACGAGCTAAAGAGGACACTGACGTCTCCGCCGCTGCTTTCTAGGCCCGAAGAAGGAGAGGAGCTCTCCTGTACCTGGCAATCACCCCGGAGGCCATCAGTTAGGTCCTGGTTCGGATCAACGATAAGGGGATGCAAAGGCCGGTGTATTACACAAGCAAACTCCTCCGCGATGCGAAGCTCAGGTATTCCGGTCTGAGAAACTGATTTTTGCGCTAATCATGTTCGCTCAGCATCTCAGGCCTTATTTTCAAGCGCACCCCATTGCTGTCCTGACGGATCAGCCGCTGAAAGCGGTGCTCAACCGACTTGACACGTCTGAATGCCTGGCAAAGTGAGCGCTTAAGCTCAGCGAGTTCGACATCACTTACAGGCTGAGGTCGGCCATGAAGGCACAGGTACTCGCTGATTTCTTAGTTGAGTGTGCAGGCCTAGGCGAGGGGCCGGAAAAAAGCCCCCAAGACCGGCAGCTGGAGCCAGGACCAGAGGAAGACATCTGGATCCTTCATGTAGATGGAGCCTCGAACTCCGGTGGGAGTGGAGCTGGACTCATCCTCGCCAACGACGGAGGAGTTGTCGCCGAATGTGCGCTCCGCTTCCAGTACGCCACCACAAATAATCAGGCAGAGTATGAAGTGCTCCTCACAGGGCTAAGAGTGTCCCGTGAGTTGGGCATGGCCAACATCAGGGTCTTCACTGACTCGCAGCTGGTAGCCGGGCAGATCTCGGGGAAGTACGAGGCGCGAGACCCCCAAATGGCGAAGTACCTGGAGCTCGTACGAACGAGCGTGGTAGGATTTTGGCATTTCAGCATCTCCCATATGCCTCGTGGGGAAAACGCCCGCGCGAACACCCTCTCCCGCCTTGCAACCCTGTCGGACTTATCATTGGGCCACGCTTATATCGAGCGTGGTAGGATTTCGGCATTTCAGCATCTCTCATATGCCTCGTGGGGAAAACGCCCGCGCGAACACCCTCTCCCGCCTTGCAACCCTGCCGGACTTATCATTGGGCCACGCTTATATCGAGCACCTCGAGGCCCCGAGCTACGAGATACCCATGGATGTCTAGCAGGTCAACCAAGAGCCCAGTTGGATAGACAAGTACATTGAGTACATCACCAACGGCACCTTGCTAGCGGACCGCATGGCGGCTGGCCTCATTAAGAGGAAGGTCGCTCGGTTCGTCTTTATGGATGGGCTACTGTATCAGAGGTCCTACTCCTACCTGCTCCTCAAGTGTCTGAGACCCACAGAAGCCGTACTCGTGCTCCAAGAGATCCACGAGGGCATCTGTGGGAACCATGTGAGGGGCAGGACACTGGCATACAAAGCCCTCCTTCAAGGTTATTTCTGTGAGACAATGAAAGAAGATGCAGCTGACTTCGTGAAGAGGTGCGACCGGTGTCAATGGCACGCCATGGTGCAACATCAGCCCGCTGATCCACTCTCGCAGCTCTCCGCCCCATGGCCGTTCGCTCAATGGGGCATGGATCTCCTAGGACCTTTTCCCCTGGCATCTGGGCAACGAAAGTTCTTAATCGTGGCCATCGACTACTTCACGAAATGGGTCGAGGCCGAACCCTTGGCCCGAATCACGAAGGCAAATGTCACCAAGTTCCTCTGGAAGTCAATTATTTGCCGCTTCGGCCTACCGTACACTATTATCACCGACAACGGATGTCAGTTCGATTGTCGGGAGTTCGAGGAGTTTTACAGCGACCTCGGCATCCACCATCGTTTCACTTCGGTGGCGCATCCTCAGACGAACGGAGAAGCCGAGGTAACAAATAGGACCATCTTGCAAGGCCTCCGGATAAGACTGGACCAGGTCAAGGGTAGGTGGGCAGAAGAGCTCCCGAGCATCCTTTGGGCATATCACATTACCCTAAGGATGGCTACGGATGAGACCCCGTTCAACCTTGTCTTTGGAGCAGAAGCGGTTATACCAGTTGAGCTTAGCCTACCGATCCTGCGCGTGGAACAGTATGACGAGGAGGAAAACCCTGCCAGGATGCTGCTAAACCTGGACCTCCTTGAAGAAACGAGGGACAGGGCCCGAGTTTGGATGGCGGCTTACCGGCAATGGGTGGTCAGATATTACAACTCCAAGGTGCGACCGAAGTCCTTCGCCAGGGAGACCTGGTGCTCCACCGCGCTGAGGCTTCCCAGCCACGGGAGTGCGAAAAGCTCTCCCCTAATTGGGAAGGGCCTTATAGGGTGGCGGAGGCGCTTCCCCATGGGGCGTACTACTTGGAGGAGCTAGGCGGATCCCGGTTCTCTCGAACCTGGAATGCCTCAAACTTGAGGATGTACTACCAATAGTGTAAGACCCCTCAAACTTTAATAATAAAATCTTTTTCACCAAATTCCTACTCTCGTCTCGTAGGGTAAGGGCCACCCAGCTCTAAGTTCAGTGAGCATGGACATGGCAGAAGATCCGCGAAGGTGCAATGTCCCTCTCATAAAAATCCCGGAGTTCAGTCTGGAGTGTCGCACGGAACTAAATTCCAACATGCGGCCCCGGAGTTCAGTCTGGAAGAGGTCACAGAGACTTAGGTCTCGGTCCTACAAAATCCCGGTGAACAGCTCAGTAAGCCGCGCAGGGCTCAATTTCAGCCCGCGACCCTGGGGTTTAGTCTAGAAGTTCGCAAGGAACCCGGTTCCAAAGCGAAGTCCTGGACTTTGGTCTGGAAGGTGGGGCAGAACCTAGTTCGCCCACGCAATCCCGGAGTTCAGCTCGGAATGCACTACGGGACTTAGTCCCAATAGCTAGCACCGGGGTTCAGTCCGGAAGATGCACCAAAAAAAAAAAAGAAAAGAGAGTGACAGAAGGAACGGGTTAATGGAAAAATATTTTCATTGTAAACAAAAAGTTCCTTACATAAAAGGGGCCCCGACAGGCCGGGAGACCCCAAAGAAAGAAAATACAAAAATAAAATAAAAAGTCACGGAGCTACTTCGGCGTAGCCGCATCCTCCTCGGGCTGGGGGGCACCCTCTCCACCGGTGCCATCGACTAGAGGCTACTCGGGAGCCGCCACCTCATCACCAGCCACTGCCGAAGCTCCTCCGGTGGGCTCCTGCCTCCTGCCGCCCAGTACAACCCCGCTAAGGTCGAGCTCGGGATAGAAGGAGCTCACATTCTCCCGGCATACCTGGAATCCCTCAAGAAGGAGTCCATGGCCACCTCGCGCACCTCAGCGACGTACTCCTCGGAGGCCCGGAACTTCGACACGGCCTCCTGCGCCTCCCTCTTGGACGCCTCCAGCAGCCTGTTGACGTAGGAGTTCTTCTCCTTGTCTGCGCTCAGCTCCTTGAGGACCTCTTCTACCTAGTGCTCCAGTGACCGGGACTGAGCCCTGAGGCGGGTCTTCTCCGTCGCGTCCTCCTCGTTGCGGTGCTGGTTCGAGATCCTCTCCTCCGAGCCCCTGGTCACGGATCACGAAGCAGCGGCTGGTGAGACTTGGGGGTGGGATGGCCACATTGGCAGCAGGCTGGGCGGTCGTCACTTCGATAAGCGGTGTGATTATCGGTGGAGCTGCCACCACCCAGGAGGTTACGGCCCCCTCTCTTTCCCGGCCCTGTCGAGGTCGACGACAGGGACATCAGGCGCCCGGGCCCGAGGTGGCCTGGGAGCAGGAGCCGCCGCCCCAGGGCCAGTAACAGCGGAAGTGGGCGCAGGCACCCGGCTCGCCTCAGTGCGAGCCCTCTTCGCCGGGGGGTCAGTCCCTTCGGCAATATCCCTCTCCATGATGCCCTCCATCAGGTTTTCCACGGAGAACTTCATACCTGAGAAAAAAGGGGGGGTTCGGTTAGGCCAGTTTAAAGAAAAGAAGTGCCGAACTAAAGATAAAGGCGAAGGAGCGAGATCCGGGCCTCGCCCAACTCCCGGATGGGACTGATCCTCGCCTTGAATAAATTCTGCTCCGAGAGTAGAACGTCGAGAGTTGGGATCGCATCACCCAGTAGCAGCGTAAAGTCATTTTGATCCGCCGGCTCGACCTGGGAATTCCGGTTCGGGGACCGATCCGGCTCACTCCAAGTCCAGTCGACGTTCTCGACCGAGGCAAAAAAGAAGCGGTCCTTCCAACCCTTGATTGAAGAAGGGAGGTCGAACCTAAGGCACCTAGGCCGGGGCGAAATGTACCACCAGCCATCATCGGTAGAGTAGCGCTCCAGGGTGAAGAGAGCCCTGAAGAGGGAGAAACGGGCAACGAACCCGTGGAAGTGACAGAAGATGACGAAGGCAAAGATGACCCGGATGGCATTAGGAGCCAACTGGACTGGGACCAAACGATAATAGATGAGGAACGAAAGAAAAAAGGGATGAAGGGGAAAACGAAGACCCCCACTGAGGAAGTCCTTGTAGAAGGCAACCCTCCCAGGGCCACTCGAGGTTACTCAATCCCTATGCCTTGGGAGGGAAATGCGGATTGAATCCGGGACCCCATAGGTGTCCCAGATCTAGGAAAGATCGTCTCAGGTCATCGTCAAAGCGTAACCGGAGGGACCGAAGAAAGAGGCCTCCGGAGGAGGAAGAAAGGAAATGGGACGCACAAAAATTATGGGAGGAGACCTAGGACCCCTAGGGACACCTATGGTCACGGCCTCGAGTTGGAGCTGCCTCCGAACCTCGTCCGAGATCTCTTCTCCCTCCGAGGAGGAAGACGATGGAGTCCTCGGCCTGGAGGGGCCAGCCTCGTCCGGGTTGGAGGAAACATAGCGGCGACGCGCCATGAAGGAAGAAGAAACAAGAAAACTGGCACAAGGAATAGAAGATAGAAGAAGAGGAGAAGGGGGTCGCAGACACTCACCGAGATATTTTGTACCAGAGGAATGGCAACCTCGGAAAGATGAAGGGAGACCACTGCAATCACCGGCAGAGTATGAGAAAGTGAAGAAACCTCGTTTCCAAAAAGTCTCCCTCCTTTTCAAACTCAATCAACAGCAGTCGTACGCCTCTTTCCGTTCCGAGCCATCAAATAACTACCACGTGGAGGCACGCCTGACATCAACGCATCGGTTAGGTGGAAACCGCCTCGGTTTCAGAATGGTGTATTAATGGACCATCAGATGTGTACAAGTGGTGGCCTCTCAAAGGGTCTCGGGTGCGATAGAAGCGGCGGTAGGGATCATGACAATTATGGCGCGAGATTTTCGCCTTCTCCACGTCATCTCCGCATTAAATCCCCACGTCCCAAGCCACGATGCCTTGATGGAACCTGGGGATGGGGGGCAACTGATATGGCAACATCGCTGACATGGAGCGCGTGTCAGGTCCAGCTGGACATGGTCAGTACCATATGGATTTTTTCTTTCAAAAGATCTTCCGTTCGGGAAGAAGTGCTCCTGCTCCTTCGCCAGGTGGCACCCCAAGACGGGTCCACCTCGGTCGAAGTCGAGCCTCTCTTTGCCACTCCACTAAATGTCCACCCAAGAGGGGTCCACCTCGGTCGAAGCTGACGGCCCCTTGCTCCCTCACCAGGTGGCACACCAAGACGGGTCCACCTCTGCCGAGGTCGAGCCGGGCCCTACTGCTACTTCGCTAGGTGGCACCCCAAGACGGGTCCACCTCGGCTGAAGTCGACTCTCTCTGCCACTCCGCCAGGTGTCAACCTAGGAGGGGTCCTCCTCGGCCGAAGCTGGCGATCCCTTGCTCCCTCGCCAGGTGGCACCCCAAGACAGGTCCCCCTCTGCCGAGGTCGAGCTGGACCCTCCTGCTCCTTCGCCAGGTGGCACCCCAAGACGGGTCCACCTCGGTCGAAGTCGAGCCTCTCTCTACCACTCCGCCAAGTGTCCATCCAGGAGGGGTCCACCTCGGCTGAAGCTGGCAGCCCCTTGCTCCCTCACCAAGTGGCACCCCAAGATGGGTCCACCTCTGCAGAGGTCGAGCCTGGCCCTCCTGCTCCTTCGCCAGGTGGCACACCAAGACAGGTCCACCTCGACCGAAGTCGAGCCTCTCTCCGCCACTCCACCAGGTGTCCACCTAGGAGGGGTCCACCTCGGCCGAAGCTAGCGGCCCCTCGCTCCCTCACCAGGTGGCACCCCAAGATAGGTCTACCTCTGCCGAGGTCGAGCCGGGCCCTCCTGCTCCTTCGCCAGGTGGCACCCAAGACGGGTCCACCTCGACCGAAGTCGAGCCTCTCTCTGCCACTCTGCCAGGTGTCCACCCAGGAGGGGTCCAACTCGGTCGAAGCTGGCGGCCCCTCGCTCCCTCGCCAGGTGGCACCCCAAGATGGGTCCACCTCTGCCGAGGTCGAGCCGGGCCCTCCTGCTCCTTCGCCAGGTGGAACCCCAAGACGGGTCCACCTCGGTCGAAGTCGAGCCTCTCTCTGCCACTCCGCCAGGTGTCTATCCAGGAGGGGTCCACCTCGGCCGAAGCTGGCGGCCCCTCGCTCCCTCACTAGGTGGCACCCCAAGACGGGTCCACCTCTATCGAGGTCGAGCCGGGCCCTCCTGCTCCTTCGCCAGATGGCACCCTAAGACGAGTCCACTTCGGCCGAAGTCGAGCCTCTCTCTGCCACTCCGCCAGGTGTCCACCCAAGAGGGGTCTACCTCGGCAGAAGCTGGCGACCCCTCGCTCCCTCGCCAATTAGCACCCCAAGATGGGTCCACCTCTACCGAGGTCAAGCCGGGCCCTCCTGCTCCTTCGCCAGGTGGCACCCCAAGACAGGTCCACCTCGGTCGAAGTCGAGCCTCTCTCTGCCACTCCACTAGGTGTCCACCCAGGAGGGGTCCACCTCGACCGAAGCTAGCAGCCCCTCGCTCCCTCACCAGGTGGCACCCCAAGACGGGTCCACCTCTGTCGAGGTCGAGCCGGGCCCTCCTGCTCCTTTGCCAGGTGGCACCCCAAGACGGGTCCACCTCGATCGAAGTCGAGCCTCTCTCTACCACTTCGCCAGGTGTCCACCCAGGAGGGGTCCATCTCGGCCGAAGCTGGCGGCCCTCGCTCCCTCGCCAGGTGGCATCCCAAGACGGGTCCACCTCTATCGAGGTCGAGCCGAGCTCTCATGCTCCTTCGCCAGGTGGCACCCCAAGACGGGTCCACCTCGGCCGAAGTCGGGCCTCTCTCTGCCACTCCGCCAGGTGTCCATCCAGGAGGGGTCCACCTCGGCCGAAGCTGGTGGTCCCTCGCTCCCACGCCAGGTGGCACCCCAAGACGGGTCCACCTCTGTCGACGTCGAGCCGGGCCATCCTGCTCCTTCGCCAGGTGGCACCCCAAGATGGGTCCACCTCGGCCGAAGTCGAGGCTCTCTTTGCCACTCCGCCAGGTGTCCACCCAGGAGGGGTCTACCTCGGTCGAAGCTGGTGGCCTCTCACTCCCTCGCCAAGTGGCACCCCAAGACGGGTCCATCTGTGCCGAGGTCGAGCCAGGCCCTCCTCTCCTTCGTCAGGTGGCACCCCAAGACGGGTCCACCTCGGTCGAAGTCAAGCCTCTCTCTGCCACTCTGTCAGGTGTCCACCCAGGAGGGGTCCACCTCGGCCGAAGCTGGCGGCCCCTCGCTCCCTCGCCAGGTGGCACCCCAAGACGGGTCCACCTCTGCCGAGGTCGACCCGGGCTCTCCTGCTCCTTCGCCAGGTGGCATCCCAAGACGGGTCTACCTCGATCGAAGTCGAGCCTCTCTCTGCTACTCCGCCAGGTGTCCATCTAGGAGGGGTCCACCTCGGCCGAAGCTGGCGGGCCCTCGGTCCCTCGCCAGGTGGCACCCAAGACAGGTCCACCTCGGTCGAAGTCGAGCCTCTCTCTGCCACTACGCCGATATTCACCTAGGAGGGGTCCACCTTGGCCGAAGCTGGCTGCCCTCGCTCCCTCGCCAGGTGGCACCCTAAGACGGGTCCACCTCTGCCGAGGTCGAGCCGGGCCCTCCTGCTCCTTCACCAGGTGGCACCCCAAGACGGGTCCACCTCGGCCGAATTCGAGCCTCTCTCTGCCACTTCGCCAGGTGTCCACCCAGGAGGGGTCCACCTCGGCTGAAGCTGGCGGCCCCTCGCTCCCTCGCCAGGTGGCACCCAAGATGGGTCCATCTCTGCCGAGGTCGAGCCGGGCCCTCCTGCTCCTTCGCCAGGTGGCACCCCAAGACGGGTCCACCTTAGTCGAAGTCGAGCCTCTCTCTACCACTCCGCTAGGTGTCCACCCAGGAGGGGTCCACCTCGGCCGAAGCTGGCGGCCCCTCGCTCCCTCGCCAGGTGGCACCCCAAAACAGGTCCACCTCTACCGAGGTCGAGCCGGGCCCTCCTGCTTCTTCGCCAGGTGACACCCCAAGATGGGTCCACCTCGGTCGAAGTCGAGCCTCTCTCTGCCACTCCGCTAGGTGTCCACCCAGGAGGGGTCCACCTCAGACGAAGCTGGTGGCCCCTCGCTCCCTCGCCAAGTGGCACCCTAAGACGGGTCCACCTCTGCCGAGGTCGAGTCGGGCCCTCCTGCTCCTTCGCCAGGTGGCACCCCAAGACGGGTCCACCTCGGTCGAAGTCGAGCCTCTCTCTGCCACTCCACCAGGTGTGCACCCAGGAGGGGTCCACCTCGGTCGAAGCTGGCGGCCCCTCGCTCCCTCGCCAGGTGGCATCCCAAGATGGGTCCACCTCTGTCCAGGTCGAGCTGAGCCCTCCTGCTCCTTCGCCAGGTGTCACCCCAAGACGGGCCACCTCGGTCGAAGTTGAGCCTCTCTCTACTACTCCACCAGGTGTCCACCCAGTAGGGGTCCACCTCGGCCGAAGCTGGCAGCCCCTGCTCCACTGCCAGGTGGCGCCTCCTGACGGGTCCACCTCGACCGAGGTCAGCCCTACTCTGCAAAGCCTCAGGGAGGCAGAGACACGGATCGCGAGGTCGTCACTAGAGCCAGCGTGCGCCATGCTCCATACAAGGCGCCGGTACGGCCTGTAGTGATACACAAAACCTCGTTTACACTAGTTAATCAGGGCCCTGCAATCGAGGAATGAAATCCTAGCGGGCAGGAGCCTGAAACGGCTGGAAGCCCACCATCAACGTCCCGTAAGGAGAGCTTCCGTGCTCGGTCCAAGGCCTCACCAGTCTTCCCCCTTTCGTGACACACTGCGAACGAGGCTGGCCGACCATTTAACTTCCAGACTCGAAGAAGAAGGGGAAGGAAAAGGTCCAGAGGTCTCGGAGAGCCCCCTGGAGGGGACGTGGGCTGAAGGCAGTTCGGTGATATAAAGGGACGGTAAAAACGGACGGAAAGGTAGGTGGAAAAAAGATGAGAACACCAAAAGAACGATCCGGGAGGATCTCGGGAAGTCCTCAGGTGAGAGCTCGGTGGCCCTAGCACGGGAGGCCGGGCCTCAACTCCTCTCTTCTCCACACTTTTTTCATTTTACATATCCTCTAAGCACGGGGATCCTTCGGGAGCCCGTCTTAGAGGTTCTGTTCTATCTTGCCGCTCTCTAATTTGATTATCGAAGTGCCCCCGTCGGAACTCCGGCCCGGGTCTCTAACCTTGTTTTGCAGGTCCGGAAGTTTGGAGATCTCGAGATGAGAGAGTATGAGAACCAGTGCCAGCTCACGAGCTACAGGCCACCACAGTGAGATCGGTAACAAGTAGTATTTATATCAAATCTTCTCGATCTAATACCAAGCAGGGGATTGAAGGACACCGCAGCATGTATGACCTAAGGGAACATCGTAGGATGTAGCAGATTGAATGATGCCCTTGAAGTGGATGCCACAGCCCGAGTTCCAATTTTAAATGTGGGATGAGATGGTTCACTTTCTTGTCCATGGATAATGTTGCTTTACAGAAGGTAAGGAACGATATCTAGCCTAATAGATGGAGTACAAGAGAGGAGAAAACATACAGTGAATTTTTTTTTTTCTTTTTCAATTTAACATTTTCTGATGAACTTGATATTAGTACATCTTTTTTCCGTAATAACGATTTGTTGGCTTCTTATTGAATGGTACAAGATACACATAATAGAATCATCCTGATCAATAATTTTTTTAAAAAAAAAGATTAGCTTTAACTCCGGATTTACATGGTTCGGTGCTTGGTTAAAGCTCCACATTTTTCAAAATTTAAACTCATCTAAATTAAAAATAAAAATATGAAAATATAATAAATCAAAAAAATAAAATAAATTATCATCTAATTCATGTTTTTTTATAAAAAAAGTTTTATATATATTTCTCTCAAAAAAAAATTTTAATATAAATTTTTGATAACGGTCATATGTTTGTCCATGTATTATCATTAGCAAAAGAAAGTATCCTGGATCCAACAGAGCAGCTGCATTTCCATCTCAATATGAATGACCCCCGCTGCCGCATGCACATGCATAAAGTTACAGGAGGAATCAAAAGGACGGTAAAAAGTAAAAACACCACTATATAACCGTATAAAGTAAAAACACCACTACATAACCGTATAAAGTAAAAACAGCATTACATGCTGAAATTGATATGGAACCTTGCTTGAAATGTATAATATCAACCTCCAATTAGATTAATAATCCATTGCAGGCTTCTCGGTCACGTAAAATTTTGATGCGAAGCTGTTGTTTTCTCTTCTTCTTCTTTTTTTTCCCCTAAGGGTTGGGGGTTGTGGGACATGGTCACAAAAACCTAAAAGCGAAAAACCTTGGTACAAGTAAATGAGCCAACGCTGGGTACCTTTTCCTCTGGCAAACAACTAAAGCCACAAAAATCCAGAACCTAGGCACCAACAAATAATCCCATAAGAGACACAAAAACATCCTAGCACCAGCTAAAGTAGCTATAATTGGTTACTTTTAATTTGAATAATAATTATAAATATACTTCTCATTTAATGACATAGATTGCAGTAAACTCTGAAACAAGAGTAATGTTTCTGAATTTTGGGAATTCAAGAGGGAAATACTTTTTAGATTAGAATTTATTTGATTTTGTGCATGATAAGAGTTCCATGTTTTCCGTTACTTAAACTTATCTAGAATAAATCTTTGATACGGTATAATAGTGCTTAATCGATGCTAATTATGTTGAAATCTTTTCCATATTTTTTTTTAAAAAAAGAAATCCTACATTTTTTTTTATTAGTAGTCTTTTTTTTTTTTTTTTGATAAAACGAAAAGGAATATAGAGGGATAAATCCCGGTATAGCTATTCTCGCAGGCCTCCATCCCGTCAGGTAATGTTCGATACGAGACGTTCAGATTCGTATAGCCTCTTCTAATTTAATGGTGAGTACGTCAATGGGAAACAAAGGAAGAGATCCTACCTTTCATTCATGCTAACTATCATGGATCTCTGAAAAATTTTAAATTTAATCGAGTCATACATGAAATCATGTCTCGAACCTGCTGCCTGTTAGTAACGATCTCTACCGAGCATTTATTTCTTTTCATAATAAGAGTATAAGACAGCGAAGTGCCTGATGCAAAATGATTAATATTAAGTGAATGGATTTACTTCAATAATTTTTTATTTTAAGAATTGATATATCTCAAAAAAAAAATATATATATGTTAATTGGATAATTAACATATTTTCTCTCCCCGTCTCTCTTTAAGAAAAGATAAAAAAAAAAAAAGTCATAGATATTTCTGATTTCCCAAAATATACCGTGCAAGGCAACTTGCAGTTCTGCCAATGTCAATGGAGAGGATTATCAAATGTGAAAGCTGAGCAGGGTTTTAGCAGCCTTGAACCGTACACGATGATCAAAGTATGGCAGTACGAAAAGGCCCAAAAGTTGTCCACTCCTTATTACACACCCCTCTGATTCCTGTACCCATCCACCACAAATTCCTACCCAGATGGAGTTATTTCACGGTCCCATCCCCCGTACACCAGAAGCTTCAGTGTCCACCGCGAAAGGTCCACCAAATGGACGGCCTGATCCAGGGAATCCATTCGAAAATAAATCTGACCGTAAAGTTACCATCCTACCTCTTTTCTTGTGGCCAGAGCCCTTTCAGGTGGCGGAGCAGAGCCCATTACCCCAGAGAGCCGTTGGAGCTGGACGCCACCCGAAACCTAGGGGCATTTTCGTCCTAAGGGCACTCTAGATTTTGGTCAAAAACGCCACTACCCGCACCCACAAGCGATCGCCGGACGACGTCCCCGCGTTCACGTACGAACATTTGGCGGGAGCAGTGGTGCTTGCGGTCGCAGTCTGTAGCGATGGACCCAGGATACTTAAATGCTCCTCGACCGTAACGGAAACCCCTCTAGAACCCTTTTGGAGAGAAAAAAAGAGAAGGATAGAGCGTCGAAGCAGAGAGAACTACGACGAAAAAGGAGGACATTTAGAGAGAGAAAAAGAAGGCGGTGTTTCTTCTTTTATCCTTCTCTTTATAAATTATAACTCTCTCTCTCTCTCTCTCTCTGTTCCTGTTTTTGGTTCTCTTTATTTCCGCTCGTCCTTTTTTTTTACCTCTCTTCCTTCTTGGCTTGCTTTCGCTTTATCTTCTGCCGAGCTTCACCGGTTTTAGCCAGAAAAGGGAGGGGGTATATTTCTTTGTGGTGGCGCGTTTTGTTCTCTTTGGTGTTTTCTGGGAACGGTGTTCGTGACGCCCGAAGAGATGGGGGAAAGAGATGGAAAGAATCGTGGTGGGTTTTGAGAAGGGTTGCCGGGGTTTGGGGAATTGGAGGGGTTTCGGGATGTGTGGATTTTGGTGAAGGACATCGGTTGTTCGAGGCTTGGGTATGGGTTTTGGGGCATGGGGTTTCTGAAAGTTTTTTCCTTTTTTCAATTTCTTGGAGAGTTGTAGAGATTTTTTTGGGGGGGGCTGGAAAAAGGTCTCCTTTTCTTTGGGAATTTAGGATTCCAAATCCCTAAGTGGGCTTTTGATTTTGATCTACGAAAACTAAGATGTTTGGTATGAGATTAAGTTAGGAGAAGAATTGAGGCAGATCGAACATTGAAGTAGAGATTGCAGGAGCTAAAAAGTTGAGTCTTTTTATGATTGGGTTTATGATCTCTTGAAGAACATAAGAGTTTTTTTGGCCTGTCGTGCAGCATTGGGTTTGACAGAGGAGAAAATTGTCTTTTATTCTTGGATTCGAGTCGTTTTCTGAAGTGGAAGCTCGAACTGGGAAAGTAAAGGGCGCGTGGGTGGAGGAGAGCTCTTTCTGTTCGTCAGAAATAAAAGATTTTGGCAATTTATCATGAAGGTTTCGGGAGTTGATCTTTAAATTCCGTGAAGAAGATTGCACGTTCTTAGAGTGAATTGCCTGACAAAATTTGAAGTGCTTGAGATAGTGGCATTGCGAGTTTAGAGAGAAAAATGGATTGTTGAAAAGCTGAGAAGGCTCTATTGTGATGGGTTGTTCGAGCTCGAAACCGGACCGGAACAAGGCGCTGACTCTCTGCAAAGAGCGCATGCATTATGTCAAACAAGCGATCGACTCGAGGTATGCTCTATCAGCAGCTCAAATTTCCTATGTCCAATCCCTCCACAACATGGGAATTGCTTTAAGGGAGCTCATCGAGGCCGAGATTTCTATCAGACCATCGCTTGCATCTTCTGAACCGGACAAATCTCCCTCCATTTCCTCTTATGCTTCCCCATCTCCTTCCCACATTGCTGAGTATGTTGCTTCGCCATCACACAGCTCAAGTCCTCTCTCTCCTCGTCTATCCAGTATCAGTTACATGAAGGCAGCAGGGGGTACTTCTATGAAGGTCACAGTTAAGTCATCCTTGAGCCACTTTGTTGATGAGGAGTCACTTACTTTTCCCTTCCCTCCACCACCACCCCCTGAAATTGGTTCCTCTTGGGATTTCTTTGATCCCGTTAATGCATTAAACAAGGTTGGGGTCCAGAATGGTGAACATGATATTACCCTGGACATTAGTAGATTGAGGAGCTTGAGACAATCGAAGGAAGATGTGGCTCCTTCGATTGTAGAGGAAGTGATGTGCTCTAAAATGGATGAAGAAATGAAATGGAACAGGGAGAATTCAGAGAGAAATACTGAAAATTATGTGAACTCAACATTGCACAAATTTGATGGTGGTGGAAGGGTGATGGATCGTCCGCATTTTGTGAATGGCACTAGTTTAGAGGAATCTGTTGATCTGGCACAAAAACAAAATTGCAATGGTAGAGGGCTACAGGCTGATTGTAGCTATGTTAATGGATCAGCTGAGGCTTTGGCTGGAATTTCTTTATCTGAGCTACACAGGTCAAAGAAAGAGAATGCTAACCTGCAAGAAGAATCATCTAGAGAAAGGAAGGATGCTTCAGAATTCACCAATCGTAGGGCTAAAGATTTCCTGTCCAGTATGAAGGACATTGAACACTATTTTACCCGGGCTGCAGAGTCTGGCCATGAGATTTCAAGAATGCTGGAGACAAATAAGATTCAGCTCAGAATCTGCTCTGAGACTATAGGTGGCACATGTGACTTGTGAAGAATTTGTAAATTCTTTTCATTGAAATTTGTTTACTCTAGATTTGAGCCTTCCATGTAAGCTCCTTAATTGAACTCTTGGTTCTACAGGAAAATCTTCAGCTTCTCTATTTCTCTCAGCCTTCCTGATCTGTTGCAGGGTGGAGAATGTCTCAGACAATGGTAGGTTGTTTCAGGATATTACGGAGTTCTCAATATTTTTATTACCTGAAATGAGCATTTTCGCAAGAAAAATTTGTTTTAATTGAAATGAACTTTTTTGTTTCAAATTGTGTTGATAAAATGATGGGTCAGCTTGGCATATCTAACTTCTCTAATTCTATGTAGAATCTGCCCAGCTTGCAACAAAGGTCATTACTTGGAACCGAACAGTCTCGACACGATCATCGTCATCTAGAAATCCTCTTGTATCAGCACCAAAAGATGACACTGCTGAAAGTGGAAGTGATTTTGTTGAAGAGTTTTGCATGATATCCGGAAGCCATTCATCTACATTAGATAGAGTATTTGCCTGGGAGAGAAAACTTTATGATGAAGTGAAGGTATGTTAATTTGCATCACTCCATGTATGGCATTTTTCACTGCATTGGGTAAAATTTATCAGTTTATGATAGCTTATGATCAATCATGCCTGTGTGTTGAAAGACTTGATTGGCTTATCACTGTTTGGGATGATATTACTTTTGAAGGTTGGTGGCATGAATAGTTTGATCGTTCAAATTAATAATTACTTAGGCAAATGAAACTGGATGATAGTGTGTTTGGATGAGTCAGAATGGAAGCTTCTTGATAAACTGAAATATCCTTGATGATCGGCCTACTTTTGTTCTTATTCTTCTTTTTTTGTCCCTTTTTTTTTAATCTTTTGCGGTGTATGATAGACTGGACCTTTTGGTTTGCCTTAGAGTGCTTGCTGCAAATTCTTGGACATGCTTATTGGGAATTAACACTTGGTCATGGGCTTGCAAGAAGATTCCTAAACATAAATAAGACAAGTACCTATATTTGACCCTTCAAGTCCATGAAAGAGTTGTTAGTTTAGATATAGAGATACTGTAACACCTTGATTCTAGCAATAGTTAAGACCAAGGATCGCTGAACAGGTACCGGGACCCGTACCAGTCACCGGTCGGTACAGTATGATATGGTACCATACTGATATACGGTATGACAAAGCATTCTAGTCAAATTGGCATGCAAATTTTATTAATTTTTTTTTTTTTTGTGATTTCAAATCATTTTTTAGGATTTATTGAATGTTTTTATGTCCAAATAAATGTTTGTTGATGCTAATTGAAGAAATTTTCATAAAGCAAGATTACCAATAATTAATTGGAGAAAAAGAAAAAATAGAAATATAAGAGAAATGGTGGAGGGCGAGGGACTTGGTGAAGCGGGTGGCATAGATGGGGTAGGAGGAGTTGGAGACGATGCCGGTGAGGTGGTCACGATGAGCATGGATCAAGAAATGGTATTGCTTTCATCAGGAGGCCACCGTCCACATATTCACCGAGAATAGCAGTTTCTTCTGCATCTCTATCGACATCGCTTCATCCTCTTTTTCTACCCCATCTTCTAGTGAGTCTTCCTTATTCATCTCCTATAGCCTTCTATTTTGCTCTTCATTCCTCCTTGTGAAAAAAGGAAGAGGAAATTGGATGGTTATTCTCAATTACAGAATTTTCAATTTGTCAGTTTTTCCTCTCTTCAATAGTCAGTATTTTTTCCTATCGTTCTGGTGCATAGCTTATACATGTATTTTCGATATCTAAGGCTTTGCAAGTATCCGCACCCTTCAATGGTCTCACAGTATCATAGTATTGCGGTCTCTATAGGATAATCGAGCTGGCATTATTTCTTATTTAAAAATTAATAAATGCTAGATGGTGTTCCAGACTAAATATCGGAGATCCTAACCTGACCTAACTCACTGTATTGAATTTGTGCAACATAGTTTATCATAGAACCGAGTCAGATCGAACTTTCTTCACCTTATAAGAAGGGCTTGGACTTGAATTTAACCTAGCTTAGCATTGGATAAGGTTGGAAATAATGGGGATGCAAATGAGCCTTTTAACTAGATGCTGCAATCAAATTGGTTGAGGTGTAGTTAGTACATGACTTAAGATTAAGCTAATTTTATGTACCATGCAAATCGATCATCATTAGCATGAGCATTATCATCCTAGTTCCAATCCCAAACTGACACAGAATAACATAGTCTAATAAAATTAAACTCACTTGGTTTATGATCTTTGTGCATAAAAATAAACAAATATTTTACTTTTTTAATTTTTTAATCCAAAAACATAATTTTAATTTTAAAAATCCTATACTTCATAAAAATTTTAAAAAATATAATTAACTTTACTTGGTTTCAGTTGGTCCCGGGGGTAGAACCATTTTCCATACCCAAACTATACCGATCGCTATCCGATACGGTATAGTACAGACCATACCGGACGGTTCGGTATGGTACGGAAAATCCTGGTTGGGACAGTTCAGTTGAGCAAGAATGACTAGCTAATTGGTACAGTTGACAAAACACAATTGTATGTTGGCCTGTAAGTGGATCAGATTGACTTGCTTTTGGTCTGGAACCAATTTGAAAGTAATCTGGTCGAATCCAAACCAAATTTATTTAGATGAGACTAGAGTCAAAAATATGAAAAGTTTCAGATATGGATTAAGGATCACTAGGTTCCTGATACGAACCAAAACCAACCTGAAATAATCCAAAACCAATACACCATGTTATTCCATAACACTCCTTGGATATAAGACTATTTTTCGTAACATGACTTATGTACTTACCACTAATTGTCTTCTTAACTAAAATAGAATGTTACTATCAATCAAATTTTATATAGAATAGGTTATTGATATTGGAGATTCTAATTTTTGGATGAATTTCTCAAGGCAGTAACTTAATGCAGTCGAAGATTTTTCTGAGGCAGTGGAGATACTCTTTATAAGTGGCCTCCATCATGGAGTTATACCATTCTATTTCTAAAACTGCTTTAGGACACTGCCTATTCTTTATCACTGACTCTGGTATTTTCTATGTGAAAGAGAGTCCTCCCCTTTATAGTCCCACTTCTAATAATATATATCCATTTTATGCTTTTATATGCTCATACATGCCTGGCATTTTCACTTCTAATAATATGTAGCCATTTTATGCTTTTATATGCTCGTACATGCCTGGCATTTGCACTTCTAATACAATGTATCCATTTTATGCTTTTATATGCTTGTACATGCCTGGCATTTGCACTCAATTGGCTGTCTTGTCTTCCTTATTGCATGCGCATAGCTTGCCACCTGTCTCTCTTTTCTAGTGAAGTTCATAGCATAGCCAACATATTTTCGGATGGCAACATAACAAGCATACTGCTATCTTGGATTGCAAGATATCTATTTAAATAATGTCAGTCTGAGAAAACTTGGTATCCAGTGTAGAGGAAGGACGAGATGTTCTTTGGTATTACTGACTACTCTGTGCCTAGATTGCATGTATGGGTTCTAGCTTCTTTGTTCTTCCCATTCAATCGGATTAAAATGATACGACTCTTCAGACCAGCAATAAGCATTTAATTGTCTTATTAAGTGATGGTCATGGGCTGCGATGAAGTTTTAGATGGAAGCAAAGCATGCGATGAAGATTGCTTTATCTATTCATTATCTTTCACTTTACATACCTCCTCTGTGCCACATGGATATGCTACCCTTTTTTCTTTTGATTATTGATGTGATTATAATCCTTTATTTTCTTAGGCTAGTGAATCCATCAGGAAGGCTTATGATCGAAAGTGCAACCAGCTGAGGCACCAATTCGCAAGGGATATGAATGCCCGAGTGATCGACAAAACTCGGGCTGCTGTGAAGGATCTCCATTCACGAGTAAGAGTATCCATTCACACAGTTGAATCAATATCTAGAAGAATTGAGAAGTTGAGAGATGAAGAATTGCAACCCCAGCTTATAGAACTAGTACAAGGGTATGGATCCATTAAACTCCTGTCCTTTAATTGTGTGTAGTAATATCATATCATATGTAGATGTCAATTAATGCCTCATATCATATGTAGATGTCAATTAATGCCTTATATGTTTGTTAATTGTGGACTTGATTTTCTTCCCAAGACAGACATTTCATAATCAGGCCTCTGATTCATTGTGGAGGGTCATTAAATTTTCTGTTTTCCATTCATGTTCAATAGCCATCTCCCTTACCACTTAAATTTTCCTGACACTCTGACTGCAATTGTACAAGCTTTGCATATTCATGCACTGCATTGTAAGTATTAAGAATTTTTGTCCAAAAGCCATATTTCTTCGCAGGAAGCTTTTTCAGAACTTCCTATGCAAAGAGAAGCATGAATACAGTGCATTATTGGTACTCAATAGTCTGATAGAGTTTCATTCCCAATATCAGGTTATTATTCAAGATGTCAAGGTCAAACCTTCATTATAGATGCTTTACAGTATAGTCTTGAGGCAAGTCATGCCTTAATATGCTAGAGACATAACCTAAGAAAATAGTTCTATTTTGGTTTAGATAAATTTCAAATGTGTACATAGATCTTGAATTTCACCATAAGTATCCTGTTCAACATAAAATGCTGTCTTGATCCAGTCCACCATTGCTTATGCTTGTGTGAGCAGTTGGCTTTGTTCCATCGAACATATGAAATTCCTGAGTTTAGATACAAATAAATTCTTCACTCTGTTGATATTAACCAAATTTGAAAGCTCTATTTTCTGAGGGGAGAATTATTTTTAACTCCAGCCAGATAGATAGCACTGAGTTCAGGAACTGCTTTGTCAAATAATGATTTTGTCAGAACTGCCAACTTATTTCATGCTGCATGCTTGTGTCAAGAAGAAAAAAAGAATGTTGCTGTCTTTTATATCTCTTAAATTTGGCCAGAAATGTAATTTTATATGGCCTTTGCAGGTTGATCCGGATGTGGAAAGCTATGCTTGAAAACCACCATGCACAATATATCACTATCTCATTAGCTTACCATGTAAAAAGTTCGGCAGCACTACAAAATGAGTCCTGCAGGGAGGCGTTGTTGATGCACCTTAGACGTGAAATTATTTGCTTTCACTCTAGCTTTGTACATTGGGTTGATGCCCATAAATCCTACGTGGAAGCTCTCAACACCTGGCTTCAGAAGTGCATCTTGCTACCTCAAGAACGCTCCTCCAGGGGAAGGAAGGTAACCTTCTCCCCTCGCCGAGCCCTTGCTCCTCCAATATTTGTCCTCTTGCGTGATTGGTTGGCTGGAATCCCGACACTTCCTTCAGAGGAGGTCTGTGATTCTATCAAAAGCATTGTCTCAGACCTGCACAGCTTCTTTGAGCAGCCAACAGAAGAAAGACAAGCAGAAAGGAGGGATGAAGAGGTGGAAATTGAGAGAAAATCTGAGCTCAAGGAGAACAAGGGAGAGGAGAAATGTGAGAGAGACTCAAAGTTGTGCAGTTTTCAGACTAGCTTGACAAGGTTGTTTGATTGGCTGACAAGGTTTTCGGAGGCCATGGCGAAAATTTATGAAGATGTCAAGCAGGGAAATGAGACGGCTCAGAATGCATATGCAAACGGTAGAATCAGGTAATGACATAAGCATATGAATCATTATCTTGATAATCATATTTGATGGAAGGAACCTTGTGTCGAGATGATTTAGAGTTCAATTGTTGGCTGTAAATTCCATTTTGTCAGCAAGGCTTGATGCTATCAAATGTTTCACATTCCCAGTTAAAAAGATACCTTGCCAGAGTGTATTGAAAATGAGTTTATTGCTGGGTTTTTGGTATGTGATCAGTAATAAACTTGCTAAAGAACGCAGAGTGCAACCTGCAACTGCAAATGACAAAAGAAGGAATCCAGGTTTTTCATTAAGGTTGACTTTCCAGGTGGCTTGTAGTACTCTATAGAGACGGCATGGTGAGTTAAATCGGTTAACCACTTATCTGCGAGGAGAAACAATCGAGCAATTGATTTCACCGAGAAACTAGGCTAGGTAAATGGTCAATCACCTCTTTTGCTCGGTTTGCGGTGCTTGTCTGCATGGTTCTTTTAAAAAAAAAAAAACGAAAGCAAGAAAATTGATGTGGAATCCTGAGTAAATTACTGACACATGAAGCAAATGCAATTCCTCAGATGAACCTAGCTTTACTGATTAACACATTGCTGGAAAAAAAATTTAAGTTACAGTGTTTTCAGGCTTCGTTACCAAGAATTAGATGCTGGTTGGTTCTGTCGATAAGCATGGTGGTAACAGTTTTTCTCTACCCAAATATGCAGGAACTTTACTGCAAGTAGGTGCAAAATAATGTTTGCAATCCCAAAATTCTCATTTCCTTGACAGTTTAACTGGAAATATAAAACCAATGGTACCTGAATATGTTCACAAGCATCATTATTTCTTGGCGATCCATTTGGATATGATACATGTTAGAGCATTAATCAGCCATGGATTTCGTCAGGAAATGTGTAGCATGCACGATTGTACCATGAATCCTTGGTTCTCAAAATGTCGCTCTATTCAGAAAACGACCATAAGAAGTTGCCAGGTTTCCAGCATCATGCTTGCTCGGTAACTCGGTTTAGCCCTGCCTGTTCTTGCTAAATGCAGCCATGCTCACTGTGGCTGTCACATAGAACTTGTCATACGTGCCATCAATCACCCTGGTCAGGCATCGAGATTGCATGCACATGTTTATAAAACGAGCCAATGTGCACACGTCTAAAGTGTAAACAGTCTACGATATCTTGTAGCAAAGTTTCGCGTGCTCTGCTTGCGCTTGTAAACGGTTTAAGGCTTCAGCAGCCTCGGCCCCTCAAATGTTCTGAAAGATTTGAACAAATTCAATAAACCATCTCAACATCATTCAGCATCCTCACCAGGCAGAGGCAGAGGCAGAGGCCCTCCTCCCTCCACCAGATGCGAAGGATGAGATAGAGGTCGCCGTTGTCCTCCGCATACATCCTTTGCCACTGCACCGGCCCTTGTAATGCAGCTCTCCTTTCCTGCATGGACTGTAAAAAATTTTTTTAATTTGGATTGATATTAATTATTTTTTTATGATTTATTTAAATTGGGTTAATTTTATGGTTTATATTGATAGACGAATGATGAGTCCAATGTTATGTGATCATTATTTGGATTAAGAGTACTTCGTGTGGGTTGGTGTAGTTGAGGCAGCACAGTATAGTCCTTGGCCCAACTAGCCCGTGATGGGAGGGCCTGTTAGGATTTGCTTATAAATAATAGGCTAGGTTCCCTTTCCACTCCTTGTTTTGATATTCAACATGAGTTTTGCTCTCACGGCTTGCCCCATCCATAAGCCACCTGTTACGAGAGGATGCTGGAGAGAAAAATTATACCTTCGATGTTCACGTGAGCATCTTTTTACAGGTTTGGAATTAATGACGAATACATGTATGTATCGTAAACCCTTTTTAATAGATCTTGAAAATAGATATGATAGATAGTATGAGATCTGTTATCAAATAAATCAGATCTAAATATTATGTATTTCAATTTTCTATCCATGATCCATGAAAATTAATGAAAGTTTTTTCTACATTTGGTATCAGAGTCATGGTATGTCGATGAAAAATTGAAATCATTATTTTTTCTATTTGTCTTTTGATATATGATAATATTATTTTCCATGCTCTAGATATGATGAAGTTATGCTTGTTATAATATTAAAAAAAAATTGTCTTCTTTAATATAAGCATTTTTAATTTCTTAAACTCCTTTTTCCATCGCCGACCAACATCACCGGTGGCGATCTGCTTGTGCCCGTCCCCACGGCATCGAGGGGTGGCCGGCGATGGCGGGGAGAAGCCATGGAAGCTGGCGGCAGCGGTGAGAACATGGTCATGGGTGACCGACAGTGAGTGTCTAAGCCACATTTCTCCTTTTTTTTTTTTTTTTTTTTTGGTAAATCAAAATGTGGGGGGGAGGGGTAAGACCCCAGGCATGGCTGCCCCTAGATGGCCCCCACCCCAGTCAGGGTATGTTCGATACACGACGCATATTATTTTTCGTAGCTGTTCCCCACCCGAAGGTGAGTACATCAACCTGACTGCCACGGGTCACAGGTGAGTGAACGGGATTTTATATGTATATCCCTTACTTTTTCACAAGCCACATTTCTCTTTGCTACAATAATGCCATCGGCGTTTTGGCCCCTTGATCTCTTCCCCGCCACCGTCATCTTTTCCAGCAGCCGGGTAGCCATACGTGGTGGCGTAGCCTCCGATCACCATGGTGGTCGGAAGAGGTTTAGCTTGAGAATCAAAAAAAAAAAAAAGGAAAGGAAACCGGAAGAACCCGTTGTTGGGCACAGCTCGGTCACCAATGATTGCCGGAGGCGACGACCGGCCATCCTCGGCCGGTCCTAGTGGCCGTCTCATCGATCCTTGCACCGGCGGGGTGGTTTTGCAAAGGGGCACTGGTGGTCGGTGGTTCAAAGCCCCTGTTATTTTGGTTAACCATAGGGAAGAAGTGTTATGTGGGTTTTGGATCTTTACCCAAAATCCAAAATCCAATAACCCATTATCTTAAAAAAAAGGGGGGCCATTTTGCATTAAACCCCTGGCCTTTGGATATAATAAATTAGTCCTTTAGTATTTAAGTCCCTGAAAATTTATATTTATATATTGGTCCAAAAAAAGGAAAAAAGATATTGGATATTGTCTTGGATTCGGGTGCACATAAGGCACCAATAGATAATTATACTTGTCACCTAATTAATTATGGTCTTTTAGGATATACCAAGATTATTATCCATTCCATTAATATCATTAGCTTAAATACTTGGAAGGATTTGCATGATAAAAAAGAAAAATTGTTGACATCGTGTAACGTCAATGCACTGTGGGGCCCAGCTCTCCTTTATTTGAAAAAACTCTAATACAGACATCCATAATTCTATGGTAGTGCATAAAGAGCAATGGACCTTTTGTCTCTAACCCACTTGTTGGGACTTTTGTTTCTTAAGGATTTCATATTTTTCTTTAAGTGATGATTTCCCTATAGCTCACATGCATTTCTAATAGACATAAGGGCCAAATTAAATTAATAGGGACTTGGGTTGTCCATGCTTAAAACATGTCATGCTTGCTATCTATGTAATCCTTAGACCCTAGTGCTATAATCATGCTCACGACATGTTTAATATGTTATGCATTATCATCTAGTTGGTGAATGATATTGAGATGAAATCATTATATATCTCTGGTATTTCTTCTTGTTTGCTAATATTCCTAGAGATCATAGAAATCGGCATTTGCCTCATTTATGTCGTTTGATGATGGTTGATCCATCATCGAATAGAAAGGGTGGAAGGAGATAAGTTTAAGTGGACTTTGATTTTGGATTATCAAGTTTTGGCCCATTTAAAATCCAATCCATTAATTATGGTGAACCCAAATTGGTGAGTTGGCTGGACCAAATCACATTAGGTCAGCCTAATTTTATGTTAAGAAAAATTTTACAATTAAGCTACTATAAAATTAAGAATTGCATAAGGATCGATGTAAAATTATTGATAGGCCCCTAAAGTTTTGAAAATTATAAACGAGTCTTAAAAACTTTACATTTAGGTTCCTATTTTTCTAAAAATACATTTTACAGAAAAGTTTCTATATTTTTTTGTAATTTATGATTTTGGTCCTCTATCATTATTTTTAATTAAAATTGCTGGAACTTGCTCATTTTACATCCGATTTGAGCATTTTTTAGACCGTTGGACTCATAATAATTTGAAAAATATTTTGATTGAATTCCTTAAATATGATGAAATATTTAAATAATTTAAAAATTATTTATATATAATTTTACTTATTATTATATAATTCGAGTGTAGTTTTGCATAGTCTCAAAGGATCTGGAGCACTCTAAGAATTTTGAATAGTTGAGTTATTGAGAACTAATTATTTATCTTTTATTATATTTGGAATTCCATATTGATATCTTTATTATTGTTGATCCAAAATTAAATGTAATTGATTGTGACACTTATTATATACTATAATTCTTGTCCAAAGATATTTTATAGTTATGTAGTAAGTATTATTGATAAAAATGGCAGTTCGAATGTATTATAATATTATGATATGATTAGTGAGGTGCATGTTGCGTATTCCATTTTGGACTGATCTTTTATGGCATATGATGTGGCAAGGTCGCTGATGTGGAGTCCCCGTTAGATCCAGCCTAACACCACGTGCTGCCACGTCAAACCCTCCGCCAGGCGGCTCCCTCGAGGTCGAGGTGCCCTGGCCGAAGTCAAGCTCCCACTCTCTTTGGCCTCCTTCACCGGATGGCTTCCTTAAGGTCGAGCCCACCTCGGTCGAAGTCGAGCTCTCGCTCTCTTCGAGCTCTTTCGCCAGGTGGCTCCCTCGAGGTTGATCCCATCTTGGCTGAAGTCGAGTCCTACTCTCTTCGAGCTCCTTCGCCAGGTGGCTCCCTCGAGGTCGAGCCCACCTCGGCCGAAGTCGAGCTCCCGCTCTCTTCGAGCTCCTTCGCCAGGTGGCTCCCTCGAGGTCGAGCCCACCTCGACCGAAGTCGAGCTATCGTTCTCTTCGAGCTCCTTCGCCGGGTGGCTCCCTCGAGGTCGAGCCCACCTTGGCCGAAGTTGAGCTCCCATTCAAATCCTGTAGCACCACTTCCCTCGAGCAGTGGGCCGCCGTCCAAGGACCACGGAGGAGCACCTCCCGGGATGCCATGATCGGGCCTGCTGCTGTTTACACTAGATAGGAAAGGGCACCCTTCCCAAAGCGTCGTGCTTTCTACCGACCGTCTGCACCACCCGGAAGAGGAAACTATCTAGAAGATTCAAATCCAGGGGACGGCTGCCCCCCGATCGAGGCACTGCCAGGTTTTTCGAAGAAGAGCGACCAGACGGAGAGTTAGAGCACACAGTGTGACCCTTATCGCGAATAAGGAAAGGTACTTGTGTGCACAGCATGAAGCACTGTCAAGCATTGACCCCCCAGCGCTGACAAAGGAGGAAGATCCCAAGGTAAGTCGCTGGGAGGGATCCTAACAAAAAGGGACTCTCCAAAGGTTCCCAAAGGTAAGCAAATCTAACTCGAGCAAACGAGGGAGGGGCAACACACAGGAGAGCGAAGGGCCAGACGGAGCACCTTGGGCTACCGGAGACTCATCGAGAAAGCCTTGATGGACACAGCCACGAAGCTTGAGCTCTCCTCAGCTATTCTCATCCCAGCTCCCTTCTCTCCATTTCAAGCTAAATCTACTCCTCCAAGTGTGGAGCCCAAGCAAGGTGCCCACCGGAGAGGATCTGTTCCCCTTGATCATCACTGACTTGATCCTCAGAGTGCCCTCGCCGGGATCCCCAACCCGGGTCTTCTTTGTTTTGCAAGTCCGGGTGCACGTGCAGGCTCCCATATGAGAGGACGGCGTCCGAGGTCGGCTCCAGCTACAGGCCACGACGGTGTGGACGGCAACAGATTGGCGTACCAGGTAGGGGGCACGACACAGTTTGACCACCCCTGTTTTTGCGTGACTCCACCAAAAGCATGGTGATGACACGCGCGCGGGAGGTCTCCACCAATCGTGTGGGAGACCCCCCTTTCCGCGGGGGCCCGCACAGTCCGAAAGTGGAGCCCCCCGCTCCACCACCACTTCCTCCGGCGAATGCCCAGTTAGCAGTGCTCGCCCAGCAGATGCAACTCTTGACTGCAGCGGTGCGATAGCTATAGCATCAACATCGATCCCTGGCCACCCACCAGTAGCCAGGAATTCCTGTGGCCCAAGCCGCAGCACCCCGCAACAACCTGCAATCCTTCCATGGAAGGCCGTCGCTCCCGCGGGCCACGACAGACCCCCGGGGAAGCCACCGGACCCCGGTGAAGAGGCAGTGGACCGGGTCAGTCAACCAGGAGAGCCAATCTTCGGCCCTCAAATAGGCTGCTGGTAAGCACCACCGAGGCCGTAAAGGTAGGGTTCCCCCGTCGCAACCTCCTTTGACTGACACCTTCACCTCCTCCGTTGCCCTCTACGGAGGGCTCCACCGACGAGGCCATCAGATGCACGGCTGAAAGGCGCCTGGAGGAGCAGGAGCACAAGCTGGCAGAGCTATCCCGCCAGTTTGCTTTGCAAATTTGCAGGGCTCCTCCCACGAGCCTACAGGCTACGATACCTGTCCCCCTTTCTTCCAAGAGATCCAAGAAGAGCCGATTCTGAGTCGATTCCGTATGCCGTACGTGGATCCCCATAATGGGACCATCGACCCCCTGGACCACCTTGAGAGCTATAAGGCTCTCATGAGAGTCCAAGGGGTGACCGACGTCCTCTTCTGTATTACCTTTCCAGCCACTCTTCGAAAGGCGGCTTGGATTTGGTTCGCCCACCTCAAGCCTGAAAGCATTAACTCTTTCGTGCAACTGGAAAAGAAGTTCATAGCCCATTTCAATGCCTGCCAAAAGGTGCCTCGAGAAGCGGATAGCCTCTTCTCCATTAGACAACAGGATCACGAGCCTTTGCGGGACTATGTGACCCGTTTCAAAGTCACTACACTGGAGATCTACAATCTGGATGAGCCGATTACCATGCTGGCACTTAAGAGGGGGCTCAGGACTTCCCGCCTGACCTATTCCTTGGACAAGAAGCCACTGAAGACGTACTCCGACCTCCTCCTCCATGTTCACAAATACATCCGCGCTAAAAAGGTGGACCGTACGAGGAGGGAGCTCGACGAGAAGCCATTAAGGAAGCAACTTCCGGGGGAGACATCTGGGGTGCGGAAGTATGGGTCGACCACCCCGAATTTTTGTTAAGCTTCAAAGCCGAAGAGCATCCCATCCTAGAAGAAAGATACACACCTCTCCTAGCCCTGAGAATGAAGATTCTCATGAAAATTGAGGGCGAGCATTACTTGCGTCGACCTCCTCCGCTGAGGCCGTCTAATGGTCGTGATAAGTCGAAGTACTGCCAATTCCATTACGACCATGACCATGACATCGAGGAGTGCTGCCACCTCAAGAGAGAGATTGAAGATCTAATAAGAAGGGCTACCTCGGAAAGTTTGTGGGGGGCAAGACCCTGGCAGAACCTCAGGTGCTCGCTGCTCTTCTTCCTCTCCCCCCAATAAAAAATCGGCCCATCGAGAAGCCTGTAGGAATGATATGTTGGGGAATCGAGCGTGCTGCCAAAAGGACCTAGGAAGGAGAGAGAGTTTAGAAAATGTACTCCCCTTTATGAGGGAGAGGGAATCTAGGAGTGAAAATGTAAACAACGATGTTGTAGTCATTGAGATGATGATCGCCAAGCATCCTGTAAACTGGATTATGGTCGATAGTGGAAGTTCGACTGATATCATTTTTTACGATCCTTTCTCTATGATGAATTTGCCCTCTGCTCAACTGAGGCCTATGCACGCTCCCTTTGTTGGTTTTACTGGGGACTCCATGGGAGTTGAAGGGAAAATTACTCTCCCAGTTGCTGCTGGGACCCCACCTCGGCAGAGCACTATCATGATGACCTTACGGTTGTTAGGCTCCCTTCAGCCTACAACGTGATCCTTGGCCGCCCCGGTCTCAATTTGCTCGATGCGGTCATTTCCACCAAGCGACTGTTGGTGCAATTTCCCATCCCGTATGGTGTAGGAGAAATGAGGGGGGCACCTCAGCCGATTCAACATTGCCTTCAAACTGTCCCCGGGGCCAGGAGCTCCGAGGAAGACCCCAGCAATGATGACCTGGACCAAAGGCCGCAGGACCCCAGAGGCAGTCCTGACGAGCGTTTGCTGACATTTTCACTTGGGGCGGACCCGGCAAAGACGGTGCAAATCAGGACCCATCTACAAGAAGAGGAGCGGACCCGCTTGCTGGGCTTTCTTCGGATGAACGCGGATGTGTTTGCCTAGATAGCGGTAAACATGCCCGGGATTCCACCCGACATCATCATCCATAGGTTAAGCATCGATCCGAAGTGCCACCCCGTCCAATAGAAGAAGAGGTGCTTCGCCCCGAAGAGACAACGAGCGATCAATGAGGAGATGGAGAAGCTCCTCGTAGCCGGCTTCGTTCGTAAAGTACAATATCCCAGCTGGCTGGCGAACGTGGTCATGGTCAAGAAGAATAACGAAAAGTAGAGGATCTGCATGGACTACACCGACCTCAACCGGGCCTGTCCGAAGGATATTTTTTCATTACCAAAGATAGATCAGCTGGTAGATGTCACCTCGAGGCACCACTTACTCTCCTTCATGGATGCGTTCTCCAGGTACAATTAGATCGGATGCATCCAGAAGACGAGGAGCACAATGCCTTCATCACAGATCGGGGGATGTACTGCTATCGGATGATGCCCTTCAGCCTGAAGAACACCGGTGCCACATACCAGCGGCTGGTTAATCGAGTTTTTAAGGATCAGATCGACCGAACATGCAAGTCTATGTGGACAATATGCTCGTTATGAGCAAGCCGAAGTCAGATCACGTCGTCGACCTGGCAGAAGCCTTCCAAAACCTTCGTCTGCATAAGATGAAGCTGAATCCGGTAAAATGCGCTTTCGGCGTGGTCGTAGGAAAGTTTCTTGGCTTCATGATCACCTAGAGGAGAATAGAAGCAAATCCTGAGAAGGTCCAAGCTATCGTCGACATGGAGCACCCTTCCTCGAAGAAGCAGGTCCAGCGCCTAACGGGCCGGATTACCGCCTCGAGCTGGTTCATCTCGAGGTCGGCTGACTGCTATTTACCATTCTTCAAGGCACTGCGCAAGGTGCATGATGAATGCGATTCATATAGAAATATTTAGGTCTTAATTATATAAAAATTTAGTTTAATTATTATTAATTTAGTAGCATTTGCAGCCTATTTATGCTTAATTATTTTATTTGTTTTAGGTATGCGAGCCAAAAAGAGCTTATAGAAGCTGGTCAGTTGGAGTCATGCCAAGAGGATGCTTGCAAGCTCGTACATCTATTTTACCATGAAATTATCAAGGTTTTATACGAAAGAATGCTCTTAATTGGAGAAAAATAACTGGTCCAGCCAGGTCCATCCACCATTATTATTTTTGGGGCCAATTCAACCCAATGGTAGGCATGCCAGGAGAATATCATAAGTAGTGAAAACAGTGGAAAGGAAGAATAAAACAGCGAAATTCAGGGAACAGATAAGGGAAAAAGCAGCGAAAACAAAGAAAGCAGACGAGGGGGAAGCAGCGAAAAGAAAAAAATAAAAAAAACAGCGAACGAGGGGAAGACACAACGGAGGATGAAAAGAAAAAAATTGAAGGAGCTGTACGGTCATCAATGCAGAAAATCAATGAAGGACAAAGGAAAAATTAATTAGCCATGAGTTTATTTGATTTATATTATCCTTGTCTTTATATTGTTTTCAATCTGAATATGTGTAGCTAGTTTTTTTTAGCTAAGGCTTAAGGATTTAACTGATATGGTGATTGTGGATTTCAATGGTTAATTTAATTTCTTTCTTTTACTTGAAGTTTTTTTTATGATCGTAATGCTTTAAAGATTTGATGAATTCTTCAATGAAATTTATCTAGAGTTTAATTGATCTATTAAATTTCTAGATTAAAAAGTAAAAGAACTTCATATATTTAAATCTTACCTGAATTACTAGGACTGATCTATGCAATGATTAGGATTATAAAAATTTAATATATCTGAATTATTTAAATCACGTCTTAACCACCGTGGTTAATAATCTTTGATATGATTAATGCAATTTGAACGAAAGTGCATTAATCAATTAAGAAAGTCTGCTGGCTTGTAAAACCAGCAAATCAAATTAGCATATTCAGAAGAAATTATCACATCGATTTGGTTAAATTCCCAACGCCTTAGTGATTTTAGATTTTGTCTTATTCTAAAAGTTTGCAACCACCTTAGTTTGATAGTGTGTTTAATTTTCAATTTATAATTTTTTAATAATTTCACTCGAAATCAATTGTCCAAACAGTATAGGTAGGTATTATAATTTGGGTGATTGTCTCTAATCCTATAGGACGACATTGGGTTACTATCCTATATTACTTGCACGACCGGTACGCTTGCCGAACACATGTCAATGCATGATTTCGTCTGGTCGGAGGAGTGCAAGGCAACCTCCGAGGAGCTGAAGGAATTCCTGGCAACACCACCGTTACTCTCCAGACCCGAGGATGGACAGAAACTTTTTTTGTACCTGGCGGTCACCCCAGGAGCTGTCAATTCGGTCCTTGTCCATACCGACTCAGATGGAGTTCAAAAGCCGGTGTACTATGCCAGCAAGCTACTGCGAGATGCGGAAATCAGGTACACCCACTCTGAGAAGTTGATCTTTGCCCTCATAATGTCTGCTTAACAGCTTAGGCCATACTTTCAAGCGCATCCTATTGCGGTCATGACAAACCAGCCGCTAAGGGCCATACTTAGCCGCCCCGACATCTCAGAACACCAGCTGGAGCTCGTAACCGAGGAGGAGACCTGGGTCCTCCATGTGGATGGCACATCCAACTCAGGAGGGAGCGGAGTGGGTCTCATCCTCGCCAACGGAGATGGGGTCATGGCTGAATGTGCGCTCCGCTTCTGGTTTGCAGCAACCAACAACCAGGCAGAGTACGAGGCACTCCTCGCAAGACTCAAAGTCTCTCTCGAGCTGGGTGTAACCAACCTAAAAGTCTTCACCGACTCCCAACTAGTAGCCGGATAGGTCTTTGGAGAGTTTGAGGCAAGGGACCCCCAGATAACGAAGTACTTGGAACAGGTAGTCTTGAGCACGGCAGGCTTTCGGCATTTTAGCATCTCCCACATCCCTTAAGGAGAGAACGCTAGCGTCGATGCCCTCTTGAGGCTCGTGACCCTATCGGATTCGTCGCTGGAACGCGCCCATATTCAATACCTGGAAGTTTCGAGTTATGAAGCTCCCGGGGAGGTCCAACAGGTCACCCCGGAGCCCAGCTGGATGGATAGATATATCAGGTACATCAGCAACGGTGCCCTGCCGGAAGATCGCACGGAAGCTATCCTCGTCAAGAAGAAGGCTGCACGCTTTGTCTTAATGGATGGGCAGCTCTACCGCATGTCCTATTCCTATCTACTCTTGAAATGTCTGAGACCTACGGAGGTGGCCTTTGTGTTCTAGGAGATACACGAAGGCCTCTGTGGGAACCATGTGGGGGGCAGGATGTTAGCGTACAAGGCCCTTCATCAGGGGTACTACTGGGATACTATGAGGGCGGATGCTACCGACTTCGTGAGGAAGTGCAATCGTTGCCAGTGCCATGGCCACATACAACGTCAACCGTCGGTGCCACTCTCTCAACTCTTGGCCCCCTGGCCTTTTTCTCAGTAGGAGATGGATATCCTTGGTCCATTTCTCCCCGCATCCGGACAATGCAAATTCCTAGTAGTGGCTATCGATTACTTCACTAAATGGGTGGAGGCAGAGCCACTGGCATGGATCACCGAGACCAAGGTCTATCGATTCTTTTGGAAGTCGATCATCTACCATTTCGGGATCCCCCACAACATCATCACCGATAACGGACAGCAGTTTGACAATCGAGAGTTCGAGTAGTTTTGTGCTAACCTCGAAATCTGCCATTGCTTCACCTCGGGACCCACCCCCAGACTAACGATGAAGATGAGGTGACCAACCGAACCACTCTCCAGGGGCTTCAAACCAGATTGGACTAGGCCAAGGGTAGGTGGGTAAAAGAACTCCCCAGCATCATTTGGGCCTATCACACAATGCCCAGAACGTCCACAAACGAGACCCCTTTCAACCTCATCTTCGGCTCTGAAGTCATTGTCTCGGTCGAGCTCGGCGTGCCCACTTTGCGGGTGGAGCAGTATGATGTAGATGAAAACCCAGCTCAACTTCTTCTAAACTTGGACCTGCTCAAGAAAACGAGAGACAAGGCTCGGCTCCGGATGGCAGCCTACTGGCAGCGGGTAGCTCGATACCACAACGCGCGAGTAAGGCCAAAGATCTTCCGAGCGAGAGACTTAGTGTTGCGGCGTGCTGAAGCCTCTTAACTTAGAGAGTGCGGTAAGCTCTCCCTGAACTGGGAGGGCCCTTACAAGGTGGTCGAAGCTCTCCCCAATGGAGCATACTACCTCGCTGAGCTCGGCGGCGCCCGATTCTCCCGAACTTGGAATGCCGACAACTTGAAGATGTATTACCAACGATGTAAGATCTCCACCCATTAATGATAAAATTTCTTTCAGTGCAAACCTTCTTTGCCTTGCAGGAATATCGCCGCTCGGCCCCAGGCCTGGCGGACTAAGCCGGGAAACTCCTGAAGCCTGGCACATCAAGCCCGAAAACTCCTGAAGCCCGGCACTTCAAGCCCGGAAACTCTTGAAGCCCGGCACATCAAGCCCGGAAACTCCTGAAGCCCGAAACTTCAAGCTTGGAAACTCCTAAAGCCTGGCATATCAAGCTCGGAAACTCCTAAAGCCCGACACTTCAAGCCCGGGAACTCTTGAAGCCCGGCACTTCAAGCCCGGAAACTCCTGAAGCCCGGCACTTCAAGCCCAGAAACCCCTGAAGCCCGGCACTTCAAGCCCGGAAACTCCTGAAGCCCGGCACTCCAAGCCCGGAAACTCCTGAAGCCCGGCACTTCAAGCTCGAAAACTCTTGAAGCCTGGCACTTCAAACCTGGAAACTCCTGAAGCCCGGCACTGAAAGCCCAGAAATTCCTGAAGCCCAGCACTCCGAGCTAGGAAACTTCTGAAGCCCTGCATTGAAGTCAAAAATCGGGGCCGAGCTCCCCACTGGGTAGAGCCCCATGCTGAGGATGGGCTCCATAGAAAGGCTGGATTCCCATTCCTTGAGTACCTTCATTTCGATGCCTCTCCCGTGGTCGAGCATTTGTCTACTCCCTGCTCGAGCTGCAAAGGGCTCGAAGACGCAACCTGCCTAGGGGAGACGCGCGAAGTATCTTCACATCGCCCCTGACGTGGTGGAGATAAACAAAAATCTAAGACCCCTCTCTTCAACTACCTACACATTTGGAGCTCTGCCGAGAAGAGCTAGATGCTTAATGTCCCGTCGCACGGCGCTGCAACTAAGGCATGCGCCTCAGCGGCCAAAAAAAAAAGAAGACAAAAGAAGAGAGGAGGGAAAATAAGAGGAGAAGGGAGACTCAGTAAGAACAAAAAAGGGCTCTTCATTAATGCAGAAAGGTTACATTAGATAAGAACCCCTGACAGGCCGGGCAGTCCGAAGAGAAAAGAAAGAAGAAAAATGAAAAGACTAGAGGCCCCTATTCTGCCTGCTCCTTCTCAGGGTGGCACTGGGGCGTAGCAGCATCTGCCTTGGTCTCCACCAGGGGAGCAGCTTCTGCGATGGCCGAGGGCTCTTCCTCTGATCCTACGGCCATGGACTCATCGGGACCCTCGGTCGATGCCTTCAAGAAGACCAAGCTGCCCAGGCTTAGCCCAGGGAACATCTGGGCAGCCCGAGACTTGCAATGTTCGAAGCCCTTGGCGAATGAGTCAAGGATCGCCTCCTGACTTCGTCGATATAGGCTTCTGAAGCCTAGTATTTGGGGATCGCCTCGGTGGCCTCTTTCTTGGCAGCCTTCATCAAGGCTGCCGCGCCCGCGGCCTTTTCTTCAACAGCAACAGCCCGAGCCCGCGCGGCCTCGAGCCGGGTCCGGAGACTTTCGGTCTGCTCTGCTACCCGGACAGCCTCGACCTTGAGCTTCTCGGCACGAGCTACCTCAGCCTTGAGCTCCTCAAACCTGCGCTTGACCCGGTCCTTCTCCCGGGCCAGGGATGCCTCAAGGTCATTAATGCTCCTTTCGGTGCCAGTCGCCTCATCCCTCAGCTCCCGATTTTTCTCCTCAGCTTCCTGGGCTCTAGCATTCTTCTCTTTGGCCTCGGCCATGGCCGATGCCAACTCTTGCTCCTTCAGCTTCTCCCTCTTGATCCAGTGGGTGCGGTAGTCACGGATAAGAAGAAGATCCGTGCTGAGCTGCAATAACGACAACATCAGCGAACAGAAGAAGAAAAGGAGAAGAAGAAAGGGGGCAGGGAGCCTTACTGTGAAGAGGTGGGGGAAGGTGCCAAGAATAGCGTTCGGCAAAGGCCTTCCTCCCCTTTTTCACCGGTCGCGTGACTAGACGGTGAAGTCACCCATGCGCTTGGTTAAGGACCGATCTTGAGTCACCGAGAAGTTCGGCGCCACTTCGAAGGGCACCCTCCGGGAGCTAGACTTCTTCCTAGCTCGAGCTGTTATCGGGTCCTCAAGGATGGTCGAGGACATCTCTGAGCCCCTGGTTGAGCTCGCCGCCACAACAGACGGTGCCATCGGCAGTAGCATCCTCCTCTCCTCACCTGCCACCTCCACCTCGATGATTTCAAGAGGTGGAGGTGCGGCAACAGTGGCAGCGATGGCAGAACGAACCCGGCACCTGTGGGGGAATCTCGGGCCGGAGGTGAAGCCTGTCGCCTTGGCGGATCGTGTACCTGATCAATTACCCTCATGCCCGGGCTGAGAGCTATGACCGGCCCGAGCCTTAAGCTGGGCTCGTTTCGGGCCCTCTTCGGGGGGGACTCCCTGGGCCCCCCTGGCGCACCTCTCCCTAGGTACACTGAACTATTTACGCTATTGAAAGCTTCATGCCTGCAAGGAGAAAAGAATTGATGTCAGCCTCGTGACCGGACGGACCTAGAGAAAAGAGAAATCAAGGTCAGGCCGAACCCACCCAACTCCTGGATTGGGTCAACTCCAAGGAAGGGGCCTGGTCGACGTGAAGCTGGTCATAAATTTTTCGATCAGCCGCTTCGACAGTAGAGTTCTGGTTCGGGGTCCGATCTGGATCGCTCCAAACCTAGTCAACCCCCTCGATAGAAGCAAAAAATATTTACTATTCCATCCCTTGATGGAAGAGGGAAGCTCCCTAATGTCCTTTGGACGAGGATAAATAAACCACCACTCATCCTCGATCGGGTGGCGCTTCAGGATGAAAAAAGCCCTGAACAAGGAGAAACGGGCCACGATCCCGTGGAAGTGGCACATGACGATGAAACAGAAAATAGTCATGATCATGTTCGGAACCAGGCGGTAGTTGCTAAGAACAGAGAGGAAGAAAGGATGAAAAGGAAATCAAAGACCCCCTGCGAGGGACTCCTCACAAAGGGCGATCCGACCCAGGCTACTAGAAGTGACCCGCTCCCCCGGTTGAGGGACCGAAAGTCGGACAGAGCTTAGGATGTCGAAAGCCTCCCGGATTATGGCGAGGTCCTCCCCGGTTATCACCGAGGTGACCCCGTCGAGACCAGATGAACGGGACGGCTCGGGAGAACTTCAGGAATAGAAGGAAGAGGAGGGCGAGCCCTAGGCTCCCCTATCACAATCCCGACGGGATGGAGGCTCCTGCAAACCTCGATCGGGACTTCCTCATTAGAAGAAGAGGGAGTCCTCGATCGAGAAGGCCCCACCTCGTCAGGATTGATGGAAAAATAAAAATGATGGCTGGAAGGGGCCATCCTAAGCAAAGACCAGGGAGGAGCAAGAAGAACGAAGGATGAAGGAAGGAAACTGGACTCCAAAGAAGCTCTGAGGACGGGTCTACCAAACCAAAGGACAGAAAAGGACTGCAGAAGACTAACCTAGTGGCTTTGGAAGTCAAAAACACCCAGAGGGGAAGAAGAGAAAGTCTCTGGTTCGTCGGCGGGCGTAGAGGATTCGAAAGAAGTGATGTTCATAGGAAGTTTTCCCTCCTTTCGAAACAACCAGGCATCGGCTGTACCCTTCTCACAACTGCTCCATCGGATTGCCACCACATGTCAAAATCATCGAGGAACGACGCTTCGGTTCGTCAAAAATCGCTTCGGGTCCTGCATCGGTCATTATGTTTCCTTGGACTGGCTGATGTGTCATCCCCGCGTTGGCTCAAGGTCCGCCCCCTGAGGCGCCGGCAATCTAGGTATTAATGATGCTCGATTTTTGCCTTTCCATATTAGCACCGCATTTACTCCCTTCGCCCCGAGCGCCGCGCACCAATGAGACTCGGGAGTGGGGGCAAATGATGTGGCAAGGTCATTGATGTGGAGTCCCAATCATATCCGGCCTGACATCGCATGCTGCCATGTCAAACCCTCCACCAGGTGGCTCTCCGAGGTCGAGGTGCCCTGGCCAAAGTCAAGCTCCCGCTCTTTTCAGGCTCCTTCATCGGGTGGCTCCCTCGAGGTCGAGCCCATCTCGGCCGAAGTCAAGCTCCCGCTCTCTTCGAGCTCCTTCGCTGAGTGGCTCCCTCGAGGTCGAGCCCACCTCGATCGAAGTCGAGCTCCTTCGCTGGGTGGCTCCCTCAAGGTCGAGCCCATCTCGATCGAAGTCGAACTCCTGCTATCTTCAAGCTCCTTCGCCGGGTGGCTCCCTCGAGGTTGAGCCCACCTCGATCAAAGTTGAGCTCCCGTTCGAATCTTATGGTGCCACTTCCCTCGAGCAGCGGGCAGCCATCCAAGGACCACGGAGGAGCACCTTTCGGGATGCCATGATCGGGCCTGCTGCTGTTTACATCAGATAGGAAAGGGCACCCTTCCCAAAGCACCGCGCTCTTTACCGACCGTCTGCACCATCCAAAAGAGAAAACTATCCCGAAAGATTCAAATCCATGGGATGGCTGTCCCCCGATCGAGGCAATGCCAGGTTTCTCGAAGAAGAGTGACCAGACAGAGAGTCAAAGCATGCGGCATGACCCCTTATCGCGAATGAGGAAAGGTACCCATGTGCACGGCATGAAACACTGTCAAGCGTTGACCCCCTGCCGCCGGCAAAGGGGGAAGATCCCAAGATAAGTCGTTGGGAGGGATCCCGACAAAAAGGAACTCTCCGAAGGTTCCCAAAGGTAAGCAAATCTAACTCGAGCAAACGAGGGAGGGGCAGCACACAAGAGAGCGAAGGGCCAGACGGAGCACCTTGGGCTACCAGAGACTCATCGAGAAAGTCTTGACAGACACAGCCACGAAGCTCGAGCTCTCCTCAGCTATTCTCACCCCAGCTCCCTTCTCTCAATTTCAAGCTAAATCTACTCCTCCAAGTATGGAGTCCAAGCAAGGGGCCCACTAGGGAGGATCTGTTTCCCTCAATCATCATTGACTTGATCATCGGAGTGCCCCCGCCGGGATCCCCGGCCAGGTTTTCTTTGTTTTGCAGGTTCGGGTGCGCGTGCAAGCTCCTGTGCTACGAGGTCGGCGTCCGAGGTCAACTACAGCTGCAGGCCATGACGGTGTGGGTGGCAACAGCATACATGTCGTTAAAGTGTATTATTTTATATTTGTTTGGATATTTATTTTTCTTGTGTGAATAATTTTGTGGGTTGATAAAAAATATTTATTATCAAAGTGGTTTATTTATGTCAGTCCATTGAATTTTTTCATCATATGAGAGATATTTTTTGGTTATTGCATACAATCACCTGTCCAAAGGAGATTGTTATATATTTTAATCGAAAAAGGTTGTATGGGATATTGTGTTGCAATAGTGCTCTAGCATTCATGGGCTTGTCTGTCCAATGGAGATAGGTTCGTGACTGTTAGGATATTTCATTTGCTTGTCAGCTTCATGTGAAGAGTACTTATGCATATTACATATTCTGTCCAAAGAAAAATATATGATATTACATTTGGATTCTTGTATATCATTTCTGGTATATGCCCATTGACTAGTATTTTATATTTTTTCCATCTTTAATTATACAGTCATTTCTATGTTAATAATAATGTTGTTGTTGAGATTTTAACTGGATCAAAATATCAAAGGTAGATGTATATATAGGACTTAAAAAATTTATCTGTCCAATGGGGATAGATTTTTGAATGCTTTGTATCTTTATTGTGTTAACCTAAAAAGAGATATATATTAGACATAAAAAATTTGCTTACCCAAAGGAGATATATTTTCAAAAATTTATATTTTCATTATATTGACACCATCATTGGAGCTCAAAAGTATGTCATATTCTCTGCCTATAGAAGTTTTATAATGATGCACATAGTACATTTATTGAGAATGGCTTATTATATTTAAAGCCTTTATTCATTTATTATTTGTACCTCAAACACGTTGCATCATACATGAGCTTAATTGATATTTTATATATCTTATGATATTTTAGAGATCATGACTTGATGATCCATCATTGAAAGGTTTATGAATTTCGATAGATGGTGACCACCAAAATGGCCTACTCATTGAAATTTATAAAATTCTTCTATAAGATATTTTTAGAAGGGATTGCATAGCATTATATGTTGAAGAGAGATTCCTTATGTGGTTCATTTTCTTTTTAAAGAAAGTCTTATAACGTTAGACCAAGGGCTCTCATTAAAATAATACTTGTAAAGATTTTTGAAATATATTGTATATATTTTTTTATTGATTAACTGTACAAAGACTGTTTAATAGTTAGTATATTTGTATTCAATAGAGTTAATGCTTCCATTATGATGATTCTGACTGAAATGAAATATGAAAACTGAAATTGTACTAGCACTAAGTATGATGGAATGTAGATATTACATTATGTAATGATCTTCCATCTTGGTTAACTTATTAGAGTACTCTAAAATAAAGCTACTTTAAAAAGTGGTAAAGATTGAATTATTTGATTTAAAATATATTTATAAAATTAATTCCATTCTTATTATTGTATTTAAGAATGGTAATCTAATATAATTTTTTGACCTTATTTGTAAAAGATATGTAAAATCTGATAAAAGAAAGTCTAGACAGCTGATGGATAGATAAATTAATGTGTGATAGATGATATGATGGTGTTAGGGTCTATATCTTGAAACTATAAAATATTGCACATAAAATTAGTATTATGAGATTTCTATCTCTAATACATTGGTTACTCATCATATTTTATTTTTCTGCTATGCAGTTTAGTAAACTTAAAATCATATATATAAAATAATTAATAATCATATCCTATTTTATTTTAGAAGATTTGATATATTTAAGAAAATGATGAAAGTATTAATACGGTGTATTAGTCACATTTTAGGATCCTATATATAACAAATAAAAGGTATTATTGAATATATGTATAAGTATGGGATAGTTATTTAATACATCATACCTAAAATTTATAAATAATATGATGTGACTGAGAGGCATAGCACATCTTAAAAAAACATGGTGTGAAGTATGATGAGTAGGTGCAATTTATCATGATATCTTTAGTATAAGATCCTAAATAACTATCATCTATATTTTGGATGAAATTCTTTGTAAAATGGTTATACAAAATACTATTGAGTCGAAAGTTAGTAGGAAGCTCAATATAATTTAATTTTATGTTTGGAGCTATCATACGATACTTAATCATTGATAATCCATCAGCAAAAAAATCTTGATTATTTAATAATATGTTATTTATTTTGATTATCCAGATAATTATAAATAAATATATATTCTAATATTCTAATAGAGATATTACGAATATTGAGTTAAATCATGTCATATTTGTAGATTCTGATTTGTATGATGTTAGATGCTCCTATATATTAGAAGTATGACATTGAAGGAAAAATAAGTTATTGCTATTATTTATATAAATATTATATTTCATCCTACTGGAGGACAGTGGGAGAACGATATTAAATATACAAACTAATGATTATACATCCATTACTAGTTGATATAGCATTAGTAAAAAAATTATATGATAAGAAAATAGATACATCCCATTTTTATGACAATGTAAATGATTTGAGATTTTATTTTATAGAAAGGCATGAAAATAGAATCTAATGACATTCTAAGATATAAACACAAAGTTTATGGTACGTTGCAAAGTCATAATATATATATTACTTTGATTATAGAACTTTGTCCTGGAACCTATAATTATTGATTCTGTCTTAAAATTATTTAAAATTTATTATAATCATATTGCAGCTGTTGCCGTTCTCGTCGCTGCGCCCGTGCCGAGGATCAGCCGATCCTCCCTGACCGCCTGGCAAGGGAGCCTCCCTTCCTTCGAGAAACCTGCAACAAAGGGGTTAGAGGACCCTGGCCGGGGATTCCGGCGAGGGGGCTCCGACGGTCAAGTCAGTAGACGACGAGAAGGAACAGACTCTCCCCCCCGGGCCCTTGGAAGGGTCCCAGATTTGGAGAGTTAACTGGTGAAGGGAGTGCGCCGGGGACCGGAATCTCGGCTGGGCCTGCTTGCTGAGCTCACGTCCAGTATTCCCCGCTCGGGATCTCTGGTTTCTTCCTCGGAGCGAGGCCTTGTGCCGGTGTTTCCTCCTTGTCCCCAGGCTAGTTGGCTTACCTTGTAGTCTCCGGATTCTTCCCTCTTTATCTCCCTCCGTCGTGCGCTTGTCCTTTTCTCCCTCGAAAACTCCTCCCCCCTGTCTTCCTTTCTTTTCCCTTTTTGGTGAAGGAGGCTAGGCGGCTTTCCGACCTCGTCCGCCGGGCCCAGCAGGGAGAAGGCAAGGACAGAAAAGAAAAGGAGGGAGGGCGGTGCTGGCAGAGCGGCCAGTCGTCAGGCCTCGGGCTTCGTGAGAGTGCTCTTTTCCCCGAGCATGGGCGTCATCCGTTTACGGGGCCTGTTCCGTCAGGATCGGGTCTCTCGACTGCGGGACCTGTCGGGCCAATGTAAGTGACGTTCCGCGTGCCGCCGCCCTCCGTACGGGACGCCGTCTGGGGTCGGTACGGCCCGAGGGATGGCCTCGGGACCTGTCGCTTTCCCCGGGGGCCTCTCCGTACGGGCGGTCTGACCTCGGCTGAGTTGGACTTGTCTCCGGGGGCCAACTGGCGAGAGGCGAGGGATCGGCCGACCTCGGCTTAGGTGGACCCCTCCTGGGTGGACACCTGGCGAGGCGGCAGGAGGTCGCCTGGCTTCGGCCGAGGTGGACCCGTCTCCGGGTGGCCACCTGGCGCAAGGCGAAGGGTCAGCCGACCTCAACCTAGGTGGACCCCTCCTGGGTGGACACCTGGTGAGGTGGCAGGAAATCGCCTGGCTTCGGCCGAGGTGGACCCGTCTCCGGGTGGCCACCTGGCGCAAGGCGAAGGGTCGGCCGACCTCGGCCTACCTTACTCGGGTCGGCTCCTCCGGGCCCGGGCGCAGATGAGTCGGTGGGGGAACTCCGCGCCGAGCTCGACCTCGGCGGGAGCGGTTTTCTTTAGATAATCGTCGAGCGGTGCGGTCTTGCCGACCCCAGCTTTGAGGACGTGGCGCTGATTCCGGCAGGAAAACTCACACGTGGCTCGTTCGCATTCGGCGATACCTGAGCCTGGCCACGTCACTGTCACGGCTGTAACAGTTGCCCCCCAGCCCGCCGTTCCGTCAGGGCATCGTAGAACGGAACGTCGGGATTAATTGTAGACATGACGTGGGGAGGCGAAGATCTTGCATCATAATTGGCACGATCTCCATTCGTCGTGGCTCGATGCGGCCGAAGACCTATGGGGAGTCGCCACGCGTCGTCCACTTGCCCGCAATCAATGCGTCGCTTCGGGGCAGAGGCCGTTACTCTGCTAACGAGGCGTCGGTGTCGGGCGTGTGCCCACGTGGCGACCATCCAGTGGCCTGAGGCGGAATGATGGGTACGGCTGCTGCCGGCTGAGTTTGAAAGGGAGGGGACTTTCCAGAACGAGGCCTTTTCCCTTGCTTCGTGGGTGGTTTGCTGCAGGCTAACAACTTCTGCTGCTCGCGCCCGTCTGTGCATTTTTGGGTAAGTGTCTTCTTCTCCTTCTCTAGCCTCCCTCCTTCCCTCTCGTTTATTCAGCCTCTTTCTCCTTTTTCTTTGTTTGTTTGTTTCTGAGATGTCGGTCTGGGACACCTGAGACAACTGCGGGCCTGGTCCTTCTATACTAAATCGAAGGACGGGGTCTGCAAAGCCGTGTCGCGGCAAGGCAAGAATCCTGAGCAGGTCCGACTTTGGGCTGCCTTCATGCTTGCGCGGACAACACAGTTCCTGCACCATCTTCCGGGCCGAAATCCGGGATCTTCCGGACTGAGCTCGATGCCGCAGGCTTTCTTAAACCTTGCGTGGCTCGCTGAGCTAAGCTCCGGGCTTGCGCGGGCGAAGTGGATTCGGCGCCACCTTCCAGGCCGAAGCCCAGGATCTTCCGGACTGAGCTCGATGCCGCAGGCTTTCCCAAACCTTGCGCGGCTTGCTGAGCTGTGCTCCGGGCTTGCGTGGGCGAAGTGGATTCGGCGCCACCTTCCAGGCCGAAGCCCAGGATCTTCCGGACTGAGCTCGATGCCGCAGGCTTTCTCAAACCTTGTGCGGCTTGCTGAGCTGTGCTCCGGGCTTGCGTGGGCGAACTGGGTTCGACGCCACCTTCCAGGCCGAAGCCCAGGATCTTCCGGACTAAGCTCGATGCCGCAGGCTTTCTCAACCCTTGCGCGGCTTGCTGAGCTGTGCTCCGGGCTTGCGTGGGCGAACTGGGTTCGACGCCACCTTCCAGGCCGAAGCCCAGGATCTTCCGGACTGAGCTCGATGCCGCAGGCTTTCTCAAACCTTGCGCGGCTTGCTGAGCTGTGCTCCGGGCTTGCGTGGGCGAACTGGGTTCGACGCCACCTTCCAGGCCGAAGCCCAGGATCTTCCGGACTGAGCTCGATGCCGCAGGCCTTCTTGTTGAAGTTAGAGAAGAGTGTTTAAAGTGAAGAAGCTTTGTTAGAGAAACTGGGAGCCTTACATCACTGGTAGTACATTCTCAGGTTCGAGGGGTTCCATGTCCGGGGGAACCTGGCTCCTCCCAATTCTTCCAAGTAACATGCTCCGTGAGGGAGGGCTTCTGCCACCCGGTAAGGGCCTTCCCAGTTAGGTGAAAGCTTGCCGCACTCCCGTGGCTGAGAGGCTTCTGCGCGCCGGAGGACCAAGTCCCCGGGACGAAAAACCTTCGGCCGTACTCGGGAGTTGTAATATCTGGCTACACGTTGCCGGTATGCCGCCATTCGAATTCGGGCCTTGTCCCTCGTTTCTTCGAGGAGGTCTAGGTTGAGCATCATCCTGGCCGGGTTTTCTGTCTCGTCGTATTGTTCCACGCGCAGCGTGGGTATGCTGAGCTCGATCGGGATGACTGCCTCGGCCCCGAAGACGAGGTTGAATGGGGTTTCGTCAGTAGCCGTCCTTGGGGTGGTGTGGTATGCCCAAAGAACGCTGGGAAGCTCGTCGGCCCACCTGCCCTTGGCTTGGTCTAGCCGCGTGCGGAGGCCCTGAAGAATGGTCCTGTTCGTGACCTCAGCCTCCCCGTTGGTCTGGGGGTGCGCCACCGAAGTGAAGCGATGCTTGATGCCGAGGTCGTTGCAGAAATCTTCGAACTCTCGACAGTCGAACTGGCGTCCGTTGTCGGTGACCACGGTGTGGGGGAGGCCGAAGCGGCAGATGATGGACTTCCAGAAGAACTTGGCGACGTTTGCTTCGGTGATTCTTGCCAAGGGTTCGGCCTCGACCCACTTTGTGAAGTAGTCGATAGCTACTATCAGGAACTTCCGCTGGCCGGACGCCGGCGGGAATGGGCCCAGGAGGTCCATCCCCCACTGGGCGAACGGCCAGGGGGCTGAGAGCTGAGAGATCGGGTTGGAGGGTTGCCGCTGTACCGTGGCGTGACGCTGGCACCGGTCGCATTTCTTCACGAAGTCGGCGGCGTCCTCCTTCATCGTCTCCCAGAAGTAGCCCTGACGAAGGGCCTTGTACGCCAATGCCCTTCCCCCCACGTGGTTCCCACAGATGCCTTCGTGAATCTCCTGGAGCACAAGCTTGGCTTCCGTGGGTCCAATGCACTTGAGGAGGGGATAAGAGTAGGACCTTCGATACAGCTGCCCGTCCATCAGGACAAACCGCACGGCCTTCTTCCTGATGAGGCGAGCCGCATCTCGGTCTTCCGGAAGAATGCCGCTGGTGATGTACGCAGCGTACTTGTCCATCCAGCCGGGCTCCTGGCTGACCTGATGGACCCCCGCCGGTGCTTCGAGGCTTGGGACTTCGAGTCGCTCCACATGAGCACGTCCCAGCATCGTGTCCGGCAGGGTCGCCAACCGAGAGAGGGCATCCGCGCGGGCGTTCTCCCTGCGGGGGATATGGAAGATGTTGAAGCGCCGGAACTTGGACGCGCCCGCCTTGACGAGCTCCAAATACCTCGCCATCTGGGGGTCGTGAGCGACGTACTCCCCGGACACCTGCCCCGCCACGAGCTGGGAGTCAGTGAAAGCTCTGAGGTTGGTCACGCCCAGCTCGCGGGAGACCCTCAGTCCGGCGAGAAGTGCCTCGTACTCCGCTTGGTTATTTATCGCGGGGAACTGGAAACGGAGCGCGCACTCGGCGACGACTCCGTCGCCGTTGGCAAGGATGAGCCCAGCTCCGCTCCCGCCGGAGTTTGAGGCTCCGTCTACATGGAGGATCCAGGCGTCCTCTCCGGGCTCGTTGGTGCCGACCTCCATCGGCCGGGCCGGGGAGTCCTCCTCGGGCTCCTTGCCCAAACCTGCGCATTCGACCAAGAAGTCGGCCAGCACCTGTGCCTTCATTGCCGACCTTGGTCGGTATGTAATGTTGAACTCGCTGAGTTTCAGTGCCCATTTGGCCAATCGCCCCGAGGTGTCGGGTCGGCTGAGTACCGCTTTCAGCGGTTGATCCGTCAAGACGGCGATGGGATGCGCTTGGAAATAGGGCCTGAGACGCTGGGCAGACACTATTAGCGCAAAAACGAGTTTCTCGGGCCGGGAATACCTGAGCTCCGCGTCCCGGAGGAGTTTGCTGGTATAGTACACCGGCCGCTGGATCCCGTGGTCGTCGGTTCGGACCAGGACAGAGCTGACGGCCTCCGGGGTAACGGCCAAGTAGAGGGTGAGCTCCTCGCCTTCCTCGGGCCTGGACAGCAAAGGTGGTGATGCGAGCGTCTTCTTCAACTCCTCGAAGGCCTGCTGGCATTCCTCGGTCCAAGCGAAACCATTCATCTTCCTCAGCACCTTGAAGAAGGGACGGCAGCGGTCCGCCGACCTGGAAATAAAATGGCTAAGGGCCGCAACCCGGTCGGTCAGTTGCTGCACTTGTTTCTTGGAGGCTGGCTGCTCCATGTCCAGGATGGCCTGGACCTTCTCCGGGTTGGCCTCGATTCCTCTCTGGGTCACCATGAACCCTAGGAACTTTCCGGCGGAGACCCCGAAGGCGCACTTCGCCGGATTCAGCTTCATCTGGTGGCGCCGGAGGTTGCCGAACGTCTCCGCCAGGTCAGCTACGTGGTCCGAGTCAAGTTTGCTCATTACTAGCATGTCGTCCACGTACACCTGCATGTTGCGGCCTATCTGGTCTTTGAAGACTTTATTGACCAGACGTTGGTACGTCGCCCCCGCGTTCTTGAGGCCGAAGGGCATCATCCTATAACAGAAAGTCCCGCGGTCAGTTATGAAGGCGGTACGCTCTTCATCCTCCGGATTCATCCGGATCTGGTTGTATCCAGAAAAAGCGTCCATGAATGACAGGAGACGATGCCCCGAGGTGGTGTCGACCAGCTGGTCGATCTTCGGCAGAGGGAAGCTGTCCTTCGGGCAAGCTCGATTGAGGTCGGTGTAGTCCACACAGATCCTCCACTTACCACTGCTCTTCTTTACCATGACCACGTTTGCTAACCAGCTGGGGTATTGGACTTCTCGGACGAAACCGGCGGCGAGAAGTTTTTCTACCTCCTCGTCGATCGCCTTCTGCCTCTCCATGGCAAAGCTTCTCTTCTTCTGGCGGACCGGGCGGCTACCTGGGTCCACGTTCAGGCTGTGCATGATAATTTCGGGCGGGATACCCGGCATGTCGGCCGCCGACCAGGCGAACACATCGGCGTTGGCACGGAGGAACTCCAGCAGGCGGGTTCGCTCCTCTTCGGGGAGCTGGGCCCCGACTTGCACCGTCTTCAGGGGGTCCGAACCAAGGGGAAAGGATAGCAGGCGCTCTACGGGCCCTCCCCTGGGTTCCTTTTCTCTCAGGTCGAGGTCCTCGACATCGTGGGCGAGCTCTGCGCTCCTGGTGCCTGGGATTGTCTGTAGGCAGAGCGGGACTGGCTGAGTCATCCCCTTCATTTCCCCGAACCCGAAAGGCGTGGGGAACTGTACCAGCAGTCTCCTTGTGGAGATGGTGGCATCTAGTTGGTTGAGCCCGGGACGCCCGAGAATGGCGTTGTAAGGCGAAGGGAGCTTGACGACAGTGAATGTTACCATGATGGTCGCCTGCCGAGGTGGGGATTCGGCGGTAACTGGGAGAGTGATTTTCCCTTCGACTCCCACGGAGTCCCCTGTGAAACCTACAAGTGGGGTGTGCACTAGCTTTAGCTGGTCGGGAGGCAAATTCATCCGAGAGAAAGCATCGTAAAAAAGTACGTCGGCCGAGCTTCCACTATCCACCATGATTCGATGTACAGGGTGTTTCGCGATGGTCATCTCGACCACCACGGCATCATCGTTTACATTGCCTTTAGACTCCCCTCCTTTGGGAGGGATTACATTCTCCGGGACTTCCCGGGCTCTCTTCTCTGCTCGGCCGGATCCGCGCGAGATCATGCCCACGGGCTTCTCTGTTGGCCGATTGTCGATCGCAGGGATAGGTGGCAGGGCCGCGAGCGGCTGCTTCTCGGAGGGGGCCTCGTTCTTGACGAACTTCCTGAGGTATCCCCTCCCGATCAGCTCCTCGATCTCCCGCTTCAAATGGCGGCACTCCTCCGTGTCATGTCCGTGCTCGCGGTGGAATTGGCAGTACTTTGATTTATCTCGGGCGGCCCTCGGGTTCTGAGGTGGAGGTCGGCGGAGGTAGCGCTCGCCCTCGATTTCCATGAGGATTTTGGCTCGAGGTGCGAGGAGAGGGGTGTACCTCCGCTCGGGGGCAGACTCGGCCCTCGGCCTTGGATTCGGGCGAGGGTCGGCTGATGGCCCGGGCCTCCGAGCTCCCGGGGCGTCCCTCGGGGTTGACTTCTTCAGAATCTTCCCGTCCAGCTCTCGACGGGTGCGGTCAGCCTCCTCCGCTCGGATGTACTTGTGGGCGCGGAGGAGGAGCTCGGAATACGTCCTGGGCGGCTTCTTGTCCAGGGAATAGGTCAGGCGGGACGTCTTGAGCCCGCGCTTTAAAGCCAGCATAGCGACGGGCTCGTCCAAGCTGTAGATCTCCAGGGCTGCGGTCTTAAACCGGGCGATGTAGTCTCGGAGCAGCTCCTGGTCCTGCTGGCGGATGGAGAAGAGACTGTCCACCTCCCTTGGCACCTTTCGACAAGCGTCGAAATGCGCCACAAACTTTCCTTCCAACTGCTGGAAGGAGCAAATGGATCCGGGTTCGAGACGGGCGAACCAGACTCGAGCGGCCTTCCGAAGGGTTGCTGGGAAGGCGATGCACAGAAGGGCGTCGGTGGCGCCCCGGACCCTCATGAGGGCTTTATAACCCTCCAGGTGGTCCAGGGGGTCGGTGGTCCCGTCGTAGGGGTCCACCTGCGGCATGCGGAACCGTTTCGGGATCGATTCCGCCTGGATCTCTTCGGAGAAAGGGGGGCGGGAGTCGTGGCCCGCCGGGTCGGCTGACGAGTTCTGCAGGTCGGCGAACCGTCGAGCGAACTCCGCCAACTTGCGCTCGTGCTCTTCTAGGCGCCTCTCGGCCTGGCGCCTGATGGCTTCATCGGTGGAGTCTTCCACCGAGACTGCAGGTGAGGGGGGCGCCGATCGGTCTCGGCGCGAGGTCTGGCCCCGGCGTCGCTTGCTGCGATGCGCCGTTTCGGCCCCATCGGCCGGGGATCGACTCTCGTGATCCTCCGAGCCGGAATAGTTTCTCTTCGGGGGAGCTTGGCGGCTCCCTCGGGGGTTGGAGATGGCTTGCGGATGGGACGGCCTGCCCTGGATTGAGCGCAGGCTCCCATGCTGTCCTGCGACTCGGGCCGCGGGGGTCCCTGGCTGCGGCTGAGTGGCCAGGGATTGCTGCTGATGCTGAAGCTGTCGGACCGCTGAGATCAAGGTCTGCAGCTGCTGGACGATGGCCACAAGGGATCCGTCCGCCGGGATAGGCTGCTGCAGAAGAGGAGGGGGAGCCGGAAGCTCCCGCTCGGGGGTGTGGCCCCCTGGAGGGGAGTGGGCTTCTCCCACACGGCTGGTGGACGCCTCGCGACCACGAGTGACCACCATTGCTAGAGAGCGTGACACCTGCAAAAAGCTAGTTCCCACTGGGGGTTAGTGTCCTGCCCCCCTACCTGGCGCGCCAATCTGTTGCCGTTCTCGTCGCTGCGCCCGTGCCGAGGATCAGCCGATCCTCCCTGACCGCCTGGCAAGGGAGCCTCCCTTCCTTCGAGAAACCTGCAACAAAGGGGTTAGAGGACCCTGGCCGGGGATTCCGGCGAGGGGGCTCCGACGGTCAAGTCAGTAGACGACGAGAAGGAACAGACTCTCCCCCCCGGGCCCTTGGAAGGGTCCCAGATTTGGAGAGTTAACTGGTGAAGGGAGTGCGCCGGGGACCGGAATCTCGGCTGGGCCTGCTTGCCGAGCTCACGTCCAGTATTCCCCGCTCGGGATCTCTGGTTTCTTCCTCGGAGCGAGGCCTTGTGCCGGTGTTTCCTCCTTGTCCCCAGGCTAGTTGGCTTACCTTGTAGTCTCCGGATTCTTCCCTCTTTATCTCCCTCCGTCGTGCGCTTGTCCTTTTCTCCCTCGAAAACTCCTCCCCCCTGTCTTCCTTTCTTTTCCCTTTTTGGTGAAGGAGGCTAGGCGGCTTTCCGACCTCGTCCGCCGGGCCCAGCAGGGAGAAGGCAAGGACAGAAGAGAAAAGGAGGGAGGGCGGCGCTGGCAGAGCGGCCAGTCGTCAGGCCTCGGGCTTCGTGAGAGTGCTCTTTTCCCCGAGCGTGGGCGTCATCCGTTTACGGGGCCTGTTCCGTCAGGATCGGGTCTCTCGACTGCGGGACCTGTCGGGCCAATGTAAGTGACGTTCCGCGTGCCGCCGCCCTCCGTACGGGACGCCGTCTGGGGTCGGTACGGCCCGAGGGATGGCCTCGGGACCTGTCGCTTTCCCCGGGGGCCTCTCCGTACGGGCGGTCTGACCTCGGCTGAGTTGGACTTGTCTCCGGGGGCCAACTGGCGAGAGGCGAGGGATCGGCCGACCTCGGCTTAGGTGGACCCCTCCTGGGTGGACACCTGGCGATGCGGCAGGAGGTCGCCTGGCTTCGGCCGAGGTGGACCCGTCTCCGGGTGGCCACCTAGCGCAAGGCGAAGGGTCAGCCGACCTCAACCTAGGTGGACCCCTCCTGGGTGGACACCTGGTGAGGTGGCAGGAAATCGCCTGGCTTCGGCCGAGGTAGACCCGTCTCCGGGTGGCCACCTGGCGCAAGGCGAAGGGTCGGCCGACCTCGGCCGACCTTACTCGGGTCGGCTCCTCCGGGCCCGGGCGCAGATGAGTCGGTGGGGGAACTCCGCGCCGAGCTCGACCTCGGCGGGAGCGGTTTTCTTCAGATAATCGTCGAGCGGTGCGGTCTTGCCGACCCCAGCTTTGAGGACGTGGCGCTGATTCCGGCAGGAAAACTCACACGTGGCTCGTTCGCATTCGGCGATACCTGAGCCTGGCCACGTCACTGTCACGGCTATAACAGCAGCTATCCTCTTTAAAGGAAATGATAAAAGTTTTCATTATCTCTATTTATGTGAAGATAGAATATTTATCAGTCAGAGATTTTAGTTGAAAGGAAGATAATTTGTACAATATACAAAGTCAATGTTTGTTGATCCCCTAATCAAATAATTAAGATCCATAGTTTTCATGAAATATATCAAGAATATGGATATTTTAGAATCTTTTGATTTTTTAATTAGTGAGAATTTGATGTATTTATATATTAACTTGATTGATAATTTTTTTTATTAATTGCTTTAATTGATGGATTATAATCCAAGAACATATAAGTGTCGAGTATATATGATAAAGTCTATGTTGGCTGATCTTCTAACCAAGAATTTGAAGTCCATATGCTTTACAATGCATTTTGAAAATATGGACATATTAAGTTTTTTGTTGTACTTGGTTAGTATGAGTAATTTTATATTTGTGCTTTATTATTATAAAACTTGATTTTATTTGATATTTCTATCATGTGTATTTATATACATTGTTGATATGATAATTGATGGATTGTATTTCTATATAGTTTATGTGCACATGTGAAATAATAAAATATAATATAGTATCTCAAGAATATGTTTTGTCTTGAGAATGACAGTTGTATAGGTATGTCTTATTTGATAATTACGATATCTCATTGTATTTAGAGACATACAGACTTCTTTTGAAGTCATGGATTTCTCTAGCTTCTATAAAACATGTGTTAAAGATAAATCATGATTAATGATATGTATATTTAGTTTGTTTTGATTATAAGATATCTCTTTTGGTTATTTATCTATTGTGCTGTCTCATCATTGAGTATGTGAGATAGAATAGCTTGCTGTTTGTTGCTATTAAAATTTCTCTTACTTATTTTGTTTCTTAGAATGTTGAAAAAAAATTGGATGACTGACAATGAAAAATAGCATATTTTATTTTGGATCACCTTGATGCTATTTTCTTGCTACACTACCGTACTAAGACTCATATCGATAGTATTTATGATACTTGTAAATTTCTCTTACTTATTTTGTTTCTTAGCATGTTGAAGAAAAATTGGATGACTGACAATAAAAAATAGCATATTTTATTTTGGATCACCTTGATACTATTTTCTTGCTACACTACCGTACTAAGACTCATATCGATAGTATTTATGATACTTGTAACCATTGATAAGTCTTGTATTGGATAAGTGGTACAATAATCCCATGATTCGGCATCATAGATATTGTTGAAAGTATTGTCTATGGATCATATGATGGCCACATTTTTTTTAATATGAGAGTTGTTTTTAAAATTATAATTAATGTAGTCCAAATAGAAGAATGTAAGAGTTTTTCTTAATTTGGGCTGACATTAATTATTGTTTTATGATTTATTAAAACCAGGTTGATTTTATGGTCCATATTGATAGATATATAACGAGCCTAATGTTATGTGATCATTGTTTGGACTAGGAGTATCTCATATGGGTTGGTGTGTTTGAAACGGCACAGAGTAAACCTTGGTCCAACTGACCCGTGATGGAAGGGTCTATTAGAATTTGCTTATAAATAATAGGCGAGGATGCTGGAGAGAAGAACTCTGCCTTCGAAGTTCACATGAGCATCGTTTTACAGGTTTGGAATTAATGACGAATACAGGTATGTATCGTAAATCCCTTTTAACAGATCTTGATAATAGGTATGATAAATAGTATGAGGTATGTTATCAAATAGATCATATCTAAATGTTATGTATTACAATCTTCTATTCATGATCCATGAAAATTAATGGAAGTTTTTTTTACATGGACCTCTGTGACCGGCATTACCAGGGTAAAAGGATTCCATCACACAAAAGCAAGAAAGGATGAAGGTAAAGGAAGAGAAGGGAGAAGAATGACAGGGCGAACGAAGACCAGAAAGCATTCTCAAACCTTCTCTCTCACATGCACGCAATATCGCATAGCTTCTTTGTCAAAAACAGCAATCTCTTCAAGCTTTTTTGGTGCTTAGTAACCTGGAAGTGATCACATCACCACCTCTCGGGCCCCTGGCACGGCTAATACAAGCAAACTAACAACGAACTGCAGATTATTCTGTCAACGCCCTCCAAGTTTCTTTTCTTTTTTCCTGCAAACTCCCTAGCTGTGTTGGATTAGATTCCCTAATACGGCGACGATTCTATTACGGCCGTTGGTTTTTTCATCAAAATAAATGAATGAAGTCCATCAGCGCAACTACTTTTCAATAAGACAGATTCGCCAAATTTGGACCTTGGCAGAGATTAGAGTTCAGATTCCAGCTAAAAGATTGGCAGCCTCAAGCACAACAATTTGCATATCCCAAGCATCTCATGACTAGCATCCACCTCATTGATGGCTGCTAGCTCCCTCGCCCTCGAGCAGCACCTTTTTGACTTCATCCCTTCCCAATCCAAGTGCCTTTTATAACGTAACGCTGGCTTGGACTACATGTTATAATATGATGGTATCCGATTAGGGGGTGTACGGTGATTTAGATGGGATCACCATGATGATCAAGATTCACTGATAATCAAAATCTTAAGATGATCCAATTTCTGGTAATTTAAGATCATCATGTTTAATTGATCATAGTATGATAAAAAATCTCTAGTATATACGAATAATTTATTTGGTATATTACAAAAATAAAAAATTATAGAACATATAATACTAGAAATATTTTTAATAAAATTAAATTTAAATGAATGTAAAAAAAAAAAAAAAAAAGATAGCTAGAAAAGATAATTAAAAAAAATTAAGATTAAACATTTTCATATCGCGCATAAAAAAATCTAATGACCAAAAAATAATTTTCTCTTTAGTGAGTTCAGCATAAAGGATAATATATAGTAGAGAAAATGAACAATAAAACCTCAGGAAGAGACAACCCGGAGAAAGGGCACGGTGAACCTACGAAGACTCCCATCACACATTCTAAAAGGTAGGGAAAGCTATCACTTTGAAACCAATGCCCGTCGGTCATTACAGCGCTCAAAGCACCCAAAAACATTACACCCGTTTATCACCTAGAAGAATTCACACATGATTACCACTAGCTTAGCTTTCCATGTCCTATTAACATCAGCGAGGCATATCACCGAAGCTATACGTGCCAGGCCTCTTATGACCACTTCAAAATTTGAAAACAAGCAAAATCACACCATCAATAAAAAGATACAACTGGATGCAGCACCATGAACGAAAAAATCACAGATAGACCAAGATAACTAACCATCTTATTTAATACTAAAAAGCATCCAAAATAACAGCGGGTGGGTCAAATGACAGCAAACATCCCAACCCTACGCAAAGCACAAACTCAGTAGAATTCAAAAAGAAAATTTGACAGCCTCAACAGTTTTGGGTAATGCAGAACTTAAATAGCAGAAGACGGCTAACCTTTAACACTGCCACCGCCGATCAAGCACCCAATTCTGCATCCAGACTCCGCATACTGTGGACACATAATGACGGCAAGGAGATACCTCTACCCTACAACTGCTACCGACTCGAAACCACACCGATGCAAAGAGATCCTCAGTTCATTTCTTCTTTTGTGCCGCTTTGGTAATCTTGGCTCCAGTAGCATCTTTTTTCTCCACATTCTTGATGACACCAACAGCGACTGTCTGCCTCATGTCTCTAACAGCAAACCTACCCAGAGGAGGGTACTCAGAGAAGGTCTCCACCACCATTGGCTTGGTGGGAATCATCTTAACAAACCCTGCATCTCCATTCTTCAAGAATTTGGGCTCCTTCTCCAGCTCCTTACCAGAACGACGATCAATCTTGGTCACAAGCTCCGCAAACTTGACAGCTATGTGCGAAGTGTGACAGTCTAAAACTGGGGCATAACCATTGCCAATCTGGCCTGGGTGGTTCATGATAATGACCTGAGAAGTGAAGCTGGCAGCCTCCTTTGCAGGGTCATCCTTGGAGTTTGAAGCAACAAAACCACGCTTCAGATCCTTGACAGCAACATTCTTGACGTTGAAGCCAACATTGTCTCCAGGAAGAGCCTCCTGAAGAGCCTCATGATGCATCTCCACAGACTTGACTTCAGTTGTCAGTCCTGAGGGTCCAAAAGTCACAACCATACCAGGCTTGAGGATTCCAGTCTCAACACGACCAACAGGAACAGTGCCGATGCCTCCAATCTTGTAGACATCCTGCAGAGGAAGACGGAGGGGCTTGTCTGATGGGCGCTTGGGCTCCTGGATCATGTCAAGTGCTTCCAGGAGAGTGGGACCCTTGTACCAGTCAAGGTTGGTGGATCTCTCGATCATGTTATCTCCTTCAAAACCAGAGATTGGCACGAAGGGAATTTTATCAGGATTGTAACCAACCTTCTTCAGATAGGATGAGACCTCCTTCACAATCTCATCATACCTTGCTTTTGAGTATTTGGGTGTCGTGGCATCCATCTATCAACATGATAATCAATACAAATTAGTTAATAATGATTTTTTTAAAAAAAAAACATACAACAGTAGATGAGATTATACAGTACGTGGTTACCTTGTTACAGCAACAGATCATCTGCTTGACTCCAAGAGTGAAGGCAAGAAGAGCATGCTCACGAGTCTGGCCATCCTTCGAAATTCCTGCTTCAAAACCACCAGTGGTGGAATCAATAATAAGGACAGCACAGTCAGCCTGAGAAGTTCCTGTTATCATGTTCTTGATGAAATCTCGATGGCCAGGAGCATCAATGACAGTGCAGTAGTATTTTGTGGTCTCAAACTTCCAGAGAGCAATATCAATGGTGATACCACGTTCACGCTCAGCTTTCAACTTGTCAAGCACCCAGGCATACTTAAATGACCTTTTGTTCATCTCAGCAGCCTCTTTCTCAAATCTCTCTATCACACGCTTGTCAATACCACCAAGCTTGTAGATAAGATGTCCAGTTGTAGTTGATTTCCCAGAATCGACATGGCCAATAACCACAATGCTAATGTGAACCTTCTCCTTTCCCATTGCTACTTTCTGGTTAATCTATGATCCGCAAGAAAGAGAAATTCTGGTGAGTTTAAAGATCAACATTTGGCATCAAAAAATATTCAAGAATGTAAACAAATCACACGTAGTTACAGAAAGCAATTAGAAGCCTGAATCACAAAGTCCAGTTTAGTCACAATCAACAAAAACATTAATCTCAACAACATAATACATGTACAACACCATAAGAGCAAACTAAAGATCTGATACAGCATTAATAAAATTATCATCCAGAACGGACAATCAATAGAATATATTTCAAGACCCAGATTTTACACAATATATGAATAGTTTGGAATATTTTGTTCATATTTCTATTGTACTTCTCAAAATTATTTTGAGAAAAAAGTTACAAATTAAAGTATAGGTGTTTCATGATTCTTGAAATCCTGTGTGTCAACAAGCATAGAGAAAATCGGTTTCAACTAAGATTACTTGCTTAAAGATCACAACCAATTAGACATAGAAGTTCTAAAATTTTAACACCCTTAACTTCACTCTTGGATCATGCTAATTATCCATAATTATCCATGAAGGTTTCAAAAACAGAAAAGGAAGTGTTTACTCCAGGTTTATTGCTCGGAACAACTATCAAGCGAACAAAAATTGGTAACATAAACATGAATTCTTTTTTCCTTTCTGTAATTTAAATTACATAGAACCAACACAAAATGTAACTGGCAGGGGTATCAATGTTTAAATGCTAGTGGAAAGTAAGATGCAAGAACTAGTAGCAACATTCAGAGGAAACTCTAAACAATACCAGCAGCAATAACTGTTATAGATATCGGAAAATAATCCAAATAAGGTTTCCAATTAGGACTCAGCTGTTTGCACAAGGATAAATATGGCAAATATATCATCAACAGTTCTTAAAGAACCTTTAAAAAGTTGATAATAATAGGTTTCACAGAAATCATGCTCCCAAGTGGGAAATCAGACAGGTAAGGGGGTTGGCATGATCTGATATTAAATATAGTTAGTCTACAATATAAATCACTACAGACAAATAAATATAGATGCAAATAATGGGCTAACAAGTAGCATCCAAATCATATGTTATTGTCCGGTAGCTAGGAAGATGGACATAATTACAGATCGGCTTTTCAAGCTAAAAATCCTACTTTTCAATCTAAAAGAACATGGGTTGCATGCCTAATTGATGCATCTTTCTACTATTATCCCTTTTAAGTTAATCGCTATGTCCTTACTAGCAGAAAGTCATGAAAAATAATTCCAAACAATTAAAGAAGCAAAAAAAAAAAAAAAAAATCCAACATCAGATCTATCCCCTGGTACCGATCTTTAGCCTTTTCATTATCTACCGAAGATTTTCTAAAAAAATATTATATATCACCTCATATCAGGTCGTACGAGAAATTTTCTAGGATTGATCGCTTAGGTCGAACCAAAAAAAAAAAAAGTTCCTTTCCAAAATTATAGCATATGCGAACAAAAAACAACATATCAAAAACACTATAATATCCGAGAAGACATCATAGGGCTCATCATATAGATCAGATAGATAACTACAGAGAATTGAACCACAAAACCATCGGAAAAACAAGCAAATCATGGATCAAAGAAGGGCCCAACTAGAGGAAAAGAACAAGAGACCAAGGAAAAGAGATCTTACCCAAGGTAATTCAAGTGTAGGAAGGGAAAGAGAGAGAGGAGATCGGCAGCCTCTGCCACTCCCCTGAGAGCTGGGTCGCGATGGGAAGAAGAAACCCTTAGGCGATCGGGCCAATATTTATAGAGGGCGCGGTTACGGAGTTGCCGATTTCGCAAGGTTGGTGTGGGCAATTTCGTCTATTCACAGGCGATGGGTAGCAATCCCAATAAAATTCAAATATATGGGTATCCAATCCAACCCGAGATGATTGGGCCAATATTTATAGAGGGCGCGGTTACGGAGTTGCCGATTTCGCAAGGTTGGTGTGGGCAATTTCGTCTATTCACAGGCAATGGGTAGCAATCCCAATAAAATTCCAATGGGTATCCAATCCAACCCGAGATGATTGGGCCAATATTTATAGAGGGCGCGGTTACGGAGTTGCCGATTTCGCAAGGTTGGTGTGGGCAATTTCGCCTATTCACAGGCAATGGGTAGCAATCCGAATAAAATTCAAATATATGGGTATCCAATCCAACCCGAGATGATTGGGTCGCGTAATAACACTTTGACTGGATTTGGACCGAATTTAGATAAAATTTAAATGCTTAACTTTAAATTTGGACCGGGACTGAATAAATATACATCCGATCCAAACCCAACCCAAATTATTTAATATTTAAATATATATAATTAATATATATTTATTAATTATAATTATTAGTTATTAAAATTTAAAATATTTGAACCCTATATCCTAATTATTATTATTATTATATATATATATTGGAAATTTTTTTCATCCTATTTTATTCAGGATGAATCCAAAACAAGACCATAATTAATAGTTTACCAACTTCATAATATAAATTTTGATTGAATATGAAATTAAATGCTGTTGAACTAAAAATGTAGTTAAATTTTATTTGTTTAATGTATGTATAATTTATAAAATTGTAGATGATTTTAAAGTTAATAAAAATGAAAAAATATTTAACATGACTCAGTTGGATTCGGGCCGGGTAAACCCGATTATCCGATATCCAATTGAGATGGGTTTGGATAAAAAAAAATCCAGTTCCGATAATATTTGGGCCGGATTTGGATAATATATTGAATATTTAGGTTTGGGTTTGGATAGTTACCGCACCCGGCCCGAACCTGGCCCATTGCCATCCATGACTGCGGGGCATGGTCATGGTTAATTACTGGTGGGGTTTAGGGAAGTTATTATGAGAATCAAAGCCGTCGGATCTTCTACTTAAAGAAAAAAAAAAAAAAAAACAAAACCGTTATATCCTGACTGGATAGTATTTAGGATTGTCATGCGTGCACTGCATTTTAGATTTAAGAATGATGCTTAGCTCTTATGCTGAAATCTAAGCTAATGTGATGCATAACACAAAGGTGGCTGTGATTTCATGATTTTAAACTAAATTATCATATTAAATTTTACTATATCTTTCTTCTTCTTCTTCTTTTTTCCTTAAATCTTTTTTCCTGCTCCTGGTTGCTGGTGCATTCACTTCTAAGTTTTAAGGGCTCGCTCAAACTATATATTTTTTTCTCAAAATTGCCAAATAATATAGTTGATAAAATTATTGATGATTAATATTGACATGGCCTAAAACTGACTTTCCTATGGCAAGTAATTTCAAAAAAAACTGAATTCAAGGCATATTCAATATGAATGGTTATAACTCATTCGAAGGGATCGGCATAAGGAAGGATGGTTTTAGCTTACTAAGAAAGGATAGTTATGGTTTACAAGAAATATGGTTACAACTGATGATAAGCAAAGTTAGTTATAGCTCATTTTCTGATTTCTACCTTCAGTCCTAAGAGAACCATGCTTCCTTTATGTAAATAGGGCCAAGAAAAAGGTTATTAAAATCGAGGTCCAGGTCGACCAGGACAAGCAACTACACTAGACTTGGCAATTAAACTGGCCTAATGACCCCTATTTTATAAAAAGGAGCTTAGGGTACTAAATACATAAATCATATCTTCTTCTTTTTTTTTTTTCCCTTATCTTTTCTATTTCCTAATGTTATTTCAAGGCCCTTACTGATTTAAGCATCGACGCCAAAGGGTCTAACTCGAGCCAATCTAGTGAGTGAGCTCCATTGTTTTGGTTAATGTATGCAGGTTTACTAATACTCTCCAGGCCTCCACCCTCGTCAGACAAGATTTTGGCATGAATTGATGTCAAGGACTTGCATGTAAGTCACACTCTTCTCAATTTTTGACTATATCTCCTCTCATCCAAATCCTTGAATAATATTATTATTTACATTCAAACCTAAATAGAAACGATGTTTTCTTTTTAAGTAGGCATCTCATCCCCAAAGTATGCTTGCTGTGTGATTTGGAGTTTTCTCAAAGAGTCCATATCTATTTTTGAATTTTAACTTCGTACTTGTAGGCCAATTGCTCTCCTGCTTTCGTGGCCAGAAAATCTCGGTCAATAGCCGAGTTAAGAGTTCAAGGGCCAGAAGCCTCTTGCTTTTCAAAGTTGCATAGTTTTGTAAATGAAACGTGGATCCATCTACAAACGACCATTAAAATAGTTTGCTGTATTTACATACAGTAGATTTTCAAATAACAATCAATATTTAGCTATCACACTCATCATGTTGGCCATCATATGACTAAGATAACAACCTTCATTCAAATTATCAGTATATCAGGAACAAATTTTCATTTTTGTACTTATAATGTAAATAATATGTAATATATTACCAATCCAAATATATATATATATATATCTTTATCAATGACGTCCATTTTTGAGAGAGAAAACAAGGAATATCTATCTGCAGTATAATCATTGAAGTTTCAATACTTTAGGAGTCCACCAACCAAAATTTTGTCGATTTATTCATATCAATGATTTAGTCAAATTGCACTGCTTCAACAGCTTTTTCCTTACAAAACTTTGGTCGTGTCCCCATTACATTTCCTTTGAAGTTTTTTTTTTAAAAAAAAATATATATTATAATGACCTATAAATAATTAATGAGTATCAATAAATATCTTTATTATAACATTCAGTAATATTAATCTTGAAATAGTTATGACAAACAATGGCATAATAAAAGCCTAGCACATTCCAAAAATTACAAGAGGACTACAAGTTTTGCAAGGAATTTTGGGCGGTTTTTTGGGATGTCTTTTTAGCAAAGTTGATGGTTGTGATTGTATATCTGTAAAGACTGCGCCCATCTCTCTCTATTTGAGTGCCATCCTTCTACCGTTCTTTTTTTAGAGTCTATGGATTTAACAAGAAGCCAAATCATCCAATATCTGTAGGAATGCAATAAGATTCTAGTTTATAATTAATCTCATGATGATCAAGCACTTATCCTTTTTTTTTTTTCCTTGAGATCGACATGTACATAAAACAATCTTTCCATGTACGAACTCAATTTATGATCATAATTTATGATTATAATGATGACGATTTGGGAATGCCAAAATAAAGCTTCTTGCTGGATGGAGAAGAAGTCTAGCAGTCAAGATGACCAGGGTTGATATGTGCATCAATTAATCTTAGTTGTTATAAAAGAATTTTACTATATCCTTTAAAATCCTATCATATATAGCTTGGTTACAAGTTTAGGGTTGTTGTGAACCTATATTTTAAAGTTGCACGACAACTTCAGCTGCATCGCAGGTTGAGTTGCATAGTTATGTTACAAGATTCTCAATTTTGAAGACATGTAGAAGATAAAGAGGTAGCCATGGAGGGGGATGGATGGTGGAAAAGAGAGCGGACAATCAAGGAGAAGTTTGAGATAAAGAAAAAGAGGGGAAAGGAAAATAATAGTATAGGAGATTTGGAGACAGAAATGGAGAAGGTCCTCGCCGTAAATAAAAACGGAAAAGGAGGAGGAGGGGTGGAGAAAGAATGGATCGAGGAAGAGATCAAAGAAGAGGAGAGGGGAGCGATTGATATAGAGTTGGAGGAAGAGTAGGACGAGGGGTGGCGGTCCAAGTGCAAGAGGGGATAGAGGCAGAGGAGGATTAGGGAAAGGAGATGAGAGGAGGGGAGGCAATAGAGATCTTTGGTACTGGGAGTGAGGAGGGGTTAAAGACAGAGCGAGGATAAAGGAGGGGAGAGAGAGCAGAGAGGGAGAAAGCCTTCAACATTATGAGAGGTGAGATAGGGTGCTGTTGAGGAAAATATCACGATTCGGTCCGGAAGAAGCTCGGAACCAAATCAGGCAAGCACGTGGTTTAGACCCACACATGCAGACGTGCAGTCCAGGCATGATGCACGTGGCCCAAAGCACGTGCACAGCCCAGTGCTCCCTTAGCATGCGGTTCACCACGATCCACTGAGCAAGATGCCACGGTCTATAGCTCCTTTACGTGGTCCACAGGAGAATTATCATGATCTACAAGATAAACGCACACGATTTGCATGATCGAATGGCTCCATGAACTCCCCGATGCAATATAACGGTGCAGGACGAGTCTGACTTTGTTTTTGGCTTGATCCAGTATAATTTGCGACGTAATAAATGCCAATCGGGTGTCAAGGAGGTGTTCATAAATCAAATAGGAGTTGGACAAGAAATTAGAATCATTTTCTGATCTGGTTTGAATCACCAGATCGAAGTGCTCTTTGATAGAGATGCTATAAAAAGAGGGACATGGATCAGAGAGGTCAGTTTGAGGATTCAAAGGATTTCTAGAAAGTATGAAGGTGATAAAAAAAGTCTGCAGGGACTAGAAGATCTTCTTGAAAGGTAAGAGTTTGTGGAAAGGGTTTTTGGATTTCTTGTTGAATTTTTTATATAAAGTGAGAGTATAAGATCTTATTTATGATTTTTCTTATAGTAAAATCTTGTATGTCCTATTGATTATTTTTTCTATTTTATTTTTCCTTCTTCCTTCTCTTGCAACATTAACAATGTTATCATGATTTTGAAAACGAAAATCCATATTTTGCACAAGAAATTTTTCAATAAGTCGAATCGGTATAAGTGGTACTATAATAACTGGTATCAAAGCCTTGGATTATTCTTGTTGATCGAGATTAAAGAGAATGGTAAATGCAATCAAAGTCGACATCAACCAGTTTGATAGGAAAAGCAATTTCTCCTTCTAGCAAGCGAGGATAAAAGACATACTCATTTAATAGGATTTAATTAATACTCTCATATACAAAAAGAGATTCGCCATCATGTAGGATAAGAGATGGAGGTGGCTCTAGATGTAGGTAATGAACATGATTCACTTTTACCTAATAGATGATGTGGTGATCCATGTACTAAGTAAGATTTTTCTAACAGTGCTGTAGGTAAAGCTCGAAGACTTGTATATTGCAAAGTCCCTTACCAACACTCTTTTTTGAAAGCAGTTTTATTAATTACAAATGAGCGAAAGACAAAGCATGCTGGAGCATCTGAACAACTTTCGGATAATCTTTATCGATCTTCTCAATGTAGATAAGAAGGTTGAAGAGAAAATCAGGATATTGGTCTTGCTATTATCACTTCTGCATCCCTTCCAGTCCTTGATGACTGCTCTTCTAGTAAAAAAAAGCACCATCAAGATAAAGGAGGTCACTTCAATGCTTCTTCAAGACTCTAAAGCGAGAGAACCAAGTTTTTAGTTTAGGTGAAAACTCAACATTGGTGATCTCTAGAGGAACTGATGGTAGAAGGTGGAGCGATAGAGAATCAAAAGGTGGGTGATCCAAGTCGAAGAACACAAGCAAGATCAAGTACTATCAGTGCAACAAGTTAGGGTATCGTGTCAAACATTGCCCACAACTCAAGAATCAAATAAAAGCTACTAGATGGTGGCCAATGATAATAATAGTGACAGATGATGTGGCAGGACCGCTGACGAGGAAAAACTGGTAGGCGCCACGTCAATAGAAGACGCCACGATGATTCTCCCGCTCGGACCCCACTACCGAGCTGAGCTGAACTCCCTCAGGACAACAAGTCGAGCTCAATCCTCCGCCAGGTCGAGCTCATGAGCTCGATGCCTAGGTCGGAGCCACCTTCCACCGTCCAGAGTGAGACCCTCGGACGTTGGTGCCCTGCAGTCGAGGTCGATCCAAGAAATCACCCGCCGATGTGGAGCCTCTCCGAGCGCGTGCCCTCTAGACATGGTTCGCCTTCCGCCCTCCAGAGTGAGACCCTCGGAGGTTAGTGCCCTGCGGTCGAGGTCGAGCCAAGAACTCACTCGCTGATGTGGAGCCTCTCCAAGCGCACGCCCTCTGGACCGGGTCTGCCTTCCGCCCTCCAAAGTGAGACCTCGGAGGTTAGTACCCTGCGGTCGAGGTCGAGCCAAGAACTCACTCGCTGATGTGGAGCCTCTCCGAGCGTGCGCCCTCTGGACCGGGTCTGCCTTCCGCCCTCCAAAGTGAGACCCTCGGAGGTTAGTGCCCTGCAATCGAGGTCGAGCCAAGAACTCACCTGCAGATGTGGAGCCTCTCCGAGCGCGCGCCCTCCGGACCGGGTCCGCCTTCCGCCCTCCAGAGGGAGACCGTTGGAGGTTAGTGCCCTGCGGTTGAGGTTGAGCCAAGAACTCACCCGCCGATATGGAGCCTCTTCGAGCACGCGCCCTCTGTACTGGGTCCACCTTCTGCCCTCCAGAGTGAGACCCTCGGAGGTTAGTGCCCTACAGTCGAGGTCGAGCCAAGAGCTCACCCGTCGATGTGGAGCCTCTCTGAGCGCGCGCCCTCCGGACCGGGCCCGTACTTCGCCCTCCTCCACCTAGGCACCCCCGCGAGCTCGGAGCGCCTAGGGTGGAGCGAGCCTGGCCATCCCAGCTCGGCCCCAGCCCGGACGAGTTTCTCACCAGCCGAAGACACCGGTGAGCTGCCCGAGGACCGTACCGTAGTGCCTCCCAGATCGTACTGACTGCCTGAAACCACCGGTTACATCAAAAAGGGAGGTAGCACGTTGATCGAGATGCTACATTCCTCACCAACCGCTCAGATCACCCAAGAAAGAAGACCAATCGAGAGATTCGAATCCCGCGGGCGGTGGCCCGCCGTTCGAGGCACCCCCAAATTTTTCGGAACAAGGCAACCAAGGAGGGTGTCGGAGCGCCTAACAATGCACCCTATCATGAATCAGGAAAGGCTCCCTGGGACACCGCTGCATGCGCTTGACAGCCCAGCAGGGATCCCGAGACAAGTACCAAATGATAACCAAGTTCATAACCAACCTGGAGGTAAAAAAATAACAAAAAAAATACACAGGCAAGAAAAAAAAAAAAAAAAGGGGGCATGGCACCACCATGACCACCATCACTACCACAAGCACAAGCGCAAGCCCGACCAAGAGGGCAAACCGCCACGACCACCGCTGACGAAGAGAAACAAGGGGCACAAGGAGAGACGGAGGAATAGAACATCCCTCTGTCCCCGTTACCATTCTCCCCCTGCGACGTTTACACCTTCACGCACATCTTTACTCCTCCTAGTACGGAGTCCATCAAGAGGGGCCCGACCAGGAGAATTTGTTTCCCTGGATCGTCATTAACTTGATTGTCAGAGTACCCCCGCCGGAAACCCCGGCCCGGGTCTCTAACTGTTATCTCACAGGTCCAGGAGCGGAGGATCGCCGGGCAGCAAGGCGTTCGCACTCAGCAAGGAGATCCAGGAACCAAGAATGGCGGGCGATCCGAGGAACACACTCCGGCGTCGACAGCAGCTATGGTCCATGATGGTCTTGGCAGCAACAGATTGGCACGCCAGGATGGGGGTAGACGGGCATGACTGAGTCCTTCGCCACTCTCCAGACCAACACACCGCAGAAGAGCGGTGACGATGTAAGTTGGAAAGGTCAACAGATAGGCGATCTTTTCCAGGTCTCTCCAGTATGTCACTTCCCCCATCCCCTTCAGCGGGGAATCTGCTGACGAAACCATCGGGCACACAATGAAAGCGCGCCTGGAGAAGTATGAGCACCAGCTGGTGGGATTTTCCCACCAATCCATCAGTACACGAGGCTCAGCTGTCGAGCCTCCGGACTGCAACGTCCACCACCACTGGAGCCCTTCACCGGCCATAGTGCGGCGGAGTGTCATCGCCTTCACCACAATCATGGATGCGATATTGAAAGGCATCGCGACCGTGAGCGGGAGATCGAGAAGCTCACCAAGGAGACCCACCTCCCAAGATTTGCAGGGGGCAGACCTCAAGTAGAACCCCCAAGCACTCGCCATTCTCCTGTCGGCTTCAACCACCAGCGGTCACTCCACCGCAAAACCAGCGGACGTGGTTGCCTGGAGAATCATGCAGGCACCTAAGAAAACCCGGGGGGCAGGGGACCCCAAGGGTGATCTCCCTGCCATGCAGGGAGAAGGAAGCGAAGGAGAAAGATAAATAAAGATGCCACGGTCGTCAGAACGATGATCGCGAACCATCGCAGGAAGGCCCCCACGAGGCGGCCTAAGTTCCATCAGGAGGGGTCCGTTACCTTGAAGAACTCAGCGGTGTCAAACTCCCCGAGGGAGGAAGGCCTATAACCTATAAAGACGCCCCCAGTGAGGTAAGTTCTCCCACCAATGATCATGGTAGTGATTTTTTCCCTTGCATGGGTACCCGCATGTTTTGCAGGAAAGGATCAACGGCATCCCCGAGCCCAGCTCCAGGACGTCGAAGAATCTCCAAGCCACGTAGCTCCCATTTTCCAGCGTTCCTGGGTCCAGCTCCAGGATGCTAGAGGAACTTCAAGCCACGTAGCTCTCCAACTCCTAGCATCCCCGAGCCCAGCTCCAGGACGTCGAAGAATCTCCGAGCCACGTAGCTCCCACTTTCCAGCATTCCCGGGCCCAGCTCCAGGATGTTAGAGGAACTTCGAGCCACGTAGCTCTCCAACTCCAAGCATCCCCGAGCCCAGCTCCAGGACGTCGAAGAATCTCTGAGCCATGTAGCTCCCACTTCCTGACATTCCCGGGCCCAGCACCAGGATGCTAGAAAAACTTCGAGCCACGTAGCTCTCCAACTCCAAGCATTCCCGAGCCCAGCTCCAGGACGTCGAAGAATCTCCGAGCCACGTAGCTCCCACTTTCCAGCGTTCCCGGGCCCAGCTCCAGGATGCTAGAGGAACTTCGAGCCACATAGCTCTCTAACTTCAAGCATCTCCGAGCCCAGCTTCAGGACGTCGAAGAATCTTCGAGCCAAGCAGCTCTCTATCTCAAACGTCTCCGAGCCTAGCTCCGAGATGCCAAGAGATCACGGGGCCATGCAGCTCCCGTCAATGCCTCGATCCTAGCTCCAAGGTGCCAAAGACCTGAGCCAAGATCTCAGGCAACCCCCTGGGCCCGAGCCTAGCTCCACGTCCAGGAAGGCCTCGAGCCTAGCTCCAAGGCAATCAAGACTGATAACCCCCCTTCTCTGATCTCCCCACTCGAAAAGAAAACGAGAGGGGAAGGAAAGAAAGAGAACAAAGGGGAGAAGCTCGGCAGCCCCCTTCTCTGATCTCCTCGCTCGAAAAGAAGACGAGAGGGGAAGGAAAGAAAGAGAACAAGGCGGGGGTACAACCAGCATCCTCTCCTCTGATCTCCCCACTCTAAAAAAAAAAAAAGAAGAGAAAAGAAGGACAAGAACAAAAAGAAAAAAAAAAGAAGAAGAGTGGGGAAGGAAAGAAAGAGAGAACAAGAAGAAAATACAGCATCATCGAAGCTACCACTTTCAGCAGCTCTCAGCAATCATCATCCCCGAGCCCAGCTCCTGGATGCCTTCTTAAGATCGGAGCTCAGATCTCCAGCCAAGGGAACTTCGAGCCAAGCAGCTCTCAGCAATCATCATCCTCGAGCCCAGCTCCAAGACGCCTTCTCAAGACCGGAGCTCAGATCTCCAGCCAAGGGAACTTCGAGCCAAGCAGCTCTCAGCAATCATCATCCCCGAGCCTAGCTCCAGGATGCCTTCTCAAGACCGAAGCTCAGATCTCCGGCCAAGAGAACTTCGAGCTAAGCAGCTCTCAGCAATCATCGTCCCCGAGCCCAGCTCCAAGATGCCTTCTCAAGACCGGAGCTCAGATCTCCGGCCAAGGAAACTTTGAGCCAAGCAGCTCTCAGCAATCATCGTCCCCAAGCCCAGCTCCAGGATGCCTTCTTAAGATCCGAGCTTAGATCTCCGACCAAGGGAACTTCGAGCCAAGCAGCTCTCAGCAATCATCATCCCCGAGCCCAGCTCCAGGATGCCTTCTCAAGACCGGAGCTCAGATCTCCGGCCAAGAGAACTTCGAGCCCAGCAGCCCTCAAGTGTTATGACTTAACCTCAAGCAAGGTGAAACCCTTCTCCCTGAGCTCCCCATACAAGAAAGAAAAGAAAGAGAAGGGAAGAACCAAGCAAAGAGGGCGGGTGATAAAGCAATCCCAGCTTCATTGATTAAGCACAAATTACAAGTGTTTTCTAGGCCCCCGACATGCCGGGTGACCCCGAACAAGTACAAGAAACAAAAAGTACAAAGCAAAGCAAGGAAGAAAAGGGTCATTCCATGCCGGTCGGCTTCACTGTCGGATCCTGAGGCAGAGAGCTCCCACCCTCAGAAGTCTTCGGTTGAGCTGCGCTGGCCACGGAAGGGCCACCCTCAGCCGGTGCCTGAGGCTCTAAGCCTGCGCCTCCCACGACGACCTCTTCATCAGCCTCCTCCTCCGTGGCCGGAGGGTACTCGAGGCAGCCACGGTCCTTGTCAGGAACAAGCGCCTCGACCCGGCTACGCAGGTACATGAAATCCTTGTAAAAGGAGTCCGACGCCATCTACTGGATATCGGCGACGAACTCCTCCGAAGCCTTAAAGTTGGCGACGGCATTCTCGGCGCCCTTCGTGGCCTCAACGGCCACCCCCTTCGACTCGGCAGCCTCCAGCCTGGCTGCCTCCATCGAGTTGGTCGCCGTCTCTGCCGCTTTCTCAGCAGCGGCAAGTTTCTCCTTCACGGCTGCTAGGTCTGCCTAGGCAACTCGGGCGATCTCCTTGTACCGGTCGGCCTCGGCACTGTACCAATTCAATTTCTTTTCGATGACGGAGAGGTCGTCGATTTCCTTCTTCGAACGGCTCCGCTCCAAGTCACGAGCCATCAAGAGTCCTCTTGCTCGCCCCTCGACATCGGCGAGCTCCCTTTTGAGGTCCTTGATCTTCAACTCAAGGGTCCCACTTGCCCCGACCTTCTCCTTCAGGTCGGCCTTCAAAGATTCGATCTCGACGGCCTGTTGCCGCTCGAGACGCTCCCCGCTCTGGAAGTGGTCCCTGATGTAAAGGGCCTCGGCACCAATCTACACCGTAAAAAGAAGAAGAGGTTAGTAAAAAAAAATGAAATCAAAAATAAATGAAAGAAGCGAAAGAGCTCATCGAATATAATTGAGAAAAGAAGATCTTGAAGACATCGGCCACCTGCATCCCGGCCATCTCTTGCCGGTCACACGCTTGGATGGAGAAGTCCATCAAGCATTCGGCAAGCTCGGGGCTCCGGAGGACCGAGTTCTCCGGCCCCATCCTGAAGGGAAGATGGCACCGCGCCTCCTCCCTCCGGCTCTCTCCATGAGCGAGCGGCCTTGCATCGCTGATTGAAGGACCCCGGGGGACAGGCTGGGAAGCCGGCGCCGGCACAGGCGGCGCATCTGTCGTGGCCCTAGGAGTGCCCCGGGTCTCCTCAACCCCGGTTCGGTGACAGACGGACCCAGAGGATGGCAGGGAGCAGCAGCAGTAGCAGTAGCCCTTGCCCAGACTACCACTTGGGCTCTGCAGCGGGGGTCTGTTGGGCGGACCTCGAAGCCGCGGGAGCTGCCCTCTCCACCGGCATAGGAGCAGCATGGGGCACCTCTGAGCTCGGGCCAGCAGCTGCGGTCGAGCTTAGACCGATCACCACCGTGGGGGCGACCGCAGAAGCGCTCTCACCCCGGGCCCGCCTGGAAGTGGGCTCCCCGGCCAGCCCAGTCGGCCGTCTCTTCTTGGTAATGGCCAAAAGATCACTCTCGGAGAAGATCATACCTGCATTCAAATTACGCCGCGGTTAGAACCTGTGGGAAACTACACAAGAAGTGCAAGAAGGAAGGAAAAGAAAAAGGTCAGGTCGAACTCACCCGATCCATTCGTTGGGTCGATTCCAGAGTCGACGAGGTTTTGCTCAGACAACAGGACCTCGAGAGGAGGAATCTGCATGGTGCGGAGCTGCTCGTAATCATCTCGGTCAGCCGCATCGACCGTAGAGTTTTGGTTGGGGGACTTGTCCGGATCGCTCCAGACCCAGTCAATCCCCTCGACCTCGACAAAGAAAAACTTACTCTTCCATCCCTTAACGGAAGAGGGGAGCTCAAACTTAATGCCCTTCGGGCGAGAGGACAAAGACCACCACCCATCCTCGGTTGGGTGGTGCTTCAGGGCAAAGAAAGCCCTGAACAAAGAGAATCAGGCCACGAACCCGTGAAGATGACAAAGCACAATGAAGGAAAAAATAACCCTAATAGCGTTTGGCACCGGCTGCGCCGGGACCAAAGATAATTATCTAAGACTGACAGAAAAAAATGGTGGAAGGGAAAGCGGAGACCTCCAGAGAAGGTCCCCTCATAGAGGGCAAGACGGCCCGGGCCACTCGAAGTGACCCGCTCCCCCGGACGAGGGATCATGAGTTGGACAGAAGGTAGGATGCCATAGACATCCCGGACAGTCCTGAATTCCCCGGTGGTGATCGTGGAGGCGAACCCACCAGGGCCCGTGGGCTGGACAAGCTCGGAGACAGGAGCAGAGGGAGGAGGAAGAGAAGGACTAGATCCCGGTTCCTTAATGAGAACCGGACCAGGAGGGCACCTCCTACTGAGCTCGAAGCGAGCTACACCTCCCTCCCCATCAGAAGAAGAGGAAGATGATGCCGGCCTCCATTCGGAGGGACCGGCCTCGCTCTGATCAGCGGAGGGATGGAAGCCCGGACCAAAATGGGACATCCTCAAAGGCAAAGGAGAAGAAGAACTCAAAGCTGAAGACCGAAGGGGAGACTCAACTGAAAGAAGACTCCGGACCTCGGAAAAGAACCCTATTCTGGTCGGAGAAAGGAGGAAGAAAAAGAAGAAGCTGACCTGTTGCCTTAGAAAAATTCGGGGTGACTGGGAGGAGGAAGAAGCTTGGGCACAGCGGCAACAGGTACGGAGAATTCAAAAAGGATATATGGTTTGGGTAAGGTCTTCCTTTCATTTTGAAATGACCCAAGGGATTCGTATCGATTCAACTGCTCCACCAACGGATCTGCGCCATGTGCCTCCCATCGGTGAGAATGGCATCCCGGCTGCTCTGCATTCTGCGCAAGCATTAACTGCTCCTCGGACGTGGCCGCATGGCATCCCGCATTGGCCCGCAGGGGCGGTCCCCGAAGCGCCAGCAATCATGGCATCATCACACCAGATCTTTGCCTTTCCACGTCAGCACCGTAATTACTCCCTTCGACCCGAGCGCCGCGTACTAACAAGCCTCGGGAGTGGGGGGCAAATGATGTGGCAGGACCGCTGGCGTGGAGAAACCGGCAGGCGCCATGTAAAGAGAAGATGCCATGATAATTCTCCCACTTAGACCCCACTACCGAGCTGAGCTGAACTCCCTCAGGACAGCAAGTCGAGCTCAGTCCTCCGCCAGGTCGAGCTCATGAGCTCGACGCCTAGGTCGGAGCCGCCTTCTGCCCTCCAGAGTGAGACCCTCGGAGGTTAGTGCCCTACGGTCGAGGTCGAGCCAAGAACTCACCCGCCGATGTGGAGCCTCTCCGAGCGCGCGCCCTCTGGACCGAGTCCGCCTTCCACCCTCCAGAGTGAGACCCTCGGAGGTTAGTGCCCTGCGGTTAAGGTCGAGCCAAGAACTCACCCGCCGATGTGGAGCCTCTCCGAGCGCGCGCCCTTTAGGCCGGGTCCTCCTTCCGCCCTCCAGAGTGAGACCCTCGGAGGTTAGTGCCCTGCGATCGAGGTCGAGCCAAGAACTCACCCGCCGATGTGGAGCCTCTTCGAGCGCGCACCCTCTGTACCGGGTCCGCCTTCCGCCCTCCAGAGTGAGACCCTCGGAGGTTAATGCCCTGCGATCAAGGTCGAGCCAAGAACTCACCCGTCGATGTGGAGCCTCTCTGAGCGCGCGCCCTTTGGACCGGGTCCGCCTTCCACCCTCCAGAGTGAGACCCTTGGAGGTTAGTGCCCTGCGGTCGAGGATGAGCCAAGAGCTCACCCGCCGATGTGGAGCCTCTCCGAGCGTGCGCCCTCCGGACCGGGCCCGCACTTCGCCCTCCTCCACCTAGGCACTCCCGCGAGCTCGGAGTGCCTAGGATGGAGCGAGCCTGGCCGTCCCAGCTCAGTCCCAGCTCGGACGAGTTTCTCACCAGTCGAAGACACCGGCGAGCCGCTTGAGGACTGTACCGTAGCACCTCCCAGACCGTACTGACCGCCTGAAACCATCAGTTATACCTAAAAGGCAGGCAGTGCATTGATCAAGATGCTACATTCCTCACCAACCGCTCAGATCATTCAAGAAAGAAGGCCAACCGGGAGATTCGAATCCCACGGGCGGTGGCCCGTCGTTCGAGGCACCCCTAAATTTCCCAGAACATTGCAACCAAGGAAGGTGTCGGAGCACCTGACAACATACCCTATCATGAATCAAGAAAGGCTCCCTAGGACACCACCGCATGTGCCTGACAGCCCAGCGGGGATCCCGAGACGAGCACCGATCAGTAACCAAGTTCATAACCAACCTGGAGGTAAAAAAACAACAATAAAAAAAATACACAGGCAAGAAAAAAAAGAAAAAAAGGGGGCATGGAACCACCATGACCACCATTACTACCACAAGCACAAGCGCAAGCCCGACCAAGAGGGCGAAGCGCCACGACCACCGCTGACGAAGGGAAACGAGGGGCATAAGGAGAGATGGAGGAACAGAGCATCCCTCTGTCCCCGTTACCATTCTCCCCGTGTGACATTTACACCTTCACGCACATCTTTACTCCTAGTGTGGAGTCTAACAAGAGGGGCTCGACCAGGAGGATCTGTTCCCCTGGATCGTCACTGACTTGATCGTCGAAGTGCCCCCGCTGGAAATCTCGGTCCGGGTCTCTAAATATTATCTCGCAGGTCCAGGAGCGGAGGATCGCCGGGCAGCAAAGCGTCCGCACCGAGCAAGGAGATCCGGGGACCGAGAATGACGGACGGTCCGAGAAACACACTCCGACGTCGACAGCAGCTACGGGCCACGACGGTCTTAGCGGCAACATCAAGATAAAGGAGGTCACTTCAATGCTTCTTCAAGACTCTCAAGCGAGAGAACCAAGTTTTTAGTTTAGGTGAAAACTCAGCATTGGTGATCTTTAAAGGAACTGATGGTAGAAGGTGGAGCGATAGAGAATCAAAAGGTGGGTGATCCAAGTCAAAGAACACAAGCAAGATCAAGTACTATCAGTGCAACAAGTTAGGGTATCATGTCAAACATTGCCCACAACTCAAGAATCAAATAAAAGCTACTAGATGGTGGCCAATGATAATAATAGTGACAGATACTATGGTGACTCGCTCATAATATCTAATGAGATATCTCCTTCTTTCTAGTAGTGATTATAAATTATGCATATTTCCATCATGTGTATTGCAAAAAGGAGCTATTCGACTTTCTAAAGAGTATAAAGGATGTTATCTGCTTATCAGACAGATCAAGCTATATGATCAAGGACAAAGGGATAGTCAGCTTAAAACTTTATGATGGAACATCGAGAAAACTGGACAAGATCCGATACATACCTAGCTTCGGCAAAAATCTAATCTCGCTGAGTAAACTGGATACAAACGGTTATATATGAAGAGCTAGTGATAGAATATTAAAGGTTTCTGATGAGGATATCGCCCAGCACCGATCCTGATGCACATATCTGAGCAGACATTTATATTTTATTTTATTTGGTATATTGGGATTGGAAATATAATTTTTATTTTATTATTCTTGTATCTAGATTATGCATAGATCTCAGAGCATGAATACTGGATTAGTATGAAGTCTATTTTTTAGATTAGACTAATTATTTTAGCTTGACTTGAGTCTTAGTATTTTAGTTTGTCTGGTCTCCAATATGTTGGAGTTCTAGAGTTTTGGTCTCCAATTCATGGAAACCAGGGTCTATGTAAAGGAGTCCCATGTATCAATTGAAGCATCGACAATATTGAATTAAGGAATTTTATTTTCCGACTCCCTTCTTTCTCTTCCTCTCTTCTGCTCCTCTTTTTCTTCCTCTCTTCTCCTCCCTCTTCCTCTCTTCTTCTCCTTCTTCCTCTTCTCTCCCTCTTCTTCTCTATTACCTATTCTTCCTCCCAATCTGAGAATCATACTCCTCGAGCCCATGATCAAATCATTAACAAGGAACCAAAGCCCTGCAATCCATCTTCCCAGTCTCACTCACAGCTCCCACCGATAGTCGTCTGCACCTGAACCCGAATCGACTGCAAACCGGCATCTTGAGCAACCAAGCCGACCATCGTCCGCGTCCTCTTCCTCCCTACCGTCTAGAGGACCCTAGCCGATCCCTCCTCCATCCCGTCATCCCAGGCTGCTAGTCGAATCCACGACCACCGAATGACCTCCTCCATTCCCATCGCTGGTCACCATTGATCAGCCTTTTCCAAGCATACTGTCGATCTCACCATCGTCATCAATAGCTAGTGGAAATCCAGCCACCAGTCCCCCTCCCATCCACTACCACCGTCAGAACCAAGCCTTCATCGCCGATCAATGGCCGTGTCACGCTCTTCGAGGCTAGCTCCTTCTGAATCGCCGATGAAATCCATTAGATTTTCCCCTCCAAGGACCGGATCCCTATTTTGGGTGTTTCGCACGTCCATCAAAGCATAAAGGAGAAGCCTTGCACGAATATGAAAGCCAAGCCAGCTTTCTCTACCGATTTCAAGCCAAGAAAAAAATAATAAAAAAAGGAAATGAAAAAATCAGAGAAAAAGGAAAGGCTTGGTTTAAAAACTAATATCAAGGACCTTTACATCTCAAGCTATTTTATTCCTAGATATCCTGTTCCGACTAACGAGTCTGTACATAATTCAAAGCAATCCTAAAGCCCTGCACCAACTTATAAATTTGGATTATTGGACCAGATCTAAAATTATTTTATTTGAAAAATCTTGATTGCATATATTATCTTTTGGTATTCCAGGTCCAAGGACTTTATCGGACTCACCATCCAACCAGAATCTCAGCCCAACTTGGTCAACACCTCCTTTTCCAGTTTTGACCATGATCTGGTTTGTGAGTACCCTTTTCACTTAAAATATTTAATTGATATTGGTAGTGAGTTTATTTCTTTAGTTTTATTAGATTAATATATTAATTGATTGTGCTTAGCCTAAACTTACAGGTAGTTTTTCAATTATCCACGATCCTGATTTCTTTTAGATCTAGGATTTTTTTCTTATTGCTTGTAGTTATTTAAAAAAATCTGATTATAGATTGATCCTTTCCGTATTAAGAAAATAATAATTAACTAATTTTGATTTATAGTTTTGGTTTACTGATAATTTAAAAAAATAATAATAATCTACATTGCATCCCTAGATCATATCGTCCCGCATCATTATCCATAGCAGTAGGATTGCCTTGTAGAGAAAGAAGCATGAAGGATACTATCTCTTGATAGGGAATCTAATGTGAGGTAGAGTCCCTGATATAAATAGGAGCCTAGTACAAGGTAGAGCTCCGAGAGCTAATGGATCAAGCACGAGACTAGAGATTCGGGAGGGCGATAGGCGACGTCGTACAGTGAAATTCCTATTGTCATAGGAGATTTTTTCGAGCAGATCTCAGGTCAAAGTGAACATAGCACATGATAAAGATGGGATCGAGTGACCTAGCTTAATTTTCATATTTGCCCATCTATGAGCAGCAAGCATTTTTTCAAAGCATGGGGACGAGATCCTTCAAGAGCTCTCAAAATCAGATGAAGGTCGAATGTCGAGTTAAGGTAGAGATTGTTAAGAAAAATACCTCAATTCGGCTCGAAGGAAGTCTAGAACTAGACCCAAGCAGGCATGTAGCCTAGATCCATGCACATAGACGCGCGCATGACCTACAAGAGCATGGACACAAGCGCATGGCTAGAGTGTGCACACAGCCTAGTGCTCCCTCAGCACACGGTTCATTACAGTCCATCACGGGCATGATCCACTAAGCGAGATGGCATGGTCCATAGCTCTTTACATGGTCCACAGAAGATTTATCATAATATATTAGACAAATGCACACAATTTGCCTAATCATATGGCTCCATGCACCCCCCAACGTGATCTGATGGTCCAAGATGAATCCGACTTCGATTTGGTTTGATCCAGTATAATTTGCAGTGTGATCAATAGCGATTGGATGGCTAGGAGGTGTTCATGGATCAAACAGGAGTTGGACAAAGAATTGGAGTCCTTTTTCTATGCGATTTAAACCACCATATTTCTATCAAAGTGCTCTTCGACAAAGAGGCTATAAAAAGAGAGATAGAGTCAAAAAGGTCAGTGTGAGGATTCAAAGGACTTCCAAGAGCTGTGATAGTGACAGAGAAAGCCTTTAAGGACTTGAAGGTCTCCTTGAGATGTGAGAGCTTGTGAGAAAGATTTTTAAATTTCTTGCTGAGTTTTTTATATAAGATGATAGTGCAAGATCTCTTTTACAATTTTTCTCATAGTAAAACCTTTATGTCCTATTAATTATGTCTTTTATTTTATTTTTTTCTTCTTTCCTCTCTTGCGGCATCAATGGTGATATCGTGATCTTGAAAATGGAGATCTATATTCCGCATGAGAAGTTTTTCAACAAATAATATCAATATAGGTGGTAGCACAATAGGTGCAACAAGAACCATAAATTGGAGGGATAGAAGGGGGTTCACAAAGTTAAGAAGCCGATGGTGGGGAGGGGGGAGCATAAATAGCTTAAACTAGAGCCCTACAACTCATCTTACGATTATTTTGGCAATAAGTCAATGTTTTAAATCCCGTGGGATGGGAGAGTCCCAGTTTATGCCCAGAACAGGATGCCCCGCATCCCACCCTATCCCAGTGGCCGTCCTGATCGGGCATCCCGGTGGCCATCCTGATCGGGCATCCCGGTGCCGTCCTGATCGGGCATCCCAATACGTACTTGTGATACCCTTATATATATTAATTTTTTGAATTTATGTTGAGTTTTTACTATTTTATTTATTATTTAAATATATTTAATTTTTTAAAATAATATATTTATGATAAACTTGTTCTATTTAAAACTAACATTATAATGTATTATGATTTTTTAGGTTGTTGAAGATTCTTTCTTGATTACCAAGCAACGATTTCTTGTAAATAATGCTGCACAAATGCTTGATAAAGCATAAATATTAAAGTTAGATAAAAAAACTATAGTGCATACTACTTGAGCTTAGTCACTTATATCAAAAAATATGATGATATTAATATTATGTAATAAATCATTTTTAATATTATAAAAAATTAATCATCAATTTAACATAAACATATCAAAATCATTACTAATTCTAAGTGGAATGTCTATGACTTTCATAAATATCCGGGTCCTGCTCATAATCAGGACCTTGAAATATATTACCAATTAAGATGCTGGGCAAATCCTTGTTATTCATTTTGTATTTGATATTCTCCAAGATAACACTCTTAATAGTGTATTGGATAAGGGACAGGCCATCCTTGATGAGGATAATAAGAGACAATACCATACTATGATCCGAAAATATTTTCACAAGGTGGATGAGAATACTCTTCGAGATATGACCATTGAGAATATGCATCTGAATTTTTCGCTCCAATAGATTCTATTATGGTTGATGATGATGATGATCTAACTTGCTCAGACTCGAATCTGTGTTTTGCATATTGCTCCATCCATACCATAAACTTTGGGTATGCTTGATGTTGATGTTCCTCAGTTATTCGCAACTCCTCATGAAAATGATCCAAAATATATTTAGCCTGTGTGCCACATCTTGCAATAATTTGTTTCCCTCCTATAGGCTAACAATTCTTCCTCATTATGATATTTGGAACTATGTCTGGCTCCATGATCCTGGTCCTATGTAGCATGGCTGAAATATGCTTGTTCGATAAAATGACTAATCCCGCATGCTTCACCACCTCCACCTTGATTATCATGATCATCAGATTCATCATCACTCTTGCTATCATTATCATCATCACTATTATCCCGAGATGATCTAGGCAATCTAGGATCTGAGGATTCAAGTGTCTCACTATCGTCATCTCGAACTGGCACATCATCAGTTACCGCTATGGATCAATTGTCACCTTCATCTTTGATTTGGACTTTTCGTATATGTCTTCAACTGCAGCTCTTTGGCTTCCTCTCAGTTGACTTGCCCCGCCTCTGTTACTAGTCCCAATGCTCTTGCTATCTATGAAAATATGTGTTTGATGTCTAAATTTAAACATTTCATGATTAAATCATTGATCAGAATCTTTATATGCCTACTACCTGATCCACCATCATCTCTAGCAGTATCTTGCATTCCACTTTGAATGAGAGATAAATGAGAGGTCGTCCATCGACCTACATCTCATACTCCTATCTCATGTGCTATTATTTTGCATGGTCGGGGAGGATCTCCTAGCTCATCCAACACTGATGGATCCTGTGCTTCTTGATCTGCGATCCAGTTCAACATAGGATCCTCCTCATCATGGACAAAATCCTCCTCGAATGGATCATCTTGCTTGGGCTCTTTTCTCTCATTGACATATCTGAGCTTCAACCTTATATTATAGTATACAAAGACTAGATCTCTCAATCTTTGTAAGATTAGGCGATTTCTGGTTTTCATATAGATCAAGGCAAATATACTCCAATTACGCTCACATCTACTTGATGAGACGGTCTGTGATAGGATCCGAATAGCAATCTTTCTTAGATTTGGAATGAATATGCTTCACTAGACCCACCATTCTTCTGTATTCAAAATATCAAATAAAATAATATATATTATTAAGCTTAACTCCTTAGCTATCATAAATGTACATATAATAAAAAATATTCATATATTTATATTTGGTGACATTTTAGATATAGATCTGTATGCTCCTTGTTCTCCAAAGCTTCCTTTCTACTCTCAAAAAAATTTTTCCTACCCAATCAAAATAGACTTCTCATTAAAGGTCATCTAAATTTAATAATTTAATATACTTCAAAAATATAATGGCTTTCCTACTATGATAGGTATATATTCTTTTATTACATCACTTATAGCTTCTGCAGCCAAGTCCAAATCACTTTCTAGCCTATACACGACATTCCTTAAAGCCATCAAAAGTTCTTCATACAAGGCAATGTTATGATCATACTGATATTTGGGATTTAAATAGTAAGCTGCATGAAAAATAAAAATAGTATTAATGAAAAGCAAAGATATTCATAACTTATTCAACAAAGGATATATGATAGTTATGCTCCAAACAAGTTTTACCTACTAAGTACAAGTCTTTTTTCATTTGAGTATATCATCTGTCCTCAATAATATACAAATATGGTGTCGCTTTCTTCTGTCCTACTGCTTGTATGATATCTTCTTTGCAAGCAGACATCTTAGGATATACATAGCCCATCTGAGGAAACTTCTCAGTATCTACTATCCATAGCACTACATACAAGGGCTCTATTGCCTTAATCACCTCTGAGCATCTGTCCCAAAAATTATTACTCAATATAATGCCATCAACACGTTGTCCATCATTGGTCCTTGTATATTTAGAAGCCCTCCATTCATCAGAAGTCATCATAGCCCTCAAACTAGGCTCATTATCAAAGAGATTCTTCAATGCTATGTAATTAGTCACAAATCTTGTCAACCCTGTATAAGCAGCTCCTCTTGTACATGTTTTCTCATAAAAGCAAGTATCTAGGCATGATTGTAGATGTATTTGGATACTGCCTACCTGCTTTTTACTACATATTTTATCTTTGGTAACTATTCAATATCCTTCATCATCATATCTATATAATGTGCTACGCAAGGGATCCAATATAGATGTTGTTTTTCTAACATCATATCATTTCCTGCTTTCGTATAGTTTGCTCCATTGTTTGTGACCACTTGGATGATATACTCTTCACCAATTTCATCAACTACATCCCTCATCAAGCTCAAAATATAATCAGAGTCATGTATTATATCTGAACATCAATTGAAGTATGAAATATGGTTATCCTATCACAATATACAAGAAAGTTGATAATGCTCCTCCTAATAGGGCCAGACCAACCATCGCACATCAATGTCACCCCATAAGTATTCCACTCTCTTCAATAACTTTCAATCCAGGCTTTGATATTTGCCACCTGTTGTTGCAAATATGGTCCATGATTTTCATAGGGTGTCGGAGGATCAATACCTAGACCGGCTTTTTGAACTATACTAATCATCGATCGAAAGTACATATTCGTCACTGTCCATACTGGAATATGGCTAAAATGAAACCAGTTCACAATTGCCCTTCCTATTTATTTTTTCTTGTCCTTGTTTATGTAGTCATTAATTCTCAGTTGCTTTGACTCTGGATCTGGATATGCTATAGGAACTAGATCATAGATGATAGGATCTCTTTAGCTTTTCTTTGATTTATTTCTAAATGTCTTAAATAAAGATTTGATTGAAGATGATTCCATTCTCGTAGATTGACTCATCTCTAATCCAGTAGACTATAAATGTGAACATGACCTTGCTGCTGCACCAGAGCCACCACCCTTCTCAAATCGAGAGCGTCCAAATTATGCTCTATGTCTCAAAACCTCCTCTTGTTGCCACTGGTCCTATCGAGAGGCCCGAATAGCCTCTTGTAGATGAGTTGCCTCTAAATCATCTAGATCAACATAATCATCATCATCATCCAAGTCTACATGAATAAATGATTGAGATGTGTGATGATCAACTACTTTTTTTCGAGCTCTAGATGCTATCTTTGCATCTTTTTCTTTCTCAATATGCTCTCTCACCATCACTCGAATCTCTGCAGGTACTTTTGGATACTTCTTCACATCACTGAAGCCACCCACCAAGTATTGTTTTAATTAGGTGACTTCACCTCCTTTATTTTCATGTCCACAAAAATTACATTTCCATTGATGCTGATCATTTCCCATTTTTTCAAAATGCCATCCAATATCTGGATCCTTCTGTTGCTTGCTATCGGGCTCCATCTAATTTTAAAAAAAATATGAAATTAATAAGTATGAGTATCTCGAAATTAGAGTTCAGGTACTTATGATATATCCATACTTTTTTATTGATGCTAGCAAGTCATAATCTTATCATGATTAGCAAGGAGGGCAAAAGTATGACAAAATCATAATGTTTTTGAATTTTATTATAGATTATAACTTAAAAAGTGAAGCAATTTAATGTATGCAAACCTAGGATATGTGCTAGAACATTAAGAATTACACAAGAAATAATACATTCCACTGGAAAATACAACAAATCATGTCACAATTAAGAAAGAAGAAAACATGTTGACAATGAAAACCCACTTCCAAGAATTAAATTTAGGTGTTCATTTTATCCTATTGTACTTAGGAATTGTACCATACCAGTGGGTTATCATCATGGCACAAGAATTTATCCCTCTCTACATTATATGTGTGGTCTATATCAAAACATAATGCTTCCACACAAACAGATACAGGCCAACTCAGAGCAGAAATGAATTGTAGCATGTTTTACTGTTTTAAATATAGCATCTTGACAATCTTGGTTTCTACTTTAAGTGGTCTAAAACTCTTCATTGTAAAATTTTTTCTTGTTTTATAAAGACTTGGAGAATCAATCTATTAATTAAACACAATAATGATAAAAATTTATCATTTTATATTAAAGAAACTTTAATACTATCATATCCCTTAGTATATTTGATGGTATTATCCATAAATAATATGAGCTTCTCAAAACAAAAGATATCTGTATATATATCACATAAAAATATGTTGATGCAAAACTGGTTGCATGTCCGCTAGAAGTTTTTGTTTCCATATGAATCTTAAGCCCTTTTTCATTGTGCTGTTGATGTTTAAATTAGTCGTGCACTGCTACTTTGTATTAAAAATTGAAGTTTGTGTGATGCACGTATTCGACAACACTAAGTAAAGATATCTAAGATGATTTAAAATCATAAATATTCATATAATTAGTTGAAACTATATATGTTTAATAATATATTTATCCATTAATATGAAGCGAATAAAATTAGTCTATGTTGTAAAATAAAGTTATAAGGTAGCATATCTTAGCAACCCAGTTGCAAAACTTTTTACAGACTCATATCATGTGGTGCCATTGGTGCCAAAGGACAGCAGAATGCATCATGATAAGTGTACCATGATAGCACTTGAACTATATGGGCATAGCACGTGACATGTAGAATCACAAACCCATGAACCAAAACCCTTACACTCGGAACACATCAAACAACAACTATATATTAGAATTTAGAGTTTAAAATATTTTCACTTAACATGTTTGAGATTATAGTAGCAGGTCGGATTGAAGCTTCAAGTTGGAGTATAACAAGTTAAATGACTATAAGGAAGTGTAACTCATCATATATATATTAATCTAAAACTAAGGATTTGTCATTGAAACACATTTCTGGCATAAATTGTTGTGTATAAATAAACGAAGTCATACCAAGAGCCATAAAGGCAAAGTCATTTCAAGTTTAAGATTTTTAGTAAGTGATTAACTAATACATTATTCTGTTTTATTACGGACAAGAAATCTCTCTATATATATAATTTAAAACTAAATAAAAAATTATATTTATAATTACATGAGCTTATTTAATATTATCAAACAAGAACCAAATTAAATTGGAACAAGTTTTTGTATATGTACAAGATCTAAATATAAAATTTTAAAAAAGTAGGAATATCGTTCGCGAATCTCGTTAAAATTTTAAGAAATGATGTATTTGAAATGTCTCCCTTCTTTTCCCTCCTATAAAATCTTCCAATATAAAATAAAACATAATTAAAAAATAATGACAATAATTTAATAAATTATTTTTATTAATTAAAAAAATATTTTTAATTTTAATAAGTAGTATAATATTTTGGATCAAGATATAAAGATTACCGCTTTCTATTGAAATTTTAAAAAACAAGCAGAGCAACCTTCTTCAGATAAGCCTTCCTTCTTCCTTTTGTAAGAGCACTATCGCTAACATATGCGATGGATTTCTTCCTTCTGCATTCAGCCTTCTATCTATGAGACAAGCTTATCCCTATTTAACATTGCATGCTAAGTTTACTGTTGTTTCATATTGATTTGATCGTTACAAACAATCCATTTCATTTTATCGTTGAAATGAACGTTAAAAGGAATCCGAGGCCTGTCTATTAGAAAACGGAAAAAAATTGATAGATCCATTTTACTGTTAATTTGATCGTTAAAGAAAATCCAAGATCTATAAAAATAATTTATAGATCTGCAACCTGTCTTGTCCATCCGTATAATTTATTTTATATATCTCATGATCCCCTATTTTGATATATTTCAATCAAACCATCAAACCATTATTTAACCAGTACATTTTGACATATTTCAATCACTGTTTACGGACATATATTCCCGTCCATATTCTCCCGTGACCCATTTCTTGTGATGATCCGTACGCCCCTTAAGCTTTTAAGTTAAAACGCCACCCTTAAAATGGGATTAGAAAGCCGAGCCCCATGGGATGCCCGACGTCTTCTTCCTCCTTCCTCACTCGACCGGTCGCCCCATGGCTGACACCCTCCGGTTCCCTCCTCCCTCCTTAGACTCCTCTCTCTTCCCTTCTCATTCTCGGGAGGTCCTCCATCCTCGTCTTTTCCAAAGCTTCCTTCCGGTCGTGCCATGGCCATGTGTCTCTTACTTCCCAGCGACGATGTTGAATGCCAACGCCGACACTGATGCCAACGGATCCGCAAGCAAGAAGCAAATAGGTTAGTACTCCCTTCTCCTTCTTATTCCTCCCGAGTCACGACATCGAAAATTAAAAAAAAAAAATTATGATTTCTCTGGGATGGCTGTACCGGCACCTAATCCGACCGGAATGAAGCCAGGATGGAGGCCGGAGGACTGTTTCGGGGTCCCGCACCCGTCCCCCGTGCCGAAAACTCAAAGGTATGGGACGGGATGGCTGGGATGCCCCCGTCCCGGCGGGACTTAAATCCTTGGTAGTATCTTGGATTTGAGTTGTGGTTGGGTTGTTTGTTGCCCGACCTACAACCTGTAATTGACATGCAAGCCTCTGAACAGCAAGCTAATCCGCACGTAATATAAATTTTTAAATAATCCCTTGATCTTAACTAGATAAGTGATTACACAAATTGTTTGGCTTGGATCATGTATGGAGACCTGGAAAAAAAGATTTGATGTAGTTTTGTGCTGCCAACATTAACCTCAGCAATGGTTGAATTCAGTTCTTAATCTTGCAAATGACCGCATAAAGATCTTCTAAATAGCAAACTATCTAGCACCTCTAATTCCGAAGATGTTTGAACAAGGGAAAATTCTAGATAATGCGAGATGTAAGTTAAATCTTCACGATTCATTCAAAACATCAAGCAAAATGGACAAGAATAATTATGAGACTTGCATCATGTTATTCGTAGCATGGTGGAGGACATGACGTGTTCCGCACTCTGCATGATTAATTTTATCCTTCCGTTCCTTGAGAGGGAAGAAGATTTGTTATTTAATTCAGACGATTAGCCAATGACAAGCATCCATACATCAGCCGATTAGGTAATGAAAAAGCATCGATTAAATCTCAAATAACAAACAAAAGCATGACTCCGATAAGCCGGCTCCATGGACTGCACGCTGACACACATGAAGTCCCATTCCCATGGTAGTCGAAGCTTACCCTCGCGTCCCTTTCTTGCCAACCATTAAAGGCATCAGCAGCACTTGGCATGTACACAAAAAAAAAAAAAAAAAAATGGATATTATAATGAACTTGTTAGGTCAAATCCTGCTGAACTCGAGGAAGAGCTTGGAAGTGCCATCTTCGGCATTGTTTGGATGCAAATTAAGTTGGCATGCTATCAAAGAGAATTCAGAACTTCTAAACAAAAATTCCTTGAATGGTAGCATAGGTTTTTATTTTAAATTTTTTTGGCCACTTCCATTGTTTTGATTTGTAGAAAGATCAGCACCCAAAAGTCCTCAATACATCAGAGGATGCCTCTGATTGCTTTTAATTCTGTGGTGGTACCTGGACATTGCTTCGAAACAGCAAAGCGGCTTAACCATGATGGAAATTTGTATCATCACAAGATCAATCAAGAGAAAATGAAACACATATGAAAAGCTACGGGACAAAAAACAATACTAATTTGCAACTCTCTCTCTTTCTTGTTAGCTGATGAGGGAGGTCTTACAAGCACGACCACAATAAACCAAAGTGAGCCCAAATTCCTGCTCGTTTAGTGGATTTGTAACCTGTTCTCCCCACCTATAAACTTGAGATATTCTCTTGCCCCAAGTAAGCTCTCAGGCTTAAATACGACATCCCAAATGCAGCCACTCACGTCCGAGTGCCGTTCGTTTTATTTCTTCACCTGAATCTCCACTTCAAACCGGAGCCCGTAGGGCGACAAATTTAAAGCCGATGGGTGGGGCAACGAGGACTTAAAATTATGGGCCGGAGATGGAGCAACCCGGTTGACCCCGTGTCAGACTCGATGGGCCGATCATGCAGTTTCAGGTAACCTGACTTGGACCGGATTCAAAGCGGTCCACACGCCACACCCATTTAGGCTACACCCAAACACCAGAAAAACTGAAATGAACCTAACATTCGGGATAACCATAGCTAACAACCTTCTGTTTTAGTTTTTCCTATCTTTTAAGAAAGTGAAACAAGAGATTGCACCTATGTGTAAGTGTTGATATATAATAAAAACATATTTGTTGCCATCAAATCACCCTTTATTGGATCGGATGGCCCCTGAGAGTCTTCCGGTCTTCTCCGGTGAAGAATGGAAAGCTGCTCCTCCATGGAGATCTACAAGAACAGTTCTTTGACCCGTAGTAACTAACAGGTCAATCTACCTCGTCGAGAGTTCCCTTTTATCAATTTTTAAACTTACGCAAAGCAACGAATTGCCATCAGAAAGATAGCTTCCTGATATATCTTAAATTTATACCGCATGCGCACGTGTACAAGGAAGCATGTCCGGTGAGTATGGGCCGATCCTACGAGGAACTGTGTATTTGAACTATGTTCAAATTCAGGTGAGCTTTAATAAAGATGGGGAGAGATTATTTCTTTACTTTCTACTAAAGTAAAAATTAATTAAATAGTAGAGATAAAAATATAATGATCTAGGATTTTTGAATCCACTAGACCAATGACTTAGAGTGCCTTTCATAGTTTCTCTTATAATTTCCTTTCAACTTCTTTTCTTGTATTAACCAAGTATGAATTATGAAGGAATTATGATCCAACAATAATCCATCAAGGTTCCCACAAGGAAGAAGATAAAAGGGTTTAAAAATACTATGAGCCTTCTAGCTATTATCCTTTTTATACTGAATCAAGTATGAACTATGAAGGGATTGAAACCTAACAATAGTCCATAAAGTCTCTTGGCAAGAAAATGAAAAGAAAGAAGGATTCTAAAAAAATTAAATGCTCAAGAACAAAGTCAAGTTTCATTACCGATCCTAGGAGATTTACTTAGCCAGACATGATTTAAGTTAAAACTTTAAAATTACTTAAAAATATATAATATATTCTACACTACTTCCTGGAATTTAAATTATAGAATTTAAAAATATGCAGAAATTAAACTAGCCTAATTATAAAAATTAAATTACAAGAATTTAAACTATCCTAATACTAAAATTAAAAATTATAAAAACTATATTTGAAATAAGAAGAATAAAATTGTATTGCTAAAAAAATTAATTATAAAAAAATTTAACTCCTAAGCCATTAACAGGGCTTAGAGTAAAACAATAAAAAAAAATTTAGAACATGATAAAAACTCTTTTTTTCTTAGCTCGCTCTCCTTCTTGTATATTAGAAGGGTAGAAGAAAGTGGGAAGTACTTTTTTCAAGAAGTATATAAGCCTTTTATAGGTGCCAGGGGAGAAGGATTATTTATATTCTTCTAATGTGAGACTAAAAAAAATGAAAGAAATTTAAATTTTGAATGAATTTAACCAAAATTCCCTTCCCAATTCATTGATAAATCTGGACATAAATTCTCTTCAAATTTATTGACGAATCTAGTCCCAAATCCCCTTAAATTCATTAACGGATTGCATGAAGACTTCTTATAGACTAAGCTACTGGTTCATGATGGACTAGTAGTATGTGGGCTTTTTTAGACCGCCTTTAAGATGGATGTTAGGCTCCAATTGTTCACTATTTGGACTCTAATTTGTATTCTTTAGGCCTGTAGATCGGGTTCTTTGTTATTGTGCACATCTTTCTTGCAAAATATAAGAAAAAGCATCATATCTAAAAAATAAAGATAATTTGATCTATAAATTAATACTTCTATAGCTAAATTTATGAACTTATCATCTCCTCTGACGGGTGTAATAGATTCTCATAGGATGTTGGGATCTTATCTCTTGGGATCTTTTTCGTTGACATCTTTTTTATTAGGATAGCTAATTTTATTAGAATACGAATACTGCTCCCTACTAACTTGTCCACCATGATCTTCTTGCCATGATCACTGTTGGGATAGCTGGGATGGCTGGGACAACTAGAATAGTTGTAATCAGCTATTATCATTTACTCGGATATCATTAACTTTGAGTATTAAGGCAACTTATTTGTTACCAAGAGAGAAGAAACCTTGTCTGGAGAGAAAGGGACCTTGAGATTCACAATCTAGCACGCTTGACTAAGTTTGGAGTTAGTCGGGCCCAAGTGAGTACTTGGTGGATAAGCATAAAAGAATCTTAATTAGACTTAGCTGTGTGCAGTCTCTTGTGCAAAGTATTAGAGATAGTCGGTGTAGTGACTGATTGATCATCTTTTACTCAGTCGGTTATTGGATGAGTCAATAGTCGTAGTCCAATCCTTTTCGATGGTGGTCTAGTTGTCGTCTCTTCCTTAGTTGGCAATGCAGTTAGCGATGTGATCGCTTCTTAGTTATTCGGTGACCAACTCCATCTTAGTCGATGGTCCAGTAGGTATCTCAAAGCCAAGGACTCGCCATAACAAATGCCCCCCACTTAGTCTAAAGCGTTACTGAGTAACTTTATCGAATTTTGTCATCTTTGGATGAATGGAGAAGCTACTCCATCAACCTCGAGAGTTGGATAGATCTTTTCATCCTCCAGGCATTGATTTGCTCCTCAAAAGTCATTTGCAGCTATTTTGTCACTCGATCGTGGTGTGTAAGTAAATCATTGGTGTATGCTTAAAAGGCTACACCATAACTCTAAAAATGGTTAGCAATTCATTCGATCACCCTTGGCTAACGAAGTTGCATCACGTAGCTTAACAACTATGACCCATAAATGATTTGCATGAAACCCGGTACTAAGAGTTGATCGGCTGTTGCTTTTTTGAAATGGCATAATGCTATTGGTTGGGGTTGCACCATGTGTCAAGATCTTGCAGTCTTGAGTGAAGTAGGGGCTTTGATCATAATCGTTGAACTAGCTATAAGTAGTGCCATTCCTGTCAGGGTTTTTCTATTATTGCCATTGTTGCCTTTTTTGTTATCATCCAAGTTATGGAGAAAGAGAGAGTGAAGAAGAAGAAGAACCAGTCCAGACTCTCCAAGATGGTCCTTGGCTTCTTTTGCTTTTAGTTTTTCCTCCTGGAGTCCCTTTAGAAGTGTTCTAGGATTTCTTTAGGGATTTCTTGTTCCTTACTCTTTCACCTTCATCCAGTCCTTGAGGCTTTCCTTCCGGATTTTTCTTGATTTTTCTTCTTTTCTTTGATCTCTTCTTGGCTTACACTAGAAATATTGTCCATTGAAAATAAAAGTCACTCGGTGAGTAATGTCTCTGGGTTGCAGGCATCTCTGAATTGTTCATTGGGTTGGGAGAGCCTTGAAAGCCAATGGGAGGCAAGGACCTCTACTTGCTAAGTAAGTTTTCAAATTGGAAGCAATAGCATCCCAAGAATTTACCCTGCAAGCCCATTGGCAGTGGCATGCACAATGGCTGGGGTTAACCTTCTTAAAATTTCTGATAAATGTTGATTTCCAAATATTTATCATCTTCATCTGATGGGATTGGAAGACTGAGCAACTTCTATCCTCTTAACTAGCTAGCCATGTATGAGAAAGATCTTCATGCTAATTTTTGGTTTCCTTTACATCTGTTTATTTTGAATATTCTTGAGGGGAGTATAAGGAATGAGTTTATATCCTTCTTTAGATCAAGATGGTCGGCTAACACTAGAGGTGGTTTCTCTTTTACTCTCCCAAATCCCGTAAGCTATGTTACTGATCAAGAAAATAGGGTGCTGATCAAGGTGTGCCTCGAGACTGGATGGTTTTCCTCTACTTTTCTTCCAAAGATATCAGCCCATTATCTAGGCAAAAGTGGCAGAAGCACTGAGAGAGTTCTTTGCTACTAGGAAGATATCGTCGATCTAGATGAGGACTTTTGTCATTTTGATACCAAAGAAGCCGAATGCTACTAAGCCAAGCTATTGCTGACCTATTAACTTGTGTACTACTTTATATAAAATTTGTGTTAAGCTAATGGTGGAGAGGATGAAGTCGGTTTTACCTCGTCTGATTTATCCCAAGCATGGAGCTTTGTTAAAGGCCAAAGTATCACTGATAAATGATAATTGTCCAAGAGTTCATACATGATTTACAATAGGCCCTAAGGCTAAAACTAGGCTTCAAGTCGGTCCAAAGTTGGGCCGGGCTTCGAGCTAGGTCTGAAGTAGATCAGGCCAGGCTTGGGCCTAAAAATAGAATCCATTTAATTTTCAAGTTGGGCTCAGGCTCTCCCTTGGCCCGGCATAGCCCGACCCAAACCTAGCTCGAAAAAGGCCCGACCCGAGCTCGACCCGCCAACCTAAAGTTTTAGAATTTTAATCTTTTAGATTTTTTTTAGAATATGTACCAGTAATTAAAAGAACTTCATTTTATCATTCCATCTTTAATTTGGCAGGCCCAATCGGGCTTTAATTCAGGTCGGCTCGAATCAAAGCCTGGTTTGGGCCAACATAATCGGGCTCGGGCTAGGCTCAAGTTCAAGCTTGTGTCGTGCTCAGGCCAAGTTCTTACAAAATAAATCAGGCCTAAGCCTGGCTTAAAGCTCGAGATTTTTTTCAGGCTAGACTCGAGTAGGGGTATGGCCTGGCCCAACCCACTTCAAGTCCTAATAGGCCCCAGGTCATCATTATCATATAGAAATCAAGTTAGACATGAAACGGGCCCATGATCATGTGAGTCGGTCATTCTCTGAAGCATGTCCTGCATAGTTTTTGCTTTCATACTAGATGGATTGATTAAATTATGGCTACATCCATCACCATCCTCCTCAACCGCCTTCAAACATTTTCTACTATACTATAGGGATTTAACAAGATTGTCTTTGCCCCCCTATCTTTTCATTTATTATACTGACATTCTATCCCATACATTATAGGTGGCGGCGAGCAACTCTGACCTGGACCCTTACATGCCGGCCCGGGGTGCTATATTAATCTTCCATATATTATTTGCAGATGATTGCTTACTAGTAAGTTAGGTATCTATTTAAAATGCAATGGCCTTCTCCAGGATTATTGAAGTGTATTACCAAGTTTTGGGACAGTGGATGAACTTCCTCAAGTCAACTATTATATATAGCCCTAAAACCAAGTCCCATCTTAAACATATGATCTAGCAGAAGTTAGTGGTGGTGAAACAGGAGGGTATATGGCACTACTTGAGTGTTCCCATTTCTGGTCGGAGGTTGAGGAGGGCGAACTCTTTCGGCTTAGAGAAAGCCATTCAGGAGTAACTTCAAGGGTGGCAGGCTAAAGCTCTATCTATGATGGGCAGAGTAATTCTGGTAAGATCCATTTTTAGCTTTATGTGTATGTATCTATTATCTAATACTTAGGTACTGAAGATATGTCTGCTTAAAGTGGAGCAACTTTTTCAGCATTTTCTATAGGGCTTCCACTATGGGAGATCAGGGGGTACATCTTCTAGCCTGGAGGTGCTTTGCCAGCCAGTGAGGGATAGGGAGCTTGGGATCCAATTCCTAATCGTGAGGAGGCCCTTATTACCAGACATGCTATGAGATTTCTGCTTTGCCCTAATAGTATTTAAAGTTCACTAATGAGGACCAAGTATGCCCCCTAGACGGTGCTTTATGGGATCAGACCTCCTCGGAGCAACTCAGTTATGTAGAGGGAGATATGTAGCCGTGCAATGAGGGGTTATGATTCAAATTCGCTAGGTAGTTGGTGATGAGCATATTGCTGATTTCCTTCAGGACCCATGGATATCTGACCCCCATTAAATAGGTAGCCTATCTTTGTTAACATGGAGATCAGGGAGTCTGCAAGGATCTGCTGCACACTAGGAGATGTGGTTGGTGCTATGATCATGTGGCTCTACTTTTTCACCCTATTCTTGCCATTAAAGTCTTTTCTATTGCAGTCCTACTCATGGTGTCCAAGATGTGAGAGTATAGAGATCCTCCTATGGGCAGAGGGTGAGGGCAAAAGATCTTTATACAATATTTTGTGAGATACGTGCCCGAAGACTTGATTTATCTTGAATCTAGAAGATTAGAGTTCACTTGACGGTCAGCTTATTTCTCTAGAAATTGGCATGGAGTCATCTTCCAACCAAGTCAATCTTGAGGAATAGGGGTGTCTCTCTCTACTGCCTACTTATATTGTGAGTATGAGAAGGAGACGTAGATCATGTCCCTTTTTGCTATCCAAGAGCTGCATAAATTTGAAGGATGGTTGACTTTCTGTCTGGGATCAATTTGATGGACAACCCTACTCAGCTCTTTCTAGAGTACCTGAAGCTTAGCATGGATTCAAAGATGGCTAGGATCAAGGGTGTGCGAATGACATATATAGCCTATCATATATGACTATGAAGGAACAGCTAGGTGTCTAAGTCGAAAAGACTTTTTGACCAATTCATCTTGAAGTGTGCTTTGATTCAGGCGACTAAGATGATCCACTTAGAGTCTACTGATTTGACCGTAAGGACTTCAAATTCTTGGAATTCCCGATTTGCTCATGGAGTGACCTGTAGGATATTTATTTCTTGGAAGCTTCCACCCCTGACTTTCCTCAAGGTGAACTTTAATGGTAGTGTTATAGATAGTAACGAAGGAGTGGGTTTTGTTATCAGAGGTCCTGACTCGAGAATGGTGGTAGCGGGAGGTAGTCGACTCTTTGGATCTTCGATTCTAGAGGTTGAGTTACAAACTACTTGGATTGTCATCGTCTATACGAGACTTATCCTTTATACTGATCGGTTAATGATTGAAGCTGACTCTTCTGCTATTATTGATTGGATTCAATCCTATACCAAGAAAGCTGCATGTTGGATCGATGCCCTTAACCATTCTTACAAAAGGAATGTTCCTGTTATAAGAGGCAGGTTTATCTCTCTTAAACAGGCAGCGCAGCAACCCCGGGGCACTCGAGTCGACCCCTCCACCGACCCTAGCAAGAGCAACCCAGAGTACCAAACCTCGAGTCGGCTTGCTGGAGACGAGCACCGCAGCACCGACCAAGAGACGTTGAGTGGCACCAGACCCGCCTTACCAGTGGCACCCACATCCCCGTGGGCCCGGACCCTACATCCGGACGAACCACGAGGGTGCGAGCTGGCCCAGCCAACAATCCCCCCCAGCAATGACCGAGTTTTTTCCCCTGCGGAGACTCGAACCCGAGACCTCGACTCTAATACCAGTTGTTGGATCGATGATGACCGAGTTTTTCTCCCTGCGGAGACTCGAACCCGAGACCTCGACTCTAATACCAGTTGTTGGATCGATGATGACCGAGTTTTTCTCCCTGCGGAGACTCGAACCCGAGACCTCGGCTCTAATACCAGTTGTTGGATCGATGCCCCTAACCATTCTTACAAAAGGAATATCCTGTTATAAGAGGCAGGTTTATTTCTCTTAAACAGGCAGCGCAGCAACCCTGGGGCACTCGAGTCGACCCCTCCACCGACCCTCGCAAGAGCAACCCAGAGTACTAAACCTCGAGTCGGCTCGCTGGAGACGAGCAACGCAGCACCGACCAAGGGACGTTGAGCGGCACCAGACCCGCCTTACCGGTGGCACCCACATCCCCGTGGGCCCAGACCCTACATCCGGACAGACCACGAGGGTGCGAGCTAGCCCAGCCAACACTGCACTCATCCTCTGTTGTAGGATATCTTTTTTGCTTAGAAGTGTCGCTTCGCGATGATTTGACATGTTTATCATGAAATAAACTCTGCTGCCGACTGAGTTGCCTCGTTTGTTGCTCAGCATTCTGGTAGACTTGCCTGGATCCATTCCTGGTCTATTTAAAAATATTTTATTTTATGATATTATGAATTATATTCATATCAGACTTGTATAAATACTATCTTATTAAAAAATATTTATAGCACGGTGATAGGTTGATAGCCTGTCGTGCCCCAAAAAAATCCTATCTTGAAGTTATCTAGGCTTTAAAATATCTGATCAAATTGAATTTTATCATTTTTTTTTGACAATATTGTATCTTTCAATCCAAGAAAAATTAGATAAAATAATAAAAAAATCATATTAATATAGAAATCAAGATATAACTCAAAAAAAAGTTTTTTAAAAATTATTTTTACTAATTATTTACTACTAATATCAATTTAATGGAGGCAATAACGGCATTTACGCCTTTCTAACATTGCAAGGTGTAATTTTTAGTTGGACCAAAATCTAATCGAATAGCAACATGCACAAATACACTTGTATTGCACGTTTTTTCTTTTTATTTGACCCCGCATGCATTGGGAATTTTTTTAAAATATAAAAAATATATTTATAAATATAGGTATTCGGTAGTATATTTATGAAAGTAGATGTTTTTGGATTACGTGACAGAAGATAGATGTTTTTGGTTTACGTGGCACGATAGCATGGAGATGAAAAGTTGAAATCGTCTTTGACAAAGACGATTTCAACTTTTTTTTTTAATTTAATTTAAACTTGACATGATATTTTTAAATTGAATTTGATGTGATAACTGAAATCGTCTTTCGTACCGACGATTTCAGCATTTAAAATCATCTGTCTGAAAGACGTTTTCAAATGAATTTTTTTCCTTCGAAATTTCATAAATATTATTATTTTTTTAAATCTAATTAATAAATTTTAATTTTAAATAAATAAATAATAAGTAAAAAATTAGTATTGATTAAAATTTTATATATTATTTTTTGGTAATATTAATTATTATATTATTTTGAAATAACATTAATTAAAAATAGCATTAATTAACTATATAAAAATAATATTAATTTAAAATTAATAATAAATTAACTAAAAATAACACTAATTAAAAATAACATTAATTAAAATATGTTATGATAATATATTATAATATATTTTATATTATAATAAATATTTTATATTCTAAAATATAATAAATATATTATAATTTATTATATTATATATTATATATTATAATATAGTATAAAATTTTAAAAAAATTAAAAAATTAAAAAAATCGATGGCCAGATCGGTGGTCGGACCCTGTCGACCAGATCAACGGTCAGATTGATGGCAGGACGGGCGGTCCGGACCCTGGTGGACAGACTAGCTGTCGGACCGGGGCAGGACTGGAGGCCGGACCGGTGGCCGGACCTTGGCGACCGGATCAGTGGCAGGACTGGTACCAGGTCGATACCATCCGGTTGCCAGCCTGGTACCAGTTCGGTCGATAACCCGGTATCAATTCGATCCCTTGCTCAGGACTGGCGCTCGGTGTAAAATCATAAATACCATCTTAATAATAATATAAATTATTAATATTATAAAATAAAACTCATTATAATATATAATAAATATTATAATAAATATATTAAATATATTATAATATATTGAATTATAAATACTATATTATATTGCAAATACTATATTATATTATAACATAGAATAAATATTTTAAGACATAATATAAAATTTATAATTTAGTCGGTACCGATCTAGTTGCCAGTCCGGTCGCTAATTTACCTATCGAGCCGGTGCCAGTCCGACCATCAACCCGGTGCTAATCTGGCCGACAGTCTGGTCACCAGGCCGATACCAGTCCGGTTACCAGTTCGATCGGTATCAGTACCCAATCAGATCAGTGATCGAACCGGTGGCCGGACCGGTAATCAGACTAGTGATCGGACTAGATTGGATAGATGCGGGTTTTTTTCACTTTTTTTGTCAACTTTTTTTCTCCACTTATCATGACTTTATTTATATATTTTTTAATTTTAATTTTTTTTATTTTAAAAATGGAGGTGCAAGAATAAGATAAAGTTCCACGTGTGCATGCGGCTTCATCCGTAACTTTTTTTTATTTTTTTAATTATTTTAAAATTTTAGATTTTATTAAATTATTTTAAATATTTTAAATATTTTAATTTTATTATATTATTTTAAATATTTTATTATATTATTTTAAATTTTATTATTTATTTTTTAAAATTTTATTAGATTAATATTTAATTAAAAAAGAGTATTTATGGGGTGCAGGCATTTAATAGTGAATTTACGAGGGATTTTTATTTAATTTCCTAAATACCTTTTGAAAGATGAATTCAACTCAGTAAAGAAGGGTATTTTCGAAAATAAATCAAACATTATAAAGGTTATTTTTGAAATTAAATCGAACATTACGAAGGATATTTCGAAAATTAAATTAAAAATTATGAAGGATATTTTTGAAATTAAATCAAATATTATGAAATGCATTTTTAAAATTAAATCAAATATTATTTTGATAATAAATCAAAAAATATATATATATAATATTTTAATTAATACTGATTTCAAAAGTCGGATTTAGCTTATTTAAAAATTATTTTTTTAAAAGACGTTTTCAGCTATATAAAAATTATCTTTTCAAAAGATATTTTTGTCTGAAATTGATTTCGTATTTTGAAAAGACGATGTTAATTTTGATCATGAACTCCACGTCCGTCCTAAATATCTATTTTGATAAATGTAAACATAATACCTATTTTTATAGTTATATTTTTAAAAATATCATTTTAAAAAAAATCCGCATGCATTGCTTCACGGTTTGACAGGCTAATCAGCGAGCAGCTGACTTGGTCCAACCGATAACCACTCCGTTCCAAGCACACCTACTCCCTGTTAATGCGTTGGGCCCAACGGGAAGGAGGAAAGGTGGGGTCGACTTGTAGAGTGTTTTCCTCATCAAACAGCTTGCCTGCCATGCCAGTTACCTGGTTCGCTGACGGAATTAAGCTGGCAACTTTGCCACGTCTTTTCCTCAACCTCATTAGGTCAAAATTATTCGTACTCCTAAAGAAATTTCACAAATTGAGGTACCTGGTTCTCAAGCAATTTGGATCTTACATGCAACTCTCCCTTAAAAAAAAAAAAAAAAAAGAAAATCCCTAACACCTGATGCACATGTCTAGTGAGTGACTTTTATAACTCATTGTGATCACTCGTTTGCAAAGGTTGGTTCCTTGTTGCTTTTTATAATAAAATCCTTTAATATAGTATTGCCATCAAATCATCTTTCATTAAATTTCAGTGGTTGTCGGAAATGCTTTAATTTCTTCGAGTAGAACTAGATGTTGCCTATAGTGGCTCATGGACAGAAACATGTAAAAATAATTTCTTGACCGATGATGACCGACGAGGAATCTTCCGATACTTAAATCAATAAATAAGATAAATGAACTTCAACGACCAAAACTAAGAGTGACGGTGATAATTGAATGAGCATAAGAGTGCGAATAAAAGTCCGTTATCTCATCAGGATCCCTTCTTATCATTTTATAGGACTATGCAGGATAATCGAATGCCATTTAGAAGATGATCTCATGAAATCCTTTTTATTAGCCTCTTTCTAGATTCATTGGAATACAGTGTACTACGATTTTATCCACCATGATCTGTACTAGAGTAATTATGATCGGTTGACTTATCACCTACTCAAGCATCATAGATCATGAGTACCAGGCGATCCACCTGTTATCGATGGAAGGGTCTTGACACTGTACCTTGGCACGTCCAAATAGGTTTATCTTAATAACTAGTCGGGTCCAAGTGAGTACTTGATAGATGTGTATAAAAAATATCATACCAGTCAGATCCAATCGATCGTAGCTTCTCTATCTATGGAAGAACACCTACCTGGTCTAGCAAAAATAGGTTTCGATTTGGAAAACAACGGATACTTGGTCTAGTAAAGAACAGCTACTCAGTATGATGACCGGCTTCGTCATCTTCTTACTAGTCGGCGGTCTTGTCATCCTAGAATCGATATCTTGACTATCTCCTTCGTAGTCCACGGCATAGTTGGCAGTCTCATAGATTCTCGAGATCAAGTTAATAGTCGCCCAAACATGTGTAATGAACCGATCTTATATTTCGCTAGCAGGGGAAGCCGTCTATCTTTTGTCATTGATGATGATTCATTAGGCACATTGGAAGTCAACATATGTACATATATAATCTCTAAATTGTCAATTAGGATATTGGAATGTATCACTAGTGATCATATGGATCATGGTCCGTACACGAGATTTTTAAGACCGTTGCGGTGAAATTTTCCCCTCTTGAAATCAAGGGGTAGGGAAGGAAACGCGCAACAAAAAAAGGACGGGCACGCATGTGATCCTGCTCCTCCCTTTCTTATTTCGGCTCTCGATCCTCCACGAGAAATCAACGAGCAACCAACAGTCCCCACGCGGTCTGAACGCGTCCCAGATCCCACCTGGAGATGGCTTCGGGTCGCATCGTCGACACGAAAGAACGATTGTTCTTCTTTCTCGACATCCACCGTTGGATATCTCCCCGCACGGATCTTAAAGGATATCGATTTTGGGCTACGGTGCGATCCAACTGTGAAATCCTCCCCTCGCGCGAAAGATACAACCCCCTGTGGCCCCGTCCTTCGGAGACCGACGGCGACGCCAACGAATGAATTTATTGCAAACACGCGTCTCCTCCCTTCCAGTGCGCTCCACGTCGGAAACGCCGTCGATTCCCCTCGCGTGCCTTCCCCTCCTCTCCTTTTATTTCAGCCTTTAAATCTTGATCGGATGGGTGAGGACCAGCTGGATCCTTCACGGGATCCGTTAGATGTCACGCAGGAGGTGTCACGTCTCCGACGGCGGCGGCGACGGAGAGGGGCCGGCGTACGGCTTTTGGTGGCTTGGCTTCGGAGAGGGATGCCCTCCTTTTTGACCACGGGTGTGACCGTGGGTTTAGTTTTGCTAAACTTGTCCAGGTTCGGCTGATGGGGGCGGATATGGTTTTGCTTTCCGTGTATTTAATGCTTTCTTTCTTGCTTTGGGGTGAGGGCAGATGGAGCCAACGCCATCAGCATTACTTTTTATTTTCCATCAAACGGACGTTATGCCACGGATAGAGCTGAGCCGAGATGGTTCATGACCGCCTCATGTCGAACCAAATTGGAGAGGTCGCAAGGACTTTTTTTTTTTATCAAATTATTATATTTAACATAAAAAATAAGTTTTATGTTTAAATTTTTTTAAAAAATAAAATAAATATTATGAAAACCGGTATTTTATAAATTTTCAAGTAATGATAATGTGATTTCGATAAAAATACTTCCAATAAAATTCATTTATAACCATCAAATTTATTTTGATATATTTCTAAAATTATTAAATGAAGAGCTTTTACAAAATAATTAAAATATAAATGGTATTATACAAAGAATTATATGATTATAATTATTATACAAAAATTAATTGAACATGATAATGCTATTTTAGTATTAAAAAGTTATTTTTTATTGATGGATATTGTTGCCGCTAAGATCGTCATGGTCCGTAACTGCTGTCGGTGTCGGAGCGCGCTTTCCTCACGGTCTTGCCGTCCGGTGGTCCTGGACCTGCAAAACAGGGGTTAGTGACCCAGGTCGGGATTTCCAGCGGGGGCACTCCGACGGCCAAGTCAGTGACGATCCAGGGGAATGGATCCTCCTGGTCGAGCCCCTCTTGTTGGACTCCACACGAGGAGGAGTGTGTTGTGTAACAGTGGATGCAAGTGTGTCGGGGAAAGAGTGGCCTGGTTAGAGGGAGTCTCTGTGCGGCCCTTCCACCCGACCTTGCTTGGATTTTCTGGTGGTGCTGCGCTCTCTGGTTGAGCTTGCACTTGTGTTCTAATGGTATGGCTTGTGCCTTACTTGTCTTGTGTTGTGGTTGTTACCTCCAAGTTTTTGTGAAATAGGTTACCGTTGGGCGTTCGTCTTGGATCTCCACCGGACTGTCAGGCGCGTGCGGTGGTATTCCGAGGAGCCTTTCCCAATCCGTGATAAGGGAAGCTGTTATGTGCTCTGACACTTTCTTTGGTCGCCTCATTCCGGAAAACCTGGCGTTATCTCGATCGGTGGGCCGCCGCCCCTGGATTCGGATCTCCTGGTTGACTTCCTCTCTCGGGTGGTTCAGGCGGTTGGTGAGGAGTGTGGAGCCTCGATCAGTGGGTTCCTCCCCTTTCTAGTGTAACCGGTGGCCGCAGGCGGTCAGTACGGTCTGGCAGGCATCCCAGTGTAGTCCTCGGGCGGCTCGCCGGTGTCCTGGGAGGGCGGTGCCCACGTCTGAGCTAGGGCTGAGCTGGAATGGCAGGGCTCGCTCCGACCTAGACACCCCGAGCTTGCGAGATTGCCTCGGTGGAGGAGGGCAGAGTGCAGGCCCAATCAAGATGGCTCGCACTCGAAGAGGCTCCATGTGGCGGAGGAGGGCTGAGCTCGACTCCGACCACAGGGCTCGATCTCCGAGGGTCTCGCTCTGGAAGGCAGAATGCAAGCCCGGTCCAGAGGGCTCGGCCTTGGAGAGGCTCCACGTGGCGAAGGAGGGCTGAGCTCGACTCCGACCACGAGGCTCGATCTTCGAGGGTCTCGCTCTGGAGGGCAGAGGGTGGCTTCGGCCTAGGCATCCCAAGCTCGCAGGACCGACCTGGCGGAGAACGGAGCTCGGCTCGTCGGCTCGTTGTCTCGAGGGAGCTCAACTCGATAGAGGAGTCCGGGCAGGAGAATTGACGTGGCAGCTTCCTTTGGCGTGGCGCCTGTCAGCTCCCCCATGTCAGCGATCCCGCCACATCATTTGCCCCCCACTCCCGAGGCTCGTTAGTACACGACGCTCGGCCGAAGGGAGTAATTGTGATGCTGACACGGAAAGGCGGAGATCTAGCGCAATGATGGCCATGATTGCCGGTGCTTCGTGAGACGGTCTTGCAGGCCAATGCAGGGGCGTCACGTAGCCACATCCGAGGAGTAGTTAATGTTGGCAAGAAATTCAGAGCAGCCGGGATACTCTTTCGTCGATGGGCAACACGTGGCGTTGATCCGTTGGCGGAGGGGTCGTAGCGGCACCGATCCATCGGGTCATTTCGAAAGGAAAAGATGGCCTTACCCGAAATATCCATTCTTTTGAATTCTCCACGCCTGCTGCTGTGTTTGAGCCTTCTTCTTCCTCCCAGTCGCCTCAGATCTTCTAAGGAACCAGGTTAGTCCCCTCTTTCTTCCCCCATCGCCAGAGTAGGGTCCTTCTAGGGTCTCCTTCGAGTCGAGTCCGCTTTTTCGTCCTCCACCTCGAGTTCTTCATCTCTCTTATTCTTGAGGATGTCCCGCTTTGGCCCAGGCTTCTGCCCCTCCACTGATCAGGACGAGGCCGATCCCTCCGAGCGGAGGCCGGCATCTTCTTCTTCCTCCGGTGAGGAGGAGGATGCGGCTCGCTTCGAGTTCAGTAGGAGGCGTTCTCCCGATCCGGTGCTCATCAGAAAATCGGGGTCCGGTCCTTCTCTCCTTCCTCCTTCTGTACCTGTTTCTGAGTCTGCCCGGTCCACAGGTCCTGGCGGGGTCGCCTCGACGATCACCACCCAGGAACTGGGGACCGTTCGGGATGTCTATGGCATCCCATATTCTGTTCGGCTTACTATCCCTCGTCCGGGAGAACGGGTCACCTCCAGTAGCCCGGGCTGCATTGCTTTTTACGAGGAGACCTTCTCAAGGGATCTTCGCTTTCCTTTCCATCCATTCTCCATGTCCGTCTTGAACAACTATCGTTTGGTCCCTACCCAGTTAGTGCCAAACACCATTAGGGTCATCTTCTCCTTCATTGTGCTCTGCCACCTCAACGGGTTTGTTACCCAGTTCTCTTTGTTCAGGGCTTTCTTTGCCCTGAAGCGCCACCCGATTGTGGACGGGTGGTGGTCTTTGTCTTCTTGCCCGAAGGGCATTAGATTCGAGCTCCCCTCTTCCATCAAGGGATGGAAGAGCAAATTCTTCTTTGCTGCGGTTGAGGGGGTCGACTGGGTCTGGAGCGATCCAGACCAGTCCCCCAACCGAAATTCTATAGTCGATGCAGCTGACCGCGATGACTACGAGTAGCTCTGCACCATCCATATCCCTTCTCTCGAGGTCCTGTTATCAGAGTAGAACCTTCCCGATGCCGAGGTCGACCCAACAAATGGGTTGGGTGAGTTCGACCTGAACTTTTCTTTTTCTTCCTTGCATTTCTTACTTTGCTTCTTACGGGCTCTAACCGTTGTGTGACTTGCATGCAAGGATGATTTTCATAGAGAGTGACTTGCTGGCGATCACCCGGAAGAGGCCACTGACCGGGCTAGTCGAGGAGCCTCCGACAAGGCGAGTCCAGGATGAGAGTGCGCCTTCGACTGCCCCTGCCGTGGTGGCCAATCCGAGCTCTACTGCTCAGGTCGGTTAGAGTTCGGGGGCGATTCGAGCTGCCCCTGCACCAGTGGAGAGGGCGATGTCTACGCGGCCGAGGCCGGTCCAGCATGAGGCCCAAAAGATCCCAGAGCGGCTCGATCATCAGGGGGTGGCCCCCGCCGCGGAGCCTGAGGTATTAGCCCGAGCAAGGGCCGTAGCTGCTGCCGCTGCATCTCCCAGTCCTCCGAATCCATTTATGATCGAGATCGGGGACGAGGAGGTTCGAGCTGGGACCGAGGTTGTGACTGAGGCGCCGCCTGCACGGATACCAGCTCCTCAGCCTGCCCCCGAGGGTCCTGCGGTCAGTGGGGCAAGGCCGCCTACTGTAGGAGAGAGCAGGAGGGAGGAGGCGCAATGTTGGCTCCCTTTCAAGATGGGGTCGGAGAGCTGTACCTCCGAAGCCCCGTATTGGCCGAGCGCATGATGGATTTCTCGATCCAGACATGTGATCAGCAAGAGATGGCCGGACTACGACTGGACGATGTCCTCAACGCCATCTTCCCCCAGCTTTACTCGGTGAGTTATCTCTTCTCTCTCTCTCTTTTCTTTTTTTTTTTCTTTTCTTTTTTTTTTAGGCTGACCTCTTTTCATGGTGCAGATTGGTGTCGAGGCCCTCTTCATTAGGAGCTGCTATCAAAACTGGAAGCGCGTCGAGCAGCAACAAGCAGCCGAGATCGAGTCTCTGAAGACCGATCTGAAGGAGAAGGCCGGGGCGAACGGGGTGCTCGAGCAGAAGGTTAGGGACCTGGAGAAGCAGCTCGCCGACGCTAAGGGACGAGCGAAGAAACTCCTGGGGGTCCTTAACCTGGAGCGGAGTCGCTCGAAGAAAGCTATCGACGATCTCTCCACCGTCGAGGAGAAGCTGAAGTGGTACAGTGCCGAGGCTGATCGACACAAGGAGGCCTCCCGAGCTGCCCAGGCGGAGCTGGCAGCAGGGAAGGAGAAACTGGCCGCAGCAAAGAAGGCGGCGGAAGTAGCGGCCAAGGCGGCAGAGGCTGCCAGGTTGGAGGCCACCGAGGCAAAGAAGGGGGCAGTCGAGGCTAAGAAAGATGCTGAGGGGGCCGTTGCCAAGTTCAAGACCTCGGAGGAGTTCGTCGTCGAAATTCGTCAAATGGTGTCGGACTCTTTCTATAAAGGCTTCATGTTCTTGCACAACCGGATCGAGGCATCTATTCTCGATAAGGACCACGATCGTCTCAGGTACCCCTCGGACTCGAATGCGGAGCCTGATGAGGAGGTCATCGTCGAGGAAGATGTGGCCTCCGAGCCTCCGACACCAGCCGAGGTCAAGCCGTGCGAGGTCGGAGCCCTTCAACCGGAGGTCCATGAAGGCGGGGCCTCTCATCCTCAAGGCTCAGCAGGGGGCCGATCAGTATAGAGTAGTCCTTTTCTTTTTATTTTGTACTTTGTTTTTCTTTTTGTACTTGGTCGGGGTCACCCGGCATGTTGGGGGCCCATGGAATACTTGTAACTAGTCCTTGGTTAATAAAATTTGTACTTTCTTGCAATCCATCTTTTGCTTGGTTCTTCCCTCTTTTTCTCTTTCTTTCACTCCCCTCCCTCTTCTTCTTTGTTGTTTCTCTTTTTCTTCTTCTCTTTTTTCTTTCTCTTTTTTTTTTTTGGCTGAGTGGGGAGATCAAAGAAGAGGGTCTCAACTCACCTGGGATTGAATTACCAGGCTTTGGTGTCGGCAAGTCGGGCACAAGGTTCTGACAGTTGTGAGTAGCTGGGCTCGATGGTTCCTTGGCCGGAGATCTGGGCCCCGGTCCAAGGTGCCTGAGGGCTGTTCTCAGGTCTTGGATGCCTTGGAGCTGGTCCAAGGTGCCTGAGGGCTATTCTCAGGTCTTGGATGCCTTGGAGCTAGGCTCGAGGCCTTTCTGGCTGGAGCACTGGGCCCTGGTCCAGGGATTGCCTAAGAGCTGGACTCAAGTCTTTGGCGACTGGAGCTAGGCTCGAGGTGTTGATAGGAGCTGCTTGGCTCGAAGGTCCCTTGGCCGGAGATCTGAGCTCCGGTCTTAGGTTGGCATCTCGGAGCTGGGCTCGGAGACGTTGATGATTGAGAGCAACGTGGCTCGAAGATTCCTTGGCATCTCGGAGCTGGGCTCGAAGATGTTTGAGATTGGGAGCAGCTTGGCTCGAAGATCTCTTGGTCGGAGGTCTGAGCTCCAGTCTTGGGTTGGCATCTCGGAGCTGGGCTCGGAGATGTTGATGATTGAGAGCAGCTTGGCTCGAAGATCCCTTTGCCGGATGTCTGAGCTCCGGTCTTGGGTTGGCATCTCGAAGCTGGGCTCGGAGACATTGATGATTGAGAGCGGCGTGGCTCGAAGATACCTTGGCATCTCGGAGCTGGGCTCGAAAACATTTGAGATTGAGAGCAGCTTGGCTCGAAGATCCCTTGGCATCTTGGAGTTGGGCTCAAAGATGTTTGAGATTGAGAGCAGCTTGGCTCGAAGGTCCCTTGATCGAAGGTCTGAGCTCCGATCTTGGGTTGGCATCTCGGAGCTGGGCTCGGAGACATTGATGATTGAGAGCGGCGTGGCTCGAAGATCCCTTGGCATCTCGGAGCTAGGCTCAAAGATGTTTGAGATTAAGAGCAGCTTGGCTCGAAGGTCCCTTGGCCGGAGGTCTGAGCTTCGGTCTTGGGTTGGCATCTCGGAGCTGGGCTCGGAGACGTTGATGATTGAGAGTGGCGTGGCTCGAAGATCCCTTGGCATCTAAAAGCTGGGCTCGAAGACGTTTGAGATTGGGAGCAGCTTGGCTCGAAGATCCCTTGACCAGAGGTCTGAGCTCCAGTCTTGGGTTGGCATCTCAGAGCTGGGCTCGGAGACGTTGATGATTGAGAGCGGCATGGCTTGAAGATTCCTTGACGTCTCGGAGCTGGGTTCAAAAATGTTTGAGATTAAGAGCGGCTTGGCTCAAAGATCCCTTGACCGGAGGTCTGAGCTCCGATCTTGGGTTGGCGTCTCGGAGCTGGGCTCGGAGATGTTGATGATTGAGAGCAGCTTGGCTCGAAGGTCCCTTGGCCGGAGGTTTAAGCTCCGGTCTTGGGTTGGCATCTTAGAGCTGGGCTCGAAGATGTTGATGATTGAGAGCGGCGTGGCTTGAAGATCCCTTGGCATTTCGGAGATGGGCTCGAAGACGTTTGAGATTGAGAGCAGCTTGGCTCGAAAGTCCCTTAGCTGGAGATCTGAGCTCCGGTCTTGGGTTGGCATCTCGGAGCTGGGCTCGGAGACATTGATGATTGAGAGCGGCGTGGCTCGAAGATCCCTTGGCATCTTAGAGCTGGGCTCGAAGATGTTTGAGATTGGGAGTAGCTTGGCTCGAAGATCCCTTGGCTGGAGGTCTGAGCTCCGGTCTTAGGTTGGCATCTCGGAGCTGGGCTCGGAGACGTTGATGATTGAGAGAGGCATGGCTCGAAGATCCCTTGGCATCTCAGAGCTAGGCTCGAAGACGTTTGAGATTGAGAGTAGCTTGGCTCGAAGATCCCTTGGCCTGAGGTTTGAGCTCCGATCTTGGATTGGCATCTCAGAGCTGGGCTCGGAGACGTTGATGATTGAGAGCAGCTTGGCTCGAAGATCCCTTGGCATCTCGAAGCTGGGCTCGAAGATATTTGAGATTGAGAGCAGCTTGGCTCGAAGATCCCTTAGCCAGAGGTCTGAGCTCCGGCCTTGGGTTGGCATCTTAGAGCTAGGCTCGGAGACGTTGATGATTGAGAGCGACGTGGCTCGAAGATCCCTTGGCATCTCAAAGCTGGGCTCGAAGATGTTTGAGATTGAGAGAGCAGCTTGGCTTGAAGATCGCTTGGTCAGAGGTCTGAGCTCCGGTCTTGGGTTGGCGTCTCGGAGCTGGGCTCGGAGACGTTGATGATTGAGAGCGGCATGGCTCGAAGATCGCTTGGCATCTCGGAGCTGGGCTCGAAGACGTTTGAGATTGAGAGCAACTTGGCTCAAAGATCCCTTGGCATCTCAGAGCTGGGCTCGAAGACATTTGAGATTGAGAGCAACTTGGCTCGAAGGTCCCTTGGCCGGAGGTCTAAGCTCCAATCTTGGGTTGGCATCTCGGAGCTGGGCTCAAAGACGTTGATAATTGAGAGCAGCTTGGCTTGAAGATCCCTTGGCGTCTCAGAGCTGGGCTCGAAAATGTTTGGGATTGCTTTCCTGCAAGACAGATAGATATCCGTGCAAGAAAAAAGTCATTATCATTATTATTGATGGGAAACCTTATATTATTGATGGTATCTTCGCAGATTGCAGGCATTCCATGTTCGAGAGAGCCTGACGCCGTCGAGATCTTCGAGAAAATAGGCCCCTTATAAGGGGGCTTCAGCCACTTTGTAGGGGCCTTCCCAGTTTGGTGAGGGCTTACCGCGCTCCCGAGGTTGAGATGCCTCTGCCCGGTGCAGCACCAAGTCTCCGGGTTTGAAGGCTTCTGGCCTGACCTGGGCGTTGTAGTACCGGGCTGCTCGTAGTCGGTGAGCTTTGTTGAGATCGGTGTAGCCTACACGGATCCTCCAGTTGCCATTATTCTTCCTTACCATCACTACATTTGCCAGCCAGCTCAGATACTGGACTTCTCGAACGAAGCCTGGCATGTCCGCCGTCGTGCAGGCGGATGTGTACGCGCTTGCTCGCAGGAACTCCAGTAGTCGGGCCCTCTTCTTCCCGGTTAGCTGGGCTCCTCTCTGCACTATTTTCGTGGAATCGTCTCCGAGCAGGCAAGAGAGTAGGCGCTCGACCGGGCCTCCCCTGGGGTCTTGGGCCTTTTGGTTGAGATCATCCACCTTGGTGGGGTCGCGGCAGTGACCGGGAGAATGATTCCTCCTTCCACCTTTACGGAATCACCTGTGAAACCAACAAGGGGTGCATGCATAGGTTTGAGTTGATCGGGAGAAATGTTCATCTTGGAGAAGGCATCATAAGAAAGCACGTCCATAGAGCCCCCACTATTAACCATGATGCATTTTACAGGATGCTTCGTGATCCCATCTCGACAACCATGGCATCATTATTTACAATTTTACCCCCGTCTCCCCCTTCCCTGATAAAGGGGAGTACATTCTCAAGATCCCCTGTCCCCCGGGCTTTCTGGGCACGCACGCAGCTCCCTAAGAGATCATGCCCACCGGCTTCTCGGTGGGACGGTTATCAATGACTGGAGCTGGCGAGAGGGCGACGAGCGCCTGGGATTCCACCTAAGGTCTACCCCCCATGAACCTTTTGAGGTTGCCCCTCTTGGTGAGTTCTTCGATTTCCCACTTGAGATTGCGGCATTTCTCGATGTCGTGGCCGTGGCCGTGGTCGCGGTGAAAGCGACAGTACTTTATTTTATCATAGCTAGTGGGGGACTTCATCGGAGGCGGGCGTCTCAGGTAGTCCTCGCCTTCGATCTTCATGAGGATTTTCGTCCTCGGGGTGAGAGAGGGGTGTAACTCTCCTCAGGAACAGGAGTGTCTTTCGGTATCGGCCCCCTCCTAGAGTTCGAGACTTGGGGTTCTGGCTTCCGGGTCCTGGGCATCTCGGTGGGGGTAGGTCTCCTCAGTGGCTTCCCGTCGAGCTCCCGCCTCGTATGGTCCACCTCCTCGGTGTGGATGTACTTTTAGGCTCAGAGAAGGAGCTCGAAATAAGTCTTGGGGGGCTTCTTGTCCAGCGAGTAGGTCAGGCAGGAGGTCCTGAGCCCTCGCTTCAGTGCCAGCATGGCAACTGGCTCATCAAGGTTGTAAATTTCCAATGCGGCAGCCTTGAAGCAGGCCACGTAGTCCCGTAGGGGCTTGCGGTCCTGCTGCCGGATGGAGAAGAGGCTATCTGCCTCTCGTGGTAACTTCCTGCAGGCATCGAAGTGGGCCACGAACTTCTGCCCCAACTGGGCGAAAGAGTTGATGCTCTCTGGCTCCAAACGGGTGAACCACACCCGGGCTGCTTTCTGGAGAGTGGCAGGAAAGGCGACACAGAGAAGAGCATCGGTGGACCCCTGGACCCTCATGAGGGTCTGATAGCTTTCCAGGTGGTCCAGGGGGTCGGTCGTCCCATCGTAAGGATCCACCTACGGCATCCAGAATCGATGCAGGATCGGCTCTACTTGGATTTCTTAGGAGAAAGGGGGACGGGCATTGTAGCCCACCGGCTCGCTAGCTGAGCCCTGCATGTTGGCAAACCGGCGGGAAAACTCTGCCAGCTTGCGTTCATGCTCCTCCAGGCGCTTCTCCACCATGCGCCTGATGGCTTCATCAGTAGACCCCTTCGCTGAGGGAGACAGAGAATGCGACGTGGGTGCACGGCCTCCGTGATGGGGGGTCTTGCTCTTTCTGCCTCGGTGGGGTCTGGGCACCGTCCACCCAAGGTTCAGTGAGCGACTCTTTCTGTAGGCAGAGCCAGCTTATTGCCTTTTTGCCGGGGTTTGGTGGCTGCCCTGGTTATCAATAGTGGCCCGCGGCTGTGAAGGCCTTCCTTGGAAGAAACGTAGGCTGTCACGAGGGGCCACAGCGTGGGCCACGGGTGTCCCTGGCTGTTGGTGGGTGGCCAGGGACCGGTGTTGCTACTGGAGCTGGCGCACCCCGTGGTGAGGACTTGCATCTACTGGACGAGTGCGACCAGCTGGGATTCTGACGGAGGTAGTTGAACCGAAACGAGTGGCTCCACCTCTTGGTGGTGCGGGTTCCCCCAAGACGGGGAGTCCCCCGCACGGCTGGTGGAAGCCTCCCTTGCCCGTGTTGTCACCATCCTTCCGTTAGACTGCTTGTAGAAGAGGTGGAGGGCTTGAACCAAATCAAAGAATGCTCAATTCCGCCTCCCTTCCTGGCGCGCCAATCTGTTGCCACCAAGATCGCCGTGGCCCGTAGCTGCTGCCAACATCGGAGCGCGCTTCCCTCGCTGTCTCGCCGTCCAGTGGTCCTGGACCTGCAAAACAGGGGTTAGTCACCCGGGCTGAGGTTTCCGACGGGGGCACTCCGACGGTCAAGTCAGTGACGATCCAGGAGAACAGATCCTCCTGGTCGAGCCCCTCTTGATGGACTCCACACGAGGAGGAGTGTGTTGTGTAAGAGTGGGATGCAAGTGTGTCGGGGGAAGAGTGGCCTGGTTAGAGGGAGTCTCTGTGCGGCCCTTCCACCCGACCTTGCTTGGATTTTCTGGTGGTGCTGCGCTCTCTGGTTGAGCTTGCACTTGTGTTCCAGTGGTATGGCTTGTGCCTTGCTTGTCTTGTGTTGTGGTTGTTACCTCCAAGTTTTTGTGAACTAAGTTACCGTTGGGCGTTCGTATTGGGATCTCCACCGGGCTGTCAAGCACGTGCGGCGATGTCCCGAGGAGCCTTTCCCAATCCGTGATAAGGGAAGCTGTTATGTGCTCTGACACTCCCCTTAGTCATCTCATTCTGGGAAACCTGACAGTACCTCGATCGGTGGGCCGCCGCCCCTGGGATTCGGATCTCCTGGTTGACTTCCTCTCTTGGATGGTTCAGGTGGTTGGTGAGGAGCGTGGCACCTCGATCAGTGGGATCCTCCCCTTTCTGGTGTAACCGATGGCCGCAGGCGGTCAATACGGTCTGGCAGGCACCCAATGTAGTCCTCGGACGGCTCACCGGTGTCCTGGGAGGGCGGTGCCCATATCTGAGCTAAGGCTAAGCTAGAATGGCAGGGCTCGCTCCGACCTAAATACCCCGAGCTTGCAGGATCGCCTCGATGGAGGAGGGCAGAATGCGGGCCCGGTCCAGAGGGCTCGCACTCGGAGAAGCTCCATGTGGCGGAGGAGGGCTGAGCTCGACTCCGACCATAGGGCTCGATCTCCGAAGGTCTCGTTCTGGAGGGCAGAATGCGGGCTCGGTCCAGAGGGCTCGGCCTCGAAGAGGCTCCACGTGGAGGAGGAGGGTTGAGCTCAACTCCGACCACGGGGCTCAATCTCCGAGGGTCTCGCTCTGGAGGGCAGAGGGCGACTCCGACCTAGGCATCCCGAGCTTGCGGGACTGACCTAGCGGAGGACGGAGCTCGGCTTGTCGGCTCGTTGTCTTGAGGGAGCTCAACTCGGTAGAGGAGTCCGGGTAGGAGAATTGACGTGGGTGATCCCGCCATATTAGATATATTTATAAATTTGATCATATTTTTATATAAAATTACCTCCAATCAAATATAGTAATTTTATTAGTATCATTTTTTTTAAAAGATTTAACTTACTAAACATGATAAAAATTATTTTTCTCCATAATCATTTTTCTAGATAAAAATTCTTAAAAATTATCATATTATCCCATCAGTTAACATATCCCAACCAAATAGACTCTTAAAGTAGAAACCTTTTCATCTAACAGCCTTATTTAGCTTTTTCTAAAAAAAATATACAAAGGGGTGACAAAATATAACCCGACCTGCCAACTTGATCCGTGTTCGACTCACCTTAAACAGGTTTAGATTGAACTTAAATAGGTTCGAGTCATAAACATGTCAACTTGTTTAACCCATTTAATTTATAAATTGGATTCAAGTGTCATACTCTTGACCTGTTTAACCCATTTAACTTGTTTAATGTACGGGTTAGATCAAGTTGGATTGCATAACCTGTTTAATATAGTATCCCATAGGCCCACAACCCCACAGGCCACACTACCATAGTCCTTTGCTGCTTTGCATGGGCCTAGCCTACCAACAGGATGGCTTAGGATTCTTGGGAAATGGGAGCGTCGATTGCCAAGCGAGCACCATTCCAAAATAATCCAAATTTCCTCCCTCCATCTCACCACTCACCGACGGGCCGTGTTGGAAATTTTGGAAAAGTTGAAACTTGAACTAGGGTTTTTTCTTCGACCTCCCCCCATCTCACGATGGCATACCTCTCTCTCGCCCCCTCTCCTTCTTTGATCTTCTTCCTCCCATGGCATGTCCTTCCTTCTTCAACCTCTTCCTCCCCCACGGCAGTACGTTGAAACAAGAAGATGGAGAGGCCATGCATTCGATATAGTTGTGTCATGTAGTCTAGGAAGGGGAAGACTACTTCCTTGTAAAGGTCGACTGCCATCCTTAGGATGGTGATCCAGTAAATCCAGAGGGTAGCTTGGTAGCAAAGATGCAAGAGAGAAACTAGAAGAAGAGGAAGATGGCCTCGGCGAGCTGCTTCTAGGATCAGGGAAGATGGATGAGGGCGAGGACGAGGAGGATGGTATAGGAGGCGGCAAGGAGGAAGGAGATTGCAAGAGGCAAGCCCATTTCTTGGCAAGGAGGGAGGAGGTTGGCATAAGACTCCACCAATAGAGATTGCATGTCGGAGCCTGGTTCTCGACCTCTCCATGGTGGTGAAGGAAGCAAGAGCAAAGGCAAAGGCGACGAGGATGCCGAATGGCATTGGATAAACCTCTGCTTTTTTTAAAGTAAGTTTTAAACGGGTCGTAAACGGGTCAATTTTTGATTTTTTTTAATTGAGTTGTTAATGGGTCGTAAACAAATCGGGTTGGATATCATGTTTAACAAACAGATCGGGATCGGATTTTAAAACCTGACTTACTTGATAAATAGGTTGGGTTCACGTTAAATTTTTTTAACCCGATCTAAATCTGATCCGATTGCCATCCCTAACAAAGATCATGTGAGCCTCTTGCACTATAATTTATTTTATATTTTTATTAACCTTTTTTTTCATTTTTTACATGATAAACCATTTTAATTGAAATGCGTAAAACCAAAAATATGATAACAAAGCGACATAGCCTTCTTTATCCCATTTACATAAAATAAAACTTTATGGTTAATCTTATAGTTTCCAATTTGAAAAGTACAGTACATTTTTTGTCATTAAGCTATGTAAGCCCATATATTTTTTTGTTCCCTTAATAACGATGAGATGATTTGATTATAAAACATCAAGACTACACAACATTGATTTATCAATATTTGATAAATTAATTATCAATATTTGATAAAAATTTATGTTTAATTTTACAAAGTTACATATATGATTATATAAGTGGACTAATTTAAAAAATAATTCAGTTCTCGATTATAGTTTTATTGAGGCTAAATGTAAAAAATCATCCAACATTCTAAAACCGTTTATTCATTTAATTAAGGAACCCTCTTCCAAGCAAAAGTTTTTTTTTAAAATTAAAAAAAAAAAAAAAATCCTCGGGTGCTAAATCAAACCAGACCGGACTCTCTCCGGTTGGCAAGTCATCGGGGTTTATATTCCTTCGGACTACTTCACGGCCGTTTCCAAACCCACGAGGCCATAAATGCAGTAACGTCCAACGCTGACACGATCGTACTTGCTAAACAAGGAAAGATATAGAAAGATCGAAGAAAACCTAAGGTTAGGGGACATGGGCTCAGGGTTACCCACGGGTGAGGGCGGGCATACCGAGGAGGGAGGGAAGGAATCACGGTGGCGTGGAAAGCCAGGGAAAAGGTCCAGCATTATTAGTTTTCGTAAAATCCAAGTCCTCCCTCCCACGCGCCGCAATCCGGGACCCCTCGTCCACACCGCTCCCCACTCCACTCCCTGTTCAACTTTAACCTCCCTTTAAACCCTAAAAACCACTAATACTTAGTACCCTACTTCCTTTCTGATAACAATTATTTATTATGATTTCCATAGTTAGCAACAGCATTAGCTCCAAGGCTTCAGCCCGTCGCTCTCTAACCTTACCTTCCGGGAAGTAGAATAATTTAATAAAGTATTAAAACAGTATGCGAAAATAAAATTAGACCGGCTTGAGCCGTGGCTCATGGATCAGCGGCTTGAGCCGTTAAATGCTGGTGTTCTGACTCCGATTTCACGTGAAGAGCGTGCATGACGTCAAAAAGCTCGGATGGTGCGGGAGAACGGTGAAGGGCTGTTCACCAGAAATATTTGCTTGCTGACCGAGAATTTTTTTCTCAGGGAAATTAAAAAAAAAAACTTATTGATAAATCTGAACTGAATTATATATATATATCCTTTATTCTTTCACAATCACGGACTAACAAAATTTCAAAATTATTTTATTAATTATTTTTATTTTTAAATTATTTTTTTTATCGAAATACGGTCCCTATCCTCCCACTTGTAAGTAAAGTCCGTTACCACCCACGCTCTCCATCAATGACCCAAAAAATAAATAAATAAATAATAATAAAATAAATAAATAAATAAGGGATCCGGTCCCCTACCCTGATTTTTGGTGCATGAAACTTATGCATAACATGCAAGGGATCCGGTCCCCTACCCTCGTTGCAACTTTAGATGTGGTTTAATGGTGGGTTTTACTTTTGACATCATCACATGATGAATGGAGACATCCATCCGCACAAGTCTCGTGAATGTTGTTTGCGAGTCAAATTTTTTTTTTATTATTATAATAGATAGATTGGTGAAAAGTTATGATGGATAAAAGATGAATACCCATCCACCATCACCAATAACTATAAAAAAAAGATTAACAATAATTAAATATTTTAAGGTTTTTATCAAAAAAATATACCATTAAAAACTTGTTTCTTATTAATTAAAATATAATTGGATGTTACCAAAGCTAGCAGCGTAGAGGATCGGCCATCATAAATTTGATGTCTGCATAACCCATGAGAACTGATGTGTTGTGCATCGCACCTAAAATGTTCTTTCCAAAGGCTCGGGCAGTCCTTGCCTCTGGAAACCCTCGTCACGGCCAAACAAAAATGGTATGGGACGGGCATTATAGGAAGACGGACTATAATTTATATATTATATTTAATATTAATTTTAAAATATAATTTATTAATATATATTATATAATATGATATATATTGAGTAAATTAGTTGTTAATAAACTGATACATAATTTTAGCTAAATCAATTTACAGAATATAATAGTCGTCAATCATAGGATACGATTAAATGATATATACTGGACAGCTTGTTGATATATACTATAAGAGTTTTTTAATACATACCTAACAATAATTCTAATACATGTTTTTAAATAAATTGTTACATAATTTTTTATAATATAATATTTACCGGTACATAGTATATTACTGGTTGATACACATCTAAAAAATATTTTTTCGACATTCTAATACATACCTCTAGGTAAATGGATATACAATTTTTGGAATATGATATTTATTATTACCGCATAGGAACAATGGGCTAACTCAAGCTCGACTCGAACAGGACTGGAGCTGACATGGCTACTGTCATGAAGCCAGGTCTTGCAGTATCCTTTCACAGGAAGTTGATCCTGCAAAATAGAAAATATCAGAAAGTCCGCACATTGAGGGTGAGTTTCCAGTAGTAGATCCTCCGATACTTAAGTTAGTCTTTCAAAGAGATAAAGAGAAGAGGCTTGTAGTCTTCTTTGGGTTTAGAGAGCTGAGTGGATGTTGCCCAGGTGGCTTTCCCAAGAGGGGATGAATGGGGAATGAAAGCTTTTTCTCGAGTATGTGCCATTTTGAAATTTTAATGTAGTGAGTGAAGTATTTAAAGAATTAAATGCGGAAGCAAATAAATCAGCTCAAACAAAACAATCACAAACACCATAATTTATAGTGGTTCGGAGTAATCCAGTTCCTACGTCCACTGTCCAAGATACCACTTGGGATTTCCACTATATTCTTCCTAGAATACAGTCGGATTGTTTTACCGGGATCACAATCCAAACCCAACTTCCTTTGTTTTTACACCGGGCTCACCAAAGAAACCCACTCTTGGTTTTATAATGGGATCACCAAGAAATCCAAATACCCTTTGGTTTTTACAGCGGGCTCATCAAAGAATCCCAAACTTGGTTTTCACGGGCTCACCAAAAATCCAAAACAAAAACAAGGAAAACAAATAAGTAAATAATGCAACACAAAATACAAACTCCTTGAGAGTGGATGGTTGTAGCTTTAGCCCATTGAATGTAGCTCTTCTAAGCTCTCCTCTTTCTTCAAATAAAGCTTCAAGAGTTGTGATAGGAAGTGAAGAACCCTCTCTTGAATTTGAACAATGAAACTCTCTCCAAAATTTGAAATATAAACTTGAAAAATCATTTTTCTTCAATTTCTTTTCCCCTCTTCAATCTCTCTCCTTTTCTTCTTCACTTTGATCCATCATATATAAGTTTTGAAAGTGTTCCCAGGTTGTTTTGACCGTTGGAGTTCCTTGGAAATCAAAATATGACCGTTTAGAACCGTTGGAAGGAAGAAAAATAATTTCTGCAACTAGCCATTACCGCCCAAAATTTTGGGATTCGAGTCGGCTCTTCTCAGTCGAGTCAGCTCGAATTTTTGAAATAATTACATTTCTGTCATTCTGGAGTCAGCTTTATTCAGAACTCAATTTCAGCCACTTTGGAAGAGTCGGCTCGAATTCTCAGCGAGTCAGCTCGAGTGAACTTTGTCCAAAAGGCTTCCAAAAGTCTATAAACTTCTTCCAACATCTTCCAAACCACTTCAAACATCTTCTAAACATATGATACTCTACAAAAAAATAATCTTTACAAAGATAATTAGTAACATATCATGCATCAATATTTTGTAATCATCAAAATCAATTCTAGGGTCAATAGTGGAGTTGAGAGGAGCCGGAGAAGAGACAAGGGAGGGAAGATTAAGCAAGGCCTATGGAGAAAGGGGTGCTCAATGCGTATGAGGCTCGCTTTCTAGGAGATAATATACTGGTGAGTGAAGTTGTGGAAGCTATGATATTTTTTGAATGAGAGAAAGTATGTAAGGAGGCCTGCAAATGTCTTGATGGACACTTAAGTAGTCGCTGACAGAATCAAAGAGGCAAGGGTGTGTCTCTCAAGGTAGCTAGTAATAGATTCTAGATTCCGCTTTACCTTATCCTTCTCTGTTCTTCTCTAATGGCTAGCTTACCATGACCTCTCTCTTAGAGCTCCTTTTTTGAAGGGTCTCGGGGAACCAATTTATAGGCATGTACTTGATGCGTAAATATAGGAAATGATGGCTAGCATATTTTAACTATTATATGCATGCCCAGAATGGAGATCATACTGTGATAGGTGAGATAGGGACTGGTGATTGGCATGACATATCCTTGCAACAAGGTATCCCTCGGGTGGTAAATATTAATGGTCGACACACTTAGAGCATGCTTATTAGGTGGAAGGGGCAGGCTCGGTAATGGTTGATGTCCATGTAGGAAGTTGATGAGCATGCATCTTAGCATCCAGGTGGCGAGGTGTTGGAAGGTAGCTTAGTTTTTTGAGCTACTTGATACGTGTTCAGAGTGGGTTAAGCCTTGGTGCCTGCTGGACTAACCGGATCCTGACATATCATATGCCTCCAATTTTTGAACCTAGGTGGCTAGGCTTCCAAGGCCTTGAACGAAGGAAGTAGAGACCCAATTGGTTTAGCAGGACATGGGATCCTGCTACGATAGGATGAAGTTGGCGAGGTAGGCACTGCATGAAGCTCACGATGAGGCTGCATTAGGTGATGCGGCTCATGACAGGCAAGCGAGACTACGCTGGGTGAGGCAGCTCACGGTGAGGTAGACGAGGCAGCGTTCATTAAGATCCATGCTAGAATCGGGCCAACTCTTCAGGAGGTGATGTCATTTGGAGTGACAATAGTTTTTAAAAATTGTTGTGATCATTTAGACTTTTGAGACGTTACAATATGCCTCATGGGTAGTGCCTTTAATGATGAATTGATGTGGATCACGTCGATCGGCTAAGCTGAAACTGGTGCCCCCTCATTGAGGAAGGGATGGGTCTTTTCGATGAGTATACATATGAGAGTCGGTTGGGCCTCCATCTTTGCAATGTTTGGGCGATCAAGCATAGCGAAGCAACAGAAAAAAGGAAAGGAGTCTTTAGACAATCGTGGAGCGTATCGATAGCTATTAGCGGTGGGTTTCTTTGTCTTTTCTTTTTTTTTCCTTCTTTCTTTGTATCCGGTGCATGACAATCATGGGAGCAGAAGAGCCAAGTCTTACACTTGAGACCGTGGCTTCTGTCTTGACGGAAGAGAATGTCCACCATATGGGAGAGAAAGTTGGCTTTGCGATGAGCATTCGTTTGGAAGTTTTTAGGGAGGATGAGCGCATCATCGAGAGGATGGTGAGTACGGTCACCTTTCATGAGGAGTCTTTGAATGCAAGTCTCAGGATTCCCATGCTTCCAACAATGGTGGACCTTTTGCAGTGGTACAATCTATGCCCGGTGCAATTGATCTCCAATGCCTGGAGGGCCATCGTTGGCTTCTTCAGCTTGATGGTCCATCACCGCATGGAGCCCAAGGTGAGGGTATTTCTCAACTTCTTTCAAGTGAAGGCTTTTCAAGGATGATGGTATATCTTTCCTTGCAAGGGATTCAGCTTATCGCCTGGTTCAGCAAAGCTGCATGGTTGGAAGTCATGAATCTTCTTCATGGTCTCCCCATTATCGTGGCTGATCCCAAGATGCTGGGGTGAGGTTGAGGCCTTGTGGTTGTTGGATTATCCGGTACTGCTAGACTAGGAGCAAATCATGGTGGACAAGCTATCATTAATATAGGTCCCACCATATGCATCCTTCTTTTAGAGAGTTGGTTGGAGGCTCTCTATGTGATAGGAATTTCTTTATCCTGAGGCAGGCCCCTCACCAACTATCTGATGAATAGTCTCCCACTTTTTTAGATAGGTAGAGTGACTTTTTTTGGGTGCAAGCTCGACAATCTACAGTTGGCCACAAGTGGCGGCAATCTGCGAGCCATCTCTGTCACCTTCAACTGATTCAAAGAGGAAGAGGGTGCATTCCCCATCTCTTATAGAGGGGGATGGGGATGCGAAGAAGAGCAAAGAGTGATCTCCCCCCGTGGACCTTGCTCCAAGCTTTAGCAAAGCACCGACTGTAGAGACGGAAGCAGAGGGTGTGGCATCCCTTGACCTGGGAGACGCCACCCTATTTGGTACGGGCAAGGCTTCGAAGGAGAGAAAGGAGGGGCCGATGACTATTATAAAGACTCAGGCAAAGGTTAGCAAAGCTCGAGCATCGGTGGTGGAATCTCCAAAGTAGGTGACTAGGTTAGCTATGAAGGCTAAGGTGGTAGTTGCCAAGGTGAAGCGGACAGTGGCCCCTATGACAGACGCGGGTGAGGGTGGACAAGCGAGGCCTTCCATCGCTCAAGAGAATGCTCCTACCGTTAGCGAGAATCGTTCACTGGGGGTGGAGAAGTGCCTTAAGTTTTGGATGACTCCATTCTTTCGAAAGTCAAGGAGACGGCATTAGGAAGGCCCGTTGGGGAGGGCTTGCAGTGATTCGTTTGAGTCACCGTGTCAATAAGTCTTCTCCTTGAGGGTTCTTCTTGATGCTGATTCTCCTCCATGAATAGAGGCCTTACTGAGCAGGACATTTGAATGCAGGGCTGCATGGAGATTTGGGGATTGCTTCAATATGTAGACCACCTCCTTAATGAGGTGGGTAGTCATGCAAGCTCACCGAGGTGGTGGAAGGAGAGCGCAATGAAGCAGTTTGGGAATTTAGCTTGTCCAACGAGCGACTGGTGATTGAGATGGTGAGGGCGGACATGGTGGAGGCCTCTCTGGCGGTCACATCTGCTTGCCTCAACAAAAGCATAGTAGAGTGCATGGAGTTTCATCGCCTATTGGTAGAAGCATGGGGCTAGAGAGAGAGAGAAGGACCTTGCTGGAGCATAGATGATACTTGGTGAGGCTAAAGCAAGAGTAGCCAAGACAAAGAAAGCGCTTAGCAAGGCAAAGGCCAGGGGGCCAAGGTTGATGCAAGGGTCGCTAATGATGAAATGAAGGTCACTGAGGTTGAGGCGAAAGCTTAAGTGATGAAGGAAATGCTTGGCAAGGCTAGGGACTAGGCCTTAATTATGAAAGAGGAGGCGTAGGCGGTAAAGGAGTGGGCCTCTAAGGCAACAGCGAAGGTGGTTGAGGCCTTCAGGGCTAGGGAGGAGTACAGTCTAAAGGTACTAGAAGCCAGCAGGGATGCCTTTCAATAGAGCTTTGAGTTCTTCAAGAGGCAAGTCACTATGCTGTTTCCAAATGTTGATTTCGAGAAGCTGAAGATGGAATTACCTTCGAGCAATCATGAGGGCTCTGTAGGCTCTAGCAGAAAGGGCCCGGGAGAGGGTGAAGATTTGGCCAACCTCCCTTGATCGGTGCACATCCTCTTGCTTTTTCTTTTTCATTTCTTTTGCATTGGCCACTATGGCTTGTACAAAATACTCAGAAACTTAATGAAATGGAATTTAATTTTTTTGATAAACTCCATTTCAATGAGTTTTGCTTTCCATTTCCTTACTTGCGGGTTAATCAAGCTTACTGCTATGTTGTTTAGTCAATGACGTTCAAGTTCATGCTTGAGGAGTTGCTCAGGTGTCCCACTAAGGAGTCACAGAAGAGGAAGAGAGATAACGGTGAGGTCAAGATAGAGAAGAAGGGCACTACAATGGGTGAAGAGGCACCGACTTCTCTGAGGGGCATCGCCAAGGTGGTCCCTGAGGTGCCCACCACTGATCCTGAGGTGGGTGTCCCGACTGAGAGGATATATAGACGTGGCTTTATCCACCTTGATGGACATCGAGGTGGTGGAGGCGACTTCGACGGTTGCCCCACCCATACTAACCATTATCATGGAAGATGAGGTGTAGGTGGTTGGGCTCCCAGTTTTTGTAGTGTCGGGGAGCCAATCATTGTTAAGGTAGCTGAAGAAGAGAAGCTTGACATGGCGGGTCCATCGATGATCAAGGCTGCAGTTGGAGTTCTCCCGGCCATCATTGATGCGTTAAGGGATAAGGTAGTAGGAGAAGCAGAGGTGCCTGCTATGGCGGGTTTGCCAATGGTCCAGGCAATGGCCAGAGTTTTCTCGATTACAGTCAAGTTGCTAGCAGGCAAGGTGGCAAGAGAGACTGCAGGCGAGGTTGGTGTGCATGCAGAGGCTACAACTCCTGTGGCAACATCTCCTAGGATGAGTTGCCTAGCAGGAATACTCCCCACGACGATCAAGGATAGTAGCAGCCGGCTTCAGGCTCCCCGCCTATGTTAGTCGAATGCCCAACCTACTGCCCGGGAGGCCGATTGACTGCCTCACCCAGTGCTTGCAGGTAGGGTGGCACCTATTATTGTTGTAAGTTTCTCCCTTTGATCCTACTAACCATTTCTCTTTCTCGATAGGTGGCGAAAACCAACGCCATATGGTTATGGGAGAAGGTCAAAAGCACAAGGGGAGAGCTTGCCGATGCTAGGTGCAAGTTGAAGATTGTAGAGAGCATGTGTGCTTTTATAGAGTGTGACTAATCTGTGGTTGAGGAAGCTAGGTAGACAGTCGAACACCAATTGGACCTATACATGGGAATGAATAAGGACTTGACCTAAGAACTGAAGGCCGCCCATTATAAGTTCACCCGATTCTCAGAGAGTGCTAGGACAAGGTCAGCCATGGGAGAAGTTTCCATAATGGCAGCTAGGGTTTTCATGGGCATGTACACAGAAAATCCTAAGATTTCAACAGGGTTGACATGGTGACCCAGACTGAGGGCATCGACGGAGGGGGTGTGGTCCTATAACAAGGAGGCCCCAGTCCACCAAAAAAGGATATACCTCGCTGGCATGACATGTTATCTAGCACCACTAGCGAAGCTACAGTAGCAGAGCCCCCTCGTGAGCACGACGTGCAATTTGGTGCCACTGGCAAGGTATCCACAAAGGAGGGTGAGACACTTTACGAGGCAAGCATGTTGTCTGGCATCGTTGGCAAGGTGTCTGTGAAGAAGGGCAAGGCAATTCCTTCACTGGTAAGGAAAGCTGCAAGTGACGAGGGAGGCTCGTAGAGGACATGGTGATCTACCGAGCTAGCCAAAGGCCTACAATGTGAACTCGCTCTCCTGTGAGGAAGGTTGATAGATGCAGAAAAGGTCAACACCTCCAAATAGGCAGCCAGGGTGGATTAAGCCCAGTACTTGGTGATGCTGTGGGCTCGGGTGGTTGAGACAGAAATGAAGGCTGATCACCTAGAGGCGGATCTCGCTAGTGCTTCAAAGAGTTAGCGAGGAGCAAGCATCACCGAGAAGAGGCCTCCAAGTAACGAGTCCAAACCTCCAGCCATCAAGAAAATCTGAGGCTCATCCAAGGTAGCACACGAAGCGTGCCTACAACGGTACAACTTTGACTTCGGTGTGTGTAAGCTCATCATGTGGGGTCGCTTTTCTAGAGTAGAAGGGATGATCGAGCTACTTATTCCTCACAATCCCACATATGTAGAGATTGTGAATGCTGCAAGGTGGAGGAAGAGGTTAATAAGGGCCTTAGGGCTTATTCAATTTGTACTCCCCCATCTCTTCTGAAGAAATGAATAAGAGCCCATTTTCTTTTGGCTTTATTTCTTTACGTCCAGCACCATGTTTCTTAACTTAAATTGTGATGTCTTGTGTATCTTTGTATTGTCTGGGACAACTCTACCTAGCACCCGATGCATTGTTGCCTGGAGAATATCTTCGCATGAATCTCGAGGTGTTACCAAGATCTGAGTATGATCTCACTTGCGGGTGAGATGTGGAGGTTCAACCAGTCCTCCAATCACTGGGTGCAATATGGCCTAGTATGCTGCTTGACATAGACCTGATCTAGATGCACTTTCTAAATGGACACGACTCATTATATCCTTGGCATCGCCTCTATTGGAGTACTAAGGGTCATGAATGTGCAACCTGCCAAAGGAATGTCAATCCTAAGAGAGTCACCTGATACTTCATTTTTCGATTCTAGTGGAACGGTCACCTAGCTAATGGGATGGTGCCACCTGTCACATGCTAGTTGGCCACTGGTGCAGTGACCTTCCCTCTTTTTCTCTATAAATAGGGCACCGAGGAAGTTGGGCTTTGTCAAGTTCTTATGAAGCCCCAATTACTAGAGGGATGCCAAGACATTGGTTGGACTTCTCCGGTGTTAGTTTCAGGGAGGTCCTTTTCTCACTAGAAGGGTTTTCTCCATGACAAGTACCTTCGTAGTGTGGGAGCACTAATGAGCACTCTTCTTGGCATGGGATGTATTGAAAATGGCTAGTACTTTAGTTGCTAGGTTGTAGTTATCGCCGATCAAATAATGGAGCTGGAGGGAGAGAGATGATTATATGCCTTATCACCCAGTTCCTCCTTCACCATGACTGATCTTCACATTTGACGGTGGATGGGTTTGCAGTGGGTGCTACTGCAGAAACCTATCTTGCTCATCGTCTGGCAAATTTGTATGAGGGAGGTTCCATGGTGGCCCTTCACTGCCTGCAATGCAATTCTGGGCCTCATCGAGTAAGGCCTAGCTCTCTAGAGAGAGGCGACTAGGTCAAGAGTAGGAGTAGCCTTGAGATCGTAACCTTATCCAGCAAATAGTGGGATTGCACTAAGGCTGTGGCGAGGCATTCTTGCAGGATCTTTGACACATCTTGGGGCTTTCCTCTCTATCTTTGATGGGCAAGGCTCAGCAATACCTATGGCTCGCCTTTACCAACTTTGCATGCCAGTCGAGTCTGATACATATCTTCTCTTTGCCAGCTGGTTGCATCTTCGAGCATTTTAGAAGGATCTAGAGCCCTTTAGAACTTTAAGGGAGAGAAACCTCTTGGTCTTCCTTCGAGAGGAACGTTGCCTAATTGTAGGAGTCTTAGGACTCTTGAGAGCTTTAACCTAGCCCTGATCCACCTCTTGCTGGCAAGGCATTGAGAGAGCTTTGGAGCTTCAGGGAGTAGTGTACAACCTATGCAACATGTCCCTGTCTTCCATCTATCTCTTGAGGCAATCTTGGTGTAATGTAATATGGTTGTTGAGCCAATAATATGTGTGATGTGGCACTTCTGCTGAGGTAGAGTCCCTGCTGACAACCATGATGGCAAGGGACCCACCGCCTGGATATGGCGACCCAATAAAGAGCCAAGACAAGCCCTCCTGCTGAGGTCAGCTCCCAACTGGGGTCATGCTCATTAGATAAGCCCCCTGCCTGAGGCCAGCTCTCGGTCGGGATCGTGCTCATGTTGCCAAGGCGAGCCCTCCTGTCGAGGTCAGCTCCTTGTCGAGGTCGTGCTCATAGGACGAGCCCCCCACCTGAGGCCAGCTCCTGGCCGGGATCGTGCTCATGCTGCCAAGGCGAGCCCTCCTGTCGAGGTCAGCTCCCAACCGGGGTCGTGCTCATAAGGCGAGCCCCCCGCCTGAGGCCAGCTCTCGGTCGGGATCATGCTCATGCTGCCAAGGCAAGCCCTCCTTGCGAGGTCAGCTCCCAGTCGGGGTCGTGCTAATGAGATGAGCCCCCCGCCTGAGGCCAGCTCCCGGCCGGGATCATGCTCATGCTGCCAAGGTGAGCCCTCCTGTCAAAGTCAGCTCCCAGTCAGGGCATGCTCATGAGGTGAGCCCCCCGTCTGAGGCTAGCTCCCAGCCGGGATCATGCTTATTGGTGCGGACATCAGGGCCAGAAAAGATCGACAGGTCAAACCCATATCCCTGTGGATCACCTGTGAATAAAGCCCAGAACCCAAATCCCTTTTTGCCTGTAAATATTTTATTTTAAGATTTTGATATTTAGGCTTAGTTGGGTTTATCCCTTTTTACCAACTGTAATTAGGATTTTTTATTTTTAGCCTTTTGAGCCAAACCCCTTTTACCAAGTTGAATCATTTATTTACATGTCTTGCCTTTTGATCAAATTGGATTCTAATTGATCATGTGGGACTTTATTTATTTGGTTGATTTAATTAGTCTTGAGTTTTGTAATTATTAGTTGAGTCTTGTAATACAAGGGGGATCCAAGTCTAAACTCATGTGACTCCATATGCTAGCTCAAGACAAGCCATGTGACTCCATGTACTAGCCCAAGTCACTTGTCATATGCAACCACTTCTTGGCACCACCTTTTTCAAGAATTTGGACAACATCACATGACTTTTAGACATCACTTGATACTTCATTGGGACAACACCACTTGCCACCTCATCGAGACAACACAACACTTGCCATGTCACTCCCTTGGTCGGCCTCTTTATTCATGAATTGGCGCCACTTAATTTTAAGATGAGTAAATGAGAAGGAGTCTTCAAGTTAGCGCCATTCCTCAAATAATTCATGCCAAAATTCAAAGGAGTCAACCAAGCTTCTCTTCCTCTCTTTGATGCCAACTTCCAAGGAGTTTCAAGCTTAGTTGATTGTCCAAAGTGAAGGAGATTCAATGGTTCTCTACCTTAAGTGTTTTGATCAAACAGGTTCCAAGTTGCTCAAGATTAGAAAACTCAAGAATCCTATAAGAACTAGAGTTTTCTTCTATCTAGACTGGAGAGTCAACTATCCTGCAGGAGCCCACATCATCTAGACTCCAGAGTCCAGCAATCAAGGCCAAGCTATGAATCAATCTTGGCCCTTCATCATGCCACCTCACCTATCCTCATCATTGGCGCCCAACATGGATGGAGATCCCTTGATGTCGCCCACCTTGGAGAGAGTTCCAGTTCAGCCCAAAAGCAAGAGTCCAAGATGCCCAAAGCAAGATTCTAGAAGTTGTTGCCTAAGGGAAACAAACATTAGTCTTTGTAACCCTTACACCTTTGGTTGTTGGTCTATAAATACTCCATCAACCCCCCTATATTATTAATGAAATATTGATGAAATAAAATGACATTCTATCCAATTATTTTTCTTTACTGTGTTCATCGCGGGGTGTAAGGCCCTTTCCTTTGTTCTTCGGAGCATCGCGGGGTATGAGGCCCTACATATCCAGACACCGAGAAACCCTAGCCACCCACTTCCTTCTCTTTCCTTCCACTTTTCTATTCTTTTCTCTTCTTTGCTCCCTTCTAACTGAGATCTTCCTTTGTTGAGTGATTGCAGGTGATCAGGAACTAAGGTCGAGATATTCTTGCCTTAGAACTAGCATCGCAAAAGATCGAAGCCTGAAGATCGAGATCTTGAAGCCCTGCCGTAAGATTCTTGAGAGTTCAGCCAGATCTACTTTAGAGGAAAATATCTTCGTTGGTAAAAAAACTCAAAAACCATCCCTACTCCTTATTTCTGGTCTTTTGAAAGTAGACCCTAGTTTACGGTGGTTTCTTAGCCACCAAATCCTATTTTTTTTCAAGTTACTTGGTAGATTTGCTTTGCGGGTTATTAACTAGTAGACTAGTTTTCTTAATTGTCTCCTTCAAATTTTTAAAAATTAAAAATTATAAAAAAATTAATCTCTATTTTTTCTCTACTAATTAGGTTAATAATCAGTAGATTAGGTTTTCATAATTGTCCTACATCACTCATGCTGCCAAGACGAGCCCTCCTGCTGAGGTTAGCTCCCAACCGGGGTCGTGGTCATAGGGTGAGCCCCCCGCTTGAGGCCAGCTCCCGACCGGGGTTGTGCTCATATTGCCAAGGCGAGCCCTCATGTCGAGGTCAGCTCCCAGCCAAGGTTATACTCATGAGGAGAGCCTCCCGCCTGAGACCAGCTCCCGGTCAGGGTCATGCTCATGCTGCCAAGGTGAGCCCTCCTGTCGAGATCAGCTCCTAGCCAGGGTTATGCTTATGAAACGAGCCCCCCGCCTGAGGCCAGCTCCCAGCTGAGGTCATGCTCATGCTGCCAAGATGAGCCCTCCTGCTGAGGTCAGCTCCCAACTGGGGTCGTGCTCATGAAGCGAGCCCCCCCGCCTAAGGCCAGCTCCCGATTAGGGTTGTGCTCATGCTGCCAAGGAGAGACTCTCCCCTTTCTATTTGCCTTACAGGGGCTCAAAAAGTTCCTGGGAGCAGTAAAAGAAGGGTCGACAAGAATTCAAATCACAGCAAGGGGTTATCAATCGCTTGCAACCTCCGGAGGGTGGCACATGTCCTGCCATAAATTCAAACTCTGCAACACACATTTTCATGCCCTGAGCGGTATGCGACCTGCCAGGTCTAGGCCCTATAGCGTGCCGCCATGTCGACGACCGTGCAACTGGGGGCTTCAAATCCCGCGACATGATACTTGAACCTCCCCTGAGAGGAGTACTCCATTAAGGCCCTAAGGTCCTGCAATGCTCTCATGGTCCCTCCAGGAATGAAAACGCCTCACTATGGTAGGGAGCCTAGATGCACGGTGCCCACCCCTTCCACGGGGAACCATATGCCAGAGGGACAAACTTGAACCATGTCGGCGTACACCCCCAATGGAAGGATCTCTTCCTGAGGACCGGTCCGACGAGAGGGTGGTTGCAGGCAACAGCAAGCCCCTCCCAGAGAAGCACATGGAAAGGGATACCTGAACAAAGCCCCAGATCCACTCTGGGCCATCACACATACATAAGGTCAGAAAGAGGAAAACCAGGAGGTAAGTAAGAGAAAACAAACAGGTGAGAAAGAGACAGGGAGAGCGAGCGAGCAAGGGACCCCCAGCAGACCATTCCAAGCTCTCCCCTCCCATCTCCTCCTGCTCTTTTCTACCTAAATTCTACCTTCACCCTCTACATGGAGAGCCCCCCCAAGCTCTCCACCACAGAGATTTTATTCTCTTTGATCATCCTGTCTGACTTGATCGTTGGAGTGTCATCGTCAGAATTTTCGATCCGGATCTCCTCTTTTTTGCAGGGTGACCGGACCAAGGAGCCAACCAGAAAAGGGAGGGATGAGCGCCCCACGGGAACTCGACACATCCATGACACATCGGAGCTACAGGCTACAGCGATCTTGGCGGCAATAATATGTATCGAACATATATTAATGAAATAAAACCTTCATTATTTTGATACTTGCTTGTGTCTGCATGCTTGTGTTATGTGTTGCATGGAAGGCTCGCCAACCTCATCTGGGACAACCTCATCCAGAGTACTTCAAAATAAGGGACGTCATAACCCTACATACGACAACCTCACCAAGGGTTTCATAACTTGGGAGCCTTACTGCTTAATCGAGACTTTGGGATATCACAACCTAGCTTGAGAGTCTAATAACTCGGCTAGGATGCTTGGGGCAACTTCATTCAAGATTTTGAAATTTGGGAGACTTACTGCTTAATCGAAACTTAGAGATATTGAGACCCAGCCCGGGAGCTGATAGCTCGGCTAGGATACTTAGGACAACCTTGTCCAAGACTTTGGAACTTGGGATATCAAAATTCCATTTAGGATAGCCTTGCCTAGGGGGCTCGGGAGATTAACTGCTTAGCTAGGAATCATAGGTGTTGATCCAACCTAGGCATCTGACTGCTCAATTGGACTTCAAGAATAAGGGATGTCGGAATCCCACTTGGGATAGCTTCGCCCAGGACTTTTAGAGATGTCCCTAGCTTTAACTACACACTCTCCTTAGAACCAAAAAGGAGATTTGTATTGAAATAATCAAGCATAATAGCTATGGATACATCTCACTGGTAGTACAGTTAGAGGTTGTCGAAATTCCAAGTTTGGGCGATGGGCATGCCGTCCAACTACTTCAATTAGTAGGTACCAAGTCAGACCACCTTGGCAACATGGTAGGATCCTTCCCGGTTAAGGAAGAGCTTTCTAAGCTCTATGGATTGACTGGCGATTACTTTTTGAAGGACAAGCTCTCCTGGCCAAACTACTTCGCTTTTACATGGACGTTGTAGTAGGCCGTGTATCACTAATATATAGGAATTCAAACTAGGCTCTATCCTGGACCTCCTCTAGGAAATCGAGATTCATCCTAAGGTTCTCTAAGTTGTGCCATTCATCGTAAGTTTCAACTCAAGGTGATGGCATGCCCACTTCCAAAGGGATAATAGTCTCGATTCTGAAGGTGATGTTGAACGGTGTCTCACCCATGAGAAGCCTGTGGGTGGTGCGGTAGGCCTAGAGGACACTATATAATTCTTTCACCCAGGGTCCTCTGACCATATCAATCATGTCTTCAAGCCTTAAGGAATAGTAGATGACTTCAGCTTCTCCATTTGTCTGTGGATGCACGACTAAAGTAAACCAGTGATCGATCCATAGGTCCTCATTTAACTCATCGAAGGATACATTATTGAACAATCTGCTATTATCAATAATAATAATATGGGGAAGATTGAAGTAGTAAATTATCGACCTCCAGACAAACTTTTGAGCCTCGTGCTTAGTGATCCATGCCAAAAGCTCCATCTCGACCCACTTAGTGAAGTAGTCAATGTTGATAATTAGGAATTTTCTTTGACTAGCACTAGTAGAAAAGATCAAAAATATCTATCCCCACTGAGAGAAGGGCTATGGGAACTAAAGGAGCTAAGAGGCACCACTGGTTGATGCTGAATGTGGGCATGCCTCTAGTAATGATCGCAGCACCGCACATACTCAATAGTATCCTTGAGAATACTTAGCCAGTAGTATCCTTGCCTCAAGATCTTATAAGCCAAGGCATGGCCTCCTATATGGCTATTGTAGATCTTTTCATGGACCTCCCAAAGGATGAAGTTTGCTTTTGAGGGCGAAGGCAGTAGAGGAGTGGCATCAAGTGGGCTCGCTTGTACAGCTTTTTATTGAGTATCACGAACAAGGTGGACCCACATCTGAGATTCCTCGCCTCAACCTTGTCCTTCAGCAATACTCCTTCCTGTAGGTAGCAGACCATAGGATCCATCTATCAAGGCTCGCTGCTCGCCTGTCAGATCGGGGCTGGCTTTTTCTCGATACTAAACTTCTCAAGGTTCTCCAGGTAGGTAATTTTTGGAATATCCATATAACCGAAGGTTGCCAACCTTGATAGTAGGTCTGCTTGGGCATTCTCCATCCAGAGGATATAAACAATCTTAAAGGAAAGGAAAATGGGATGATTTCCCTTACCTATTTGAGATAATTTTCTATGGTGGGGGCTATTGTGTCAGACTTTATGCGAACCATTCCACTATCAACTGGAAATCGTTGAAGGCTCTGAGATGCTGAACCCCAAGCTTGCAGGCAAGTCTCAATCCTATGAGGAAGTCTTCATATTCTATCTCGTTGTTAGAGGCCTTGAAGTTGAAGCGGAGTGCTTATTTGGCAATGACTTCCTCTAGACTAGTAAGGATCATCTTGATCTCGAGCCCCCAACATTAGAAGTACCATCAACATAGAGAGTCCAAGGCTCGCCCATCGACTTTGGCTTCACCTAAGCTTGTCCAATCTCGACCTCATTAGGGATGGTGTACTCCATGATGAAGTTTGCCAGGGCCAGGGTTTTGATGGAGGATCGAGGTTGGTAATGAATGTCAAACTCACCCAGCTCCACTACCCACTTGGCAATTCTTTTGGAGGCATCAATTTTTTGCAAGATCTGGTGTAGGGGCTAGTTGGACAAGACCGCAATAGGATAGGCTTGAAAATAGAGGTGAAGTTGCCTTGTCAAAGTCAAGAGGCAAAGGAAACCTTCTTCACTTTCGAGTACTGGATTTTTGCATCTTTGAGGATTAGGCTAATGTAGTAAACTAGCTTCTGTACTCCATCCTTCTCTTGGACGAGCATAGTACTCATGACAATAGAAGAGATTGCTAAGTAGAGATAAAGCATCTCTCCCATGGTCGACCTTGTGAGGAGTGGCATGGTGGTGAGGTAGGCTTATGCTGCTCGAAGGTGGCCTGATACTCTATCAACTGAAAATCCTTGATCTGTCTCAAGGCCTTGAAGAAGGGTAGGTACTTATCACCAAACCTTGCAACAAACCAGTTCAGTGTAATGACTCGCCCTGCGAGGCATTAGACCTCCTTCTAGCTTCTGGTGGGTGTCATTTCTAGGATCTCCTGAGGCTTCTCAGGATTTGCCTTGATTTCATGGTGGGACACCATGAAACCTTTGGAACTTCCCAGAGGAGACCATGAATGCATATTTGTTGGAGTTGAGCTGCATACAAAACTTGCATAGGATTTAGAATGTCTCCTCCAGGTTTGCCTCGTGCGAAACTTCCTTGCAGCTCTTTACTAGCATGTCATCAATGTAGACTTCCATTTTATGCTCGATTTGGTTGCTAAAGATTTTATTGACGAGGTACTGGTAGGTGGCTCCTGCATTCTTCAAGCCAAAGGACATGACCTTGTAGCAATACAGTCCTTGGTCTGTGATGAACACGATCTTCTTTTCATCCTCGGGCACCATCCAAATTTGGTTGTATTTGGAGAAGGCATCCATGAAGCTGAGAGTCTCATGACCGGATGTTGAATCCACCAACTAGTTGATTCGAATTAGAGGGAAGCAGTCATTCGGGCAGGCTTTATTTTATTCAGGTCATTGAAGTCAATGCATGCTCACCACTTATCATTGGCCTTCTTCACTAGGACAATGTTAGCATGCCAATCTGGATATTGGACCTCATGAATGAACTTGGCCTCCAAAAGCTTCTCTACCTCCACCTTGATGGCATGCTGGTGCTCAGGGGCAAAGCTTCTCTTTTTCTGGTAAACTAGAGGGTGTAGGTGGTCGATGTTGAGATGATGCACTATGATCTCAGAGTCAATGCTTGGCATATCTGCTACTGTCCATGCAAAGATATCAGTATTCGCATTGAGGAATTCCACCAGTCAGATTCTGGACTCCTGCTCTACTCGCTCCCAACATATACCACTTGGGAGAGGTCAGACAAGTCCAAGAATATAGGAATCAGTTCTTCTGCAGGCTCTCCCCGATGCATCTTCTGCTAGTTTTGAAGGTCAAGGCTCTCGATGAACATGGCCTCCTTTGGCTTTTGCTTAAGTGTCTCTACATAACATCACCTTGCCAAGGCCTAATCACTTCATACCTCTACCATCCTATGGATAGTGGGGAACTTCATTAATAGGTGGTAGGTTGAGACCATGGCCTATAAAGCATTCAGATCGGGTCTCCCCAAGATGGCAATGTAGGCTGCTAGGATTTTACCACCAAGAAATCTAGAGACCATAGCCTATCTCGAGGCTTGACTGGCTGTGATAGGGAGTGTCATGATGCTCTCGACGAGAATGATATCCCCAGAAAAAATAATCAAGGGAGTGCTCATCCTTCGGAGGCAATCCTTGGACAAGCCCATCCAAGAGAAAGCATCATGAATGAAATATCTATGAAGCTTCCATTATGGACCAGGATTCTTTTTATATCATAGTTTAAGATGGCAAGGAAAATAACCACATGATCATCATGCAGAAACAAGACTTCATCAGCATCAGTAATGGAAAAGATAATAGGCTCTTCTTCTGGCCTCTAGTATTTGGGTTGAGGGATCTTCATCTGGGCCACCTGGCATATGCTTGCCACTTAAGGAGATTGCCCCCCAATGGGTAATCCACCTGATACACGGCCAATGAGGATCTTGTTCTTTATAAGGGCTTAGTTGCTAGCTGGAGCTCTTGGCTAGCAGCTTACGAGTTGTTAGGCTAATTGACATAGCCATGTAGGTAGCTTCACTGAATCAATGACTCAATCCCCCTTTTCAGGGAGATGCAGTCCTTGGTGCCGTGCCCATAGTCTCGATGAAATTGGCAATACTTCTTAGGATCCTTTCAAACTTTTTTGTTCATCTTCCTCGATCATTAGACAATATCCTGACATTTGATCTCCATCAGAATATGTACTCGAGGAGCATTTAGAGGGATGAAGTTCTTACGGTGAGGTGGTGTAGGACTTCTAGATCGATGGCGAAACTCCTTATCCTGCTTCTTTTTCTACTGCTACAGCGGAGGGGGAAGGGCAGGATAGGAGTAGTCCTCTCGGGGACATTTCCGATCTCCCTTCTCCTTTCATTTCTCCACCATGCTTTCTTCAGTATTAATGTACTTTTCAACACGACCCAAAAGCTTAGGAAGGCTTCGGGGAGCTTCTTTGAAGGGGAGAAGTAGAAACTACCTTCGTGTAGTTCTCTCTTTATGGTTGACATGGAGATGGAGGTTTCGAGGCCATGAATCTCTAGCATGGCCACTTTGAAACGATCTATGTAGTGGCGAAGAGACTCACCCTCTTGTTGGATGGAGAAGAGGAAGTCGGAGACTTGTTTGGGTCTCTTGCTGCTCTAGAATTAGGCCATGAACTATCGACCGAACTTTTCGAAGGAGTGGATCAATCTTGGTGGGAGCTGGGTATACCAGGCTCTCACCGCTTCCTTAAAGGTGGTCCAGAAGGTTTTATACATAAGGGCATCCGATGCCTCCTGGAGAAGTATAAAGGACTTGAAGCTTTCTAGATGGTCAAATGGATCAGAGGTGCCATCATAGGCCTCAATAACGGGTGTCTTGAAGCAGTGAGGCACCGGTTTCTCCATGATCTTTCAAGAAAACAGGGGGCGCATCATGAACCGAGGCTAACCACTTGGAAACAAGTTTTGCTAGCAAAGCTCTTTTAGGTAGCCATCCACATCCTGGAGTTTGCAGGCCGGCTCGCCTCATCACCCAGACCATCAGGTGGGGCGATGGCTTGAAGACTCCTCTAGCGAAGTATTCTGCATAGAGGAGGATAAAATGAAAACATGAGAGTTAGATGGGTGCACCTCATTTGGCTCCCAGCGAGAGCAATGACTGCAAGATGTAGCAGGCAAGGGCGAGGCTTAGTGGGAAGCTTGCCTCGCCCTTGTGGTTGATTGCCTTGCTAGGGGGCCTTCTGGTTCTATAGTAGGGGTGATCCTAGGCTCGACCTATGCCTTAGATTCGTCTTGTGCCCTGAGCTACTCGCTTTGCTTGAGGGAAGGTAGATGTGATGGAGATGTGTAGCAGGCCGGCTCTCCCTCCATCCTCGATGGGGCTTGCTAAGGCCCTGCACTAAGGCCATTAGTACTTGGACTTGCTGGGAGATCTATTGGAACTGCTTAAGGATGATAATTGGAGCAATCGAGGGTCCCCCTCTCATCCCTCTAGAAGACTAGTGATTAGATAGCCAAGGTTTGAATGCCTCGATGGGAGTAGACATGATTGTCCTTTTTCCTTTAGCCATGGCACGAACCAACGTCAAGATGAAACCAGAGATAAACTCCAATCCGCCTCAATGAAGTTTGCGGGCACCAGGCCCTTCCTCTAATACTAATCTATTACCATACTGGAAGAGATGGGCTGATTTGGGCTCGACTCGGATAGGGATGGAGCTGATGTGGCTATTGCCATGAAGTCGGGTCTCGTAGTGTCCTATCATCGGGAGTTGGTCCTACAAGATAGAGAAGACCAGAAAGTCCACATATCAATGGTGGGTTCCCAGTAGCGGACCCTTCGATGCCTAAGTCAAGCTCCTCGAGAGACAAGTAGAGGAGGCTCAGAGTTCCCTTTAGGTTAAAGAGTAGAGTGAAGCTGAGAGGAGCTGGAGAAGGGATGAGGGAGGGAAGATTGAGCAAGGCTATAGAGGAAGGGGCGCTCCGTACATCTGAGGTCCGCTTTTTGCGAGATGGCATACTGGTGAATGGAGTTGCAAAAGCCAGGATACTTTGTGAACGGAAAAAATTGTATAAGGAGGCCTATAAATGTCTTGATGGATACTCGGGTAGTCACTCACAAAATCAAGGAGCTAAGGATGTGCCCCTCAGGATAGCTAGCAATGGGTTCTTGATTCTGCTTTACCTCGCCCCTTTCTGTTCTTCTCCGATGGCTTGCTTACTATAGCTTCTCTTTTAGGACTCCTTTTTTGAAGGGTCTTAGGGAACCAAATTATAGGCATGTACTTGATACCTTAAGGCGGGAAATAATGGTTGGCATATTCTGGCTATTTTAAGCACGCCCAAAGTGGGGATATATAGCTATAGATAAAGCAACGATTGGTGACTGGTAAGGCACGTCCCTGCGATAGGATGTCCCTCGGGTGGCAAACATTAATGGCCACCATATCTAGAGCATGCACGATTGAGTGGACGGGGGCAGGCTCGACGGTGGTTGATGTTCATGTAGGAAATTGGTAAAGATGCATCTCAGCATCCAGATGGTGAGGTATTGGGAGGTAGCCCAGTTGTTTGAGCTGGCTGACATGTGTCCGGAATAGGTTAGAGCCTTGGTACCATGCTGGACCAACTGGATCCTGATGTATCACTTATTAATACATAGTACATGACTAACTGGTGCATACTTAATGATTTACCAATATATACTATAAGTTTTTTTATACATACCCGGTAATGATCTAATACATATTCATAAATAAATTGATACATAGTATCCGAAACAAAATATTTATCAGTACATAATATATGATCATTTGATATACATATAGTAAAATATTCATTTGATATCTTAATACATACTATTAAATAAATCGATATATAATTTTTTAAAACATGATATTCATCAATATATGATATATGATCAAATGATATATACTAAATAGTTTCCTGATATATACTATATATTGATAAAAAATATATACCGATAACGAAGATGAAACAAAAATTTTATAATAAAAAAATAATAATTTTATTAATAAAAAATATATATTAAACTATTAATTTTTTTAAAAATTAATGATAGAAAAAATATGATAAATTATAAAATCCTTTCGCATGATATTTTGCTGTGCATGTTCCATATGATTTTTTGTTTTCTATGACCTCTTCACGTCCATCAAACACCCAAGTTCACTTTAAGTCACGTCCACAGACGTCAACGTCCCTCAAGGATATCTATGATGCCCAATATGAACCAAGCTTTTAAATAATTCAAGTCCACACCGTTAGATTGATAGACCGAATGGTAGTGATCTTGTTTATTATCAATAAATTATAGATTCAAAACATGATTCCGTGAATAATTTGGTTAAATTTAAAATTTTTTTAAAACCCGCGATAGCTGGTTGGCATCTTAATGATTAGCATCTTAGTGATATCAGGTTGACATATTCATCATTACATAAAAAAAGATAATATCAGATTGACGTATTCATCATTAGATGAAAAAAGACCGTACAAATCTGAGCATCTCGTATCGAATATTATCTAATAAAAAAATTTATCCCTCTATCGATTTTTCGTTGCCAAATATTATAATGCGCCACCCCATCTCAAAAATGCGCCACCCCATCTCAAAAACCGTTACCGACAATTATAACTATTATAACAACTATTATTTAATTTGAAAAAAAAAATAACTTTCAGACTTTTGATATAATTTATCATGACGGCATTATAATATATAAAATAATAAAAAAATAATGATTTATTCTCTTATTTTTTAGATAAAATAATATTTTAGACCATGCTGTCTCTTCTTAATGGAATTTAAAAATAAAAAAATAGAATTTTAAAAAAAATATTTTTTTAGAAAATGTAAGTAAAAATATATAATAACTATTTATTGTGGTTCACGTATCGATGCTAGGAAAAAATGGGAAATAACAAAAATAATGAAACAATATTTATAATATTATCTATTTTGATAAGAATAATAAAATTAAAGTAACGATATTAAAACAATTATAATACCACGTTGGAAATCATGATTTGAAGCCAATAAATATTATAATTTTATGTAATTTATTACCTCGCTTTTTTGATTTAACTATTACATCAGAATTAATAATTATACATTTTTATTTTTAATATTTAATTGCTAAATCTATTTTTAGTCTTATATACAATAATTTTTGTTTAAAAATTTGCACCTATAATTTATTGATATTTTAATCACCGCACGTTCAAGTTCCATTAATCATAGAAAACCTATTTCTGTAACCATGAAAAAAAAAAAAAAATCAAACAACAGAAAGGCTGATTTTATTTTAAAAAAGAATATATGTAGATATATATACTCTGAATTTTGTCAAAATAAATTAAATATTTTTGAGAAAAAATATTGCTAGATACTAACCATGCTAACATACAGAAAAAGTAAGGAGAAAATCAACATATCTTAGCACTTATTTTATGAATGGTAAAAATATTAGTTATACTATTTATATAATAAAATTAATAGAAAAAATGAATCAACCGTTCATTTTTTATAAAGAAATATGATATAGTTTTCGTATAAAAGATATTCTAAATTAGTTGTGAACATCCATTTTGCAGGATTAAGTTGGTCACCACTTTTAATCTTCGTTCTTAAAAAAGTTCTCTCTCTCTCTAAATAGTTGATACGTTTTGCTTTGATACAAAATAACATATAATAAAATATAATTTTTTTTGCTCAGCAAATGGTAGTGGGGTGTGATTATTCTTTTTTTGGATAGAAGAAGTGGGATGCGATTATTTTGATGTGATACTAGTCATGGACATTCAAAGGACATCATTATTTTGATCAATGCATCTCATGTTTAATTACCATGTTCCCACCTAGCCATCGGATCAGTAGAAGACAAAAAAAAAAAAAAGTTAGTGGATTTCGATTTGATTTCCTATTACTATTTAACAATCATTTAGTCTACGTGATAGACAAAGAAAATCAAATACTATTCCCTTTGCATGGCTCCTCCTCATCTTAAAGCTCTTCATGATCCCTCACTCCAAATAATAGTTCGAAAAAGGATGTTAGGTCTTACGTCCCTTCATGCTCTCGATTCTTATCATTTATGATCAGGTTTTTTTTAGTAATCAAAAAATGAAAAATACTAGCATAATTATCCTTTGTATACATGATCATAAAAACTTTCATCCTATTAAAAAATATCTAATACAAGATGATGATAAAAATGATTCATTCCTCTTCATCATATTAGACATGGTCCTAAAATTTTATATTACATAAATGAGTATGTCATCCTAGTCTCACCAAAATAACGATAGATCTTAGCCAAAGAATCCAATCAATTTATATATTTATGTCTAGATTTCAGGATTAATTTTAAAATTATTCTAGTCAACCGCGGTATCGAATCTAAGATGTATAAAATATGATATAAATATGTTCTATCTATACTGTCATCTTGATGGTTATGACTAAGTTTTTAATCGGAGAGAACGGGGGTAAAAATTAAAAGCTTTCAACTTTCCTAATCACAGTAATTTTACAGAATGGTATGCATCAATTAGATATTTTTCTCCAGCACTTATCTGACTCCTCACTTACGTGGACTTGATGTATGTTGTTGACTTATTCAGCGTTTTTTATTCTAGTTTCAATTCTGGTGTTCAAAATCCACGCAATATATCTAAGGAAGGATATCTTTCATTTTATTTAAGAGTTCATGCTTCTGAAAATCAAAATGGTCATGCAGCAAAATCTTTTTTTAAAAAAGATGGATGAATTAATTGATAAAAATATACGTATATAAAAAACTAAAAAAAATAAAAACTAATATGAAAAATGTGTTAAAAGGTAGTGTAATGCGGTTCCAATATTCGTCACGTAGCTCGTCATCCGTCGTGTAGCACTTAGCATTGGATTCCATGGTTTTTTTTTTTTTTTAAGAAAGAGAGGAAATTTCAACGGAATGCAAACCCGGTTCAATTTATTATGGATATTTAGAAATTTCGGATTCTAATTGAAGGGTGCTACCGGTCAATTAAATATCTTACCAAGCCGAGCCACAGCCAGAGCCTGAGATGGAGCCAGTCTCATTTCCCGAAGCTCCATGAAACCCAAAAGCCGCACCGTAGGAGGTCACCGAGGCACGGTCAACACGCCCAAACTGCTGTTACCACGTGACACGTGTACATTACCCCACACGAGCCGTGACCTGCCAGTATCGAAGTGACACGTGGCCATATTTCATTGGCCATAGCTCATTGATTGGTGTGGGCCTGACATCAGATGACGAAGTCAACAAGCAGGACGTTGCGTGTCAATTAAGAGTATGATTAATGGCACTAATTACAAGATTAACGGAGCTAAAGGGCTGAGATGGGGCCTATATAAACCGATCACTCGCTCCCCTTTCTCCTCCAAGAGAGAGAGAGATCTCACCACCCAAAAGCCATACCTGCCGCCACCTTCGGTGAGGTCGAGTGATTCCTCTCAGAAGCAAGATTCGAGGTTTGTTCTCCAAACTCTTAATCTCTTCTCCTTCTCCCTTTCTCTCTCTCTTCTCTCTGAATCCCTCTCTGTTATCTTCTGAGTTCTTTAAAAAAAAAAGAAGTCCAATTTTGAGGTCCTTTTTTTAATAGGGAGCCAGAGGATCCAGAACAGAGATCCAGAGTTTTTTTTTATTTCTTCTGGATTTCATCCTCTATTTCTTTTTTTCCTTGTAGTTTTCTCTCATTAATCAGCCGAAAGGGTTGTTTTTCTTTTCCCTTGAGGTTATTTTCTCCTTGTTTCTAGATCAAAAGAGGCAACTTTTTAACTCAAAACCTCTTGTTTTAGGTGTCTGAGTATCCGGTCCCCTGTTCTTTGGTTTTGTTTAAGAAACAAGTGGACCTTTGCTTATTCCCCTCTTTTCCTTCCTAAAAACCCAGTGTTTCATTTTTATTTGCTCCTCTTCTTATTTCTCCTCTTCTTTTTTCTATTAAAAATCGAATCTTTTTCTCTTTTTTTTTTTTTTTTTTTTTTTTTTTTGCTCCTTTTGCTCTCTGTTTTAGCTTCAAAATTTTAGCTTTTCTATTTTTCCTTTTATCTTAGATTTTATGGCTGCAGCTATAGATTTGTACAATAGCCATCCAGTTTTCTCTTCGGACCCCTTCAGTGAGGAGCTCATGAAAGCACTTGAACCTTTTATCAGAGGTGCTTCCATCACCTCCTCCGTCTCCTCCTGTACCTCCCCCTCCCCGTCTTCTGCCTCCACGCCTGAGACCACCCCCTCCTTCTCCTCCTCTCCCTTCCCTTCTCCTTCCCCCCCTTCTCCCTCTGTCTCTTCTTCTTACCCCTTCTCCACCGTTTCCACCACCCCCTCTCCCTACCCCGCCCCTCAAAATCCAATCTTGGATTGCTCTTTGCGGGGCTTCCTCGGCTTCGACCCTTGCGGTGTCAGCCACCCCGGTCCGATCGGTCTCAATCACCTCAGCCCTGCTCAGATACAGCAGATCCAGGCTCAGTTCCAATTCCAGCAGCAGCAGAGTCTCCTCGCGGCCCGGCAAGTGCCGCAGGGCCACGCCGCGCCGACCTACCTCGGGCCCCGGCCCCTGCCGATGAAGCACGCCGGCTCACCGCCCCCACCGCGGCCCACCAAGCTCTACCGCGGCGTCCGGCAGCGCCACTGGGGGAAGTGGGTCGCCGAGATTCGGCTCCCCAAGAACCGGACACGCCTGTGGCTCGGCACCTTCGACACCGCCGAGGAGGCGGCCCTCGCCTACGACAAGGCCGCCTTCCGTCTCCGCGGTGACTTCGCCAGGCTCAATTTCCCCCATCTCCGCCACGAGACCGCCCGCGCCGCCGGCGGCCCCCTCCACTCCTCCGTCGACGCCAAGCTCCAGGCCATTTGCCAGAGCCTCTCCAATTCTCCGAAGCAGGGCACCCCGCTCCCACCCAGTTCTACCCTTCAGCCCGTTCCCGATTCTGGCCGGCGACCGAACGCGGCGAAGGCCGAATCGGGCGCGGAGGACTACAAGTCGGAGAGCTCGTCGGAGGTTGGCGAAGACTCCTCGTCCGGGTCGTCTCCGGCATCGGAGATGCAGCATTTGGACTTTACCGAGGCGCCGTGGGATGAATTGGAGAGCTTTGCGCTGCGGAAGTATCCTTCGTTGGAGATCGATTGGGATTCCATCCTTGCCTAATTTCAGTAATTAGCGTGTCTCCAGAGGCTGCGGCAAATGGGATTTTTGGACATTTGCTGAGCTGCTGTAGAGATTTCAAGTCGGAAAGCTTATGTTATTATAGTTTCAGGTTTGGGGTTTTAGGTTTGTATGTGTACCAAGCCCCTCCTGGTTTGCTGTTTTTTTTTTTTTTTTTTTTTTTTTTTTCTTGGCAACTCCTCCAGTGGGGGAGAATGTTGTGTTGCTATGATGACTGTAACCGTAGTTGTTGAATAGCCTTTGTAATTATTTCCAATGTATTGTAATATGCGAATATGCTTTCTAGTTTGTGTATGAGAAGTGGGTTTCATGTCCAAACACTTTGCTTGCTTTGCTTTGCTTTGCTTTGCTTTGGGAAGGAGTAGGACTGATGCAAGGGCATGCCTGATAATTCCTTTGAAAGTAGTGCTATTCTATTCTTTTCTGGGTAAATGGTAGGAGAAGGATTTGTTTAGGTTGATGAGTTTTAAAATATTACCAGTCCGTGTTGATAAAATTTGGTTGAATATGTTTATTAGTTAATTATATATGATGATATTCAACAAGGAGTTAATCCATGTTCTGATGTTCTTGGGGGTGGGGTGGGGGGAGGAAGTGTGGAATCTTTGACCAAAAAAAAAAAAAAAAGAAAAATTAAGGCGCATAAGAATGAGACTCGGAGATCGTATGGAAATGTTTGGAAAATGAGTAGGGGGTCATCGTTCATCGCATCTCCTTGTATAAAGATGGAGTTTTTGCCCAGGGGAACCAAATCTTTTTGCTAGATCTCCTGTACAGGTTCCTGGCGGTTGGATGATGGAGATATTATCTTTTCGTAAGATTTAGTCCTTCGAAGGTAGCTGGGGTCGGGTCCTGCAATTATTACGTGCTGCAACTTGCCGAGCCTCTTGATGATGCCAACCGCAACCGGTACCTGAACAACCTTGTCTAATGTGAAAATTTCTTCGGCTAGTCACTCTCCTCATTTCATTTATACCGCGCTGTAAACATCTTTGTTACTCTCTTAACCGAAAAACGATGGACTAACTTTACCCGAATCACTGTATTAAGTGCGGCTCTGTCTTTATAAATTATTTTCTGATCATGAATTTGATATACGGTTCTTTGAATAATTTAATTAAATTTTAAAATTTTTTTGGACGTATATGATTGAAAAATGGAACGAGTGATACTTCAATGCCATAGCGAGACTAGATTAACATACTCATCGATTGATAGAAAAGATATACAGAAAAATACGATCTGAATCGAACAATCGTTTAACGGACCGGAAACTAGAATGGAAAGCTATACTGAAATTTACTCTTCTTTATATTTATTTTTAATCAAAAAAAAAAAAAAATCTTTACCCTATCATTTATAATAAATCTTGGTTGTAGTCCCGGGAGTGTTCAACAATGATTAACTTGATCCCCTTCAGAAAAAATTAAAAAAATTAAAAAAAAAAAAAAATGCAGTTACCTTGGTATAATGTTGATAGAGTTTTTTTTTTTTTTTTTTTTTTGTTGGCCTGGCTTCTTGTGCTCCAGAGACTGTTCAACAATAGTTTCCTTGATATAATATTTGGAAAGATGGGAAGAAGCATCTCTGGAATCCATCTGCCTATCCTGTGAAAAGGACCCTGTGGTCACATGGAACCAGCCTGGCCCCTTGTTCACCCCACTTTGCTTTAATTTATTGCCCATGCCAGTCTCCAAAGATAAGGAGACTGTGGAGAGAGGGGGGTGCCCCCCCCCCCCCAACCATCAAAACCACCCAACCAACCCCTAGCCTGTTTCTTTGTTCTTATTCTTTCTTCTCGCATTTCCAAAGAATCCTTCTAGCTTCCAAGAGATTGCTTGGACCAGCAGGAATCCAGAAGTGATCTCCTTTGGGGCAACTTGCACAAAATTAGGCATTCTTCACCTTCTTTTCTGCTGCATTAAAGGACCCAATCCATGACTTGGATACATATCTACTTGGATGTGAATCACTTAAGTCAAGGGAAGTGGCTTTTCCTGGACAGTGGACTGAAGAAAGTTGGGTAGGACAGTGACCAACAAGTTGGCATATGATGCCTTTCACACTGGCAGAATATATTCATATCTCGGATAAAAGAGGACCTTAGGATTGTGAACCACTCTCCAGAATGATCATTATTGGAAATTGGAGCACAAGCATAGACGGTTTCTATTAAATTATGCTTCAAGCAAGCACTTAGTCAATCATAAGCAACGGAGGCTCGAGCACATAGACATTACTGTTTATCAAAATAATGTTAACTTGTGTAAATATTCTTTATAATATCCATCAAGAGCGCATGTTGCTAGTTTTCTCACATTATGCAGTATATCTGTGGAATGGTCTGACCTTATTGTAGGTAGGGCTAACTAGGATAGGTTGAACCCAAATCAGGTAGGAAGTCTAGGCAAAAAACCAAAAATCAAAGGGAAAAAAAAAAGAAAGAAAAGGTACCAAGTCAAGGAAAAAAAAAAAAAAAAGGTATTTGATAAGGAGCCAAATGTCTTTCAGGTTCTCCAAAACTTGATCCAAGGATAATTGGATGCACAAGCCATGAAAATCACAACTTCTTGTTTATTTAACGCCAAATGGATGCCTAGGAACATCGAAATCAATAATTCGAAAGTATGAAATAACAACGTGAGCCAAGGACTCGAGTTCTAGTAGAATGGGATACCATCCCACTAACCGTCTTGCCACCATCCCAATATCATAATTGGCCAATCTTGGAATATCTCCTATACTAAGTATTAAAAGGAGGCAGGACAGTAGCATGTTCTATTTCATGAAAAAATTGAGATAGTTTCATTTGATAAATTTTTTATTTTTTTATTTTTTTTGGTAAAACAAAAAGGATAGGGAAAGATAAATCCTGATGTATGCATCAATCCTGCCAGGTAATATTCGATACGAGATACTCAGATTCGCACAGTCTCTCCCCATCTGATGGTGAGTACATCAACCTGACACCACTAAGACGCCGGCTAGTAGATCGGAGACAAAGAGAGAAACCCTGACCTCTCACTATCTAATGATGAGTACGTTAACATGATACCACCAAGACGCCAGCCAGTAGATCGGAGACACCACTAAGATGCCGGCCAATAGATCGGAGACAAAGAGAGAGATCCTGACCTCTAACTCATGTCAACTGTCGTGGACTTCAGGAAAATCCTGAATTTAATCGTGTTACCCGCGGGATCCTGTCTCGAACCTGACCTGTTGGTAGTGAGACAAGGCCTTTACCAATCGAGGTACCGTCTTAGCGGTTCATTCGATAAAATTTAAAAATCTTAACGTGAACCACAAGCATGAGTATACAAATAGAAGTCTACGAGCGATTTAAGAATGAAAGTATCACGGAAGCCCGGCAAATGGCACTCAACGAAAGGAGCAGTTGCTTGCCGGTGAAGTCTCCTAGCGGTTATATTTAGGCAGCAAAAATGGCTCTACCAATCATCTGGATAAAAAATCTAACCTTAATTTTGGTGGAGGGTGGGGAGGGCTATCACTAGTTATTTGATCCTAAAGGCTTTAACAGCAAAAACCTGCACCACCACTATAAAACAAACTGGGGGACAATTTTTCTTTCAGATGTTCTCAAACATACAGCACAAGCCACAATTGAGCTGACAACGACATCCAATAAAATTAGTTTGAAAGAATAGCAATTACAGCGTGTGAAATACGACTTAGAAATGCTTTCATTGGGAGGATGCCCATCGAGCTTTGCATGAATGGGACGAACGCTTGCAGTTGGTGTGAAATAAGTCATCAAAGACCACGTTATTTGGAGTGGGAAAATGGCAACACCCTGACCCAAGCTTCCATCAGCTTTCTTCTGTCTCGATATGTGGGTTGGAAACAATGGTGGCCTTTGAGAACATGTCCCTCTTTTTTTTTTTTTTTTTAAATGACGCAGCACGATAGCCACTATAGATATCCATGACCAATTCTAGTCCTTGAACGAAAGCAACCAAAATGGTTTTTGCACTTATAAGAAGGTAGGAAATATAAACATTTCGGTCAGTATACGAGTCACCAATTGGATACAAAAGTTCCAGATTTGGATGATTTAAATTAACGAACATAACAAAAAATGAAATGAAAGTTGCAATATAAATCTGGAAAATTCACTTGTCCTTTTTACAGAAATTTCTCTGTGATCACTGCAAATGCCACTTCATCAGCAAATCAATGTATTTACATGACTTGAACAACAGGGTCGACAGCTTTGAAGCAATCTTTACGACCCACGTCAAAGCCACCATTTTTGGTGCTGTCATGTCTTGATCCAAAAGCCCGAGCCAGGCATATGATAGACGGCCGCATCTTCTCGAGCTTTAATCTATATGAAAATGCAAGGCCTATCATACCAATCAATGTTACAGAATAAATTCATGATTATTTATTTATTTCTAGAATTTTTATCAAAGTTAACAGGTAGATAAAATTCAACTAAAATTTAAGATAAATCATAAACTAAAGGATTGAAATACAAATCCTAGCTCCTTACTGATTGGTCCTAAAACCCGATTGATCTTCCGGATATGTAACAAAGATATAGAAAATAGAGAGTGAGCTATATATACTCAGTAAGTTATCATCATCTCTAATATATGCATAAATATGATAATAACAAATTATAAACATATACAAATCATACATCACAGAACAACCAGCTCGCAACAAAATAAAATGCATCATAATAATATGCACATTCAATTACAAACGACACGACTATGGATGGCCAACCATTTACTTTACTCTTTTAATCAATCTGATTATAACCACGATCGATCCTTGGCTAGTCTCGAAAGAGACTAGATATGACTACATCTATCAAAACTGGTCATGTACCAGTGATCGCCCCATCGAAGGCTCGGAAGGAAACTAGCTTCGATATCACACGAAAAAACATACATCCTCAGCATGAGCCAGCAACTGCCATACATAGCTAAAAACAAAAGGCAACTAGCTCTTGACTACACATACCGTACATCGGTCATGTGCCAATGATCACCTCACTGGAGACCCGGAAAGAAACTAGATCCTCGTGTGATCATAGTCGGACTAGAGAGCGTCAACACCAATACACATAATAATAAATGCAATCCAATGCAGATCAAATCATGCCACACATTTAACATTGCATAACCTTGATATCATATTTAGCATATAATACTAGAGGTCAAGATAACTTGCCTGAAATTAATACTATCAGGAACACGCAACTCGAACCCTAAATCCTCAACACTCTCATATTGATAAAGGTAATGAAGGCTTTAATAAAATAAATTAAATAATTAACCATGAATCCAAGAAAAAAAATAAGGTAATAGATTTTTCGATCTAGTCTAGAACTAGGCTCGATCTAGATATCTATTTAGGTCCGGTTGATGAAAATCGGATTAATCAACCAAAAAGTCTAAATATCCAAATCAAATTGATTTCACAAAATTGATTTTACTTATGTTTATTCTTTTTCTTCTCTCCTCTCTCCTCATCTTCTCTCTGCTCTTTCTCTCTCCTCTTTATCTTCCTTTTCTCTCCTCTTTTTCTCTTTTCTTTTCCTTCTTCCCTTTTTTCTTTTCTTCTGCTGCTCCTTCCTGGTTCGGCCCGAGCAATCCTCCCTTGGTGCTCGACAGCCATGGAAGGTGGTGGACATGGAAGGGACTCACCGGCTTGGCCAAACGGAGGGGGTCGAGCGACGCAGCCACTAACGACCATCCGATTCAAGAAAAAACCAAAAAATCCAAGCTAATAACATTTATTATTTCCTTCTTATGCGAAATCTAAGGGAGATGGAACTCACCGGTGTCGACGGAATTCTCGACCGTTAACCGAATAGGAAGACGGCGGCGAAAGCTCGATTTTTCATCGATTAAAAGTGTAGGGAGGGATTTAAAAAGAGGACTTCGGACGGGATATACTCGATCTCCGATGGATATGGTCAATTGATATTGAGTCCCGCCACACCCCATCTCTCTGTCGACAAACTCCCATCTTCCCACGACCGCAAGGCCGATCAGTCCAGCAATCATTTTGATCAATCTAGCAGGAGACAAAGTCCCCTGTTTCTATACTCCACGCTCCTTTTTTTTTTCCCATTTTGAGGCTTTTTTTTTTTCCATTTTGAGCTGAAGTCGACAGACTTCAGCCCAGAGAGGTCCAAAATTGGTGAGCTTCACATTCTCTACTACAAAAAAAAATTCAGACCTCGAAATTTTAAAAAAAATCAAAGTCTTCCAAAATTCACAGATGCGTGATCCAAAACTCACATGTATCATTCTGTCCAAATTCAGTAATCCCAATAAGAACTTCCATTCTTTCATCATAATACACTTTAAATTAATTATAATATCTTTAATTTACCCCACTTTCACTATACACTCTGATATAAATTTTTAAATCCTCTACTTTCATTAGATGAATTTTTGATAAATATACCACTTTACATTATAATCTAAACAAAATCCAACCTTTAAATATTTTGAAATAAAGCAAGGTCAAAACTATTCAATTTCTTTGTCCTTACTAGGCCTTGAGCATATCACATCAAATTTAAACCTTGATTCATTTCCTACGTTTAAAGCCTTTACATAAAACTATACCATCCATTCAAGATATCAATAATTCTAGTCCAAGTCCGAACTATTTATGCTTTTTTTGACAATTTAGTTAAACAAACTAAATCAACTTTTCTCTTGAAAGGTTAACATTAACTCAAAGTAAATAACTTTAAATCAATACTTTTATAAATAAGATCATTCATATTATTGCTCATAGAACGTCCTTATCTTGATTCTTAGTATCAATTAACAATCCATCTAAAATATTATCCTTCATAGATTAATCCCATATAAGTCTTCTAATATCCATTTCTTTGCTCAATGCAACATCAGTAGCAAGGTAATCTAAATCTTCTCATAGATCTAAATTTAATTTAGAATTTAAAATATCTAATAATCTATATACATATATATATATATATATATGGAATATCAAGCAATCCAATTCAAAATTACTAACATAAACCATCAAAAATTCTACCAAAATATGCATGCCATGTCCACGTAATATCATTTAATTTGCTAATAGCAAATTACAAATCTATGTATTATCCCAAACAAATTTTTGATTACGTATTTTTAATAATAATTTCTATACGGATTCATCAAAAAATTCTCCTTAATATCATTAAACTTTTTTATAACCTACATCCTAAACATCTTCTTGCAACAGTCCCAAAATTCATAATCCAGTAATTAATAACAAAATTCATATGCTATCATGATCTTCATCCATATCAAGTTTAGATTTCTAAAGTCATTCAATTATTAATTGAATATACATATATCCAGCATAACATAACACACTATACTTTCATGTCAATACTTTGGAAACTCGATCAAATTCATTTATCAGAGATAAAGGCACATCTTATCCAGCTCTTCAATATCCTTATCATGATCAAATAGTATAAATTATTCAGCCTTTTTATACTCATCCAAGATCAATCTCACTACTTATATTAGAGACAAAAATCATGTTTTCCTTTTGCACTAATCATATACCAAATCTTATGCACAATATCTAGAGATTAGAAAATCCAAACTTCGAATCCATTCTTGCAACTTTTATCATATTCCGACTGACAATAATACTAAATTCAAATATCTTTTAAGTCACGGTCCATTGTGATCACAATCTAAATTTTAATATCACTCAATTCATATCCTAATCACTTATATCACCGTTCTAAGTAATCATAATCTAGGCTTTAATATCGTTCAGTCATGCATTAATAATTATCATGTTAATTTCTAATCACCTATATCATAGTCTTCAATTTTATCAAAATTAGATTTTCAAATTAAATCAAATCCATAGTATAACTTAAAATATATCTCCACTGTCTAGCCTTGATGATATTCTTCCAAAAATTAAGCTAAGAGAGTTTTTAATCCAACATTTTACTCGTGCAAGCCTTCTATAGCAAAATCCTTGGAACTATAACATACACATATCAAAGAAAAATTAAATAAACTTTTAGTATGGACAATTATTCCAGAATATTCAATCAAAATCATAATTCTACCGCTCTCACTAACTAAATCATCTTATCCTTAAATATTTGCTCTGATACCATTAAATCTGTCACGCCCCGACCCAAAGCCCGAGCCAAGCATATGATAGACGGCTGCATCTCCTCAGGCTTCAATCTCTACGGAAATGCAAGGCTTATCATACCAACCAATGTTCAAGTAGTGGTAGAGAATAAATTCATGATTATTTATTTATTTCTAGAATTTTTCATCAAGATTAACAGGTAAATAAAATTCAACTAAAATTTAAGATAAATCATAAAGTAAGAGATTAATATCTAAATCCTAGCTCCACACTGATCGGTCCCAAAGCTTGATTAATTTTCCGGATCTATAATAAAGATATAGAAAACAGGATGTGAGCTATATAGACTCAGTAAGTTATCATTACCTCTAGTATATGCATAAATATGACAACAATAAATTGCAAACATATATAAATCATACATCACAGAACAACCCGTTCACAACAAAATAAAATGCAATATCACATTAATATGCACATTCAATTACAAACAACACGACTATGAATGGCAAACCATTTACTTTACTTTCCTAGTCCCTCTGACTATAACCATGATCGGCTCGTGGCTAGTCCTGAAAGAGACTAAATTCTGACTACACATACCAAAACTGGTCATGTACCAGTGATCGCTCCACTGAAGGCCTGGAAGGAAACTAGCTCTCATATCACACAAGAAAACATGCATCCTTAACATGTGCCAGCAACTGCTACGCATGACTAAAAACAAAAGGCATCTGGCTCCTGACTACATATACCGTATATCGATCATGTACCAGTGATTGCCCCACTGGAGGTCTAGAAAGAGACTAAATCCTCGTGTGATCATAGCCATACTAGAAAGCGTCAACACCAACACACAACAATGAATGCAATTTAATGCAGATCAAATTATGCCACACATTTAACATTGCATAACCTTCATATCATATTTAGTATGTAATACTAGAGGTCAAGATAATTTACCTGAAACTAATACTATCAGGAACATGCAACTCGAATCCTAAATCCTCGACACTCCCATACTGATAAAGATAATGAAGGCTTTAATAAAATAAGTTAAATAATTAACCCTGAATCCAAAAAAAATAAGATAAAGATTTTTCAATCTGATCTAGAGCTAGGCTCGATCTAAATATTTATTTAGATCCGGCTGATGAAAATCGGATTAATCAACAAGAAAATAATCTAAATATCCGAATCAAATTAATTTCACAAAATTTATTTATTTATTTTTCTTTTCTTCTCTCTTCTCTCTCCTCTTCCTCTCTTCTTTCTCTCTCCTCTTTCTCTCCTCTCTCTCTCTCCCTTTTCTTCCTTTCTCTTTCCTTTTTTTTTTTCTATTTTTTCTTTTTTTCCTCTTTTCTTTTCCTTCTTTTTTTTCTTTTCTTCACCAGCTCCTTCCTAGTTCGGTCCGAGCAATCCTCCCATGATGCTTGACAACCATGAAAGGTGGTGGACAGGGAAGGAACTTGCCTGCTTGGCCGGATGGAGGGTGTCAAGCGGTGCGGCCACCAGTGATCGTCTGGCTCAAGGAAAAAACCAAAGAATCCAAATCAATAACATTTATTATTTCCATCCTAGAAGAGATCCAAGGGAGAGAACTCACCGGCATCGACAGAATTCTCGGCCGCTCACCAAAGAGGAGGAAGACAGTGATAAAAGCTTGATTTTTCATCGATTAAAAGTGTAGAGAGGGATTTAAAAAGAGGGGCTTCCGACGAGATATACTCGATCTCTGATGGATATGATCAACCGATTTTGAATCCCGCCACATCCCGTCTCTCTATCGATGAACTCCCATCTTCCCACGGCCGCAAGTCCGATCAATCCGATGATCATTTCGGTCAATCTAGTAGGGGACAAAGTCCTCTATTTCTATACTTCACACTTTTTTTTTTTTTTTTGAACTGAAATCGGCAGACTTTGCTGACTTTAGCCCAGAGAGGTCCAAAATGGGTGGGCTTCACAGGTGTAGCATAGAGAAATGAACGAAAATAAATCTTGACTATGTCCCATAAATTGTCTCAGTTTACTCAGATGATTTGATTGTGGATCTTAAGAGATCCATCTGCAGCAATCCTCCCTGACAGAGGCTGTTTGGTGGGCAAGCACAAGAGGTTAAAAGAAAGTCCAACAATCAACTGAATTTTCCAAGTTCAATATTTTTCTTGATTGCCCTTTGACCATGATATATAAACGAATCTAATATTCCAGAAACAGTAAATATGCCTGGAGACAGGAAACGGTGTATCAAAACATTAGCTCAGGTCATTGAAATAAATTGAGATAAAATCTCTGACCTACTAACTGGAAATTTCAAAACATGGAATACACCCTCCAACCGTGGAACAAAACTATGAAACCATCTTACATTGCAAAAATAAATAATAAGCTTGTCTTTCAAAACTAAAAAGGAGAAAACAGACATCATTGAAATTTTAAACATGAATCTTTCATACACAAACTCATTCCATTGTTGGATGGCTTTAGATTTCAGAACTACCCAAATGATTTCAGCTACAGCCTACATATTATACAAAGCGCATGACACAGTTTCAGTGAGGCATATGAAAGCATCATCTCCATGCCATGTGATCTAGTATAGTTCTGCATTTGACTGTTAGCATGGTTATTTTGCATAAGTTCAGGGAGAAATGCTATTAAATGCCTTCCGTAATTTTTCCATCTGATTTTTCAGCACACAATCTTTGAGATTTTGTCAAGCAACTCATTTTTGCTAAATTTCTTTTTAAGGATCCAAAAGCTCTAGCCCACTAAAAGTAAACATATGGTTTATGGTGACAAGCAAGCATGAGCGAAAAGAAAATAAGAGAAGGTGAAAGTTGAAGTAATTGGCATATCCAAGGACAGAATTTGTAACCAAGTTCTTAAAAGAGAGCCTTAGGAGTTGCATCACTTAAGCTAAAGAATCAATCAGGCAAGTGCCAAAGAAGGAACTGATGAAAGAGAGACCGGCATTGCAAACAAAGCTTCTGGAAAGTCGAGATTGAGATTCGATGAAGGAATAAGGTTAAGAAGGTACTCATGATGAAAGCACTAATGAGTTGTTGAACCTTGACATAAAAGAATTATCAAAAAGAACTTATGATAATAACACCTTAAAGATGGTATAAACCTGGAAGGAACGTTTGGTGAGAATATGCTAAAGATGATGATAATGTCCAAACATGATCTTATGTCCTACTTTTAATTATTAACCTTTAGGATATAATGCATCACAGTAAGCTCTGTGTAAGCCAGTAGGATTAAAAACAAAAAAAAAAGTTTTTTTTTTTTTTTTCGGGGAGGGGGGTTGGTTTGGAGGGCTCAACTAAGCCCACACAATCAGATCAAATATCCTAAAGGCTACACAGAAACACTTAAGTAAGATGGTTGTAAGAATAATGAGAATGAGAGATCATGATACCTCCAACTATTGCACAGACATTGGTCAAGATGTGTAAGAATGATACATGTCCCTCTGTGAAGGTCACCTGCAAATTACATTCATTTAAGATCTCAATTACGGTGCATAACACATTGAACAATGTCACGATAATCAAAATTTTGGAATCAAGTATACTTCCCATATATTAGACTCAGTGCAATTAAACAGAATAAATTTCATAACGAAGAGGGAACAACAAATCAATCTTTAAATAGGTAAACCATAAAATCAAGACATAATAATAGAACATGAACTGACAACTGATGATAGATCCCAAGGTATTATAAGAACGAAATGTTTCAATTTACACACTATAGTAAGCATCAATAGATAAAATTTGCTCAGTCATCATATATGGAAAATAGAACAGTCATAAGAAATGCAGTCAGATCATTTAATATCTCAAAGATAACCCAAAAAATATATATAAGAAAAGGAAATGGCAATCAGACCATCAAATACATTGAACTAAGTGGATATAATAATTAATGTAAAAAAGACCCATTATACAAGCTAGAATAGTCGAATCCAGAACTAAAGCAATACTTGTGAAAGTGTTACCTTAATTGGTGAAAGGTCATAAATGAAAAACACCCCAGGAAGAGATTGAATTCGACCAACATCATCACCCTTAAATTGCTCTGTTACAGAAAACTGTGAAATCACATGCAAATACATCTTAAGAGACTATCACACAAATAATGCAGAAATGAACATTGCAATCAAGGCTTCAGTTCTACCTGATTGGACTGGATAGCATGCCCACTTATGTTAGTGTAGACGGTAGAAACAACCTAAAAAGTATAATTAACAAGAAATTCTTAAGAGTGAACATCATCCTTTCACACAGTCTCAAGGGGACAACAAGAGAGAGCTAGGGTCATAAACAAGGTTCACCGACTCAGAACCGGTCCCGTGCCAGTTGACAGGTGGTCTAGGTCGGTATGCCCCCATATTGGACCATATTGGGCCCGAACCGACAAGGAGACAAAAGCAGGGAGAGAGAGAGAATTGGAAAGGAAAAGAGAGAGGGGAGGGAAGGAAAGGAAGGCGGGTAGAGATACCGATGGTGGCCACTGAAGGGCTGCTTAGGCCTTTGGGACTGCTACCTCCTTTAAGAGAGGAGAATAGAGCGAGACAGAGCGAAGGGAGGGAGAGAAGTGGATGGAGGGGAAGGCAGCTGGGAGGCCATCGGAGGGCCACCAAGGCCCTCTGGATGGCAAAAATCAACCCTATAGCATCCATGGGATCGAAATAGGGACGACCAGCCCTTGGTTTTATTGCTTTTTTAAAAAATGTGATTTACAGTGAAATTGACAATCCCATTCTCAGCTTCACTATAAATAGCGTTAAAATAAAACATAATGAAACAGGGGCGAGCCGCCTTTGTTTTAACCCCATGAATACCATGGGATTGATTTTTGCCATCCAAGGGCTTCAACAGCCCTCCGATGGTCTCTCTGTTGCCTTCCCCTATGTCTGCTTCTCTCCCTTCCCCCGTTTCTCTCTATTCTCCTCTCTCGAAGGAGGGCGGAGCCCCAACAGCCTTGGCAAGCCACCAACGACCACCAGCGACTTTTTGCTTTCCTTCTCTTCCCCCTCTCTCTTCCTCTCTTTCCTTCTCCCTTGCTCTGTCTAGCTAGTATTTCGAACCGAATGCCCGAATTGCACCAATAGGCCACCGGTACTGTTCAACATGCCCCCTGAACCGCCCAATTTGAGATGGTTCGGCGAATGCTGGTCCTAGGCATGTAAGAAGAAACTAATAAGGTGGAAAATAGGACATCTTATTTCATCTTCTACAAGATATAAGTAAGAAGACCAAGAAGACTAACCTTGATAAAATATTGATACATTCCATATGGTGATTGTTGCACCCATTGCACTCTAGATATTTAAAAAACCAGGTGTATCATGACTCAAATAGTGATTCTATAACAGCATATAAAATTTCAATAGTAAATGAAGAAGTTGAGGGTGTGGAAAGTTACCCATCAAGAGGATTTACAACTCCAGGAAAGTATTCTCCAAAAGCTAATCTATTAATCTTGTGGCTAATCTGGCATCATCAGAGACATTTTATATATTGAAACTGATTGACCAAAGATTTTAAAATGAACAAACATTTTCTTGTTTATCCTAATAAACAATTTACAAATTAAGTGTTATAATTTTCCTGATAAGGTTTGCTTACATTAAAACTATCCTTTTGGAATGGCAGCAAGTCATGCACATGCATATTGGACTGTTGGAAGCTTTTTCCTGGAGCAAAATGAAAATTTCCAGCCACCTTATCAACTTCCAAGAAACCATAGATGTTGCACCCTTCACCTGCTTCATCTTTGATCTTCTGAAGAAAACCCTCCCATTTGCACTGTAATATCACATCAAAAGCCAAGATCCACAAGTGAAAAGTTAAAATATCTTTTTGGTTCAAAACAGGATTTGCGATAGCATCCCATCTTGTACCGTACCGGCCAAGAGCCGGTACGGTTCATATATAAAAAATGATCAAGTACTTCGAACCATTAAAAAAATAAAAAAAGTATATTCCGTACGGTACGATATGGTACCATACCATATCGTACTGCCCAGTTTGGCTCAGTTTGAGCTCGATTCGGCCCGGTTCGGGTTCCATTCGTGCCCAATTCAGATCAAATAATTTTTTGATAGAGAGGGAAGGAATTTTCTTAAAGTTTTGTAGACCCGGTACGGTACCGTACCGGTATAGGGCCCGGTACCGGTTCGATGTTCTTTGGTTCAAAATAGGATATATTATTCCTTATCAAGTGGTCATGACCATGGAGACAAGGTTGATCATTGTATCACCTACCTTTAATTAGCCAATGTAAGCTGTCACCATACTGAATGATTGGAATCACCAAATTAAGAATATTCTACATATTCAATTATTTACACCAACAGGATAATTCACTGAATGACAAAAACTGGTGGCTGCTAGCAGTGCGATAGCAGTATTGCGACAGAGATTGGAAACAGAATGGGAGGAACAAGATACATGCCATATAACAATGAGGCCTTGCATAACATGGATAGCAGTAGCTATTGGGGTTCGTTTATTGCTAATGCATGCAATATTGCCAGAGAAACATGCAAAAGCATATAGGGAAAAGTGAAAGCATAAGTGGCTAATGGATAGCAATAATGTAGACAGGTTCAAAAAGTAAATCTACAAAGGACATTAAGAATTAAATCCATCATGTTAAGTATTGTAGACTTGTGGCAGTCTGATTGCACTTGGCTGATGTATGTATTTTTTTCTCTTCAAGAACATTCAGAACTCGCAATGGAATAGTTGTAACTTCCCTAATGTCAGAGTAGATCACATGCATTGTCCTCTTCAAAAACATGACTAATACCGTGCATTGGAAGCAAATTGGGTATCTGCAATCTTACAGTGGAAATATAAGGGCAGGTTGATTTTCCAAACAATGGCTATAATACTTATAAAATAATAATTTTAACAAGCTCGATTGATCAAATTGATTCAAATGTTAATCCTTGATTCCTATAACCTCTCAACTGGGTAATCAGTCTATATCATTACATTCACTCGTACATTATTATGGCCCTTAATATAATTTGGATAGCAACATTATGCTAATGTCATCTAGAAAACTTTCAGGTCCATATGGGATGCTGCTGACCTTTAAATTGGCATGCCAATTACTGTCACAACATCTCAAGTGAATAAAGTAGTCAAGTAAAATTGAGAAATCACTATGCAATGAGCAAATTGAAAAGGTCCATGCCTATGCAAGCAATCAGGATAAGTTCAGACAAAATATCACAACCAATGATCAGATGTGATGACATAACGAATGTCAAGATAAAAATAATGATGATCCAAGTCGTATGTGAAAGTATACATAAAACTTTGCTCATGACCATGAAAAATAATGAACCAACTAGGTTAACTTTAAAAAGCAAGAATTTTGTCAGTATCATAATGCAAGAACTTAAAAAAAAGAAGCACGAAACAATAAGGTCTCATATTGAGATACCTGATTGATCAAATCAGGGTTTGACAAACCAACACCCTTTTTCCTATATGCTTCACAAATTTCTTCACAAGAGTTGCAACAATCTTCATCCAACTACAAGAACCCCAAAACCCAGATGAAAGTCAGATACTATTGCATATCAATTGCTAGATTTAGTGACCATGCAGCGTAATTAGAAAATCACAACACAGAAGAAATGCTGACCACGCAATTTAGTGACTATGTAGCTATACAATAATATATTTGGATAAAAGAAATCAGTGGGTGAAGCAACACAAAACCTCCTCATAATTACTTGATTTTTAATAAAAAGGAAAATAAATCCTATATGTAGAAACATTTGTTTAAAGGACATCATGCTTTCATAATCGTACTCACAGCTAGAGAAAAAAAATTGATTTCATAATTTGGTTTTAAAGTAAATAAACAAGCAGCACATTTGGTATGAACTCATATTTTTTGAAAATTATAGGTGATTTTCAAGTTATAAATAATCAAGACATCCATGAGGGTGGAAAAGTGAAGCACGTCAAGATCACCTGACACTGTCTGATATGTTATCATACTACTCTACCACTTTCTCATTTCTAAGTTCTCATAATTCATAAATAATTACCGCGTGCTTCTTGAGGCAAACCATTGTGCCTGTGATGCTTGAGTTAGGAGAGAGTGTCCATAGCTTTGTCACTGTATCATGCATGTAGAATACATTATTTTATCAGGTATTGAATACACAACATTAGCAATCAAGGATTAAATTGTGAATCCGCACAGGCCACTGAGGCAAGCATGTCTCAAGCCATTGCCTTACTACCAGCATGCAGCACTGTTGCATGCCAGAGCATGTGTGCCAGCACGTGCTTTATGTGCCAATGCATGACAATGATTGACCCCACAGCATGACAAGTATATTGCCAGTGTGGGTCCATCATGGCAGCAGCAGGTGTTCTCATATTCTAGAGCAATAAAGTTTTCCAATTCGCAGCTTGTTCATTGTGTCAAACCATGCTTTCTTCCTTCTTTTTTACCAGAGCCTCTATATCATGAACCTTAGAGCGTTTCTTAATCTTCATGAACTATATACATGAAGCTTTTAAGATTAGTTTTTCTGCAATTCAATTGGCCTTCTAGCTTTTCATGGTAGACCCCTTCCCTGCACAAGGTTCCCCTAAAACAAAATGATCAAGGGTAGATGTCATTATGAAAGCCAAAACGTTCATTGTTCTCAAACTTTGGTCTACACGCTCAAGTATAGTCCACCTTGCATATTAGTCCTGCTTATCAAGGGTGACATTGGGTACTTAAACTTTACATGAGAGAACCAGAACTTTTATACATCTATATATTGGCTATCATCCAAATTGTACACTTGTTTGTCAAGTTTCAGGCTCCATATCATTGATAAGCCTCCATAATTTTCCAACAAAGATAGCCTTTCAGTCTAATACACTCTAGAACAGCATTTGGCTCGAAATGGAGGCGTAAGATCCAAAAAGCTTCTAAAAACAAGCATAAGAAAGAGATAGCTGTTACAATCAAACCTAGCTTATCTCAAGTGTAACTATTCCAAGGCTGTCATAAAGCCTTTATTTTGTGGGTGCCTCCTTTTTTATATAATGGACAAAAACACCCTCGGCCGAGAGTTATTTCAGAAATTGTACCCAAATATAAAATAGAAATTAACTCGTCAATCTATACCGAAAGTAAAAAAGAATTTCTGTTTCATTTTTGTTAATCACAAACTAAATAGGATAATGCCAGAAACTCATGAATAACAGAAGAATATTTTCTACTTGGCATGAAAAGAGTTCACAATGTGGCTAATAAGAGCTGCAAGGAATGCAGTGTCAAAATAACTATATACTATTGCTGTGAACTGAATACCATTTCTGCACCATAGCAAGATCCGCAATATGTCTCATTGTGTTCAAGTCTCCCACCATGTCTTTGTAAAGGCTTGTCAATCTGTTAGGAACAACTAATGCCAATTCATATATTGCAACAAAAAATAGAAGAGAAAAACAATAAAATATGATATAGTTTATCGTTCAGCAAAAGAAAACTGAATATGTTAAAAAATAAATTAAAAATACATAACAAGAGGAAAAGTAAAAAATTCAATACATTTGTTCCAATGACATATATCAAGAGAATTCTAAACAAATTCAAATGTTCAATTATTAAGCAGAGCAAAAGCTAGAAAATGGACTTAACTATCATGGGGTGGCTTTATGGATTTAAAAAGTAATTTTTTGTTCAAAAAAAGATTTTTTAAATGAGACCTCATAACTTCATGTTTCCTTACATGTAGATCTTCTCCTAATTGAGGCCTCTTGTAGAATTTATTTCTTATGCTACACTCAGTTTTGCACAATTGTATCATTCATTCATGAAGCTTTAAAGCTTTGCTGATAAGTCTTACCACTGACTCTCAAACTGCACTGCTATCCTGGCATTCTCATATTTACTACACTCCCTTATTTGCTTGAACCTTATATTCCCCAAATATCCACTTCATATGGAAATTTTGTTATCACTGATTTCTTACAATTTTGGCATCACTGATACTCTTAGATGTGTTTCATTTAGTTTCCCATTCATCCAAAATTTACAAAATACAGCATAGCATAAAAGCATCTCTGTAATGTACTTCTTAGCCAACATCCTGATTTTGGGTTTACCTGTATAATATGTTGATGCAAACAAACTATAGATACTTACAAAACTTTCTATCATGTTTCTAGTTCATCATATGGAGATTTTTTACAACCCCTCATCTACTGGGGTCTTACCGAGAACCCTTTTGACTGTTCCCCCCTCCAAATCAGCCTGTGGATAGGCTAGGTTTTTTCATTTCTCCTTCACAAATCTTTTTCACCAATGCAATTGACTGCACCAATCTAATCCAATTTCTTTTATCGGCATTCTCAACTTTGCCATGATTGTGCACAGTTTCAATTAAGCTCCCATTAATAATCAACTGTAGACAGTAGTCTCATGAAAGAATTGTGAACTAACTAGCTACAGTGGCAGGGTCTCCCTGGGTTTCCTGCCACCGAAAGCAATATAGAAGAAGGGGGCATGGTTGGTGAGAACATCCTCGTCAAAATGAGAAACACAGCTTTCAATAGCAGGTCTTGAGCAATGCACCATGGCAGGAGATGAGTTTAGAAGTATAAGTTAATTGCTGGTGACTGGGTCATAACTGAGAAGGTTCATGTGAATGAGGATTTGAGAGCTTCTGGGCTTCATTATCTATGGTGCATATTGTCTCCTTAGAGTCAATGCAAGTACTCATCATATGTGTTTTGCAAATATTGCAACTTGCATTATCATGCAACTTGGGCTATGAAGCCAAAATAGTTGCAACTACTCAACATGGCTCATCATCATGATGAACATAAATAATTGAAAAATATACCATTATGACCCAATAACATCAATAACTACCTCTAATTAATGTAGGAGATAATCCATCTAATCCATTATAACATATGGACTCATATTACCTTTAATTTACTAAGTCTATTGAGAACTGACTGCTACTAATAAACAGCTCATGGATATATACACAGACTGTAGGATTTCCACTTTGGTCATGCATTCATTCTGTGTTTAAGAAAGGATATTTTAGTGGAAGGCACATGAGCATATATTTGAATAATGCAAAAATATTTAACATTAAGACTCTTAAAAGTTAAAAGAGTTCATACTGTGCCATGTTTACTAAATAAATGTTATCTTAGACAAACTAAAAGTCAATATGCCTTTGACTATGAAAACCATTTGCAAATCTCGCTAAGGCTTGGTTTTAAACAATCATATCAAAATCACATGCCTGTTTTCCATACTTGAGCAATTGAAAACACACAAATATTATGCACAGTCATCCAAAGGCATTGGGATCATAATGGACAGTTGCTAGTAACAAAGATTGAAAATAAAACTTTAGACAGCTTTAAAAAAAAATTGCTAACCTTGGCTGCATCAATCCCATCTTGTCTAACTTCAATAACATTGCTATGGGAATCTATCCATGTCTTAATAATATCATGCCTCTACACAAAAGGGGTCCACGGAAGACAAATCTATTAAAAGATCAACTATGAAGAGACCCAAAAGAATATAGCTTATTGCCGGACTCATTGTGCATAGTTTGACAAACAACTCCAACAAAGAAAGAGAGACAGAGAGAGAGACAGAGAGTCTAACAGCAATACATACTACATCAAGGTGCTCTTCTCCACTGATATCCATGGCATCAAGACTGAGCATAGAACATGAAAGGGCAGGAAAGGTGACATCAAACTGCACTTTCAATGATGAAACGTGCACAAGAATCAATACATAATCCAACAAACACCAACAATTGTTAAATGTTAAATATGAGAGAGGTCTCCAATTTTCAAAAGGAGTGCTAAATGTAATGTTTATGTGGACTTTAACATGCCCTGCTTTTCTAACAGATGAACAGTTGATGGTCAACTTTCTCATGGCATGCTCTACACTTCCAGGATTGTAAATCACTGATGGACCATGTGATGAATCTAATACAAAGCCACAAAATGAAAATAATAGATAAAACAGCAGGACAATAAGGTTTTGTTTTCAATATTGAGTTAAACTCATAAGAAAAGGCAAGCTTTGCATATGAAGCTCCAAGAAACAAGCCCTCCATGATCCAAAGTGGTATTACATTGATGCGAAGTGTTTCTCCTCTTGAAGTATCCACTACAAGCTTTGTTTCTGTAACAGCATGAAGATACAATCCTGCAACCAGAAGTTAAATAAATACATATAAATAAAACTTAAAGTTGGAACTGAAATATGCTCCTGCATATAAGAAATATTGGTACTAAATAAGGGGAAAAGGAACATGGCCAAAAGATCTATAAAAGGACAGGAATAAAATCCAGAACTACTCGAGTGAACTTGCAATTTTTTTAGTGATAACCGACTTCAGATTAGAGAATACAATTAAGTACATAATGCATCATGTGGAAATCTCTAGATCACAGGGGAAAACAGAAAGACTGCTTAGTCCATGTCAACTGAATTGACAATAAGATAAGCTAATAGTGTAGCATCAGTGCTTTAATTAGCATTGTTGTAGCATGACACCTAGAATGGTGTAAAATACATGCTATTGACAATTAATCAATCAGGAACCAAATAACGGTTATTGTGTTATATGTAGAAAGGCTCCAAGAAATCCAAAAGTTTCTACGTGTTATAAATGATTCATTTAATAAGACTATTCATTTAATTGAATGATATCCAATGACTACATAATACTCTAAACTTTTTAAAAAAAGGAAAAGAAAAAAAAAAAGTTCCAAATGACCACTGTTTCCTAATTGTGGTTTGAAGTTTTATATAAACTACATAAAAAACTAAAGTGCTTTGGATTCAAAAACAACCAATTTGAATAAGCAGCCAATTTTGGTATTTTAGCCAACATTTACCTATAGAATGAATGATGGTACATAGAGACAAAACACGCTGCTCTTTCATCAATTCATTGACTTAGCAGCATCTTCTCAAGTTTAACCATAATTTACAAACTCTAAGAAGATTCAATTGCATTGTAAATTTTGTTAAAAAGATTTTTTTGAAAGAAAAGGCAAAGACTTGACTCATCTAAAGCTACAACTTAAATTGTCATTAAACAATAAATATTGGTAAACTTTAACTGCATGATATATGAATTTTTTAAACCTTTTACTAATAAGTATATATTTATGATTTCTTGAACATGACACTACTGGGAAAATCCACTCAAAGGTCCCAAATGATAGAGTATAACATAAAATGATTTCTAAAATATTTTTATCATTTAATTTTTCTATATGCATACTAGTTCTTTTTATATTTTCCTTTTTTCTGGATGAGATTACAGAAGGCCAGAGAACCACAGATCATTTGGCTGGCCAAAACCAACACAGGGTTCTAAAACTACAGTAATTATCTTTCATGACCAAGTTGAGAATCAAATACAAGAGAAAAAGGAATTTTGAACATAATTGTCTTCTGTAAGTAAGATACTCCAGAAGTATATTTTATAACATCAAACAGCAACTGTAGCCTTAAGAATTAGCTGTTTAATTCCATACAATCACATCCACTAGCCTGACTTCACTGATCAATTAACTGAAGCAAAACTCAATTTTCTTTGTCATCCATTTGTAATAAGGCCTTAGTTTCCAATTTAAATGAAATGAACTGAATTATGGTGACCTCAACCACAAACATACCATACTACAATCAACTGTCGTTCACTAAATCTTTTTGTACATCATCCCATGCTTAAGACGATCTTTATTTGAAACACCTAGGTTATATATGAATCTGAGAGCATGAGCATTGAAAACAAAGTGTTCATTCTGAGTTTTTCCCCTTTCCCGCTTATAACATTTCTTCCAACAATATACACACGAGAATACCTTTCATGGCTAACGATTTTGACACAAAAGTGGATTACTAAAACAAGTTCGTGCTTCATCTTGCTTACCCCATTGTCTTCGCCCTCTGTTGTAACTTCATAAAAAGACTCGTATTTGCAACGAAAATGAAAACAAATACATTCGAATTCCAATTTTAATGAGTTTCTAGTTGTTCTTAAACAAGGAAGCAGCCTCGCAACAGCCAGAGAAATGTGACCTCACGCACATACAGATGTCAACAACTAGACGCTATATGGATGTTAGAATGACATTACAATAAAATCAAAGGCGACACCAAGATGTTACTGTAAAGCAACTGTAAAAAAGTTTAATGTCAAGCACGTACAGGAGGACACGATTTTTATTTCTACGACAAAAACCAAACCCTAATGCTAAAAATTGGGGCGAAACCAAGCAGATACCCACACGAAACCCCACAAACGCCTTATCTAATGAAGCCATCATATCAAGCGAATAATGCATTATAATAAAAGCGAAAAGGAATGAAAGGTCGAGTCTTTCCACGTAGCGAGCTCGGAGATGAAGAAGAAGAACATGACGATGGAGGAGACGATAATGATGATGCCCCCGGAGAGCGTCCGGCTGTAGAAATCCTCGTTCATCTTGGGTAGGTCTCCAGGCTCCGCAGCTTCCCAAGGAGGTCCTCCATTGGCTGAAGCCCCTGGACGAGAAGAGAGAAGAATCCAAGATAGAGATAGATTCAAAGAGAGAGAAATTATATCGAGAGAGAAGGCGAAGAATCCCTTCTCGGGGGTTCTATTTCATTGAATCGAAGAAGAGAGAGGGCGAGAAGAAAGCTACGAAATTGGAACCTGTATGAAGCTTTTCCGATCTCCTCTCCTCTCGATACTTTCATGGGGTTTTCCGGCCCTTCATTTTTTTTTTTTTTTTTTTTTTTCCATGTTCCTAAACCATGTGCGTTCTTGATTTTAGCTTCCACGATGTATACCATGGTAATTGGATTTAGTTTTACAACCCTGATTTCTCTGTGCTTCCGCTTGTGGGAATGCAGGCGGGTGCGGTAGATCATGGAGCAACCAAAATTAAGGCTGACTCTGTCTTAAAATCTAAAGGGACAAATGGACATACCACACCAGATTTGGAGTTGACCAGCAACCAATGGAATGGTCCCAATCAAACTATCATATGGATCTTGCAAAAATGATGGTTAGCCCTTGGTGCTAGAATTAATTTTATATATATATACAAAATTTCATGTACCTATTTATTATTTATATAAAAATTGTTTGATTCATGAAAAGAATTTTCTTTTCATTCATAATTTTTTTAAAAAAAATAAAATTTTGGCATGTTTAATTTAACATGAAAAAGTAACTTATTTCAAAATAATTTATATTTGCTTGAGTATGTATTTACTAGAAAAAATATATAAAATATCTATTATATCCTTAATAAATACAAGATCATACATTTTTACTCTCAACTTTTATATAAATAATAATATATATTTTTTTATTAATATAAATATATCATAATATAATATTAATTATAATAACTTATTATATTAAAATAATATTAATATATTATAATATTTATATTAATATAAATGTTATATTATTTTAATATAAATATTAGGATAATATTATTGTTCAGTATTTCATCTTAGCCGTCCATTAATATCTTATATAATTTTATTGTAGATCTTAAATGGTATTTTTGAAAAGAAAAAAAGCCATCACTTCTCATCCCATGAAATGCTTCAAAACCTACCGCTCTCTTGGATTTTTACTTCTCATAAAATATGGAAAGTGTCTTCCCATAAAATAACTTATTTTATTCTATCTCTTTTCAAAATTTCAATCAAATAAGAAAATTTTTCTTCACTTTTCAGGAAATACTTTTTTTTCTCTGCTTCTGTGAAACAAATGAGTCCATACATCCTTGTAAAATACTTTCTTTGTATGCGCATCTTCTTCTTTTTTTTTGTGGAGGGGGAAGGGGACAACTATACATGTATTATCTAATACCATTAAAAAATTGATGGGTAATTTAAAATTGAAATAATTAAATTTTCTTTATAATATAAATTTTAAAAAAATATATAAAGGTATAAATGTAAATTGAAACTTTACAAGGATATTCATGCATTTTAAATAGCAACTTTATGAGTGTATTCATGCATTCTACATATTTAGAAGGATATACACTTAAAAAAAAATTATTAAAAGAAAAAAATCAAAACTTAATTAAGACTTGTCAAGTTTTCCATGGTTCAATTGAATTGGCAAGTGAAAAAATAAAAGCCAAACCATATTGTTTATTTTTCTTTATTGAAGATCTTAACTTGGTTAACTTGAAATATTGGATGATCATTTTTGTAATATTATTCTTCTATTTGATTTTAACGTAATTATTGTTATTGAATTACGATATCTATATACTCTTCATTATTTTTTGGAGATTAAAGCATATTGAATTTAAATTAATTATAGATATTCATGTTAGTAAAATATTTTTTAGTATTTTATAAATGGTGAGCTATTGTTTGTTTGTTGAGGCAAAAATTTTACAAAGGCATCATGATTTATTATATAAAAATTAATATCAACATGGGATCATACATGATAATACTAATCGTATGTGTTGCCCTCCTCAATAAAGAGTAAATAAATTATTCTCATTGGAATTGACTTCTATCATTTTAGCATATGCCCCAAGGTCTATTAGATTAATCCTATAACTTGTTTAACTCAAATTGGATATGCATTTGGTCCATATATTTTGATTTCACATTAAATTAAATTAAATTTTTTTTATTGAAACATTTAGTTTGTGAGTTTGTGATTAGGAGTGCTTAGTCAAACAATTTCATGTTTTTTAAGAATATAGAAGTATTTTGAGACAAGGGTTATTATGAAATTAAACTTACAAAAGTTTTCACTTGATTATTGATGTTCCAAATAGTAGTAAGTATAGTCCACATTTTAAATTTACTTCTATAAATATATACTCTTAAAACATTGGAGAGTTGAGGCCGAACTCCCCCCCGCACCCCCCCCCCCCAACCCAAATTCAACACATGTTACCATTTTCAGGTGAGACAAGTGTCACCATCTTGGGAGGGGAGGAGGAGAGTTTTGTGCTCCCTTTTTTCACATCTTGACACTCATAATAGGGCAATAGAGAGGGGGGAGAGAATAAATAAACAAAAGGCACGTTATTATTGTAAACAACCAATAGAGAAATGATGGTATTATTGTAGTACCACTTGCTTTGATTCTATTTGTTAGGAAATCTTTTATATAGAATATTGATCCTCGTGTCCAAGATCACAATATCATTATTGTTGCTATAAGAAAAAGAATAATAGAAAATATAATCAATAGAACATACAAGATTTTACTATGTAAAAAATTATAAGGAAAATTTTGCACTCTCATCCTGTACAAAAAAAAACTTAATAAAAAATCTAAAAAAAATCCTCTCACCAAAGCTCTCGAATCTCACTGAAAGTCTACTAGAACTTCTACAAATCCCTTCTTGCCACCAAAGATCCCTTTGATACTTCTGTCCCCTTTTCATAACCTCTGTATTGAAGGGTACTTCAATAGAAATTTAGAGATTCAAATGGCATTGAAAAAATGAGTCCAAATGAAGTCAAAATTATGTCAAGAAGACCGTAGACTACCCCCTTATGAATTGGTGCTAGACAGGCCTATCCTCCCATGCCACGTGCACGCTGGCATTCTCCCACATCCATAGTCCACTATGTGCCATGCGAAACATGCAGGAAATACGTGTGGACAATGCGAACCATGGCCATGGACCATATGAAATGCACCATTGGCTATAGGTTGGGTTGCATGTCCGTGCATGCCAGGGGCATGCCTGGCTTGCTGCTATTGGACCTGGCCTACTTTTGGACCTATGCTGGGTCTTCTCTTTAATTTTCTAAAATATAAGCTTTGTGTTTTGGATCGAATCGAGATGTTTTCTTAGTAGGTACATGATAGTATATATTGAATTAATGCTGTAGGTGTGGAGACGAAAAAGCATGCACCTTTGCTATATGGTGTTGCCATGTTAGCATCTCCATTAATGTTCAATTCCATGTCATAGTCCACATTGAATTTCCATAGTTCATTTATAAGAAGAGGAAGACCAGAAAGAGCAGCATGGACTTAGAAAGGACATGATAGAGGTGTGCCTTATTTCTTCATTAAGAGATAGAATACTGGAGAAGAGAAATCCCAGTTTTAAGAGAATAGTCTTTAAATAGAAGGAAAATGATTTTTGAAAATGAGAATAGATAAGAGAGATAGAACAAATGGATCGTCATATCCCTGTCATTTTCGCTTACTTTTCTTGTACCATGATATGCATTGGAGAGTTCAGAGGATGATTGGAGGCAAGAGTAAGTCTTAGTGCACCGCACGCAGTGCAAGAAATCCAATGTGGTCTGCACCACTATTTCTTATTGATCCATGTGTATCATAACTAGCTTGACAAGACGGGGTTGGAGTCGTATCTCTAAGATTACGTTATCTGAACATCGTTGTATTTGCAATCATTTCAAACATGAAAAATGACATTTTTTGCCCTTTTATTTTTCAGAAGAAGATACATGCTCTCTGATCTGAAAAATGGTTCTTCTTCTACAAATGGGAAAAAAAACTTATGAGCAAAGCGACACCCCATCCCAAAGTTCCTTCCATTATTTTTGCCTACCCTGGAGTTCTCCATTTTTATATTTTTGCTCTTCTCTTTGATGGTCGAGAAGCCACTAGTGAGCTAAAAGTTCTCGAGTATACCACGAAAAATATGCCTTCAAAATTTTGAGTTAATGAAGAAAAGTGGTTTCATCTTTCAATACATATGGCGAACACAAAAACACCACAAGAAATAAATACAGATGGAGGAATGAAGCATTGCACTTGTTGTTTATCAGGAGAGGATGAGACCCCCTTAAGATCCATCCCAAAAGAAGTTACAGAACCAGAAACAGGTAAGAAGATTATATATTTTAATACAAATTTTTGAAATTTATCTATACATAGGGATGTCATGATATATTTTTAAAAATATTAAGTCTTCATAGTATGAAATTATAACATTATGCATATTTTCATAACACTATAGTTCAGAATTTATGACATCCAAGTTCAAAAACTATGACACGTATCTTAGTTAAAAAACTATGACACCCCATGCAAAAATTATAAAATAAAAGTTTTTAACCCCTTCTACCCCTAATACATGTCATCCATGTGATTCGGAACTAATAAGCATATGATTATTTTTTTATGTTTTAGGGGTTGGATGAGGTGGTTAAATTCCGAATTTCAGATCAAAATATGATATAGATAATTCTATATGAATTTAAAAAGCTACGCATGTAGATTAGGGCCTAGAAAAGCAATAAAGAGGGATCGCTGGGGCTCAGAAGCCTCGGTTAGGGCTAGTTCTCCTACAATAAAATTACTGGTGGCAAAGGGGATGTATCTGGCAATGTCTGAAGTGCCTGGTGAAGATTGCAGTGAAGAGATCACTCTTCCTCGATGGATGCGGCCTGGAAAATCGAGCCAAAGACCCATGGATTCCTGGCTTTCTGCTCAATGGTCCGATTGCGGCCCTATTGGAGTCGTTGGATTCGTAGGAACTCGGGGACCTGCAAACAACCGTCAGGGGTGAGAAAGCAAGGTTGGAAATACAAGAAAAACTCAGAAACAAGGCAGCAAGGGCGTGGAAAGAGGAAGCTTAGATGAAGGTTGGAGGTAGTTGCAACACCGGGAAGAAGAAGACACCAAAAACCCTTAAGCACAAAGCAGGGTAGCACAAAGCAATTGTAGAAAACTCAAGTATATTTCATATATCAATAATAATTCTCATACAAGAGACTAGGGTCCTTTAAATAGACTCATAGTTTTGGCCCCCAAGTTAGGTTAAAAGAAACATTACATAGGAGTTTGAATCCCCATCCAACTCTAGCTAGAAAAATAAGGAAAGCTTGGTAGAAAAAAATCCCTAAAAACTCTCTCCTCCTCTCTTGACTTGGTCAACACTCCAAAGATGCCTAGGGAGGCGTGTTGGGCTTCTAAGAGCAGCAAGGGGCCGGCCCAAAGGGGTTTGAGCGCATGGACTTAGGCCTCTAGAAGCTGGGATGGCCTGGTAGCCAGGTAGTAGAATATTCCCTGTATCTTGCTTCTTAAGGGCTTGGGCTTGGCACCTAGGCTTGATTTCTTTAGGCTAGGATGCAGGTGAACCTCTGGAATCATAGATGCCCTAGTCTATGAATATACTCTGGCATCTGGAAGGGAATTTGGGCATCTTGAGGGCATCTGCAAGGAATCAGGTTTTCGGAAGACATCTTGGATCCTGTGGTGTCACACAAAATCCCATAATCTGATTTCTTCTAATGGGCCTTCCATGGTCTTCATGTCTTCAGTTGGGTTGGTCTTCATGTCTTCGGTTGGGTTGGTCTCCACTTGGACTGGCTTGGTCTTCTCTTGTACTTGGGCTGACATGTACAAGACTCAGGAAGAAGACTAGCTCAACATGAGCTGACTAGTACAGGACTCAAGTGATAAAATAACAACTCAGATGGACTAAATCTTTATTACAAATCGACTCTGATGCTGCTAATTGATCCACAGAGGGTTGAGAAGTCTCTATCTTATTTTGATGCCTCTGGTGTCCCCACCACCATGATTTGGTTTATGACTTTAAGAGTGTCATAAAATTATCACAGATGCTATAATATTACTCAAAATGGCCGAAACAATTTAGAAACTATAACATCCCAGTTTAAAAACTATGACATCCTAATTAAAAAACTACGACACTTATGCAAAAATTATAAAATAAAAGTTTGTAATCCCTTCTACCTATAATACATGTCATCCGTGGCTTGGTTTATGACTTCCATAGTATCAAAAATTATCACAGATGCAATAAAATTAATCAAAATAGCCGAAATATTCTTACGACATCCCAGTATAAAAACTATGATACTCTAGTTAAAAAACTACGATACCCTTGCAGAAAGTATAAAATATAAATTTCTAATCCATTGTACATAAAATACATATCATCCATGGCTTGGTTTATACTTCCAGAGTGTCATAAAATTACCACGGATGCTAGTGGTGATGAATTGAAATAGAGGATTTGAGGAATAAGAAGAGAATAAGGGGAGGAGAATAAGAAGAATAAGGAGAAGGGAGAAACAAAGGTAGAATAGAAGAGAGAGAAAATGAACCAGGAAGAGAAGAGTATCTCGAGGAAGAAGAGGATAAGGAGAAGAGGAGATAGAGAAAAAAGAGGAGAGAAAGAAGAAGGAGAAGAACCGAAAGAAGAGGAGAAAGAAGAAGAAGATGAGAGGAAAGAGAGGAAGGAGGAAGAGGGGAAGTCGGGATGACATCCAAACTTTTTTTTCCAATAATCTCTTCTATCTCTTTATTCCAACAACAAAGACACTTTAAATAGATTTTAGTCACTGGTCAGTTGAAAACCAACTTAACCAGAGCTGTAGGACTTAAAAATAATAGATTCCAACCTAATCTAAAACAATCGAACTAATTTAAAACAAATTTCAAGCCAATCCAGTGTTTATGCCCTAAGATCCGTGCATGAGGTGGATAATATGTACAATTTCATACATCTGGATAAAATAAAAAAATAAAACATAAAATGAAATGATGGATGTGCATCAAGATCTGTGCTGGACGATGTCCTCATCATTCTCAAGTCTTAATGTAACGAAATTGTATAATACTCAAAACTTAATCCTTTTCATTTATAATACGTATCAAATTCTCTTAAGCTCTTCCAAAAGAATACTAATCTTTCGATGTCAATATAATTAATTATCCTTGATTAATTTTACAAGAAATTCATGATAGCCTAAACTTTGGATATACCTAATTTTAACATCATCCTCAAGCTTCTAGATGATTCCTTTCTTAGAATATTTTCTTCATAAATCCCTAACATAATAGAGTTATATCATATCTTTATTTTGATCCTTACGATTTACAATATATAGTAAATTCTCTCAATCACTTTCAAATAAACATTAACGCCTCAACCTCGAATTAAAATATATAATTCTTCGTCCCTTTAATTTATTCCTCTTGATTAACTCCACATCATAATTAACCATGTTCTATGCTATTAACACCAATGGAAGAAACTTTGAGCATTAAACACTCTCTATAATCTAAAGCCTTCAATTTTTTAACCTTTCCTATAATTTTATAATTAGACTTTCATTTCAGGAAAACCTTAACCCTCTTTAAATAATGAGATCACAATATCAAAGCTAAAAAAAGCCTTGTGTCAAAGTATTCCGGATCTAAGCCCGATAAAAGAATTGTCATGTGTTTTTTTAAATTTAGAGATGTCCAATTTTTTTTCTTAGAGTCCTCTACATTAGGAGAACCTATTGATGAAAATTACATGGCAATACACATATAGACTAGCCTAGGAATCAATAAAATCTTGTTACTAAAATTCAAATCAATTCTCCCATCATAACACTTTTGAAGTTTGAGTTAACATTCTTAATTAATTTCATAATAACTTAAATCACTATGCTTCCATTGCGTACTCTGATCTAATTTATCAAATTATCTATGTTCACTAAATGAATCCCCCTGAAAATTCACCTTACTTGGTACCAGAAAAATTCAAAGTTACTAAAACAAAGCTTTGAGTCTCTTTATCTTGTCCATACCTCAGGCATATCATACCAGGATTAATCCTGACCCACTTTCCATATTTAAAGTCATGGCCTAATTTACCAAATTATCTATGTTCACTAAATAAATCCCCCTGAAAATTCACCTTACTTGGTACCAGAAAAATTCAAAGTTACTAAAGCAAAGCTTTCGAGTCTCTTTATCTTGTCCATACCTCAGGCATATCATATCAGGATTAATCCTGACCTACTTACCATATTTAAGTCATGGCCTAAATTTCATCATTCTTTTAAGACATCAATAATTCTAGTCTAAGTCTGAATTAATTATGCTTTCCTTGATAATTTAATTAGATAATTTAGTTCAACTTTTCTATTAAAATGTTAACTTTAATTCTAACAAAGTAAATGACTCTAAATCTTATAAGCATGATTGATCATGTTATTATTTATAAAGATGTTTTACTATAATTCTCAACATCAATTGATAATCACTTAAAATTTTGCCCATCATAGCTAAACTCATATAAGTCTTTTAAAATCAATTACTCTACTTAATGCAGCTTCAATAGTATAATAACCTAGATCTTCTTATAAATTCTAATTGATTTGGAGTTTAACATATCCAATAATCTCCAATAAATATAGAAAAGATCAAGTAATCAAATCCAAAATTGCTATCATGAACTATCAAAAATTCTACCAAAATGTGTAAGTCATGTCCACAAAATATAATCTAATCTATCACTAGAAAGTTATAAATCTTTATTCCAAACACTTTTTCCTGTACATAATTTCAATCATAATCCACATACAAGTTCTTCAAAAAATTTTATTTTTTCTAATATCATTATACTCTTTTATAACCTACACCATAATCATCTTCTTATAACAGTCCTAAAATTTATAATCCCATAATTAATAACAAAACTAGCATGTTATCATGATCTGCATCCATATCAAGTTTAAGATTCCAAAATCATTCAATTAATAATTGAATATACATATTCAGCAAACCTATTAACATAACATACTATAGTTTCAGGCCAGTACCTTTGATGTTTGTGTCAAACCCATTTATTAAAGACAAAGACACATCTTATCCAGCTATCCAATATTCATCATAGGCTTACTTATCATAATCGAATAGTATAAAACATTCAGTTATTTACAATCATCTTAGGTTAATCTCACTACTTATATTAAAGACAAAAATATATTCTCTTTTTTTGCACAAATCATATACCATATCTCATTCACAATACCTAAAGATTAAAAATTCAAACTTCGAATCCATTCTTGTAACTTTTATCATGTCTTTACTGATCATAACACCGAGTTCAAATACCTCTTAAGTCACAGTCCATAGTGATCATAACCTAAATTTCGATATCACTCCTAAAGTTTGAACCACAAATACAAGCAAAAACAATCATGCAAATGACAAAATAAAAGAAAAATGATTGCCCCAAGATAGCCCTAGCAGGTTGAGACCAATATCTATCAATGACAACTTGGTTCATCAATTTTAGGCAAGCACATTATCCAATAGCCTAATATTATCTTTACAATGAAAATTAAATATTAAGTCTCTAAAGGCTAGCAACAAAAAAGGAAAGAAATCCCAAATCCCTTTTATGCAATAGCTATTAATAACATTCATATCTCACAATATAGGGATGGATATCAAGATGATCACTAGAATCACAGAACGAAGTAACTTGTGACATGGTTAGACCAAAAGATCTCAACTCGAGGACTCAAGGACTCATTCGTAGGCAATACATACTATCATTATAACACAAAACAAATTCTTAAAAAACTAAATTTTATAAATATGATGAGAAGAAATTATGTTTATTATCCAGTTGAATGATGCTAGTTTTAGCACACACTCAGATACCAGATCATATATCACTACCGTAAATTATAACATGTGATGTTCATCAAACAACACAGAGATTGTTCCTTGGTATTAAAAAAAATATGCAAGATGTCATATATATGCTTGTTTTATCCCCTAAGAACTCCATCCCTCTCATTTTTTCTTTCTAGTAAAACTTCACCACTCTAGCAAAACAATCCATGATATTTCAGTTTTGCAGCTACATGCAAATTTGGTAAGACTACCTAGATCCCTGATGAGAATGCACCATCATTTTCTATGCTTGAGAGATGGCCTTTCTAAACAAACTTATGATCCTTTCTCTCATGTCTACAAGTAACAACTTCAGATATTTATTAAAGCAATCGACACAATCAAGTAACACAGAAATAGAAATCATATATGAAACCAGTGTCCAGCTGCTTATCTTAAAACCTTCCCTATTGCAGTTTATCAGAGGGAGGCTACAAAAAGTTTCTCAATAAATGCTACAAATACATTATACCCGAGCAGTTAAGCAGAATATATTTTTAAGTTTCCAATGGTAGCTTTGCATCAGGCACACATCATAATATAGAATAGCTAAGCTTAAAAACAGAAGAGAGGGGAGTTTACTAGGAAGCATCACACAAAGAACATTTTGCTGCTCTCAGGCATAATAAGGCCTGCCATAAGCTAACCTGCACCTTATTTTTTCCCATAAAAGATTTCTAGGAAAATCAATAGGTCATCTCAGCAAAAAAAAATTCAACCTTGGGGTTTAGGCCTTATGGTACAATTATAATAGATTCAAAGTCCTGTGGGCCGGTCCATTACTGAAAATCATGTAAGCAAATTTTACATCAAACTAAATAATTGCTTGTGAGCCGGATTTAGTTTTTAAGCACCCAGAGATGTACCGACGGGCGTTGAAGAAAAGAGGGGCCGAGGTATACAGTAGAGAAAATGATTCGCATACAAATTATTTTTATTTTATTATATTATATAATGAAGAGAGATAAAAATATTTATGATAGATTAAAAAATATAAAAATGTTATGCAAATCTTCTTTGGACCGTTAATGTTTAATGCAGGTAAATATATATCTACGTATATATTTATGTAATTTTAAAAATATTTAAAAATTATTTTTATGATGCACGTGGCAAAATAAAGTTTGTGTAACAAATTGATTATAAATACAATAAAATAGAGTCAGGAAGTCTGACTTGGGAGGCGGATAGATCCACCGTCCTGAAGGAGATTTGGCATCCTTCTCGTGCGAAGACCGATGAGCCATACGCTCTTCTCCAAGGTACAACCCGGAAATCAAAACTTCAATGCCCGTCGGCGGCACGATCTCGAACATACGTCTATAGCTCATCTTCAATCCAACAAATTTTAAAATAAAAAAATATAAAAAATTGAAACAGAGGAATATAGAGAGGGAGAACTTAGAATTTATTTTTGGGATACTTTGTAGGGTTGGGATAGAGATCTATTTATAGACTCAAAATTTCAGAAAAATCTATAAAATACTATCAAACAAGTCATTATGACCGTTACAAAATTAAATTTATAATTTATTAAAAATTAATCAATATAATATTAAATGAGAGATAAATAAAATAGCCGTTAAATCATTAAGTTTTGGAATAAATAAAAAAGAAATGAAATAATGAAATAATACAAAAAAAAAAAAATGTAAAAAATTTGAATTTATTTTATTTTATTTTTAATGTACGGTAACGTCAAAAAAAAAAAAAAAAAAAAAACCGGTATAGCAAGCATTTGCAGTCATGGCATCTCCAGAGTGCAAGCATATTTCTCTGTAGCTGCACAAGCATGATAAGTTAGTGACCACGGTAGATCTTTACAAATATTTCACCATCCCTTTGTCCTGCTTCATAATGCTAATGTAGTCTTTGCTTGTGACCTGATGTGCAAATTATATATCTGAATAAAGTTTGACAGAACTGGACTCGTAAAATTTCGCTTCCACAAATCCTATCTAATAATAATAATAGTACTGCAATGTTGTTCTTTTAAATCTATGAAGAGGTCTTTTCAGCATGTTTTGATCAAACTGGTCATAGGCAACGTTTCAGTGATAGCTCTGAAAACAAAACATTGATTAAATCAAAGTAGTGGATGTCCTTGTGGTTTCACCCCCTCCTCATAGAAGAAGGTTCTGGGTTCAAATCTTGGTGGTATTTTTTTCCTAAGTACTAGACTCGATTAATTTCATTCATTGGCGCTTCCACACTATTAATCTTTATAAATTAATTAATTAATATATCTTTAAAAGGAAAAGTATTATATGTGCTGGGAGAATGTCTCGAATTCGGAGATCTTGAAAGAAACATAGATAGATGAGAAAACCCATTCCAAATGAATGATAAAAAGATAGAAACGGGCCCATGGGCATCGGCCGACAGGCCACCCGGACCCGTAATAGGCCAGCTCCACTACGTAGCCCAGCAGTGCGCGTGGGTGCTAGCACCGGCCCGGTTCCTGGGCGGGCGAGCACGTGACGGCCCAGGCCCGGGCGATACCATTCCTTCCCTATTTTCTTTCTTCTGCGATGCCTTAGTAGCATGGAGCTTAATGCATGCATGCAACGTGTGATTAGATGGCCGAGCACCGATCATGCATGGATTCAATGGCTACGCAACCATCACTTGATGATTTGATAGTCAAGATCTGATCTGGTGTGATTTTGGGCTTGATCGGTGGATTTAGCATGATTTTTGGTATGATCGAGACTGATCAACGGTCAGGAAGGGCTCTACAGTCAAACACTAATTAGGAGAGTTACAAGATTTTAATTTGGATATGATTTGGATCATTAGACTCCTGGTGAGATGCTCTTCTTAGTAGAGGCTATAAAAACATAGGTAAAGTAGTAAGCTGGGTACGAGAATCAAAAGAATGGTGAAGGATTTCTAGAGAGCAGCTGAGTTGAGAGTGAAAGTTTCCAATCTTATAAATTTAATTTTCTTATAGTAAAATCTTGCATGCCTAATTAATTATATTTATATTTTATTTTATTTTTTCTTTCTTTCTTCTGCGATATCGATACCAATAATTATGATCCTGAAAACTAAGATATAGTATTTATAGATGCAGCAGCGTGCTTGTTAGTTTCATCATCAAGATTTTAAAAAACAAGTATGGCAACCATTTAGTTTAAAAGTAAAGAAGGCAAAATAAGATTAAAATGCTAAGAATTCTAATCTATCTATCGATGTCCATATAGATAGGCAATCATGTTCAATATAAAGTACCGAGAAATTTACCAACTTCCATGAAATCCATTTTATAATTTTTAAAATTATTTTATTATTTATTATTTATTATTTTAAGGTTTATTTCTCAAAAATCTAATATTTTATCTAATGCATGAATTGTACTAAAATTTAGAAAGTGCACCGTCAAGGCAAATGCATAAATACATAATATTAGTTGAATAATTGCAGAAGTACCGAGCATTGAATTTATGCTATCATTTTACTCTTCACTGTCAAAGGCAGTTCACCGTTACCATCTTCAACTGATTATTTAAGAGAAATGAATTGTCAACATCCGCTTCGAAAATCAACAAATCATGATTTCGATGTACAATCCTACGAAATACTTGATTAAATTCAAGAATTATCCTATATGATCATGACGATTGAAAATGAAAGGTCAGGATCCTTCTTCTTTCCCGTTCTGACTAGCTGATACCGAGTTGACGTACTCATCCTTGGATGGAGAAAAACTGCAAAAATCAAACACCCTGAATCAAATATTTTCTGGCGAAATAGGGACCCGTGAAGTAGCTACGCTAGATTTATTCTCCCTATCCCTTTTACTTATCAAAAAAAAAAAACATTCCAATATATAAGTCCACTGATGGAAATATCGATATTCAATGCACTGCATGAAGCAAATAATATTAAAATGTTCAAGCAATATATATAAGCACTTATAATAATTCTTCCATTCGAGGAGAAGAGTTAGGTTGGGTATACTCGAACACGTGAGAAATGTTGCATTGGAATGTAAAAAGTGAAACGCATGCAAGCGGAAAAGTTGGCAGCAAGATAGGTGCAATACAGTAGTTAATTGGTTAAGAAATTATCATACCATATAGTTTTATCTTGCTTCCATGCATGCACATTAGATTCGAATATCGAGAACCGGACACACTTTCATAGCATGTTAATCAATCACAACATTTGCTAGTGATGGTTGTTTTATCGTGCATAAAATTAATTTTGAAATAAAATAGCATGATATCAAGCAATCTTAGCTTATTAACAAGTGGTCCGGGTCATGTTAATCCAAAACATTTGCTTAGTGATGGTTGTTTTATTGTGCGTAAAATTAAATTTGAAATAAAATTGTATGATTATTAAGCAATCTTAGATTGTTAACAAGTGGTCCAGGTCCAGCTGCACATTAATTAGCTGGGAAAACCTTTTCTTAATTAAGAAGCTTCTTGGTGTTATGGATTATATATATCACTCAAACGTGCAACTTTATATATATAAAATAAACATGATATGTAAAAGGTTTTAATAAAAATCAAATGCATAAAGTCACTTAGAACCCTTTGCAACATTTTTTTTCTTTTAAAATTCAATGTTGTGTTTTAGTATACAAAAGCATACAAGATGTGTTGTGCTGGAAGGTTGAAAAGGTCACCATGCATGCAGTTTTTATGCAAAACCTTGGTGACTTATGAACACGTTGGTCAAGATATCTATATAAAGTACATTTGTTTAGTAGCAACAGGAGCCATCAAACAAGAGTGTTGGGTTGCTATGGGGTGTATGTATACTATCATTAGGTTGAAACATTGCATCGGTTTGTTTATCTGACACTGACTCTCCACTTACCCAATATTTATGTGTTCCATTGCCAGCATTTTATCTTACAATTTAATTGATTTTATCCAATGAGATCATACTGTAGGGGTGCGGGTTGTATCTTTGGCATAAAAAAATTATTAATCTTGTTGGCGTGGAGTCCCTGTATCGGCCGATCGGAGCTGCTGCACCACGGGACCGCTCCCTGGTTCACCTGCAAAATAGGTCCCTTGCCGGAGTTGTTCCGGCGGGAGACACTCCGATGCCTAAGTCAGTGGCGGATCCCAGCCACAGAATGGGAAAGAGCGTCGAGAGTATAAGGGAAAGGCTCTTAAAGTACGTATGAGTGTATGAATATGTGTGTCTGCGCGTATCTCTCTTGAGCCATTCTTCTTACCACTATTTAAGAGGAGGCCTCTAGCCTGCGACCCGTCCTTTTTTTGGTGATTATGGGGAGCCAATCTCTTCCCGTGATTGGCGATCGTGGGTTGTCATTGAGCGGTTCCGGCCAGACCGGAGGCGTGGCAGCTGGAGTTGCGTGCCATGATCGTGGCATGGAGATTGTCGATTGTAACCGTTGGTTACAGTTGCCTATCTGGACCAGATTATGGTCCCATCTTTGGATTTCCCTGTTTAGGGAGATTCTCGATCGGAGACTTAGCCCTTTGTATGGGCCGAAGACTCGGAGTCTATCCAAGGCCAGAGATCATGCCTCTGGCAGAAGCCGAAGAGTGTGTCTTCGGGAGTCGTCGAGGAGCTTGGTCTTCGGTTAGGGCCGAAGACATCATCCGAAGATCTGGCTCTCGGATGTTGTAGACCGGTGAGAAGCCTTGGGTTGCCTGTAGTTGGCCTGACCTCTCCTTGTCCGAAGTCCGTGGTCCGGAGAAAAGGGCTTCGGCCAACCGAACCGGTGTTCGGTTCGTAGCTGAACCGGGATATTCCAACAGTTACCCCCTACTCTCAGCTCTCGAAGCGGAGGTTTGCCTCGAGATGTGAGAGTACTAATGCTTTGTCGTTTTCCTTCCAGGAGATAGTGTAGTGGATGATTATGGGATCTCTGATTGGACAATCCATCATGGCTGCTGGTTGATCTGGGAATCAGGTGGTGGATAGATGTCACTCCCAGGTTGGGGGAGAAGGAAAAAGCGGGCGGCCCTGGGATCATCTCTCTTTTTCTCGTTGCACGATGGTTCAGCCAATCCTTCGGTTGAGATTTGGATAATTGTGGTGGCTTTCTTCCGTCCGTTGGATGATGGATGCGCCTCATCCTGGCGGTTAGTTGAAGGCGAGTTACCTTCCTGGGTAACCTCGGGTCAAATCAACCTGGTAGGGCTTTAGAGACCCCTGTTTTTCTCTTGGAAAAGGGAGAAGGTCCGGCTAAGGAAGCTTCTTCAACCTCGTCTCATCCTTCGTCCAGCTTTCCTTGTTCTGGACTATCAGTCTATTCTGCAGGTAGAATCTTCCTTCTATCCCCTTGCTTCACTCTTTTATCATGGAAAAAATGTAGAAAGTCAGGGGAAAAAAGTCGGGCCCTCGGGGGCCGGCGATGTAGTAGGTCCAGAATCGATCTCCAGTTCAGTTTCTCAGGGAAAGGCGGCCCTTCTTTAAGAACGCTATCGCATTCCCGAGGAGTTCCCTTTCGTTCTCCCCGCACTCGAGGAACGGGTGAACAAACCTACCCCGGGATGTCTAGCTGTGTATGAAGATCATCTGAAAGCTGGTCTTCGGTTTCTCCTGCACCCCTTCTTCATCAAGATATTCCTCCTGTACCAAGTGGTACCGGCGCAGTTGACCCCAAACAGCATCCGAAACATCTGCGGGTTCCTGGTCTTGTGTAGCATTGCAAACATAGAACCTAGGACCAATTTATTCATGGGCCCTTTTCGTACTCAAGAGGGATTTCCACAGCAATGGATGGTGGGTGATTGGCCCTCGATCAAGCCGCAAGGTTATCAAGGACATGCCCAGCACCATCCACGGGTGGAAGCCCGTCTTTGTGTTTGTATTGTCTTTTGACCCATGGGGCTTCGACACTGTTTGGAAGAAGCCTCGTTTAACCGCCAATGACGGGAAGAAGGTATTGGCGGCTGTTCAGTCAGATTACGACCTCATGGTCAATTCGAAGTCGCCCATATCCGGGAGTTGTTGGAGGAGAGAAATCTCTATCTTGCGGGAATTAGCAAATTCCCCACATTAGGTATAGTGACGGAAATTTCTGCTCCCCTTACCCCGGTTCTGTTGTAGCTCGGTCAATTGAAATAAACTATCTTGCTTGTAGGTGGTGGAATGAAGCCCGGTGTGAACTGGCTCCATCGGACCTCTGAGAAGAGGGTAGCACAAGCCCCTCTCACAAGATCGGCGGTTCGGAAGAAGGCTCGAAGGGACGGTCCTGAGGGGGACCGGAGCACTTCGTCTTCCCGGGGAACCTCAGGGGAAGATGTGGCACCCGTAGAGGGGCCCCGTCGAGACCTTATCCAGTCGAAACTCCACCGGTGGTTACTTCCCCGGTTCGCACAACGGGGAGTTCGCCTTAGGCGGCGGAGGTGCCACCGTTTTGCCCTCCTGCGGTTGATAGGGGCAAAGCGCGGCAAGTCGAGGGAGAGTTCATTCGTGGGGCTTCCCCAGCTGGAAGCCATTCGGCGAACTCTTCGAAGCTTTCACCTACGGGGGGACTGCTGGTCCCCACCGTAGCCAAGCAGGCATTAAAGGGTACACTGCTGCCTCATGACTTGGCAGTTCTTCGGAATCGAAACCTTCCTAGGGTGTCAGATTCTGCCTTTTCCGTCCTGCAACAGGTATGATCCTTGCCGTCTCCTTTGTTTTGAGAACTATTCGATCCGTAACTCTGCATCCTTGATGCAGTTGGTCTACGACCTTACTTTTATGGAGGAGGGCCTGGGGAATGTTGACAGCTTCATCCATGGCCTCAAGGAGGAACTCCATACTGCCATGGCCACAAAGGAAGTAGCCGAAGAGTTGAGGCGGTCTATGGAGGACCGCCTTGTCCGGGTGAACGACGAAGTTCGCGAACTGAAGGGCAAACTAAAAAGTGCTCATCTGACAATGGCTGAGCAAGGGGCAGGGTGGAGGAAGAGTAAGAAACAGATTGACTCCTTGGAGCAAGCTGCTAGGGAGAATCAGGAGAAGGTAGAAAGCTTGACCAAGGCAGTGGAGGAGGCTTCCAGGAGGGTAAAGAGGCAATTCTGGAGTCCGAAGTGGCCAAGAGGGAGTCCGTATCTGAGGAAGCGGGTAGACGATATTGTGGCAGACTTCAAAATGTCTTCACAATTCCAAGAGAAAATGAATGAAGCATCTTTGTATGGCTACCAGCATGGCTTTAACGATGACTTTCCAAGGTAAATGAGGCCTTCCCTCACCTTGATCTTTCCGACATCCCTCTCTTCAATATAGCCGAAGAAGAATAAGAGGAGATAGAGGAGGCCGAAGCCATAGTGGAGGCCGAAGAGGCGCCATGCCCGAGTGTGGAGGCCTTTGCCTCAGTCAAAAATCTGGGGGTGACCCCAACTCCGATTCCGGTTCGGGAGGAGGTTCAGGCTGGGGGAGTCCAAGCCGAAGGTTCTCTGGTCCCGGCCCAAATTGATGAGATCCTTTCAACACAAGTTGACAAGTTGCTTCAATCATGTGGTATGGGGTCTCCTCATGTTGATATTGAGTGATTCTAGTTGCTTTGGATGTATTTTCTTCTTTTTCCCTTGTATTGTCAATGGATTTTGTATGACAACTCCTCCAGATCTTGCAATGACCTTTTTTTTCTCTGCATATGCAATGTTGCATTTTGTATGTAGCTTGAACTGGTTTTACCATTCTTTTTTTGCTTGGTCGAACGGCCATGGCCGAAGGCTGTTTAATTGGTAGTTGACGAAGATGAACTCCGTTGTCGAAGACCGTCTACAATCAATTAGGCCGGTGTCACCCTCCTTTGGATACTAAATCTATCTGTTGGGGTAGACAGGCGTCAACTTCCCATCATGCATTGATTAGGGAAGCTTGATCGCGTTTCTCGTTGTCCACGCGGCATATCAACAGTCGTGATTTCTTGCGCCTTGTGTGCCACCGGGTCTCCTTTTTCCAAAAAGGAGTCATTAATGTTGCTGTCGCACGATGGAAATTTCTCCAGATTCGAAGAGATGGTAGTTGTTGTCTTGGGAATGACCCCCGAGCAGCCTTCTGGTTCTCGAAGCGTCGCTCGGACATGTGGCACTCTCTGATGCGACTAGGAAAAGACGTGGAGCACGCCTTCCTGCAGTCGGTCATGGGTATAGGGTCTTTATAAATAGGACATTGCCTTCTGCCGTCAAGGGCCACTATTCTCGTAGATTACTTCTTCCAATTAAAAATGAGGTTCAGTACTTCCGAGCTTCATCGGGCCACGAAGAGAAGGGCTGTCGACCCAAAGAGGAAGAGGAGTCCGGAGTTCTTCGAACCGGGGAATGATGAGGAACCTCTCGTGGACCGTTTGGAGAACAAGATCCGCCTGTTGGATGCCCAACTGAGGGAGGCAGGGCTCAGGTCGCGACGGCAGCCGCGGAGGTAGAGGAGACCAAGAAGGAGGCGGCAAAGGCTGTCTCAGACTTCAAGGCATCCACTGCCTTCAGGGAGGAGATCACCGAGGCGGCTCTGGACTCCTACCATCACGGGTTCCGGGAATGTAGAAGGAAGGCATTCAAGTTTTATGACTTGAAGGGCCTGGACAACATTAAGCCATCCATTCCCTTTCCCGAGCATGAATTTGATTCCGACTCCAATGAGGGGTCGGATTCTGGTTCGGATGGGAACCCCGGGGCCCCCTCGTCATCTCTTTTGAGCTCCCCCCGCCAGTACGAGAAAAATCCGGTGGGAGGTTATTGAAAATTTCCCGCGTCTTTCCAATGTTACTCTTTTTTTTTTCTCTCTTCTTTGAGTCTTTTTTTTTGTTCTCTCTTTATGAGAGTTTCTCTTTTTTTTTTTGTAAAAATCGAAAAAGAAATGAAATATCTTTTCTTACCTCGTCCTTTGTGCTTTCTGCGATATGTTGTATCATATTTTGTCCGGAATGTAGATTCCTCAGACCATTTTCGATCTTTAGGGAAGAAGTGAGATCAGTTGGACCATTCTCGGAATATCTGTTGTCAATAGAAAGGACGACAGTGATCCTTTTAGGCACGTTTTCGGATTTACTGTAGGGTAGGATGCTTGCATCGTCCTTGTGCACTTCTATCGTGATTAAGGTAGGCTATTCAGGCCCATCCCGGCACGTCTTCGGGTTTACCGTAGGGTAGGTTATGAAAACCATCCCTGCGCCTTTGATCTTCTTGGTGGCCTGGTTGGGCCATCCGTTGTGCTCGTCGGGCATACCGATAAGGTGAGTGATCAGACTCTCCTTTCCGCAGTTGACCGATTTTTCAGATCAGGTCACTTAGGCTGTCGTCGTTCATTCGATGCAACTAGCCGTTCCGAGTCGAGTAGGGTTGAGTAATCTTGCACAGGAAATTTAGGAACTCATTTATTGGTAATATTTGCGAAGGTTTTGTACATTCCATGGACGGGACAGAGTCTTCCCATCTAAGGTCTTAAGTCGATATGCTCCCGGTAGAATGACTTCTTCGACTTGATATGGACCTTCCCAGTTGGGGGAGAGTTTACCCTGTTTCGTTGGCCTGGATACTTCTGCCCTTCACAGTACCATATCCCCTGTGCAGAAAATCTGTTCTTTCATCCTTGAGTTGTAGTATTTGGCGACCTTTTGTTGGTACACCGCCATTCTTATCTGGGCCTGAAGTATGGCGCTTGGCAGCAGATCCAGGTCGATCCTTCTACGATCAGAGTTCCCAGGCTGTTCATAGTTGTCAATTCTCAGGGACTGCAAGGAGACTTCAATAGGTAGTACAGCTTCGGTACCGTATGCCAGATTGAACGGAGACTCGCCAGTGGCCGTTCTCGGGGCAGTTCAGTATGCCCAGAGAACGGAGGTCAGTTCTTCGGCCCAAAGCCCTTTGGCGGTGTTCAACCTCATCTTCAGACCATGAAAAATGGTCCAATTAGTGACTTCGGCTTCTCCGTTGGACTGTGGATGAGCAATGGAAGTCAGTCGATGCTGAACATGATACCGAGCGCAGAAGTCCTTGAACTTTGGGTTGTCAAACTGTCTCCCGTTGTCCGTGATTATGACATGTGGGAGCCAAACCGGAATATGATGGAATTTTTTATAAAATTCTTCACCTTGCCTTCTGTGATTTGGGCCAGTGGTTCGGCTTCTATCCACTTTGTAAAGTAGTCGATGGCCACAAGAAGGAACTTCCTTTGCCCCAATGCTGGCAAGAATGGGCCGAGAATATCCATTCCCCACTAGGCAAAAGGCCATGGGGCTGCCAGTTGGGTCAGATGACTCGCAGGCTATCTTTGGACATTGGCGTACCGCTGGCACTGGTCGCGCTTTCGTACAAAGTCAGTCGAATCCTTCTGGATGGAGGGCCACTAATACCTTTATCGAATGATCTTGTATGCCAGTGATCTACCTCCCTAGTAATCACCGCATATGCCCTCGTGGACCTCTCTCAGGGCACAATCCGCATCTATCAATCCCAAGCATTTTAGCAGTGGCTGAGAGAACGATCTCTTATAGAGGGTCCCGTCTAAGATGACATACTGAGATGCCATCCAGTGAATCTTCTTGGCCTCTGCCTTGTCCTCTGGCAGTACACCTTCATTTAGAAATTTGATGATAGGATCCATCCAGCTGGGCTCGGTGTCGATCTGGTGCACCTTCGCAGCCTCTTCGACTATACTTGGAGTTTCCAGATGTTCAACAAAGGTGCACCCAAGAGATTCCGGCGCTGTAGTTGCCAGTCGAGATAATGCATCCGCCCGGGAATTCTCTGATCTTGGGACATGGATGATCTCAAAATATTCCAGTTGAGAGGATAAGGCCCGTACCTTTTCTAGGTACTGCACCATGGTCGGATCCTTGGCTGCATATTCTCTGTTAACTTGATTTACAATCAGCTGGGAGTCTGAGAAGGTTCGGAGTTGCTGAACTCCTAGTTTCTTGGCAATCCGAAGTCCGACAAGCAAGGCTTCGTATTCGGCCTGGTTGTTAGAAGCATGGAAGGAGAATCGAAGTGCATACTCTATGGTATGACCGTCAGGTTTGGCCAGCATAAGTCCAGCCCCGCATCTAGTAGCATTGGATGCTCGTCCACATGAAGCACCCAAACGGACTTCGTCTCCTTCGGGACTTCATCTTTTACTAAAGATGCTTCATCTTCGGACTTCCAGGTGCATTCAGCCAAGAAATCGGAGAGCACCTAGGCCTTCATAGCCACCCGGGTCTGGAAACTGATGTCAAATTCACTCAATTTCATAGCCCACTTGGCTATCCTTCCAGAGGTGTCCGGAGATCGGAGAACGGCCTTGAGAGGCTGATCGGTCAGCACCACAATGGCGTGGGCATGGAAGTACGGCCACAGTTGCTTCGCCACTCTCACCAGAGAGTAGATCAGTTTTTGCATCTTCGCATATCGCATTTTAGCATAATGCAGGACCTTGCTGATATAGTAGATCGGCTTGTGGGATCCATCATCATCTCTCCGGACAAGGACTGAACTAATGGCTTCATCTGAAGCAGAGAGGTATAAGTAGAGAACCTCGCCTTCTTGTGGTTTGGAGAGTAGTGGCGGGGTTTCCAGGTACTTCAACTCCTCAAAGGTAGTGCGACAGTCTTCGGACCACTCGAAGCTCTTTGACTGCCAGAGTACCTTGAATAATGGGAGGCATTTCTCGGCGGACCGAGAAATGAATCTGCTTAGGGAGGCAATTCTCCCTGTTAATTGCTGGACTTTCTTTTTGCAGGAGAGATGTCTCATATCTTTTAGAGCTTGGATCTTCTCAGGATTTGTCTCAATCCCTCGTTTGGTGACAAGAAAGCCTAAGAACTTACCCGAAGTGACCCCAAAGGCATACTTTGCCAGGTTTAGCTTCATGCGGTAGTATCGTAGAGCACTGAATGACTCTTCTAAGTCGTGGATGTGATCTTTTCAGAGGAGGCTTTTGACGATCATGTTGTCAACGTAAGCCTCCATGTTTCTTCCTAGTTGCTTTTCGAATACCTTGTTGATCAGTCTTTAGAATGTTGCTCCGACGTTCTTGAGGCCGAACGGCATCATCTTATAGCAGTAGAGACCTTTATCAGTGATGAAAGCCATCTTCTCCTCGTCCTGTGGATCTATTTTAATTTGGTTATAGCCAGAAAAAGCGTCCATGAAACTTAGCAACTAGTGGCCGGCAATAGCGTCGACCAGCTGATCAATCTTCGGGAGAGGGAAGCTATCTTTTGGGCAAGCCTTGTTGAGGTCTGTATAATCGATGCAGATCTTCCACTTGCCGCTAGTTTTCTTCACCATTACCACATTGGCCAACCACTCGGGATAGTTGGCCTCTCGGATGAACCCTGCTTTAAGGAGCTTGCCAACTTCTTCATCCACAACTTGCTGTCTTTCAGGAGCGAAGCTCCTTTTCTTCTGCCGCATTGGCTTGCACCCAGGGATAACTTCCAGCCGATGAGTGATTACTTTGGCAGGAATCCCCGGCACATCCGAAGCTGACCAGGCGAAGACGTCGGCGTTGCCTCTGAGGAAACGGATCAACTCCGTTCTGGTTTCCTCATCGAGTGCACTCCTGATCTGCACAACTCTGGAGGGGTCTTCCTTTGTCAAAGGTACCGGGACAGTCCTCTCCATGGGTTCATCAAGGCTTGTGGTTGTATCCCTTGGATCCAACTGATCCAGAGTTGCTGAATCATTGAAATGCCTGTCTTGGATCATCAGGCACTGCCGCGCTGTCCTCTGGTCTCCTCTAACTTCTCCGACACCGTTCCTGGTGGGGAAGCGCACCAAGAGGTAGTGAGAGGAGGTCACGGTTCGGAACCTGTTCAAGGTAGGCCGCCCCAGAATAATGTTGTATGCTGAGGGGATCCGGACCACCGTGAAGTTGATCGGTAGTGTCTTTTATCGAGGTTCAGTGCCAAGGGTTACAGGCAACACTATCTCTCCCTCGACATGAACTTGATTGCCCCCAAAATCGGTGAGCGGTAGGGGGATCTTCGTAGTTGATGTCTAGGCAAACATATTTTAGAGAATGTATCGTAAATCAATATATCAGTCGAACTTTCATTATCAACAAGGATTCGCTATACATCATAATTGGCCACTACGGCCGAGATTACAAGAGGATCATCATATGGGAGCCGAACTCCCGCAAGGTCATCGTCGGAGAAGAGGATAGCGTTGTTGTCCTTGAGTCGCTTTGGAGCATCGTCCTCATCCCTTCTCTAGTTGGTGGGTCGGTGTATCATCTCTACACCTCCGTTGGTGGGCCTTTGATTTGGCAGTTCGGCCTCTTCGAAAGGTGGTTGGGGAACAGTTGCTTTCGACCGAGGTCCTTGGCGACCAATGTACCGCCCTAAATACCCTCTCTTGATAAGATCCTCAATCACATCATTCAGCTGGATGCACTATTTAGTGTTGTGGCCATGGTCCCGGTGGAATCGACAGTATTTGTTCCTATTCCTTACGGAAGAGGAGGCCTTCATGGGACGGGGCCGTTGGAGATAATTTTCTTTCTCTATCTCCATGAGGATCTTCTCTCGAGGGAGGTTGAGGAGGGTGTAGGAGTCGAATCTTCCTCCGATGCTCTAGGCCTGGGAGGACTTCTTCGGTGGTCGGTATATTTTTCACCATTGTTATTGAAAATTGGGGGACCTTGTCCCCTGTTGTTCTTCTTTTTTGAAAGGGGCTTCCCTTCGATCAGTCATCGGTTAGCCGCCTGCTCTTCAGCATCGACGTATTTCTGAGTCCTTGACAAGAGCTCAGCATAGCTTTTAAGGAACTTCTTGTCCAGGAAAAGGTAAGCCTGGAGGTACGAAGCCCCTTCTTCAGCTCATACATGGTCACGTGTTCGTTAAGATCGGGGATCTCAAGTGTGGCCGCATTAAACCTGGAGATGTAATCTCGCAGGCTTTCTCCTTCATTCCGGTGAAGGACGAACAGTATGTCCGTATTCCTTGGAGTCTTGCGGCAGGTCCTGAAATGCAAGATAAATAATTTTTCTAACTCGAAAAAAGAATCGATGGTATCTGGACGCAGGCTCGAGTACCACATCTGAGCAGCTTTCTTCAAGGTAGATGGGAATGCGAGGCAGTACATCACGTCCGAAGCTCCTTGGATCATCATGTGGGCCTTGAAACTGTCCAAGTGATCGAGGGGATCGGAGCTGCCATCGTAGGATTCCATCTGGTGAACCTTGAAGTGCCGAGGAATAACTTCGGCCATGATACGGTCGGTGTAGGGTGGGCATAGATCACCCATAATCAAATCATCGGGATCCTTCAGATCTCGCATTCTCTTTTCCCGCGCCTTCGCCATCTCCGATTCGATGGCTCTGAATCTCTTGTCGTAATCGGGAGTCTGCTTCGGCGCCTTCTCCATGAAGGTGGAGTCTTCGGAGGAGGGTGAGGGAGTTTGCCTAAGCCTTTTTCCTTTCTGCAGGAAATCGATGGACCTAGGCAGTCTCGAAGTTCGGCCTTCAGGAAAGGGTCGAGAATGGGGGGAGAGATGTGTGTGATCCTTCCATGGAGCTCTCTTCCTTCGGGACCGAGAGCTATGTCTGAAGGTGGTCGGTGGATTTTTCACCGGAAAAGCTCTGTTCTGGAAGTCCTGAACCATGGCCGTGAGGTTGGTGACCTGGTTCACAGGGACTTCAAACTACTGTAGTCCCACAACAACTATGAGAGGTGGGACGTCGTTCTCCCCCGGGGGCGCATCCCCTTGGGATGGAGCACGACTTCAACTTCTATAAGCTATCTAAGTATTTCCTCTCATCATTTCCCCTTATCTAGGAGGGAGCCTAAAGAGTGCTGTGTTGCCCCCCTTCCTGGCATGCCAATCTGTTGGCGTGGAGTCCCTGTATCAGCCGGTCGGAGCTGCTGCTCCACAGGACCGCTCCCTGGTTCACCTGCAAAACAGATCCCTTGCCGGAGTTGTTCCGGCGGGGGACACTCCGATGCCTAAGTCAGTGGCGAATCCCAGCCATAGAATGGAGAAGAGCGTCGAGAGTATAAGGGAAAGGCTCTTAAAGTACGTATGAGTGTATGAATATGTGTGTCCGTGCGTACCTCTCTTGAGCCATTCTTCTTACCACTATTTAAGAGGAGGCCTTTGGCTTGCGACCCGCCATTTTTCCGGTGATTATGGGGAGCCAATCTCTCCCCGTGATTGGCGATCGTGGGTTGTCATTGAGCAGTTCCGGCCAGACCGGAGACGTGGCAGCTGGAGTTCCGCGCCATGATCGTAGCATGGAGATTGTCGATTGTAACCGTTGGTTACAGTTGCCTATCTAGGCCAGATTGTGGTCCCATCTTTGGATTTTTCCTGTTTAGGAAGATTCTTGGTCGGAGACTTAGCCCTTTGCGTGGGCCGAAGACTCGGAGTCTATCCAAGGCCGGAGATCATGCCTCTGGCAGAAGCCAAAGAGTGCATCTTCGGGAGTCGTCGAGGAGCTTGGTCTTCGATTAGGGCACCGAAGACATCATCCGAAGATCTGGCTCTTGGATGTCGTAGACCGGTGAGAAGTCTTGGATTGCCTATAGTTGGCCTGACCTCTCCTTGTTCGAAGTTCATGGTCCGGAGAAATGAGCTTCGGCAAACCGAACCGGTGTTCGGTTCGTAACCGAACCGGGATATCCCAACAAATCTTTTTTACATAACTTTTCAAGTGCAACATCTATCTCGTGATCTATGTTGATAGGTGAAAGGAAAACATTGCAGGACTTTGAAAGTAATGTAAAACGAGATTCAATAATTGGTGTTGTAAAAGAAGATCAATTATCCTTTTGCACGAACGATAAAACCGGAACGCATTATTACATGAAAAAGGTTTGTAAAGGTAGACTCTCCCTCCTTTTATGTTTGAGATATCGACCAAGGCAATTATATATAGACTTCCTTATGGTTCACTCTACATGCATCACACGTGCGAGCTAGGTGCTAATTGCATTTATCAAAAACTTGACTCACTTTTAACACACTAAAAAACAAGGTTAATTACCAGCGCAGTTGGCACACATGCATGTAATCAGGCATGCTAAAGCAACTATAAGATGAAGGAAGCCTAATCAAACAGGTTCCAAGTACATTTGCAATTTATCAACATTTTTTTTCTTCTTATGCATAAGTTTATAGAAAGTAAACATTAGAGGGGGAGGGGAAGCAATAACTTTTCCATCGAAAATACCTGCTAGTCGTGACATGGTTTCAACAAAGTGGACTAACCAATAAGCTTGCATGCAGACCTAAAGTTGAGGAAGAATTTGGATTCTATATGCTCATGCGTGCGAGGACCGGTGCTTTGGAACTTAAAAAAGGTTACCCATGCACGCAGATTCATGCAGGCGTGGTGGCATATGAACCCTCGGTCCGAGAATCAACACCACGAGAAGTAAACAGTCAATATAAATATAAATGTCTTTTCTAGAAGTGGAGCCGCCACCCTGTGAAGGAATAACCGGACCCTGGTCTTTGGCACCTAATTGCAACATGGCCATTAACAATATACTTCTTCTTCTTCTTCTTCTTCTTCTTCTTCTCTCTCTCTCTCTCTCTCTCTCAATGCCATATATTCTCAAGTGATTCGGGGAGTCACCGGAAGGTTCATGAAGTAGTACGTAGTATTGGCAAAGCTTTTCATGGCACAGCTAGTGGCCATGGATATCTCGGGAAATCACCCTTTCCGACATGGAATATGGAATAAAGCAGTGTAGCCGACCCTCGTGCCCTCATTCGTGGTTGCACCTTCCAACTCGATGGTCTAAGATCCCTGCTAAGTACTAACAACGTGGAAACATATCGAAATGAAAAAAGATAATAGCATGCATAAAGTCTGAGAAAATTACAAGAAGATGAGGTATGAGGTACGTCTGAATAGAATAGCTTTTTTGGAGACACCTAGGGTTTACTATATTCCAAGTCAAGTAATAATTTTCTTGAGTGACAAAGGTTCTGCAAATTGGTTCTCTTGGTCGAAGTTTCATGCTGGACCTGGGATTCTCTGTGTTGCACGTTTTTGCACTGCAGAGAATCCTCCATGTATCGCTCTTCTCGGAAACGGGGCATGCTTCAATCTTCCACTTGGTAACCATGAAGTTTTTAAAATGGTAGCTAGGTTTGGATTACTTTTGTTGCATGGTTTGCTTTTAAGTCTTCCACCTCGTGGACTCCCCAGCTTGCATCATTTACCAAGAGGTGTGACAAGAAACGATATGGTAAGTCACGTAGAAACACCTAAGCTTGATATATCTATTAAATATTGACCAGGCGTCAACAAGGGATGTCTCCTAGAAGGCACTCCTAGGAAAAGAATATGCGACGAGTAATTGATGTCCATTTAAGAAAAACTATAATTAAAATTACAAGATAAATTTTGAATTGGTATTAGAAAAAAAAAAAGAAAAAAAAAAAAGAAAAGAAAAATCTCTGACGAGACAGCTTCAGACGGGAGATTAATTGCAAATTGAACAGAAAACCATAGAATAGATAACCGAGGAATTGATTGCCAATGATTTATATATAATTTCTCAAATATATAACCATAATTTCGGTTATAATTCTTCGAGATATTATATAGATATTTTACATCATGTTCTAACTTCAGAAAAATAAAATAAAGACAGCCTAACAAGTTCCATAACAAATGTCAGAAGCATCAGGAAAAAAAATATATATATATATATCTTCAAGTATGAATTGTTAAATATGAGAGAACAAGTTGCAGTACATGGAATATTAGTAGATTTATCTCAGGCATCCTCTTTAGCTGCCACCTTTCAGACTGCAATGGGTCAAATCAAGCAAAAATTAGTTATGTGATATATGGAGTTAATTGACCAACTAGCTAGTTAGCTAACTATTGTTGCTTTAACTTGTATCCAACTTGACCAACAATAATTGGGCATCTTTTGTGCGAACCACACTAACCAGCCTATATACACAATTTCCTGCATCCACTTCATTAAAGTTGCTTAGTGGCTACCCTATTCCTTCTATGGTTACCTAGCGCACCTAATCTACATAGAAGCTTCATTTAATGTGTCAAAATATATACTAGCCTCCAATTGATTGACCAAGCAGGATCGGCATACATGAATGATGCTTTTGGTATGAACACTGCTTTCAAAGCGATAATTAACTAGGGCAAACATATTTATCCAATCGATATAATTTTATCATCACGCATGAGCCTCTGAGCTATTGGACCAAAAGAGAAGAAAATCCATATTAATAAAGCTTAATCTTATATATATGCATGCATGGAACTAGAGACAAAATCCTTTTAATTAAATTAGTTATAGATTGGATAGTGAAATGATAATCAATGAAACATGTAATGCTAAGTTGCTAACCATACCTTCTTTTCCTCATAAAGATAAGTAAAGCTATATATATAGCAATCAATACATATACCCAAAGGCCATTGCTTCCACATTGCCATGACCTTTGATTTCCACCACAACACCCTCCTTAAAAGGATGTAATTTTACCACTAGACTGCCAAAGTCTATTTCCCTACCACATGCATTGATAATGTCGACATTAGCTTTCATGCCATGCGTAGCAAATTAATTAGCGAGCTCCCTAGGCATATGCATGCTTGTCTATTGGTTATCCCCGACATGGATATCGAGTTTAGCTTCAGGATCGAATCATTTCCCACTTCGATGCCATCCTATTGGATTTCTTTGTGGAGATGCGAGCGTTATTGGATAATGTGATGCTTGACATAGTGAAACCTCTTGGCTTGCCATGTGGAGCTACATGGTGCTTACCAAATAGGCTCCCATCATCAACTGTCATTCAGTTAGAAAAAGGTTTCATCCTTTCTCTAACCTATCAAACAATGATATATTAAACAACGATAAAGAAGAGGACACGAAGATAATAATAATAATAATACAACAATATCAGAGAATTAGAAAAGAATAACACATGTTTTATCGATGCCTCCAAGTCCCCGCATGAGCACAAATTAAGATTATAAAGGATAAGGGAGCTTAATGCAGCCAAAAAATCTGATTTGATGCAACGGATTAGATCTAGATAGATAAGCCTTAGCTTGTGTGGAGACAGGTGTTAGGTGTACCATTTTGCTTATTTTAAGAGTGAGAGTGTGTGTGTGAGAGAGAGAGAGAGGGGATGGATCATGGAAAGAAAGACCATGAGGGAGTTGGTTCAGGCTAGATTATGAGGTGGGACAATGCCTTCAAAGGAGTTTGTTGAGATTAGATGGGCCCAAGGTGGGTCCATGTACAAGGATGATAATTATTACAAGCATTTGGTAGGAGCACACACCGAAGGGCCCCATATTTAAAGGTAGGATGAACCGATAGAGCATTGGAACGTTTCATTATATGGCCCCACATTCATTTTCTTTCCCATGTAAAATGAGTTTAAAGTGGTAATTAATTCCATTTTACAGCATAATTTAATGAAAAGTTTACTTAATTAATTAGATGTCTTTATCTCCATCCCACCTGTTTTCGCTTTCTATGGCTTCTCCTTTATGTGTGAATATCTTGTCATTTATTTTATTATTTGTGCTGTATATTATATTATATCAAATCTTCTTTAGAACTAGAACATTGCAAGTATAAAACTTCTCTCCTCTTTGTCATTTTGCATGCTTTCTAATAATATGGCCCCTTGGAAATAGCATAACCTGAAACTGGTGTTCTCTTCATAGGAACCAACATTTTAGTTTCCCCTACCAAAGGTTAATGTTAGCCCAACAAGCTTTAGACTTGACCAAGGTCTATTTAGGCCTGATGACCTTTAAAACTAAATTAAGGCTTGCTTAGATGTAGTTCATTTAGTTTAGTTGGATGTCATTATGTAATAGAGTGGAGTCGAGATATAATTCCTGCTTGGATTTGGTCAATAGAGACTACAGCATGACGTGGAGTGACACGCAACCTACAAATTCTGAAGCTATATTTTGCAATGACATTTCTTGTCGACATGTATAAAGGTTTTTTCTTGGTGGTTGATTGACAAATGCTTCTCATACAACTTTAAACAATACTGAATTGATGCCATCCCTCAAAATTTTTAAAAAAATCCGGTATATATAGAGCATAATCAATTATGTTTATTGTGAAAGGCCAGGTGTTGATTAACATGTTTTTTTTTTTTTTGGTGAAACTCGTGATAAGCAACGGTTCTAAGAGTGTTGATCTCTTGGTATTTGAAGACTGTTTTTGGGGACCGGTTAGCTTAGCATTGATTATTTATCCTTTTTTTTTTTTTTTTTTCCAAAACAAACAACTTAAAATTGCACAATTTAATAAATACTCATGATTTCTCTCAATAAACACATGAATTTCATCAAATATTGTTTGTACAAGGATCACAAATTAAAGGCTCCTTGTCACTGCTAATTGAACTTTTGACTAAAAATGACTACTACAACAAAGTGGCTCTTTAATTAGACCCTTGTCAACTTCATGACAAGTTCGCTTTAACTAATAGCAAATCAAAAGCAAAAGTAGATTTCTAATTTTTCTTCCCAACTTGACAACTTGCTACTTAAATTCTCAAAGCATGCTCGAGTGAATCGGGCATCCTGGATTTTGACATCAATAAGCAAAATATTCCAAGAATTTTTTATCCAAAGACAAAAGTGGATATTGATGCTCATTTTCATGCCAAGTTTGTTGATGATGGGAGGGAAGAACCTCCGGACAATAATAAATTAGAAAAAAAAAGATTGTAAGTGCTACAATGCTATAAAGAAACTAAAGGGGGGATTTTCGATTTTATTCCACTACAAGGCCAATCTCCAAAGAATTCTTTAATTTCTATGATGGGCCATGGAAATAAAAAATTAAAGAAAATCTATGAAAAGTGTGAGAGGGAAGAAGATGGAAATTTTTTCTCCATTTCTTACTACTTGTTTGTTTGTTTTATATTTTTCTTTGGTCGCAAGCTATTTTGAACGAAGAAGAGCACTAGAGGGTGGTGGTGAGGCCAAATGAGTGGTGGGTGCAGCACAATGATTGACATCCAATCAAGAAAGATGGAGTGTGCTTGGCGCAAAACAACTTGAGAAGCTGGGGTTTTCTTGAGGTCTATGCTAAACCGACTAGATGTCTTATGACCATTTTCGAGACAAACTTGTTCTCAGTTAACTTGAAGATGGTTCATCTTTGACTCTGGTTGTTATTGAAAGAACTAATTTTTATATTATAAAGAACTTTGAAGCAGGACTACATGTTGGTTTTAAATACTGTACTGCATTAAAACTATTATCATGATTAAAAAACTATAGTGACCATTATTTTTCATTATTTCTCATAATTTCATGTTATAATGGATCGTTATACCACAAATATCAGTCATTATTCTCACTTTTACTTTGTATTATATGAAATATATTTTTCAACTTCATTTTTTTCTCCCTTCTAAAATGAATGTGTATCTATCCATTCAGGTTGTGCTTTCTTATTTTTTTGCTCATTTATCAAGTTTTTCTGGAGTTCCTGTTAATACAAAAAGGTCAAGGAACTTTAAATCACCATTTAAACAACATCGAGGGCAAGACGGATGGGTGCATCACACTCGATCAAATGCCCGGGTCCCTGAGATAAGGAACTTGTAAGTGTTGATCATTACATGATCCGTGTACAAGTCTGTTACTTTCGAGGAGTGGAATGGTATTTTTTCCTACTTTCTATCATTTTGATTCCGTCACAAAGCACATTAGATGCTGGTTGAAAGAAAAAAAATTTTACCAGCCGGCATCTTAGTGATGTCCCGTTGACGTATCGATCTTTGATGGAAAAAGACTACGAAAATTTAAATATCTTGAATCGAATAATATTCGGTAGGATGGATCTACGGGATAGTTACACCGAGTTTAATCGTCCTTTTCCTTATCTTACACCCCCCCCCCCCCAAAAAAAAAAAAAAATAATAATAATAAAAAATTGACAAACTCCTCCCCATCTTAGTCATGAACTTAAGGACAAGTTAAATATTTTTTTAAAAAAATAAAAACACTAAACGACGAGTCAACACGTATCCAGTCTTAGGAAAAAAATAAACAAGAAAGAAAAAGCAAGCAACATCATGACTCGGATGATTGCGAACCATCAACCATCATTCCGGCGGTTAAATCGGTTGTGGCCGACCTCCACTTGATAGTCGAGACCGAGGCGCACCCGGACCGCGATCCCTCCTCCCAAATCTGGCATCCTGTGGGACCAATTCCGTGCTTGCATCCAATAGCCACCCGAAACCTGGACAACCGTCGGCCCCATACCCACCGCCATCCCTCAACGGCCGAGATTCTACTCTTTCTCGATCCAACGTCCACGAATTCGACACGGTTCGAACCGACCATCCATCGGTCGAGGCCGACCGCGATCCTATGGGACCTACCCGGCCGCAACGCGCCCGACCCGGTCCGTTTCAGGAAGCTGACTAGAGAACCTACAAAAGCCCAATGATATCGCGCCACGTTATCCTGATCCTCGCACACCCACGAACGCATAAGCACGTGTCACGCAGCTTCTCGCCACCCCGTCCCGTTCCGCTGACCCCGCGGAGCAGTAACATTTACCCCACGGGATACATGCAACCAATGGCGTGGCGAAAAGTAGGACGGCGATTAGCTGCTAGAACGATCCGTTGGACCACCGGCAACAGTAGCCACGAATTTAAAGGCAGGGGGCTCATCAACCGAGCCGTAATCGACGGGTTTACCTCATAACGCTTGCTTTCCATTCACCTTCGATGGCCATCGGACCATAGACTTTGACACCCAACAATAATAATGATCCAGTACTTTACATAATAATCTAATCTTAAATAAAAGATTAGGTGAAAATTTCATAAATATAGAAACTTACACATGTGATCGACTAAGGTGGTGACGAAGTATGATAAAACTATATTCTTAGAATCTTATGCGCTGTTTCTCAAACAATGCTCTCCATGCTTTTCGAGGAGAATCCGTCCCCTAAGAGCTTGCAGTCTAAATTAGAAGACAAGTTCAAACTTGTTGACAATAATCATGCCCATGAACATGATCGAGACAAGCTCGTGTCATTGATTCGGGATTGGTTAAGTACATGCATCCTTCATTGAGAGTTTGCTTCTTTCCTAAGTTACATTTTGGCACTAATTTATAAGCAGATGTCAGCAGAGAGCTTGGCAAATATGGGATATTATTGTAACGCATTGCACTACGAAGCATTTGAATACGACACATGTTTCGTTGATTGTCGGGAAAAAAAAAAAAAAAGTAAAGAGTAGCAGTTGACTTTTTACTTGTAGCTAGATATGCACATGCCACACGCTCAAGTCATATATATTAAGCATGCATATAAATAAGTTTATGATAGTGGCATGAAGTCGCTGCGTGCCTGGTGTCCAAGTCACTTATACTTAGGCAAATGCTTAATGATGATGCATTGTTATGCATGGTTATTCTCTTCCAAGGCGATGATCAAGGGATTTTCTTCGGCAATTAATGTACGTACCTTTATTCGAGAATGGATTAATTATCGTATGATGAACCACTCCAACACTTGCACATTGTAATAGCCCACAGCAATTCTATGCTCGTACACGCTATCTTCACTTGCCAAGGGTTTTTGAGATGCCTAACGATGTGAAATCGAGTGATTGGCGCGTTCCACTACGGGTGGATGGATATGTAGCCACATCTATATTACCCACAAGTCCGCCACTAGCTACAAATAGACAGATGGCAAGAGCTAGATGGATTGATGGCCTCGAAAGCAAAAGCAAGGGGCCAGCCACCATGGAGGAAGTGGAGTAGATCCCAGCCTTTTCTTTCCTTCCACCGGGTCCCTTCTTTCCATTCACCAGGGCTTTGTAGGGAGGAGATGAAAAAGAGGAGTTCCATAAAGCTGACTTGTCCCGTCTCCCTCTCTTTACGTTAAAAGACCACACCAACTCCAAGTCATAACAACACACACTAGAAAGTAGGAAGGCACCCGAATGGCTCGGAGTTTTCTTGATACTGCTGTGGGGGATACAACAAATTTATTTGTGAAATATGTATACCAATTATCATTTAACAAAAAATATAAAATAATAATTTTATTCTGGTATAATTAATATTGTAGTTTATCATGAAATAGCTATCATAAAATATTAAGAATCGGTCAGAATAATTTATTCGAACGATCCATAAATTTTTATAGTTATTCAGGAGGGTAAATAAGAATAAAAATTTATTCTACGTGGAATCAGGGGAATCAGATACCAAGAAAAGCTTGCAGTGTTTCCTAAAGGGCGAGTAGTAACAGGAGAGAGGAGCGCCGGAAATGGGGTGGGCTCAGAAACAAGTCAGAGGGACGTGTCAGGAGATGGCAAGAGCTCGGGTGATCGCTCGGGAAACCCAAAGGTCCAAACTTTTAGACAGGTGGCTCCACAGGGGTCTTCCGGTGCTTAAAGCCCAGAGGACACGCGTCGGAAGAATGGAGTTTTTTTAAGTCCGGGTTCTTTGCACCGCCTGAAGCCTTTTCAGAGAGACACGAAAGCACGGAAGTTGAGAAGTTGGTTTTGGCCTTTGCGGAAGATCGATCCCCTTACAGCAATTTAGTTCCGAAAAAAAATGCTACGAATGCCGACCTTCACTCAAAAAAAAAAAAGAAAAAGAAAAAAAAAATCCTCTTCTGTTTTTTTTTTTTTTTTTTTTTTTTTTCAGGGACCGTACTGCCCTGCCTTGAAACCAAACATCTGTCAAGTGTTAGGAGTGGTGGAGAGGATACATTTATTACTCTTTAATTTACAAATA